>OY757547.1:8879009-8934009 GCA_963584105.1 Alviniconcha strummeri
TGTGAACAACAACAACAACAACATCAGCAACACAAACAAGCCCCTGTGTGTATTTAATATGTTTGTGTCTTACAGGCAATCACCGTATATCTGACCTAAGCATGAAAATGGTGGGTAAGCTTTGTCCTGACCTGCATCACGTCTACCTGACTGACTGTCAGCGACTGACAGACTCCACGCTCAAAGCATTTGCTGGGTGCAAAAATCTGACGGTGCTCAACATTGCTGACTGTGTCCGGTGAGCTATTTGCATTCAGCTGTTTTTATTGTGTGTTTTTTGTTTTTTGTCCTGTTTCCCTGATTCAAAGATGTTTATTTTGTAACCGTTACAATAAAGAGGCTTCATAGAAAGGATGTGGAAACGTTTTGACTCAACAAAGCTATAATATTTATAGGCATAAAGGAAAAGAATGTGCTGTTCATTTTGATTCTGCTACATTGGATAATGGCTGTTTGCAGGTCCCTGGCTTATGGCCTGTGCCCTGCCTTGTAATCCTGTTGTATCCAGGTGTGCAGCACCTGGCTGTTTGCATGGTCAATGGTGCAGGTGTGAGGCACCTGGTAGATAGCCTGTGCTCTGCATAGTAAATCAGTTGTATATATGGCCTGTTCTCTATATTGTAATTTTGTTTTATTCAGGTGTGAGGTACCTGGTTGATGGTGCGGCCCCATGTTGTGCATTGTAATTTTGTTACAGTGGATAATGGCTATTTGCAGGGTCAGTGATGCAGGTGTGAGGCACCTGGTGGATGGCCCCTGTTCTGCCAAACTGCGGGAACTGAACCTGACCAACTGCATCCGTGTGGGAGACATGGCCATGGTCAACATCCACAAGAGGTCACTCACTTGCTTTTGTCTTTTGCCCAACCTTCACGCACTTTGCCAAAATGGAGCTCTTTTAGACCTGTACAGTATCCTTCAAGGGTAACTTTGGAATATTGCAGATGGCACCTCTTTGCAGTGTTGCTCACATTTGACTGGGCAATGTTGCTGGTGACATATGATCATGGCACTACAGTTTTTGTTCACACTTAACTGTGCAGTGTTGCTGGTGTTACCTTATTACACTATTGTTCACACCTCACTAGTATTGAATTGTTCACATAAGACTGCACAATGACACAGGTGTTATCGTATTAGTGTTATTTACACCTACTACACTGTTGCAGGTGTCCCCTCATTACAGTACCAACTGTTCACACCTGACTTCAGTATTGCAGGTGTTACCTTGTTACAGTATTGTTCACACCTGATTACAGTGTTGGTAGTGCTACATTATTACAGTATTGTTCACACCTGACTGTTACACTGCAAGTGTCACTTCATTACAATAGTGTTCATACGTCACTCTGCAATGTTGCAGGTGTCATCTCATTACAGTAGTGTGCATACATGACCCTGTAATATTGCAGGTGTCACCTCATTACAGTAGTGTTCATACATGACCCTGTAATATTGCAGGTGTCACCTCATTACAGTAGTGTTCATACATGACCCTGTAATATTGCAGGTGTCACCTCATTACAGTAGTGTTCATACATGACCCTGTAATATTGCAGGTGTCACCTCATTACAGTAGTGTTCATACATGACCCTGTAATATTGCAGGTGTCACCTCATTACAGTGTTGTTCATACCTGGCCCTGCAATGTTGTAGGTGTCACCTCATTACAGTATTATTAATACTGGGACCTGCAGTGTTGTGTCACCTCATTACAGTATTATTGATACCTGACCCTGCAGTGTTGTAGGTGTCACCTCATTACAGTATTATTAATACTGGGACCTGCAGTGTTGTGTCACCTCATTACAGTATTATTCATACCTGACCCTGCAGTGTTGTAGGTGTCACCTCATTACAGTATTATTCATACCTGACCCTGCAGTGTTGTAGGTGTCACCTCATTACAGTATTATTCATACCTGACCCTGCAGTGTTGTAGGTGTCACCTCATTCCAGTATTATTCATACCTGACCCTGCAGTGTTGTAGGTGTCACCTCATTACAGTATTATTCATACCTGACCCTGCAGTGTTGTAGGTGTCACCTCATTACAGTATTATTCATACCTGGCCTTGCAATGTGGCAGGTGGCAGCTCATTACAGTGTTGTTCATACCTGACCCTGCAATGTTGCAGGTGTCATGGCAATACAGCATTGTTCATGCCTGACCCTGCAATGTTGCAGGTGCCACCTCATTACAGTCGTGTTCATACCTGACCCTGCAATGTTACAGAACCGACTGTTCACACTCGAGTGCCCTGTTGCAGGTGCCACAGCCTCACCTACCTGAATGTCAACTACTGTGAGCACATCAGTGAGGCTGGCATAGAACTGCTGGGTCTGACCCACAGCCTGGTCTCCCTTGACATTTCTGGCTGCAACTGCGGCGACCAGGGGCTGTCAGCGCTGGGCAACAACACACGGCTGCGGGATGTGTGTCTGTCTGAGTGCATGAACATCACAGACCTGGGTCTGCAGAAGTTTGCCCAGCAGTGCCATGAGATCCAGCGGCTTGACCTGTCTCACTGCATGGTAACATCAAATTGCTCCAGTTTGTGTCTTACCTGTAGATTTTCTGGATAATTGCTCCTGCATTCTGCAGTAAATGTGACAATTTTTGTTTGGATTATTTCACTATTTGCCAGCATTTCACTATTTACATGTGTCTTTCCCAAGTTTTTATACAGAAACTACAACCACAATTAAAAAATTGAAAAACAAAAACAAAACTAAATGCATACATTGTTGAGACCTTGCTAAAAAGCTGAGAAAGGCTTGCAACATTTTCAAATAATCTGAAGTGTTATGCTGATTTTTCAGCTTGCAACTTGATGTTTCCACATTGTTTATCTTCAGCAACTGACTGACGGAGCCATCAAAAACTTGGCATTCTGCTGCCGGATGCTGACGGTGCTCAACCTGGCAGGGTGTAAACTGGTACGTCAAAATGATGGCAACATGCCGGTCAGCTTCCACTAAGCATGTTATTGCAGTGCTGCTGCGTTAACCTTTTTTTCATGTTAAATCTCAGTACATTAGGGTTTTCTATTTTTATCCAAGTGTTGTTGTTTTTTAACATTGTGTTCATCCTGAACTTCCACTATGCATGTTATTTCAGGACTGCTGTGTTTTATCCTGTTAATGTTACAACCCAGTACATTGTTTTGTTGTTGTTGTTGGTTATGTATGTATGGTTTTAGACCAATGTCTTCATCTTGAGATGCCCCTGTGTGGGTTATAGGATGTCGTACCTGTCAACCGATACAGTTTACCGGTATAAAATAGTTTTTTATTATTATTTTGGGGGGATATGGCCATATTGGAAAATGGATACAGGAAAACATGGTTTTCATGATATTTTGTTGTTGTTTTAAACTGAGCAAAAAGTTTGAAAAACTGTCAAATAACCAGCCGACACATGTCATTGCCAAATGTACACTGGCCAAGTGCAGTAGGCTAAGAAATCTTGTTGGAAATGAGACTTGAACTCACTGAAGTCATGCATGTGTATTTCTCACAACATTGCTACTTCCTTCCATTGCCACACACACCAGTTGGAATTCAAAATGCGGCTGCCACAGGTGAAAAGACCAAAAGACCCTGGCCTGCATAAGGGAAATACAGGTTCACAAACTCTGGACTAAGGTTTACTCCCAAAAGGGGTTGACAGCTGTGGGATGTTATTTTCTGATGACATCTATTTCCTTGCATGACGGTGATGAAACTGCTTTACACAGATTGTTTTGCTAGTCTGATTGGTGCTTGCTGGACAGAGATTGTTTTGGTAGTCTGATTGGTGCTTGCTGGACAGAGATTGTTTTGCTAGTCTGATTGGTGCTTGCTGGACAGAGATTGTTTTGGTAGTCTGATTGGTGCTTGCTTTTGCTTAGCATTTGTTTTAATTTATCAACACATGTTGTTGTTTTGTATTATCAACATCTGTTTAATTTTTTTTATTTATCAACACCTGTGTTTTGTTGTTGTTGTATTGTTAGGTAAGTGATTTGTGTGAGTAGTTACCTGATTGTGGACTGTTTGCATTTCACCTGTGTCTAGTCTGTGCCTGTTGTTACCAGACTACATGTTGTGTACTGGTACATCTTTCAGGTAACTGATCTGAGTATCCAGTACCTGTCAGGTGTGTGTCATTACCTGACCTCCTTGGACATCAGTGGGTGCATCCTCATTACGTGAGTATGTTAAGTTGAGATGGTATCAATCACACATGCAGCTTGGTAATGTTTGTGTATTTTAGACAATTTCTTTTTTTCCTGTATTACAGACAACTCCACTGCACAGATCAGTTCTCTTGTATCAGTATAGAATTACAAGATTAAAAAGAAAAAGAAAAATGATGTCCAGGAATGGCTGCAAGCATGTGTCTATAATTGTATATTCATTGCCTGCTTAGGCTGTTGACTTGTGCATGCATGAGCTCTATACAAAAAGGACAACACCCACCCTCACACCCATGCATGTGTGCACACACACACATGCTTGCATGCACACACACACAGACACACACACACACACAGACACACACAGACACACACACACACACACACACACACACACACACACACACACACACACACACACACACACACACACAAGCATTTTCAGATTATAGGTTACTCCAACCCCAGACTTTTCAGCATGGACTGTGCTGGTCTTGCTTATTCTGCTTGGTTTTCACAAATACCAGCGTATACATAATTATGTGCGTGCAGAGACAAAGCCCTGAAGTACCTGAGGAAAGGCTGCAAGAAACTGCGCTCTCTTACCATGCTTTACTGCAAGGGCGTCAGCAAGTATGTGCCTGTCTCCCTTTCTCCCTTTCTCTCTCCCTTTCTCTTTCTTTCTGTGACTAAATTCAGTGTGATGCCTTCTTTTCTTCTATGCAAAGATTTTCATAAAAATGACTGAGAAGCAAAAAAACCAACAAAAAACTGCATGTGCACATGTATGTATGCATGCTCACAAGCATGCGCATTCACCTGCATTCATGCACATGACACACATGCAGACACACACACACAGAAAGAAGAAAACAACATGGGCACATGTGTGCATACATGCTCACAAGCATGCACATTTGCCTGCCATCATGTGCATGACACACACGTGTGCATGCATGCACACATCCACACACACATATGCACGCACACACGTACATACACACCCACACACATATATATACACAAACATTTATTCATACACTACGCTCTTCTTCTGACACCCGCATGCTGGAAATCCAACAATACAAACGCAAGACTCATGGCTTCCGCACTTTCTCTTGCTTTGGACCCCACATTTGGAATTCACTCCCACAAGACCCTAGACACTGCTCAACCCTGTCATCTTTTAAAGCCAAACTGAAAACTTCCTCTTCTCACAGTATTTCCATCCTAACTAATATCAGTACCCAGTTTCTGCTACAGTCAGTGTGTGTGTGTGTGTGTGTGTGTGTGTGTGTGTGTGTGTGTGTGTGTGTGTGTGTGTGTAAATTGTTTTGGTAGGACTATGCTTTACATGTGTATAGAATATCATATTTAGGTTAATATGTATCATGTGAGCACTCAGGGCGTTGATGAGCGCATGATAAATGTACATTATTATTATTATTTATTGTTTGTTTCATTGATATATTTCTAGGCATGCAGCCCAGAAGATCACCCGTCATGTGGAGACAGTTGAATACAACTACGATGATGTGCCTGGTTACTATGGCTACTGAATACTGCATCACTCTCTGTCGAGAGTTCAGCTGCTCAAGTTAATCTGTAGAAGGTAGACAGAATCAGCTGATGCGGTTCTGTCACCTGATGAAAGACGCAGACACTTTGTCTGGCTTGACCATAAGACTGTATACAGACAAATATGTCTGCACCCTTTAGTAGTGAGACACTGTTCAACTCCTACACTGTAGACAGGCAGACATTTTGTGTGGTTCTATACTAAGTCTGTAAACAGACAGCTGTTTTGTATATTTCTGATTTGTTTGCTGTGACAACAATATGTATGCGTGCATGCATGTATGCGTGTGTGTGTGTGTATGTGTGTGTACATGTGTGTGTGTGTGTGTGTGTGTGTGTGTGTGTGTGTGTGTGTGTGTGTGTGTGTGTGTGTGTTACACATATATGTGTATGCATTAGTATTTGTAAGAACAGAGTAAGAATATTCAAGACCTCTGTAAAGGCTGTATAGCCAATCCAGTGTGCTGAGAGGTCTGTACATCAGTGCTTGGGCTGTAGGTTCACCAACAGAGCAAGGCTGTTGAAGATGTCCTAGTCACCCCCAGCTAACTGATATATATTCATGTTCATGGGTGTATGTATGTATAATAAGCATTAGAATGTCTTTCATGTCCACATGCATCTGCAAGGTGTACACATTCTATTGATGGTTCAGCTTAGAACCATAACATCCAAGAGCTAAAGTATTAATACAAGGTGAGGATCTGTTTTAAACTCTTTTATCTAGAAGCCAAAACATGGTGAAATTTAAAATCTGTGGTTATCATTATTGGGACTGCCTGTAATGTAACAGCATTATGCACATTCCAAAGAAGTAGAGGGTACAACAATGTTTATCTATATTAATTCAGTATTACACACCTTCCAAGACAGTGGTCAGTAGAGCGACAGTTTCATGTGGTTAAACAGCATTACTTACAGCTTATTTGTGATAATACTGCTTTATGCACATTCTGAAATAGTGAAGCCAAATGTTTGTACAATGTGATGCAGGAGAAATGATGTGCAAACTGCACTATCAGTTGTGCAATCCCCCCTCCAGTAGCGGCTATGGCCTAATTGAATAAAACATTTCATTCATTCGTTCTTTTGGAGCTAAGCTCACCTGTGATAACACAGCATTATGTTGATTCTGAAACAGCAGAACAAAGTCCACCTGTATATACAGCACTACACCAATCCCTGAACAGCAGACGGTATGGTGAAGCTTGTAATTATGTGACAATTACAGCATTATACTGATTCCTGAACAGCAGATGGTGGAGAAAAGTTCATGTGTGATAATTATAGCTACAGCATTATACCTGTCCCCAAAACAGCAGATGGCAGAGTAATACAGCATTAACCACATTGCCAAACAGTTGAGTTGTTAACAAAGCTTGCCTGTGGTGATACATCAGTACCCTAATTCAAATGCAGTAGCACAGAACAAAGCTTGCCAGTGATTCCAGTTTAGCAGTGTAGGAAAAAGCTTGTCTGTGATGATACATTATTACACTGATTACAACAACAACAACAAAAACAGCAAAATGAAGATAACAATGAACTTTGCTTGTGATACTGCAACAGAGCATTAAAATGATTGCAAAGACAGGAGAGTGTAGAGCAAAGTTTGCCCATGATGGTAAAACATTACACAGATTAAAAGACAATCAACCAGCCAGACATTACACAGATTAAACGACAAACAGCCAACCAAATCAAACAAACAAACAACAAAAATGGTACAGGGTGCAGGGAGGCTTATTAACAGTGAAATGGCATGACACAGATTTCTAAACAACTAGCCTTGGGGCATTTCGTGTACTGCACCATGGCCATTGTGTCAATGAATTTCATTGCAGCAGTAACTAACTTGTATGATAGTTAAGAGCACAGCTTACCTGCCATGATGATACGCAGCTTCTACACAGACTCCTGTTTTGTGATACAAATATTGTCTCTGCATTATGATTGTGTTATGTGTTTACCCAACAGTTCCCTAAGTTTTGGTTTGTACAAAATAATGCTAGAACAATTTATTTATAACATATGCATGTTCGTTCATGGAGAGAAGTGCAGTCTTCCCACCTTGGGCTGCATTGCACACCTTTACTAGTTTTAGTCTTACTGTGTTCAAAACAAATGAATAAAGGTCCACAAAAAATTCTTGTTTGGTACATGTGCAATTGAATACTTTCTGTTGTTGAATGTTTACAGTCAAATTTGCATTGTTATAAGTACTACACTGGCTTTTGCAGTAGCCCATTAGCATACGTGATTAATGATAGATGCAGTTCTTCAATACCTCCTCAAAAATCATCTGTTTAAAGTGTATTTTTAAATCCCCTGTCATTTTGCATCTTTCTTTATCCCTGTCATCTGTAAGTGTGTGTGTGTGTGTGTGTGTGTGTGTGTGTGTGTGTGTGTGTGTGTGTGTGTGTGTGTGTGTGTGGAGCCACCCAAATTGCTACTTTTCAGGAACCATGCATGTAATGATTCTAATCTTACTGTTCACAGGAACACCTGTACACTATGCTAGCTGCTTACAAGCAATTTTTGTTGTTGCAAGGCTCCAGTTGCATACTAAGAGGTAGACCAACTGAATATGATAGAAAAAATATAATGGAAGGCCCAAAGCTACAGACATAATTATATACCGGTAGGAAATAAAATACAGCTGTACATGTATGCACAGGAGACAGATTATGCAATGATGAACAATTTTCATAGACTTCAGTCCTGAGCACAACTGATATGAAATTAATGTGTGCCAGTTTTCCAGAGTAGCTGATTCATCCTCATCTGTGTAAGAGCACTGGCCATTGAGAAAATTTCATTTTGCAGTATGAACATTTTATTCTGAGTGTGTGTGTGTGTGTGCGTCGGTGTGTGTGTGTGTGTGTGTGTGTGTGTGTGTGTGTGTGTGTGTGTGTGTGTGTGTGTGTGCATCCATTCTTATGCCCTGTTACTAGGGCAGAGGTAGTTGTTTGGTGGCACTGGCCGTGTTACCAGGGTGTAAATAGTTGTGTTACGCCATCCATGTTGCAGCATGTAGGGCAGAAACAGTTGTGGCACTAGCCGTGTCACCAGGGCGGATATAGTTGGGTTACACCATCCATGTTACCCATGTAGGACAGAAATAATTGTGGCACTATAGCCATGTCGCCAGAGGGGAAATAGTTGTGTTACACCATCTCTGTTACAGCATGCAGGACAGAAATAGTTGTGTGGTAGCACTAGGGCAGAGGTAGTTGTATGGTGGCACTAACCATGCTAACGTTACTGCTGTAGAGAGAGTTGTATGGTAGCACAAGCCATGTTACTGGCCAGATAGTTCTGTTGTGGCACTGGCCATGTCATTGGCCAGAGAGAGTTGTATAGTAGCACTAGCCATGTTACTAGCCAGAGAGAGTTAGCTGTATGGTAGCACTAGGCATGTCACTGCAGTAGAGAGAGTTGTATGTTAGCACTAGCCATGTCACTGGCCAGAGTTGTATGGCAGCACTAGCCATGCCACTGCAGCAGAGAGAGAGATGTATGGTGGCACTAGCCATGTTACTGCAATAAAGAGAGAGAGTTGTATAGTAGCACTAGCCATATTACTGCAGTAGAGGGAGTTTATTGGTAGCACAAGCGATGTTACTGCAGAAGAGAACTGTATGGTAGTACAAGCCATGTTACTGGCCAGAGATAGTTCTATGGTAGCACTAGCCAGAGATAGTTGTATAGTAGCACCAGCCATGTCACTGGCCAGAGAGAGTTGTATGGTAACACCAACCATGTTACTGCAGTAGAGAGAGGTGTATCTTAGCATGAGCCATGTCACTGGCCACAGAGAGTTGTATGGTGGCACTAGCCATGTTACTGCAATAGAGAGAGTTGTATGGTGGCACTAGCCATGTTACTGCAATAGAGAGAGTTGTATGGTGGCACTAGCCATGCTACTGCAATAAAGAGAGTTGTATGGTGGCACTAGCCATGTTACTGCAATAGAGAGAGTTGTATGGTGGCACTAGCCATGTTACTGCAATAGAGAGAGTTGTATGGTGGCACTAGCCATGTTACTGCAGTAGAGAGAGTTGTTTGGTGGCACTAGCCATGCCACTGGCCAGATAGAGTTGTGTGTTGGCACAAGCCATGTCACTGTGGTAGAGAGAGTTGTGTGGTGGCACTAGCCAGCAAGTTGATGGCAGAAAAATCAGCTGCAGACACTGTCTGCAATGTGCTGTTGTCAGTGGAGACTGTAACATCCTGATCAGCATCCACCAGAGTGACGTGGTAGACTTCTGCTGACCCTTCTGCATTCAGTATGTTGCTGAGGATAGCCTGGGCGGTCTGCTGACCGCTGGTGGCTGTGGGGGTTGTCATGGCGGTGGTGCTGGAGGAGGTGGGGATGATGAGGGTCTGGATGTCTGCGCCATGGTAGCCAGACAGGTTCTGCTGGTCCAGGATCACCTGGACATGCTCCATGACCTGCTGGGTGGGAGTCTGTGGAAAAAAGCATGTGGGGCTGTGACATTTAGCATGGGCTGCAGTGGAAAGCCCTACCAACACATTCTGATAGAGGCTTTCAAAAATGTGGTGACAATTTAAAAAATTGAAAAAAATCCCTGAGTGCAATAGCAAAATGTGCCAGCTGAGCACCGATTTCAGTGTTGTTTAATACTGTCCAAATCCACTGCATTATAGCTTCACTCTTTTTTCCATTTTCATCTGTTCAGAGTTGCCTTTTGACTCCAGATAAGTGAACAAATAACACACAATGAAGCATCTGATGTAAACAATTAAAAAAAACTATTTCAAGTTGCTCTGTCATTACTTACATCCACACCCAAACCCATGCACCCATACATATATGCATGTTCACACAAGTGTGCACTCACACATAGACATGCACATGCACACAAAACATGTATGCACATGCACCCACCCACCCACATACACAAGAAAACCCACTCACATCAGGCGTGACTTCCACATGGATCTGTTGAGCTGGTTGCTTCTCCTCAGTCACTTTGTGCTTGCTGACATGATGACGGCAAGACGCAAAGTCATGGAATGACAAGCCGCAGAAGACACATTTGTAAGGACGCCGCCCCTGGTGGGTATTCTGATGTTCTCGCAAGTACTGCAGACGTGTGAATGTCTCCGAACACTGGTTGCAAGAGAAAGGACGTTCACCTGTGTGTTTGAGTTCATGTCTTTCCATGTCACCTGAAATTCCCAACAAGACAACAAAAAGTAATATTTTGTGTTATTACTGTCAAGTAAACAAACAAAAAAACAAAACAAAAAAAGTATATATATACATAATGCAACACTGCTAAATAATATAACAGATGAATATATTCCCCATTGCATCATAGTAGGTGGCCATTATAAAGTTATATACCAAGGTGACTAAACTTTCCCCCAAAATGCATTGCATTCAAAAACAACATTAACAACAAAAACATATTAACAGCAAGTCCCATTCAATGCTATATGTTTACCTTTTTTTTCTTCTTCTTTTTCTTTTTATAAATTGCATTCATATTTTAGATAGAAAATACTGCAAGCAGCTTTTGATTAAAGACAAAATAAAATGTAACAGATGACCTCAGTCATCAAGTGAAAAAATGCATGGTTGTCAGGTCAACAAATACTTCCTGTTTCCATAATTACAGACAAACTGCACAAGTTGACCCAACTGATATTACAGATTGAGACAGCTACTTCATGAAAAGCCATGGATGTTGGGTGCATGTGTGTTTAGCTGTAAACAGCCACATGCATTTTTGGCAGAATGACTGGGGCTTTTTATGTGCTCCTGTGGTAACATGGGAGTGGAACGAATACTGAAATAAGAGTCAGCCCAGAAAATTGAGAAAGTTGACCGTAGAAAAGAATATTCTCTCACCACTCCTGCCATGACTCGAACCAGCAACCTTTTGATTACAAGTCCAGCGCTCTAACCACTAAGCTATACATGCTCCCCAATTTGGTGAACAGAGTAATGTTGACAGCAGATACAGCCATGTCTGCTGGCTCAGACCACACTGGAATGTGTTGACCCAGGGACTCACTCTTGGTGTAGAAACACTTGGAGCAGTACTGGCAGGCGAAGGCCATGTCCTTGTTGTGGCGACGCATGTGAACCCGCAGCTGGCAGCCCTGACGGAACGCCTTGCCGCACAGCTCACACAGGTGGCGTTTACGACCCGTGTGCCGATCCATGTGCGTCTTCAGTGTCCCTGTCTGGAAGAAGCGCATCCCACAGACGTTGCATCTGTGACACAAACACATGTACATGCAGGAATGAGCAAGAACATTGATAGACATGATGCTGTTGAAACTCAACATTTCAGAAGAGTTAAATGAACACTCACATATATAAAGAGATCAATGAATATCTTAACCCCTTCACTGCCATGACGTCATTTGAAAACAACCCATAAGTGTGCGAAATTTGAAACACTTAATCCTTTTTGTCTGCCATGTGAAAGGATTTTCATCAAAATGCATAGCACTGAAAATAGATGTTATAGGACCAGGAAAGAAAATACTGTTTGCAGGCTTGTCCATGCATCATTCAGCCTAGAAAGTTTACAGCCTGGGGCAGTGAAGGGGTTAAGCATCTTATTTTGGCATAGTAAGTAAACATGCTGCCTACCATCCACAGAAGCCATGCGGCTTATTAGGAACAGGGAAAGGGGGGCGGGGGTGGAAGGGGATTTTGGCAGGAGCTGTAGGTTCTATCATGAAGGAAGAGGTCTGCTTGCCAGTGGTTTAATGATTTGTTAAGTATATTTTAGATGCATACTTTTTTTTCAAGACAAACAAAAAGGACATGAACACACTTCATATATACATATTTAATAAGTCATTAAACCATTAGCAAGCAGACCTCTTCCTTCATGATAGGACCTACAGCTCATGCCAAAATCCCCTTTCACCCCCCCCCCCCCTTTCACCCATTCCTAATAAGCCTCAAGGATATATATATATATATCAGTGTCCTGCCACAACCTTTCTACCAATTCACATGAAGAGGATGTACTTCTAGCTGGTGGCCTTATGCTTAATAGCATGCCTGGTAAGACCTACCATTGGCAACTCAGGTCTGTGTTGATTTGTTTGTGTAATGTCTCCATGCACTAATTGACTCCTTCGCTTGTTGATTGCGTTTACATGAAGAAAACATTAGCATACTGAAGTGGCGGGACAGCTCAGTTGGTGGAGCATTGAACTGAAAAGCAATACCAATGGGGGTTCAGTTCCCCAATACAGCACGGGATTTTTCTCCCTGAGTCAACTTCCAGTGCAGACTCTTTTACATTGTTTACATAGCTACAGCCCCACATGTAATCACATTGCGTACATCAACATCTGTGCACATATTACCAATCCCACACATTGGCAGTCATGCATTGTTTGGGCACTGACTCAGGTGACAACTCAAATTTCTTGCAAGGAATTAATGAAGTATTAACAACAAAGTTCATTCAGTAAAGATATGTGCCACATAAATGAACATCATCATGACTTTTTCTCTCCAGATTCACAGTGTTTAAAGTCTCCCAGATCTAAATATGGTGTCTCAACAATCAGTTTACTCGCTTGTTTTTTTTCCACACTTCATCCTAAACCATCATGATTAAGATTATAAAGGAAACAACAAGCTGTCACTTACGCGTAAGGTCTTTCACCAGTGTGGCTCCTCATGTGAATTTTCAGGGATTTTTTCTCTGTGAATTTCTTGTGGCACTCAGTGCAGGTGAATGCCTTGAGGCCCACATGAGTCACTTCATGACGCTCACAGTTGCCTTTGGTTGTGAATGTCTTGTGACACACTGGGCAAGCAAATGGACGCTCACCGGTATGGACTCTCATGTGGGCTAGAACAGAGAGGCATTGTCTGAGTGTCTCTATTTTATATAATATAACATGTCAAAATAACATTTTTCCCCATCAAAAAACACCATACAAGGAAGAAAATTAATCCCATATTTATTATATATACTTACAAAAAAAGAGGAAGAAAAGAGAGAGAGAGAATAAATGAATGAATAAACTTTTATGAGGGTAGTGGAGTCAACCCAGAGTCTTTTTCAATTTTACATCCAGCCCCCACCTGTGTGTGACTAATTCCACTGATACTACACATGCATGCATACATTTCAAACATACTCTAAAATAACCAGCAAGTTTGGGGCAAAGAAGTAGAAATTAAAATAAAAGTACTTCATGCATATAAATGGAAAAAAGGAAGAGGAAGATCAGGAAGAAAAAAAATATTAAAAAAATAAAATAAAAAAATAACAGAGACTAAACACATACACAATTTAAATCTAACGGCAGAACATCTTACACCCCCCCCCCCACCCCCCAGTAGTCATCACAAAAACTGCAGTAAATCGCAGATCAAGTGTTTCTGTATTCCATTCAGGATTAATAATAACCCACTGCAAGGTTGCTATTAAAAGAAACAAATTAAATGTCTGCAATGTTTAAAAGCACACGGTACAGTTCTTTTCACACAGTACTTAATAATTTTCAGTACCTGCCATGGAGGAAGCTGACATCAGAACTGCAGAACACACATGACACGTCCTCTCCTCCACCTTCTCATCCTCAGACTTCACTCTCATTTCTTTGCTTTCCTGCTTTACATTCGCAACCAGTTTCTCTGCAATGCTCATGGCAGTAGTGCTGCCATCCCTGTCCTCCTCTTGCTCCTCGACCACCTCCTCCTCTTCCTCTCGCTGCGTCTGATCAAAGTAGCAGAACAACTTGTCTCTATTAGGTGCTGCTCGTCTTTCTGATCGCCGCACTTTACCTGCAGAAGGAGCCACTGCAGTGGTGGTTCTTTTGCTTTTTTTCTCTTCCAGTTCTAAAGCTGTGATGATAGACTGGAGATCATTCTGCAATTTTACATC
This sequence comes from Alviniconcha strummeri, assembly GCA_963584105.1. Classification (NCBI taxonomy): domain Eukaryota; kingdom Metazoa; phylum Mollusca; class Gastropoda; family Provannidae; genus Alviniconcha; species Alviniconcha strummeri. The sequence goes on from OY757547.1 coordinate 8,893,670, forward strand.
TCCTGTGCTTGACTCTGAACTGCCTCTGGCATCTGGTTTACCCTCAGAGCCCACTTCACAAGACGCTCCTTGGACAATGTCCTTTTGCTGAATTTGCACAGGAGGACTGGTAGGCAAAGTCTGTTTTGGTGGTCGTCCACGCTTGCGTTTGACAACAGGAAAAGTGGGGAGGTGGGGTCCAGAAACTTGCAGTGGAGGGCCTGAAATGCTTTCAACAGCTGATGTGACTGCAGCTTGGTTGATGTTACTGGTCTCAGCTGCAGTCACTTTTACTGAGGTCTGAGGGGATTTACTAGCTGAGGTTCCCTTTGGTACAGAAACAAAGTGAATCAGTGGTCCTGAGCTACTGCCTCCTTCTCTTGAAACTTTCACAACAAATTCCTGGTCAGCCAGAGTTTCAGCACTGACATGTTCTGCTGTCATGACTGAAATTTCAGATGAGGCTGGGGCAGCAACTGTTGTGGGAACATGGGGGTGTAGTGGCTCTTCTGAAAAGGTGCTATTTGAAGTGTGTGGTATCTGACTGTCAAAGGAGCTCTCCGTACGATTAGCATCACTTATCATTCTGGTACCATTCTGTGGAGATTTGGGCTTAATCAGAGAGAGCTGTTCCAACCCTTTCTTGCTATCCACAGTGTCACACTTTTCATCACTACATTTCCCACTAGCTGTTTCAACTCCTCCTCCCACAGTCTCCTCTCTTCCTATCAGATCACTCAGACTACCATTCCCCATCACCACCTTTCTTCTTTGACCGTACAAACATGGTCTTCCACGAGGGCGTCCCCTGGCAGCTCCAGTCTTTGTTCGCTTGGCTACAATTGGTCCCCGGCCCCCCACTGCTGCCTTGACTGCCACAGATATGACCTGCCAGTAGGTCCAGACTTCATCACGCTGAGTCTCTGGGATCTGAGGGAGAAGGCTGATTGCATCCTCAACCTGCACATTCAGTCATCATTATTTTACTTAAATTTAAATTTATATCACTATATGATAAAATACAGCCTAATGTACTGCTGCAAGGGGGGCTTGGGTCTAGGCTCTGTCCATAAAAGAAAATGAGAGACATACTATGGCTTATTACTTACAGTGCATGCAGTAATTTTGAGCAGTAGGCACTTAGCACACACTGATTCATTAAAGCAGTCTGAGATCAACAGAGTCAATGCAGTCATTATTTGTAGGATTAAATGGTATAATAATTTTGATAAAAATTACACTGCAAATATCTGCAGATTGTTATTGTTCTAGCCATTTTTTTCTCTGTGGATTTTTAATGTTATTGTGTTAGATATTTTTCTCAAGCATCAATATTTTAACTGCCAACTCAGAAGAGAATTTAGTAATAACTCCCCCCCACCCCCCTTTTTTTAAATTAAAAGAAATTCTTAGCCCCCCCCCCCCCCCCCCCCCAACTTCTTATCTAAGATTGTAAGAAGAAAAGTATAAAAACTATAATACAAGAGTTGCCTTTTTCTAGCTTGTTTAGATTATCTCCTGGTCGGCTTTGCTTTTAAGGCGGCCGTGTCAGTAAACATTTTGGATTTTTTTCAATGCTTAAAGATTGCTCCACATAAAAGACACGAAGAACACTTTCTCACCGCATAACTATATAAAAGCGAAAGTAGAGTGATCGATTAGTTTGCATCACTCCATTTCGATTAGTTTCAACCCACAAAGAAGAAACTTCCAAAATATTATGTTTCACTGCCTTTGTTAAAAGAAAACAAACCTTTGATTTGAAATACTTTATCAAATCCTCTGCATTTTCCTCCATCCTTCGTCTCTCACAGGCCTCTCCAAATATATATATCAATCTATATTACGATTTTTGCAACTGAACTTCAACTTTTCGCTTTTATCCATTAGTTTCTGGTGAACCCGGAAACTGATGTCTTTTTTTACAAGAGAACTGCAGAAGGGAGGTTAAAACTTGTGAGCGGTTCCAGCTCTATTGAAAACTGTTGACTTTCCCTTCTTAGATAAATCTTAACTCAGGAAAAAAATTAACTTGACTTATAAAAGTAAAACTCTATATAGTTTCTAACCTTTTTGGATGCTTTCGGTAAAATAGCCCGAAGTTTATTAAAACACAGCCATAATATTATGTTTGTATAATGCGCATTCGCTGTGCACAGGGCAAGCAGCTTCACGTTTGCCAACATGGCGCAGAAAGGGGGGCAGACGGCCGATTTGACGGCATGGTATGCTGATTTGAACAGATGTGGACAAAAACAAGAATATGACAAGGCAATAAAAATCGCAGGAAGAAGTAAGTGGACCCATGTGCATGTGCGTCTATTACAGTTTAACCTAAGTGTGCCTGTTCGCTTAGATTATTTGTATCAATATGTTTGGTCGTGCCACTGCGAGTGAGGTCCGTGTCATTTCGTCGAACGACTATTTGACGACGACGACTTATTCAAGTTATTGTCGAACGACTACGGTAGTCCTTGTTCTTGTTCCGTGTGGGCGACCAGCTTCTTTATACAGAAGTATATTACGTATGAGCTCACATTGTCATTGTGTTGGTGTCACTCTGAGTGTGAGAAGGCGTAAGCATGCGTGTTTTTCTACCGTGATATGTCAATTTTATCATATAGTAATAGTAATACTGATAGTCTTATAAATCTAGTACCTTTTCCTCTTTTGATAGAATGATCAGGGTGCTTTACGTCCTGCCACGGCTTTAAAACTGTCTTCAAATACTGTGTAAGGAAATCGTCTCCGCCCACCTCCTCCAGTCTTCCCCACCGACCCACCTCTGTCCGAGACAGATTATCTGTCTGTCTCTGTAGATCTCTCTTTCTCAATCTGTGTCTCTATCTTTCTTACAGTCTTTGTTTCTGTTGCAGTCTTTCTGACTATTTCAGAACTTTGTCCATGTTATTGTTAATGATTTTTTTTAATGATTTTTATTTAAGAAAGAAAAATTGACATCTAGTTTCCAAGATGCAAGAGTAAAAGATTAAATCTGATTTCTTTTATTACAGTCCTGCACCACTTCCCAAAGGAGGTGAAGGCATACCAGTGTCGAGTGGTCAGCTTTATGCTGTTGGACAAGTTCGAAGAAGCTCTGACAGCTATCACCAAGGACAAGGAAAAGGCAGAGTCAGTGTCAGATTTGGGTAGACTAGGGAGACATGATAATAACAGCAACATAATATTTATGGTGCTGCATCTCAAAAGAGCCCCAGGGGCTTTTACAAAAGCCAATGATTCATTAAATTAGCTTGTATGGTTTAGTCTTGATAATATTAATAATGATGTGAAACAGTGCCAAAGAACCATTTTTGGGGAGAGTTATTTTGTTTTGGTTCAGTATCAGTGTTGTTACTTTACTAAAGTGTCATTAAATTCTCACTTAAGAAGCAACAGCACCATGGCATAACTCTTTTAATTGCCCATCAACTGAGTCTTCAGATGGACAGTATAATGTGTGTACTTCCAATTTTTTGCTGATCATGGTATCACTTGAAAGATTTAAATTCAGTCAGCTACTGACAAAACTTTTGTGTGCTTTTCCTGCTTGTGAGAAGAGATAGACATTTTATGCCCCCATAACAAAGTGGGGTAGGGGGAGTATAATGGAGTCACTATGTCCATCTCTCCTTCTGTCTGTGTGTCTGGGTTTTGTCCACAAGATATCTTCTGAACCACTCAGCCTTTTTTAACCACACATTGTGTGGTAGTACATCATCATGAGTCTGAGTGTCATGAAAAAATCTGGATGCTTTATTCAAGGTCATGGTCCCACTCCCAGTGAGGGCTTATGCTATATCATCAAAAGGTGACTGTTTGAGTGTTTCTGTCTTGTGAACTAATGACTCTTGGCACCAAACAAAGCATGGTGGTAGATCATCATAAGCGGAGGTGGCCAGTGAAAATATTGGATTGCTGTGTTCAAGGTTAAGGTTACAGCAAATGTTCAAAATTTCGATTAATGTTTGTCCAGGCGGTATCCTCTGAACTGCTGAACCTTTTATAACCAAACTTGGTATGGTGGCATATCATCATCACCAGGAATGTCATACTGAAAAAAAGAAAGAAGGTTACTCATTTGCTGTCTTCAAGGTCAGGTTCACAGGGCTCATGTATATTATAATCAAAACATAACTGTTTCTATCATATCTTCTGAACTTATGATCCTTTAAGCAGCCTCAGGTAGTTTTATGATACATAATCAAACCAGAATGTCTTGTGAATTTTGTTTGTGGGTGTACTCACAGTCAAGGTCACGCAAAGGTTCAAAATATATTGAGAAATTGAATGTCTGTCCAGACAAATTTGATAAAACCTGACCTAATTTTCAGTAGGTGTTGTACACACTGAAACTTTTTCAAGACATCAGCAGCTTTAAATGTTTTTTTGTTATAAACTTAGATAATGGGGTAAACCAAACTGACACTGTGACAGTATTAGTCTATTACACTTTTTACAGTCAACAAATATGGCAAAAATTTGAGGCCTGCCTATTTTATGCATTTTGATTTTATTGTCTAGGTAGTAGGTATGTTTCAGACTATGCTATCACTTGTATCAGTGCTGCGTAGTCTGACTATTTATGTAAATCAACTTGTTTGACATATCTGCAGAAGTGTACAGTTTGAGCGTGCTTACTGCGAGTATCGACTGAATCGTACCCATGAAGCTTTGGCTACACTTCGTTCTGTGACCAACCATGACGTCCGCACCAAAGAACTCCTGGCACAAGTGGTATGTGTTGTTACTAAAAAGATAGGGTGCAATGAATGTGTGAGTGGTTGCATACATATGTTGTTACTAAAACTGTAGAAGTCAAAAGACAGTGTACAATGAATGTGTGAGTGGTTTTAATTTTTGCCCATGTTTACCAGAATTTCATTATCAACAGTCTTATTAACACTTACGATTGATTGGTTGACCCTTAGAAGAGTGCTATGTACATGTATGTATGTATGATCAGTCACCATTCAGTGTAAGTCGAAAATGGGTCACGTTTTATGCACACTAGAAGTAATAATAATATACATGCATCATACATAGCTGATTCATTTTTGTAATAATTAATAAACGAACTGTTCACTAATGAAATCAGGGGCTATTGCTGTATTTATACTGCACTTTATTTTGAAGTGTGTGAGATTTTTATAGGTAGTAACTGAATGTGTATGTGTGTGCGTGTTTGTGTGCATGCATCTGTCTGTCTTCCAGACTGAATGTGTCAAACAAACTGGTGTATTGTAGTTTTGTACTTGTAGATGGGTTTAAACTGATCACATTTGTTTAATGCTTTTTATCACTATTGTTTCCTCTTCTTGTTACCCAGTTGTATCGCCTTGAAGAATATGAAGAATGCTATGACCTCTACAAAGACCTGTTAAAAAATACTGAGGTAAGCTTGGTTTTTGATTTTCATGAAGAAGGTGTGAGTTCATGTAATAATGAATGCAACTGTAAATATATTGTTACACATACAGTGTTAGTTTGTTAGGCAGGCTAACCAGTGATCTGTTAGTTTGTTAGGCAGGCTAACCAGTGATCTGTTTGGGCATGGCAAAAACTTCAGTGTTCTGATTTTCTTGAAAGTTGAATGGAATGAATGCGAATTCTGTTTAAGCACAAGCTTCAAGCTTTGAACAATGATAATCTCACTTGAGTTTAACTAGTTCTTACTAGTTGTTACGACCTTGGCCCATTTTCAAGGTCATGAGAGAATCTGAATTTAAAACAGGATGTTGTAGTTCCAGGTATTGAATGTGAGATGCGTGAGCATTTGCTTTTCATCAGATGTTTTTTTATCCTAGGCTAGCCTGTGTGTTATGCTTGAAGTTGAAGTGATATTTCTTTTTTACTAATTTAGTTTTAATGTCTGGAATAAATTATTGTAATGGTGGTGGTAGGGAAATAGATGCAAAAACGATTACACACATCAAGAAGAGTTACGAAGCAACTGAAAATAAATGTCCCAGAGAAACAGATTTCATTAATATAGACTGAATGGGCCTCGTGACATTATGTCTGAAAAAATGGGACCATTTCTTTGTTGATCAGGATGACTTTGACACGGAACGCCAGACAAATGTGGCAGCAGTGGTGGCAGCTCTGCAGATGTGGGGGGTGAAAGATGTGGTGAGTTTTACAGTCATTGATGGTGATGCTAGTTTACAAACTGATACTGATAGGGAGGGTCACAGATGTGGGGGGTGAAAGATGTGGTGAGTTTTACAGTCATTGATGGTGATGCTAGTTTACAAACTGATACTGATAGGGAGGGTCACAGATGTGGGGGGTGAAAGATGTTGTGAGTTTTACAGTCATTGATGGTGATGCTAGTTTACAAACTGATACTGATAGGGAGGGTCACAGATGTGGGGGGTGAAAGATGTGGTGAGTTTTAGTCATTGATGGTGATGCTAGTTTACAAACTGATACTGATAGGGAGGGTCACAGATGTGGGGGGTGAAAGATGTGGTGAGTTTTACAGTCATTGATGGTGATGCTAGTTTACAAACTGATACTGATAGGGAGGGTCACAGATGTGGGGGGTGAAAGATGTGGTGAGTTTTACAGTCATTGATGGTGATGCTAGTTTACAAACTGATACTGATAGGGAGGGTCACAGATGTGGGGGGTGAAAGATGTGGTGAGTTTTACAGTCATTGATGGTGATGCTAGTTTACAAACTGATACTGATAGGGAGGGTCACAGATGTGGGGGGTGAAAGATGTGGTGAGTTTTACAGTCATTGATGGTGATGCTAGTTTACAAACTGATACTGATAGGGAGGGTCACAGATGTGGGGGGTGAAAGATGTGGTGAGTTTTACAGTCATTGATGGTGATGCTAGTTTACAAACTGATACTGATAGGGAGGGTCACAGATGTGGGGGGTGAAAGATGTGGTGAGTTTTACAGTCATTGATGGTGATGCTAGTTTACAAACTGATACTGATAGGGAGGGTAACAGATGTGGGGGGTGAAAGATGTGGTGAGTTTTACAGTCATTGATGGTGATGCTAGTTTACAAACTGATACTGATAGGGAGGGTCACAGATGTGGGGGGGTGAAAGATGTGGTGAGTTTTAGTCATTGATGGTGATGCTAGTTTACAAACTGATACTGATAGGGAGGGTCACAGATGTGGGGGGTGAAAGATGTGGTGAGTTTTACAGTCATTGATGGTGATGCTAGTTTACAAACTGATACTGATAGGGAGGGTCACAGATGTGGGGGGTGAAAGATGTGGTGAGTTTTACAGTCATTGATGGTGATGCTAGTTTACAAACTGATACTGATAGGGAGGGTCACAGATGTGGGGGGTGAAAGATGTGGTGAGTTTTAGTCATTGATGGTGATGCTAGTTTACAAACTGATACTGATAGGGAGGGTCACAGATGTGGGGGGTGAAAGATGTGGTGAGTTTTACAGTCATTGATGGTGATGCTAGTTTACAAACTGATAATGATAGGGAGGGTCACAGATGTGGGGGGTGAAAGATGTGGTGAATTTTACAGTCATTGATGGTGATGCTAGTTTACAAACTGATACTGATAGGGAGGGTCACAGATGTGGGGGGTGAAAGATGTGGTGAGTTTTACAGTCATTGATGGTGATGCTAGTTTACAAACTGATACTGATAGGGAGGGTCACAGATGTGGGGGGTGAAAGATGTGGTGAGTTTTAGTCATTGATGGTGATGCTAGTTTACAAACTGATACTGATAGGGAGGGTCACAGATGTGGGGGGTGAAAGATGTGGTGAGTTTTACAGTCATTGATGGTGATGCTAGTTTACAAACTGATACTGATAGGGAGGGTCACAGATGTGGGGGGTGAAAGATGTGGTGAGTTTTACAGTCATTGATGGTGATGCTAGTTTACAAACTGATACTGATAGGGAGGGTCACAGATGTGGGGGGTGAAAGATGTGGTGAGTTTTACAGTCATTGATGGTGATGCTAGTTTACAAACTGATACTGATAGGGAGGGTCACAGATGTGGGGGGTGAAAGATGTGGTGAGTTTTACAGTCATTGATGGTGATGCTAGTTTACAAACTGATACTGATAGGGAGGGTCACAGATGTGGGGGGGTGAAAGATGTGAGTTTTAGTCATTGATGGTGATGCTAGTTTACAAACTGATACTGATAGGGAGGGTCACAGATGTGGGGGGTGAAAGATGTGGTGAGTTTTACAGTCATTGATGGTGATGCTAGTTTACAAACTGATACTGATAGGGAGGGTCACAGATGTGGGGGGTGAAAGATGTGGTGAGTTTTACAGTCATTGATGGTGATGCTAGTTTACAAACTGATACTGATAGGGAGGGTCACAGATGTGGGGGGTGAAAGATGTGGTGAGTTTTACAGTCATTGATGGTGATGCTAGTTTACAAACTGATACTGATAGGGAGGGTCACAGATGTGGGGGGTGAAAGATGTGGTGAGTTTTACAGTCATTGATGGTGATGCTAGTTTACAAACTGATACTGATAGGGAGGGTCACAGATGTGGGGGGTGAAAGATGTGGTGAGTTTTACAGTCATTGATGGTGATGCTAGTTTACAAACTGATACTGATAGGGAGGGTCACAGATGTGGGGGGTGAAAGATGTGGTGAGTTTTACAGTCATTGATGGTGATGCTAGTTTACAAACTGATACTGATAGGGAGGGTCACAGATGTGGGGGGTGAAAGATGTGGTGAGTTTTACAGTCATTGATGGTGATGCTAGTTTACAAACTGATACTGATAGGGAGGGTCACAGATGTGGGGGGTGAAAGATGTGGTGAGTTCTAGTCATTGATGGTGATGCTAGTTTACAAACTGATACTGATAGGGAGGGTCACAGATGTGGGGGGTGAAAGATGTGGTGAGTTTTACAGTCATTGATGGTGATGCTAGTTTACAAACTGATACTGATAGGGAGGGTCACAGATGTGGGGGTGAAAGATGTGGTGAGTTTTAGTCATTGATGGTGATGCTAGTTTACAAACTGATACTGATAGGGAGGGTCACAGATGTGGGGGGTGAAAGATGTGGTGAGTTTTACAGTCATTGATGGTGATGCTAGTTTACAAACTGATACTGATAGGGAGGGTCACAGATGTGGGGGGTGAAAGATGTGGTGAGTTTTCCGGTCATTGATGGTGATGCTAGTTTACAAACTGATACTGATAGGGAGGGTCACAGATGTGGGGGGTGAAAGATGTGGTGAGTTTTACAGTCATTGATGGTGATGCTAGTTTACAAACTGATACTGATAGGGAGGGTCACAGATGTGGTGAGTTCTCCAGTCATTGACGTGAGGACACAGAATGCTTTAACCATTGACACAGCATATGCAGTGATTAACTCATGATTTGTCTGCATTAGTTCACCCGACCTGTTTAGCCAGGAGGCAACAGGAATTTCTGGGAATTAGGAGGTAAACAAGAAAGCATCTCTTGCATGCCATTTTTAATTGCAGAATGATGTTCAAGCTTAATTGTCACAAAAAAGTGTTATACATGCATGCAGTTAACAACTGTTAGTAATTGTATTTTAACCCACTTGGGCCCAGACCAGCCGCTGCCCTTTCACTACAAAATCCCATGTGAAGGGAAGTAACTGGGTCAAATGGTCCTGGTATACAACTTGAAAAATTAGTAATAAACACCAAACAAAAGTTTCTGCTCACTTTGTATTTTTCCCCATTTGCGAATACAGAGTTCTTGTATATCCGACAGGTTTTGATTTTTTTTTCTCGCAAAAATCAAAGTATATAAAAAAAAATCCCAAGTCAGAAATATCTGCATCTGAATGTCAGGTTTGGGGGTACCTACGGGGTAACTGACTTTGCAAAATTTCCAGTTTGAAACTCCAAAGATACTGCCCAAGGTAAGTGACTGAGCCAAATTTGCAGTTCATATCTCAAAGGATAAAGCTCCGATGCCATTGCTAACAGTCCGGCTTTTGTTTATTTTTGTGCATCTAACCCGTGTCCATCTCGCAACTTTGAAAATTCACAGCGTCTCTCAAAATCAACTGAACTTTGAACAAAGGACATTGCCGGAAGTAGTGAACAATAGTGGAAACAAGGCTACAATTCTTGCGAGAATCCTGTTCCTATTTGCATAAGCCAAGATGCTAGTATGGATTGTCTGCTAACCAGAAGCTACCGGGCAATCTATGGTTGTGCGGTAAGGCAAAAGAGTGGGTGGGGCTGGGCGGTCTGGGACCAAGTGGGATAATGTCCGGTCAGCTGCGAAGGGTCACCTGAGGGCAAGACATGCACACGTGTATAATACTTTCTTTGATTCCAAAGCTTAGATGTGAAGAAATATTAAATTTGAAGCTATAGCTCCAAAAACAGTATGCTATTGTGCTATTTATCTGTTCGGCAGGAGGAAGTTGGTCTGGAGGAAGACTCCTATGAGATCTGCTACAACAATGCCTGCTACCAGATTGGCCGTGGCAATCTGGAGGCTGCCATGGAGAAACTGAAAAAGGCTGAAGGTTTGTCAGAGCTTTTTGTTTTTGCTTCTTTCCTTGTTTTTCTTAGCATGGAGTAGTTTTGAGTGTGTAAGTTAATTGTATCCTTGAAAAACCCTTGAAAAAACATGTATTTATTTTGTATGTCAGTTGTCATTGATCTAGTAGAGAGATGCTGTAACATTTGCAGTTCATAATTTTATTGATGTTTGGGGGGAGGTGGGAGAGTAGTGTGTTCATTTTCGTCAAACTCTTTTAGCTTCAAATGAATCCTGGATTTGCTTAGCTGCAATTTAGTCAGTTTATCTGTTTCTCACTGCCACTGTGTGTAAACTACTGTCCTTGAGGCAGCTTTACAGGCATGCTCTTTCCAAAGGCATCTGCTGTGTTGTGTGTCACAGAATTCCTGCGCAGTGACACAGATCTGACGGAGGAAGAGCTGGAGGAAGAGCTGGCTATTATCAGGTTCCTGTGTTGATTCAGTTTCTTTTGGACAGCATTGGATTTGTTTGACAAAAGCACACACGCATCAAGACCCCACCCCCACATGAACCCACATGAGAATAAACTACACCCCCCTCCCAAGTTAACACTCAAGAAAATAAACTAAGTCCCGCTAACCCCCTTTTCCCAGATAAACTAAATGCATGACGCTCAGTTAATTATACCCCCACCCCATGATGAAGCTGGTTCAGACTTTGTGCAGATAGTGTCTTTGAAACTTGGTGTGGTTGTGCATTGTCATGAGCTGGATTGTCATGTGTAAAGACTGATTTGCTCTCTCTGAGGTGATGGTACAGTCACAGCTATTATGATCAAAATATGGCCGTTTTTACTATATCTTCTAATGTGGCAATCCATTTTTAACCAAACTACTTGTTTTTTACTATATCATCTAATGTGGCAATCCATTTTTAACCAACTGTAGTTTGATTGTAGATTGTTGGAGTGTCTTGTGAAAAGCTTTGAGCGTGGGGGTCAAGATCAAGGTCATAGCCAAGGTTCAAAATTTCAGTGAATGTTTATCTGGACGATATTTCCTGAACTGCTCAAGCTTTTGTAAAGGTGGTAAGGTGATGCATCATCGTAAGTTGGAGTGTCGTGGGGGGAAAACTGGTTTAGATATTTGCAGGGTCAGGGTCACAGTGAGGGCTCATATAATCAAAATCTGATTGTTTCCGCTATATCTGTTGAACTGTGCTGATCTGATTGTTTCCGCTATATCTGTTGAACTGTGCTGATCCTTTTGCAACCAAACCCACTTTGATGGTACATCATCCTAAGCTGGGGTGTGCTGTGGAATGGTTGGGTTGGTGTGTTGAAGGTCAAGGTCACAGCAGTGATTAAAAACTTCACTGAATGTTCAACCCTACATTTTCTCAACTGCTGGACTCTTTGTGTCCAAGCTAGGTGTGTCAACATACTAACAGCCAGACCAGGTGCAAAAAAAGTAAATACAAACTGACACTAACACTGTGACTTGCATTATCACCAGGTAGACAACAAGGGTTATTTTGCAGCGCAAGGCGACAGACTTGCTCATAGACTTCTAACAAAATGCATGGGACTTTAGTAAACCCTGAGTGCCTAACTGACTGCTGAACTTGGTGATTTCAGGGTGCAGATGGGTTACCTGTTGCAGCGTAAGGGGCTCACAGAGGAAGCTTCCCAGATGTACAACTTGGTGCAGAAAAACAGGTGAGATGGGACTGACTGTACAGATTGGTGCAGAAAAACAGATGAGATGAGACTTACTCCCAACGGTGTCATCCATCCTTGTATAACTTGGTGCAGAAGAACAGGCAAGATGAGACTGACCGTCAAAGGTGTCAACCATCCTTGTATAATTTGAGGCAGAAGAACAGGTAAGATGAGACTGACTGTACAACTTGGTGCAGCAAAATCAGGTGAGGTGAGAAGAAAGCTAGCAGCGGCAGAAGGAGTTGGGTGGGAAAATGCCATGGTGACTCATCATTGTGGCTTGCCTTCCACTGGCAAAGAATTGGAATGCAGTAAGATGAGGGGAAAAGAGGAGGGGGCACCTCTGGACTTTCAGCCTTGTCTGATCCTAGACAGTCTGAATTTAGCAGGCATCTCTTCAGCTCCTGGCTGTAGTGACTTATAGACAGGTGCACCCACAAGGCCTTTTTGCAGCTAGCTTTACTTGGGCAAAGTTAGCCAGATTTAGTGGAGGATGGTCTTCACAAAAACAAGTAGGTAGTGTGATCATGAACAAGGTCTGTTGCACTGACGTGCTTTTCATTCTGTTGTTCAGACCAGTATACTTTTTGTTCTGTTCAGACCAGCTGATGCAGGTCTGGGGGCAGTGCTGTCCAACAACATTGTGACCATCAACAAGGACCAGAATGTCTTTGATTCCAAGCGCAAGATGAAGTCTGCCACTGTGGACAGCGTCAAGGCCAAGCTGACGGCATTGCAGAAGCAAACCATTGCCGTCAACCAGTGTCTCCTCCACCTGTACTCTAATCAGGTCAGTGATGACAGTCTGGTGAACATTTATTCCAGCTGAGGATTGTTTCTTTCGGCATGGAAACTCTGGAAGGCCCATAAGCCTGTACTTTATCTAACTGCCACAGTGTCACTTGAAAATTACCAACAAAAGCACGAAAGCCATTTTTCCTTGACTTGTTCTAGCATGTGAAAGGATTTCTGTCAAAATGGACAGTATTGAAACAATATTTGTTATATATAGGATTGGAAAATATACTGTTTGCAGGCGTATGTGCACATTTCAGCCCAGAAATTGATCAGGCTGGGCAGTGAAACAGTTAATGAAAGATGGGTTGATTTTCTTAAACTACTGAGGTTGTTTTAGGCCCAGGTGCTTATGTACCATACCCACTTCCTCCATGATGGTCTTTGACTTTCCCAGAAAACATACAGAGAGATTTTTAAAATAATATTTTGGGTTGATTTGCCTGATGCGTTTCAGTGGGGATTTTTTCTCTCTCTGTGTACAGGGTGAGCAGTGCTTGAAGCAGGCTGGGGAGCTGCTGCAGCAGAACCCAGATCTGCTGTCCTGTGTACTGATTTGCGCTGCGCAGCACATCAAGGACAAAAACATTGACAAAGGAGTGGCTCTGCTGCAGGTAATGGGGTCCTAGTGGAGCATGTTCAGTGTGCATGCACTCATGAACATGTGGGCATGGGCACATTCACACAGTCAGTGGTGAATTGCTAATGAAATTGTGGTAATGATATTTTCATAGTGATGGAAAGGTTCATCTGTACTTTAATGAAATTGTGGTAATGGTATTATCGCTGTGATGGAAAAGTACCTCTGTACATGAACTTGTGGTAATGGTATTTTCATTGTGATGGAAAGGTTCATCTGTACGTAGTGAAGTTGTGGTCATGGAATTTTCACAGGGATGGAAAGGTTCATATGTATTTGGCCAGTTTTGTGTAACATCACTGATAGTGTGATGGTGATGGTGATATTGATTACAGGAGTATGCAGAGCAGCATCCAGACAAGCATTTGAGTCTACAGCTGATGAAGGTTCAGATCTACCTCAGTCAAGGAAAGGTGTACGCAGCCTGTGATGCTCTCAAGGCTCTTGGAGATTTGCAGTATAAATTAGGAGTGGTGAGTAGATTCTTTGTCTTCAGGTCATGTGAGAGTTTATACAGACAGCTTATTTGCATGAGAGAAAGCTGCAGTGTATGGCTTGCAAGAGTTGGGAGGAACATGCAGCTGTATCAGACATCCTCATTAGTGTTGGATATCATCGTTGTGTTTGAGCTATCAGGTATTTGCCATGATTACACTGTACACTAGTTAGGAGGATGCAGCAACTCCATCAGACATCCTCATAGTTAAATATCACACACATGTTTAATCTGAGGTCAGAGTGTCAAAACAAAAAAAATGAAGAAAAAAAGCTCGTGATTAATTGTTGAGGGGTTATATTTCTTTTTATGTATGTATGTTTGTGTTGCCTGGTATCTGCCCAGGCTACAATGTATGTGAGTCAGGAGGATGTGACAACTTCATCTGGTATCATCCTTATTTTTGTGTTTGTGTTGTCTGTTTCTGCTCACTGTACATGTAGGATGTTGGAACTTCACCACATAATCACCATCCATATTTTTGTGTTTGTGTTGTCAGGTATCTGCCCTGTTCACACTGTACATTGAGAATGTTGAAATCTCACCACATATCATCATCCTTTTTTTTTTTATGCTTGTGTTGTCGGGTATCTGCCCTGGTCACACTGTGCATGGAGGATGTTGAAACTTCACCACATATCAGTTAAGGTTATCATCATCCATATTGTTGTGTTTGTGTTGTCAGGTATCTGCCCTGGTCACACTGTACATGAGTCAGGAGGATGCTGCTGCAGCGTCAGACACTCTCATCAATGCTGTCAATTGGTACAAGAAAAACAAGGTTGGTTTCCGTGGGTGTTCCTTGTGTATTTTTTTACAAATAAATTTATTATCCCTGTGGATAAATCTTCTGTAGGTTAAATGTCTGGCCCGGTCCAAGCCGCACACTGGTGCTGTGAGTCTGCTGCCCAGCGTTTGTGATTTGTTCCCTTGTCTGAAGCCACCAAGTATTCGCAAGCCTCTGTGCTCATGACATAAGAAGCAGCTGTCTCCTCCTACAGCTGACACAGTGACATGTGTATCATGCCTCTTATACAAATACAAATCATATGAAAGAATTTTATTATTCATAATAAATGCATCAAATGAAAATTTACCTTTCAGGGCACTTGAATTCCACACAGAAAAGACAATTACACATTTCAGCAGAACAAATATAAAAGTATACAAATAAAATAAAATGGAGTGAAATGTAGTAAAACATCACTTCTGATGATTCTGATCCCTGTGGATAAGTATTCTGTGGGTCAGATGTCTTACACTACAGTTACAGCTGCATCAAGTGGTTAGGTTGAGTATTGATTCTGTGGGATTCTCCTGTGTTTGTTACCCCAGGTGTGTAGTTTTCAGCTTGAGCAGCAAGAAATACCAAGTATGACAGTGATGGACCCAACCACAACATGTATAATCATTACCATTGCCTGTCAGTTTATAAACTGGTGCTTATCATCAGTAGAGATGTGTTTAAGATACTGCAAACCCAGTGTTGGAGGGGATCTTGAGCCCAGTCACCTGATAGTCATGACATACACACACCAACCTAAACCTTCATGAGTACAGGCAGTGTTCAGAGAATAGAGACCAGAAGTGTTTAAGACCACAACCACAATGTAACATTTTGCTACATTTGTTGCAGCCCAGGTCCCCAGACCTCACTGTCCTGACTCAGGCCAACTCCTCCTTCCAGATGAAATACGGAAACTCTCAGGTTGCAGCGCAGATGTTGGAGGACCAGAGAAAGTCAGTCTGGCTCTTTGCAGTCTTTTGTGTTGAGTGTATGGTTAGTTGGGCTTGCAATCACAAACTTCACTGGTGCCCTGTGATGTTCACTGGATGTTGACAATGAATAAACCACCAGTGAAGGAGAGGGATAGACTAGAGAGAGATGCGCGTGCAGCATGGGCTGAAAAAATGCTTGATATTTCTTGCTACAAGTGCTGGTGGAAGGGAGATTTCCACTAGTCCACCTGCACTTTTAGTGGTCATGGACCATCAGACCAGAGAGAATTTCAAGCCCTTATGTAAAGTGTCTCTGTTTTGTTGTGAAGTAATAAGTGGAATATCTTGCTGATTGTTTGGTTTCCTGGTGGAGATCCAGTTGACCTTTTTCCTACCCATAAATGTCACTTTGTGTTTGGTTTTCTAGTGAAGATCCAGCTGACTTTTTTCCTACTCATAAATGTTACTTTGGGAAAACTTCTGATAGACGGAGAAAGTGGAACATGTGTAGGCATTTCTGTGCACTGAATACCATCTTGACCAGAAGTGAAAAGAAAGTGTTGCTGATTGATTGGTTTCACTCCAGTAGGGAGGGATAGAGGTCTGTGAGATGGAATTTTCAGAGATTTTTATTTGTTACAATCCATTTTTGTGTATGTGTGTGTGTGTTTAAAATACAGTGTAGTAGTATAAGCACTTCAAACACACATGATGAGGAGAGATGCAGATAAGTATTCACTGTTAACATTGTTGGTAGTACTGCTGAATGTGAGGTTGTGCTGACTGACTGTGTCTGTCTGCAGGCTCCATCCCAAAGATCCCGTGATCCTGGCACAGCTCATCTCTGCCTATTCCCACTTTGACACTGCCAAGGCAAAAGAGTATCCTTAAGGACAGTTGCTACAGTGGTTCACATAGTTAGTTTGATTGTGTTGGTCAGAGGAGTTTGATTGTGTTGGTCAGAGGGTCAGTGTCACTGCAAATGTGTGGATGTGGATAATGAAGCAGGCAGTTTGAATTCTCAGACTGCTCACGCCAGGTTCATTGTGACAGCTGCAGATTTTTTTCTTTTACTCTGTTGTATTCTTTGTGATTTAAACCTAAACCGTCTGTAGGGGGCAGTACCTGCCTCCAGCGTTAAAATGGCTACCACTTGCTGGCCGTTTTATCTGTTGTTCAAAGCTTGTAGGGTCAGGTGGACAGATCTGTGGAAAAAGGTAGAGGAGAGGAACTTGTGGATTCCTTGACCCCAGCACAGAATCAGCAAAGACCTGCCCCCTGTGTCTGAGATAGCTCGGAGTGTGGATGTCGACAACCTGGAGACAACATTCAGCACACTGGGGCCCAAGTACATGAAGAAAACACAGAAAGGAGAGGCCTCCCCTGGACCGTCAGTAGTCTTGCATTCTCTTTGTGTGTGTGTGTGTGTGTGTGTGTGAGAGAGAGAGAGAGAGAGAGAGAGTGAATATATGTGAGAGTGGATGTGTGTGTGTTCTTCTTCTTGTGTATAGTTCCAACTTCAACATTTTGCACTCTCTTTCACATGTATTGCTTTCCAGTCCATTCACCTTCATTATTTTTCAAATCCTCTCCCTGTTTTTGACAGGGTCAGCCTGTGCAGTTGGTGGGACGTTAAAATCCAAGAGTAACCAACTAACTAGCTGACTTTACATTATGGTAAACAGAAATCTTCAGCTGCTTCAATGTACGGCAGTGGTGAGTGCTTGGACACCCATGTTTTGTGTTTCAGGTCTGGCGATGTACCACTTAAGAAGAAGAAAAAGAAGAAGAAGAAGGGTGAGTACACAGCATCCAGACCTGACATTTACTTGTGTATCTTGTTTGTGTGTGTGTGTATATGCTCTGAAAGATCCCTGAAACGATTATTGCCTTTGTTGACAGAGTGTCATGGGAAATACAGACTACCTTGGCATTAGAGGGAGGATATAGATACTTAGATCTGTTGACAAAATAACTAACCAGTATCGTCCATGAGAGAGATTGTTTGGGCATTGAATAATAGGTCTGAGTTTGCATCTTTGGAGGAGGAGATTGTGTGGTTGAGTGGGGAAGGCACAAGGCTAGACATCAGGAGGTGGGTTTGAATCTCAGTTATGGCAGCACCTTCCTCCCCCTTCTTAGTCTGGGATGGTGGACTAAGCATCTAGTCCTCATGACGAGATGAAAAAGCAAGGTCCAGTATGCTACATGATTGAAAGACCTTGGGCTTTTTGGAAGATTCGAGATGTTCAGGAGCTTGAGACACTACCTGTGGGCACAAAGCCAAGCACATCACACCATTGATCTCGTGGAGGAGAGAGGTGTGGAAAGAGGAAGCTTTAGATGATCTTCCTTGAAAGGACGAGAGAGGGCCATCATGAGTCGGGTGAACACTGGAACTGTTTCAAATGCATTGTTGGGGAAACTTCTGAAAGATGGGTGGGCTTTTTCAAGTGCATAGATACCATCTGGAACTGAACTGATCCTGTTTGATGTACTTGCAGGCAAGCTGCCTAAGCACTCCACCGAAGCTGGTGACTTGGATCCAGAGAGATGGTTACCACGCAGGGAAAGGTCATACTTCCGTGGCAAAAGGAAAGACAAGAGGAAAGACATTGGTAAGTTGAACTGAAAGTGTATTTAGCTTTAACAGCCTTGAAAACTATATGCATGTCTGATTTAGTTTGCTTTGTGTTTGTATTTTTTAAAACTTTGTTTGAATGCTTGATTTTAGGGAGTCTGCTTGTTGCTAGTCACCTAAACTTCCATAATTTCCAGTTTGTTAATATACCCCACTGAAATAAGGGTGGGAGTGGGGTATACTTGTATCACCGTGTCCACGTGTCCATTTAGTTATATTCTTCCATGTTAAGTGATTGTACATTTAGTCTCATGTGTATGTGTTTCTGTTCGGAATCACACGTCACCACTCCTGTATATTCATGAGTACATCACAAAATGTGCATGCATTGTCTCTTTCCACTCAGGTGGAGTACTGGCATTAAAGCAGATGTTCAGTGGAGGAACAAGAGTGTACATTACACATGCCTTGTGAACATCAGGATACATATCTCTATGACTGTTGCCCATTTTATTCAACAGGTAAAGGCACACAAGGATCAGGAACGGTTGCAACTGATTTGTAAGTATACTTTGGACTGTAGGGGGGTACACTAGATTATATGTGTTCAGTCATTCATTTGTGATTAGGGAGGATTTTGGGACAAGGTATATAAAGGGTTTGTGACAGTTTTTTTTCATGATTACTCCGTATGTGTATGGTCACAGAGCTTCTGTTTTCTTGTTCCTTAAAAATAAAAAATCTTTATGAAGTTTGTGGTGTGCCAAAAGGGTGTACTTTTTAAAAGAAGGAGAGAAAGATCACTAGGTACACATTTTGATTTGTCTGTCCCAGTAAAATTACCCTCATGCATACTAGTGTAAGCACACAAGTCCGCCTGTGTGCTATGCAGATAACGTCAATGAAAGATTGTCAACACAATCTCCTGTTTATCTCACACTGAGGTAACTGTCATGGTTGATTGGGATTTTTTTTTTATCTATCTCCCAATTGGGCATTATTATTTTTTTGTAAATCTCCTTTCATGCACAGGGATGCCAGCAAGCAGTCACCAGGGGGCAGCAGTGACCCATCGTCCCCACGACCAGGATCTTCATCATCCACCCAGTCGGCCTCTGCAGCAACGGCCTCCCCACAACCCACTGCAGGACCGCGGCAGCAGAAACCCGCTCAAGCCCAGAAAAAGAAAAAGAAGAAAGGGTCAAAGTGGTAGACTCTTGTGACATTTTAGCTGTGGTGAAAAACGAAACAAAACCCCAACTCCCTTAAAATAATTCTGATTGAAAATTAGTTACAAAATATTCCCCCCACCGAGTTTGACCGGTGCGCACAACCTGGTAGCAAACCGCCCTTTGGTCTCACAACATCGTTTTGGGGCAGTAGTCACAGGAAATACCTGATTTTGACTGGTAATGTGCTTGACCCGATAATTCTAACAAACCACTCTTTGGTCTTGCATCATCACTTTTGGGACAGTATTAGGACTGGATATTATTGCTGTTGGTGTCACGCTCTATGCGAAGTGCCAGATTAACCGTAGAAGTTTACAACTCTTGTTGTTTGGAGCTTTGCTCCCCAGGGTTTTTGCAGGGGGCTGCTCTCCATGGACCTTGGAGCTGCAGCCTAAAGTCAGGATTTTTAGATTTGGTCGATTTGCACACTTGAGGTTGTGTCTGTGGTGACAGGGTCTGATGTGTATATCTGGGGTAAGGTGTTGTATGTGGCTGTGCCAGAATGAATGAAGTGTTGTTTTATCATCCTCTTCTAAATTTAGTATGTGCACACATGCATGCACATGCAAAAGGTGAAGCCTCTTGCCTTTTTCTTTGCTGTTAAAATGTGGTTCTTTTTCTTGAGCATGATGATTGTGAATGTTTCATGCCAGTGTCTTTTTTTTCTTCTTTTTCTCCAGTAAGTAAATATCTAACTTGGTAAAGTTGGTTGTTTTTTTCTCTCCCATCTCCAGTGGCAATAATATGGTGTCTGCTCAGCATGTGTCAGAGTTGTAAAGATCCCTTGAAACTGTCCTGAAACATTACAGCATACGTTGCTTCACAAGTTCAGTCAAAAAGGAGCATGTAGACAAGCATCGAGTTGTCCCTGAAGAGGTAATAGCAGTACTGCAGATAAGATACAGTTCCTAGGCCTTTTTTTCTTTTTCTTTTTTTTACATGAGGTAAAGGTGCAGGCAGGAGGTAGTGCAGTTATTAGATTGTTGTGAATTTAGTGCCAGTACCTCATAGGCACATCTTGCACATTGTAAAAGAGAAGGGGTCTGACAAGCTTGTATTCTCTGCAGGGAAAAGATAGTTACTGGTGGGAACATCATCTACTTTGACAGTACACTGCACGTTGTAAAGGTACTGATTTCACCCATGAAGAAAAATTGGGGAAAGTGTTACATCATACAGAAACTGTAAAGAAAAAAGGTCTAAACAGGAAGTTGTGTGGGATTTCAAAGACCTGGTCTCATTCTGTCACACTGAGACATTACACGATGTGGGGATTTTATGCAATGAAGGCTCACCTTTGCCAAGTGAAGCTGCAACTGCCATTAAATTCATTGTCTTGTGATGGAATTAAAATGTGAACTATATGCCATCAGATCTGTTGTGTGATGACTTATGTTTGTGGGAATGTGTCGAGATTAAGAATATGATTGAAAGCTCTGGTCATTGTTCACAAAATACACAGTTATACAAACTGTGATAGGGATTCCCAGACCAAAACATTTCTTTCATAGAAATAAGTTGCTTCTTACGGTCAGTTTTGCACACACATGTGTGCACACACACACACCCTCTCTCTCCAACATTAAAAATAGCACACATGCAAAAAAAACGTACAGTGTGTTTGATTTCTTTCTGTATTGTGAACAGTGAATAAATAGCAAGGAATGCAGCCACACTAATAGGCAACCCTCAGTAAATCATGCATTAGTAATAGTTATATTATTCATAACAACTGGGCATATCGTAACACACCAACAGCAGCATGTGCTCAGGTGACTGATTCCAATCCAAAAGGTGCTAGTCTAAAAGGTAAATAATAACTCTCCAGATTCTCTATCTACGCATTTAAAAATGATCTAACATCACTGTGACTGTTATGAAGAGATAGGTTTTCATCAATGATGTTACATAAATGTTTAAACTGTTGAAACAAAATATCTGGCTTAAAATTACATGGCACCAGAGAAGACTGACATCAAATGGTCTGGAAATGTGTCCATTACCTATTCAAAGACAAAAAGCTCAGGGCCCCATTGATCACCCAGGACGGAGCATTTCAAGCAACTCTAGTAAAATTTGCACAAAAAAATAAAGGTCTAATTTCACAACTTGAACAAATCAACACCGCATGCCTGCATTTTCATTTAGCAAGACAATTACACTTCATCTTGTAGAGTTCACCAGCTGAAAACTCTGGAGGATCACCCAGTATTTATAACACAACTGTACACTGACAAATGCATTCCACAGAGGGACAGGATTGCATGTGTGACCATTTTCTATGACCCCACCACATGGGCATCCACATACCATCTTCAGAGGATTCATCTGCATTTCTGGACTTTGGATCATGTTATGTGAGGAGCTTATTATAGCTGAAGATAATCCTTGTATAACTACATAGTGCATAACAATATCTTAATGCAGCCTTGGTGTTCTTGCTGCTCTTCCTGAGAATCCAGAACTATTGTAGCATCAGAGTTTTACTCGGTTATGCATGGAGTAGGTCAAAATACAAATTTGTGTGTGTTTTAAATGCCTACAACTACCAGGAATTCTGTATAAATTCCTAAGCTCTGCACTGTCAGTGCATCCAGTTTGTTGGTTGGTGTTGTTTTTCTTCTTCTGGATCCTCTTCAAATATCATGTGAACAGTAAAACAGATTTGTGATAATGAAATGTGTTTGATCCTGCATTTATCTGGGCATTACATATTACTAATCAAATCACTGAAAAATCATCCTTATCAGCATGAAAATCAATAACTAAACTGCAAATCAAGGGAAGGTAGGTTAAAAAAAAAAGTTTTTAAATTCAGCCTGCAATTTGGCTACAAGCGGTCAAAGGAAGATAGACACTTAAAAATCAATAACGGGGAACATTGTTCACTGGATTTTGAATCAGCTGTTTTCAATGGCACATACACAAAATCAAAGTCAACACTGAGTGTATTTCCATAAGGGCCTTGTCTCCTAGGTCGCAGCTGCTTCACAGAGTCTGCATAATTATGGGAATACCACTGGGGCAAAAAAGGTCATCGGGTAAGAAAATGTTCCTGGACATGCATTCTAAACTTTGTGCATTATCACAGGCCAGTGGTCCATAAAAGAGCTGAATTAACTAATAATCCATGACATAATTTGTAAAAATAATTCCATAATGTGTAACACTTTAGTCACCTCTAAGTCCAACAACAACAAAATTGCAAACACAGTAAAAGTATACTGAACTAAAGGAGCGTTCTCTGTAAAATCACTAAAGAGAAATTCAGCTAAGTGATTCCTAGGTATTTTATCCAGAACTAGTCACAGCACTTTTCCCAATTTCAAAAGAAAGCACAGTAAACCTTTATGTTCTTGCAACAGACATGCACAAGTTCTGAAGTCATGGGACCAAAAACTGGCAGCAAACACAACCCGTCCCAGAAATGATATTGCCTGGGCATTTGTTAAACTAAGGGAAACAAAGGCGCAATGCCCATCACCAAAAACTGGCAGTAAACACAACCAGTCATAGAAAACATACTGGCTGGGCATTTGTTAAACTAAGGGAAACAAAGGCGCAATGCCCATCACCAAAAACTGGCAGTAAACACAACCAGTCATAGAAAACATACTGGCTGGGCATTTGTTAAACTAAAGGAAACAAAGGCACAAAGCCTGTCACCAAAAACTGCCAGTAAACACAACCAGTCATAGAAAACATACTGGCTGGGCATTTGTTCAAACTAAAGGAAACAAAGGCACAAAGCCTGTCACTTGTTTCAGAGATCACAGAGTATGGCAAGCAAGTTAGGTGAAGGAAACATGGTCAACAATCTTCTGAAGCTATTTCAGATCCGTCACTCTCTGTCTTGTGACTCCCATTCTCCTCTTCCCATTGCCCATCACTGTAGGGTACCAGTTTTTCAAAGCCACTGTATAAATTTTCAGTTCCAGCACTTCCTGAAAAGTTGCTTTCACACCCGGGAACATTTTCTGGGGTTGTTTGTGAGTTTTCAAACTCTGCCATGTGTGTCTGCAGAAACTGGGCAAACATTGCATTGTCCACAGCCTCCGCAGGTTTTGCATCAGCATCACAGTCAAACAGGCCCACCCTGTCGTCATGGAGACTTGCTGCTGGAACAGGTCTCTTGGCGGGAGAATTCTGCAGCGACAGATCCCTGATGTTTTCAAGGCTGTCATCACTAATGGACAAGGTACTTTCTGAGCCCAGGTCAGAGCACACATGGTCCGAGGTCAGAGTTGCTGATGACTGTTGATCCGTCTCACCAGGCTCCGTCACCGGAGTGCCTATGTGAGCCACATGCAAAGCCTTCCAGCCACTGGAATCAGCCGGAGGGAGGGCAGACCAGGACAAATCAGTCTCTCCCACCTTGTTGTTTGGTGACTGAGCACCTGTAGCTGAAACTGCCAGGGTGTCTGGTCCGCTGCTTGCCCCCAAGGACTGGGAGGGGGAAAACAAGCGTGATGCAGCAGCAGCAACAAGAGTGTCCTGGGAACTCACTGGTGTGGACTTCTGGGAGGAGGTAGACAACAGGTTTGAAACAGATGGCAGTTCTGACGTAGATACTACGAGAAAATGTTGTGAGTCGGTTTCAGTGGTTACCTGGGAGGAAGATGATTGCAAGGAAGTGACAGACGTGCTGGGAGACAATCCTTGAAACAAGGCCTTGGCCAGCTCTTCTTTCTCCCTCAGCTCTTTTGCCACTGTGTCATCTCTCTGAGCTTCATCTGCACTGTCTGGACTTGCAAATACCCTACTACCAGTTACGGCTGGAGTCAAAACCTGTTTCTTCGCCTCCCCATCGCCATCGAAACCTTCTTTGGTCCATACCTGCCTCACTCCAGGAAGGTTTCTCAGGGTGCCGGTGGGGGACTGCAAGGAGCAGCTCTCTCCTAGGGATGTATCCGTGTACAGAGAACTGTCATCATGACTGAGTGGAGTGGAGCTTGAATGCTGCGATGTTGATGATGTCAATGTCACAGAGCTATTTTCCCGAAGTACCCCCGGATGATCCACATGCATATCCACTGCCTGAGCCAGTCGCTGAGTTTTTAAGAGGGTCTGCCCTTTCTTGCACATGTCTTGGGCATAGGAATCCGCAAATGACAAAGTGAAATCCATCCCTTGCTTTGGTTTCAGCGCAGAGAGTGAACGCAAGTCTTTGTCTAGCGAGGCTAAGGCAAGCAGCTCCCTCAGTGTCTGTTGATACTGCTGCGGCGCAGAGCGGTCACACTTGTCGAGAGTGGACCGGGCCCACTGCAGCACGGCTCGTCTGTCCAGGCAACTCCTCAGCAGCAGCTCCTGCACGCACAGCACCACCACCTCTTTCACCGCCGACTCTTGCCTCTCGCTCTCCAGCAATCTTGTGCATGCTGTTAAAAACCTGTCCTCTGCGATGGTTTCCCTGGCAGGTAGAGGAACAAACCTCAGCACCTTCAGAGCGAATACTACGGTGAGGGCAGCTTTGGCGTCTGAACCTTGTACATTGTCCACCATTGTGGTGAAGAGGAGTTTGGGAAAGGCAGGCCAATGGGAATCCTGGGCAGCTTTGGTGAAGAACTGCAGCATGCTGTGGGTGAGGGAAGATGCTCGGTGCGATTCCAGAGGCAGCGAGAAGAGGGGCAGCAGAGTGTGGAGGTACCAGACAGGATCGGGTACCAGTCGGAAGCAAATGTCGCACACCATGTCCGCCACATCCGCCTGAAGGTCTGGGGTGGAGTCTTTGCTGTGAATGTGCTCCAACAACTGTGAGCAGACAACCTTGGCGTTGGCTGGGTTGGCCATGTGGTACAGCAAAGTCAAGGTCTGGCGGCGGATAATGGAATCAGTGTCATCAAGGCAGTGAAGAACAGCCATCTGGTGATGGGAGGCTAGCTCGGCGTTGACGGCCACAAGCTGGGACAAGGCCTTGATCCCCTGGTACCGCAGGTTATGCACCCCTGAGCTCAGGAACCTGGCCACGCACTTGGACGCTTCCTCCAGCAAGGGCTGCAACTGGCCCATCAACGCTTCCCTCCCTTCTCTGCCCTTCACCATCTTCGGCACTGCTCTATTCCCTTCCCCCGGCCCGTGCGAACCATCACTGCCTCCATCACAGCCCAAAAAAGCTCCTCCAGTCACAGCAGCACCTTCTGCTTCAGTAGCCACAGCATCACCCACCTCCCCTTTAAGTTCTTCCTCCATGCCACCTGTGCCTGGCTTGGACACTCCACTGCATCTCTTGGCCAAGACCGCAATGGTCAGCAGGCATTCCTCCACCACAGCCAGTGAAATCATCTCTTTGGTGGTGGCAATGTTCAGGGTGTGGGTCAGGACTGGCACGAGGTGGGTGGCCAGCTGGTCATCTGCTGACCCGAGGCAAGCCAGCATCTTCAGGAGCTTGATCTGCAGCCAGGGTAGTGGCACACCGTGGTAGTTGTGGGTGCTGGGGAACTTGTGGGCTTGCACCTGTCCGGGAGGGGAGGGGGCGAAGAAGAGCAAAGGTACAACTGAATTGCAATGAAAATGACAGAATATCTAAAGTTATTGCAATTTAATGAAACTCTGCTGTGTGCTAGAAGGGGGGGAATGGTAAAGAAGAGTAAACATTCAATTAAACTGCAATGAAAATGAAAGAAATATCAGTTATTTTGGTTTAATGAAACTCTGCTGTGACCTGACCTAGAAGAAAAAAAGGGAAACACTCATCAAACCTGGTGTCAACATGTGAAGCCAGATGGGGGGGTGGAAGCACAGTTCCAAACATCTCACACAAACTACATCCACCAAAATGTTGCATTAACGTTTTGACCTGGAAAGAAATATGTCAACTGTCTCCCTTGAATGTGCATGACAGTTACTGAAGGCACAAACCTTCAACTAACAAAAACACTTTTTGTCCATGGAAGAGAAAAGACTGAAGTCAAACTGCAAACTATGAAATCTGTTTCAGAATGCAGCACTCATCTTATATCCAGGAAAGAAAATAAGTACTACCCTGTCTATTTCATGGCTTGTGCCAGTAATGACAAGCATTTCAACTTTCCATCTTGCTGAGAAACTAATAATCACATGCCATTTGTAGTACACTGTCATCATATCCATGGCAAGCAACAGAAACCAATAGTGACAGACCTGCTGTAGTGCATTAATAAGGCATGCACTGTGTGACACAAACCAGTGACCACTTACCTGTGGTATTGGTAGTACCTTTTCTTTCTTTTCAATTTTATTTTTTAATACAACAATAGCTGGAATGGTATGCCCCCAGTATGTTGCTTTCTTATTTTTATTTTTTATACATATATATATATATAGTTTTAAAATATAAACCAATTTTATTTTTATTTTGTTGTTAAAAATCAGCAAACAGTAAAAAGGTCATTAATAGGATCCTTATACTAACAACACAAACCTGCCATCACTGACTTGCAGCAGTACCTTCATAAGATCCATACCAAGCAACACAAACCACTGATAGCATACCTGCCACAGTACTTCCATAAGATTAAGATTCCAAGAGCCATTCCCAGCAACACAAACCAGAGGCCACTTCTGCAACATCCACTACCAAACAACATAAACGGCCATTTACCTGCTGCAGAACGTTAATCAGATCCACGCCAAGCGACACAAACTCAGCTCTGCTGGTCTCCACCAGCAAAGACAGCAGCGTCACCACAGCTGACAGCACCCCAGGATCCTTGTCTCCCAGCATGCCCTTCAGCTGTGGAAGAGTGTGGCCCATCAGTCCCGGGGCACGGCGGAAAAAGGCATGCACGCAGTAGACCGCCTTCTCTCTCACCATTGCGTGCCGATGTCGCAGCAGCTTCACCACCGGAGGCAGCACTGTCAGCAAACACGCACATCAACACTTTCATTCGTACATGGAGTGCATCTACTTTATTTGGTGCCAGGTTATTTTACATCAGTTACATACAGACTAATCATAAGATTAAAAGTTATGAAACATACTTGTATGCGCACGTCTGCACACACACACACACACACACACACACACACACACACACACACACACCCTCCTCCACACACTCACAGTATGGTAAATGGCCCATCTGAATACTGAAGCAATTGATCTTGCTTTCAAACATTGCAGGGACTAACTTTAGTTATAGATGCAAGAGGAGGGTAGTGTAAGTCCTCAAGTGTGAGGGCCTTCACCTGGTTGTGACTGGGATGGTTCCAGTCAGTGGTGGTGAGCACAGAAAATGAGTTCTTGTGCTGCTCAGTATTTGAGTTCAGGACTAGGAAGGGTCCGGAGTTCATGGTTACTTGTCTATTATTATCTTTGCTGTGAACTGCGGAATTTTGCTGGCTTAATTTGTCTTTTGTTTGCTGGAACTGTTTGATCGGCATGCAAAGTCTGAACTCACTGAGAGGAATGATTTCCGCACCAACAAGTTCAGCTGCAGCAGACAGCGCCATGAGGTTGTCTAAGATGTTGCTGCTGTGGAGATCCCTCTGCAGCGTACCTGAAAAGGTTTGCTGATTATGAAAGTCAGTGGCTATCATCTTCTGTCAGTGCCATTATCAATATCATCCTATTTTCAGATTTTGTTCGACTTCATTGTTGTTGTTATACCATTTCCAACTTTTACTTGGTATATTTTCTTGTACCTTTAAGGCATTTTCCTGTCAAAGCATCCTTATGCAGGGCTGCAGAATTAAACCAAAGTTTTATGTGGCTGATCTTTTCCTGTATATATAACAATTATCTGTACAAACAAACATAGGGAGTTATTTAGTGCTTCAAAGACATCACATGAACACATCAACAAAGACCTGTACTGCTTACCGTAACTCTCACCTGTCTGGCATGTGAGTAAATTATAATTACAAGGTACATAAACTCCACCACAGGTACATCCTCAACTGGATACCTCAGAAATTATCCAGAGCATACAGCTTCCAGTTTGATGTGTTTGCTGCTGTAGGGTAACTAAATTCAACTGAGAACAACAGAACTGGCATTTTATCTCTCCAAGCAAAACTAAAATGCCATTGTTAAAGCTTTTCGCAGCTAATGGACAGCCTCATGGCCAGGCAGCTTCATGAGCGGACAGTTTCAGCTGCCAAACAGATGCTATGGAGACTGATGATTTCATGCAAGTTGCAAAGCATGGCGTACGCACCCATGATCATCATGGTGATTTCGCAGGCAGGACTCAGCAGGAGAGTGGCAGCCAGGTAGCCCACTCGTTTGTCCCAACCCTTCCCCATTGCGGCCAGCTTCAGGGCATAGATGTGGGAGAAGGAGACATCGTAGCCCAGCACAGAGCAGAAGATAATGCGAGGGAAAGCCTCTCGCCATTCACCCACTGCAGCTCCTGGCCGCTCCAGCTGTCGTTTGATTGCGTGCAGCTCTTTGTGGACCTGAACAATTACAATATTTTAAAATCAGTCAACAGAACTCCCATGTATGACAGTGACTGTTGCTAGGGCTGTCAAAATCTCTTATTGCTTTCCTCTTCTTCTCATTGTGAAACGACCAACGATTCACAGCCCTCCCAGCCCTGCCCTCCTAATGGACAAAGATGAAAATCAAAAGATGAGAACAGCAGACAGTGACCAGGCCAAAACAAATCTTTGATAGGTTGATTGTCTCACCACAGCATCTTGCTCTGAGCGACCACGAGCATTATCAACAGCATTTTTCAGAGCTACAAGGCCCCTGGAGGGTGGAGACTGTCTCTGCTGTCCCCCCTTCCCTGCACCAAGGAGGCGGGGAAGGGCAGCCAGTGTTCGCTCCATAATGTCACTCATGGTCAGTCACGCACAGGGCCATGGGAACAGATGCCATGGCCATCACTTCTGAAACAAACACCAAAGGTAAAAGTTAAAGATGCCATTACTACAATTCTACACAGAGAGATTTAAGCAATAGCTGAATGGCAACCTCTTTGTTACAAATGTTAGGTTTGAAATCAACTAAAACTGACCATAAGAACATTAGACTGGAGAGTTAAAAAAAAAGTAAAAATGAACATAGAATTTAAAAAGGTTTTCTTTGATGTAATCAAGGCCTCAAATGCACTTGTTAGGCCAAGCTGAAAAGGTGGCTTCATTTCAATATGATATGGTCCTTGTTCTGGCAAGCTGGAAAAAAAGGCTTTGTTTTAAAGGCCTGTCTCATCCCGGGTTATGCCAGTATAATGGCAGTGACGGTATGACTATCAGACTAAAAATTTTTTACCCACAGAAGCACAGCACCAATGATGAATCCCATTCTCTGCACTCGCCAATAACAGTTCTCACATTGGCAACTGTGCCAACATGTATTATACTGATGCAGAATTTAAAAAAAAAAAAAAATATATATATATATACTGGGGGAAAAGTCATAATGGTGATACTGATACAGTGATACTGATAGCTATACAATTACAATACACTTCAATTTGTCAAAGAAGTCATGTTTCCGAATGTAATTTTGAGTAGTTTTCAATGAATAGAAATTAATTTGTTTTCTCTCCTGAAATTAAACTACGGATTTTGACTAATCCGTAATCGGATTCTGAGCGAACAGCAGTGACTGGTAAACAATTCTGGCCATTTTATTATAAATGCTTTGAGTTTGACGGAGAAACAACATCTCATGTTTTTGGGTGCAAAACTGTAATGATGTTGCCGCTGTTTTAAGCTGTTTATCCGCAAATTAAGAATTTCGAACAAGTCACACTCATACTCACAGTCACACTCACAGAGTATCTATCTAGTCCATAATTATAGTTCCTGGAATAATTTTGATGATGAATACACTTTTCTTTAATTCTTAAAATCCTTCTGGAAAAACACACACATCAGAACGTGTTTCAACAATAAACTAAGCGATGGGAAAAATAACAGTGTACATTATCTAACAACAAACACTGAAACAGACAAGGTTTTAGTCATTACCATAGAAGTGCACCTCCTAACATCTTTCAGTCCAAGAGCAAGGCGAATGAGATGAGAGCTAATGACTAGAGTGACTTCCCGTAGTATGTCGTAAAATAAGAACTAATATTTTCCGCTGTGAAAACTTTCGAATTAAACTATTTTGGCAGTAGATGAACTTTCACTGTACACCTTGAAAAAGATTAACACAATACTTACTTTTGAATCATAAATATTAAAAATCAAAAGCGAAAGTAAAATTTAAGGAAACGATCCAATTTTCAATTGGGGCTGAATTTGGTCTTGCTCAGCACGAAAAAGCCATCATGATTGAATGCATCTTATTCAGCGAATTTCACCCAACAGCAGGACCTAAAATAACTTGCCAGGTGAGAGAGTTTTTTTGTTTGTTTTTTAAATCAAAGTTTGTGAGCCTCTTTTTCTGTTACGTAACATGATCGTTTTTCTGGACAGTTTTGCCTTGGATTGCGTGAATCTCAGTCTGTGTGATCATTGTGTCCAAGCAAGCTTGTTCATGCCAGGTACGAGTGATTTCCTGAAATTGCATTTGAAGTACTCCATCTAAATAATCCATCTGAAATGTGAAACTGTTGATAAACATATTGCTAATGGGGGAACGCTGGGGGGTGGGGGGGGGGGGGGGGGTCAGTCTCGTTTTGATCGAGACTCTCGGATAGCAGACGGAAATGGCGACGCGGTTTTCGGTTTTCGTGTTTTTTCATCCTTGACCTTTGCGGTTCTATTTCTAGCGTATGATAAAGCAGCTGTAAACACATACTGACATAGTTTCCGAAAAGGGAGAGCGGCGTTACCATTTAGACACACCGAGAGCATTATTACTGTCAGAGAGCTTTCAGTCAGTTCACCGGCTGGTGCGACACACTGAGACAGAAGCAAGAGTGACCTGAAATTTGGAAAAGTTTTGCAAATATTGATTTTTTTTTCTTCTTGCCGGATTCCATTACACTGTTCACATCACCCTCTGTCCACAATGAAACGTGCGACTGTTGTCAGGAATGGATGTTCAGAGGGAGGAAGAGTGATTTGTATTAGGGATTCAATTTCAGACGTTTTGTCAGAAGCCAGTAGGAAGCTTGGTTTTGAAGTCAGTGAGTTGTACACTGTAGCAGGGGGTCTCATCGAAGACGCTGAGCTAATCAGAGACGATGAAATTTTGTATGCAGCTGCAAGTGGAGAATCTTTCGTTAGACCACAGTCGTGGTCGGTAACAAAACCAGTTGTGGCCAAATGCTACCCCCCGGAAAATTCGGATCTAAACGAGCAGCAGAATCAAATGAGTCACCAGCAAATTTGTGCTCAGTCAGAATGGGTTCATCTGAATGTCGGTGGCAAATTGTTCGCCACCACCGTCAGCACATTGACGCGTACAGATGTGGATGGCAGCAGCATGTTGGCACGCATGTTCACGCATGGTGATGTTGAGTGGCAGAGTGCAGTTGATGAAACTGGCGCCTACCTCATTGATCGCAGCCCTCTTTACTTTGAACCAATTCTAAACTATCTTCGTCATGGACAGCTTGTGTTGGACAAAAATGTAAACCCTGAAGGCGTGTTGGAAGAAGCAAAGTTCTTTGGTCTTACATCATTGATTGAGCAGTTGGAGGACCTGATTGAACGTGAGCAGCCGCCTGATGACAGTACGCCTATTACTCGTCGTGAACTTGTCATGGCTTTGATGGTGACACCTACTAACAAAGAACTAAGATGCCAGGTATGTATTATGTGGAACTAAACTGTGTTTTTGTTTCAAGTTGATAATGATATTTTCATGGACGAAATTTCAGATTATTAATATTATACTAATAATTAATATATATAAATATAATGTCACTTGTCAGTTTGTAAATTATATATTATGTGCCATTGTGGTCTTGATGCTGAGTAATTCACTAATTCAGATTGAGGATTTGAATCAACTGTAAATTATATATTATCAGATTATGTGCCATTGTGGTCTTGATGTTGAATAATTCACTAATTCAAATTAAGGATTTGAGTCAGCTGGTCAACTTAAACAAGTTAAAGTTAAAAGATTTTTTCCTTTTTTCATCTTACCATGTGATATATTTGTATAGTGATAAAATTATATATTTGGAAGGTTAGACTTAGATCTGCTTTTAAATTTAAAAATAATGTATAGTGTATCATTCATCAGTTGCAAGATAAAGGCTGCAGGGATGATTTAAAGTACTTAAAGTTAAACCCCAACAGAATGATTTTGGCTTTGGCACTATGGCAGTGTAATTGAACTGCAGAACCTTTTTAGTAATTTTACATGTGGGTGGCAAACTGTTTTCACTGCAAGTACAACTCCACAGTCAGTAAGTGTGGCCAAATATAAAATGGATAATGGCAGTGCAATATAAAAGAAGAAGCAACAGAACATTGTGTATACCCAGGCACACAATATTGCTGCTTTTAATATCTGGAGAGAGTAGATATATACTGAGATAGGCAGTTGTACTTGAAGTTGTGGTACTAAAATTGCATTTAACTTTTTTCATTTTATTGTTGAAATATTTAATATGAGTTTATCAGTATCATAATTCTAAATTTAATAATTTTACACATACTGGACAAAATGTTTTGAGAAAGATAGTTTCTGTTTTATTTTTAATGACATTCCAACTCCAACTCCAAGAGACTATAATAATAATAATAGTTTAAAAACTGTGTTAACTTGATTAGTTGATAGCTCTTTGACTCAGTTTTGACTGTAACTAGTGTAACGATTCAACAGATGAATACTAGAATAGACTGAAAAGCAACAGCATATTTATTTGGTCTAATGATACTGGTGCAGTAGTTGTGTGCATGTATCTAGCATTTTATTAATGTTAATTGTTAATGTTATAGAACTAAAATTTAAAACAAGACAAACAAAACATTTTTCACATGACACTGAGACAGGTCTGTTTAACTTTATGAATCATCATTGAAAAAAGAGAAAGAAAATGTATTTTTTAATTTTACATGTGACTTGTGAAAATGTTGGAATAAAACTTAGATTAGTTCCACCTCAGTGAACATCAACAAGACTAAGATGATCATGATAGGGTGCTGAATGTAAACTGATTTTAGTGGCCAATGGCAGTGAATAACAAATCATGAAAATCTGAGTATAGTGGCTATTTTTAGAACATTGGAGAGAAAAAAATGAGTCATGTTTTCATATATATATATATAGTGTGTGTAAAAGCCCCATGAAAATGACATGCAATGTTAATCATGTGTACACATTATCAATAATTGCTATTCGTTGCATTTCTTTGGTTAGACTTCGCTAGGTCATGTTTGCAAATTCAGAAATCTCACTGTACATTGATTAGTGATTAAGTATTTATAGCATTGTGCCATACATTTCAGGTCTGGCCAGTTTGTGTTGATTTACCTGACACTTAGGTTACAGCGCTCTTCTAAAGTTTTTCATCGTGTTACAGATTTTGTGTTAGAAATGGGGGGGGGGGGGGGGGGGGGGGGGGGCAACTAGAGTAATCCCTTTCAAAGTTGATTAATACAGTTGGACTTTGTTACACTTTGAGAACACTTTTTGCATTGACTGGGTCAAAGATTCATGGAATATGAAACACAGTAGGACTATGAGGACAAAGCATGGAATTAGAACTTGGCCTGTTTGTTTTGAATTCTATATTACATGGTAATCAGCCATGGAAAAGGGTGGCCAACCACAATGTCACTATCTTTGTATCAGCTATCTGGAAATGTGAGTCAAGATCAAGGACAATAAGCAATCAAACTGTTATCATTACAGTCAAAGTCAATCATTCTCTGAGGTCAGTCATGTCCCCTATGTGAATGTCCACAGCTGCATCAGATGATAGGTGCATGACAGTTGGCACTAAACATGTTGCTAAAAATGGATTAGACTTAGACTAGTAATAGTATGTACATTGTACAGTCAACAGGGTGTTGTTCTGGGTCAGTGAATAAAAACAAATGAAGTAATAGTGTGTGCTAACACTGTAACAGTAATACTACAACTAATACTTGTATTTGTAATAGTAATAATATTAATCATCACAGCCATGTGTCCCATAAGCAGTTCAGCAAAGGCCGTGAAAACAAAGCAAAGATTTTCAAATGGCAGGCATCAGTTGTAAACATGTATTGTAATCATTCACAAATTTCAGTTTGAAATAAGTCAGGAGACAAAAACAGCATTTAATGCAAATTTATATAAGACAAATGGGAACACTTGTGCACACACACACTCACAATCACACAGTGGCATGTACACACACACACACACACACACACACACACACACACACACACACACACACACACACAGCATGACCATATTCCTCATTTTTACTCATAATGACTTTTCATAGCATTGTATTTGTCATTTGTATTGATGAAATGAGCCCCTTTTTTTCTGTGTAATTTATTTTTCATTTGCGGCTTGTTCAGTTTTTACATTTTGTTTTCACTTTTATTAGTTTCAAAAGTTAATACAACAATAGTTAAAAAAAGAAAGAAAAAAGTGTTCAGCGTTGTGAGTGTGTGTGCAATGTCATTGCATGTGCTGTTAGTGTTATGTATATTGGGGTGGGGCTGATATTTGTCAAAGAAGTCACTCCGTGTACTGATCAGTGATGGTGTGTTTACAGTACAGCTGCATTTTACAGAAGACATCTATCATTGCCATTGGCAGGAGCTGCCACAAGTATCATTTTTGTCATGGCAAAAGTTTTGTTGCAACAAGCGTACTTTTGTCACCGCAAACATGTGTTTGTTGCAACAAAACATGTCTTTTGTTGCAACAAAAGTATGCTTGACGTGACAACATGTTTGTCGCAACAAACATGATTTTGTCGCAGCAAAAGTTTTGTTGAGGCAAGCATACTTTTGTCATGCCAATTTTTTTGCAACAAACACGTGTTTGGCACAACAATACCTTTGTCACAACAAAAATAATACTTGTGGCTGCTCCCGCCAATGATAGACATCACATATCACTATCACTGTATCAGTATACATACATGACATGCAGGCTACTTGGTTTCCGTTAGCTAACACTGGTCTCTTTTCTTTTTTTTCACTGTGTGCTGCAGGGGGTGAATTTCACAGGCGCCAACCTGTCCAAGCTGGACCTGCGCTACATCAACTTCAAATATGCCATTCTGCGCAAAGCCAACCTCTCTGGTGCAAACCTCTCCTACTGCAACTTTGAGCGCTCTGATCTCTGCAATGCCACCCTTGATTCTGCCAATCTGTTGGGGGTCAAAGTCCTTTGTGCCAACATGGAAGGAGCCTCGATGCGTGGCTGCAACTTTGAGGATCCTGCAGGAAGTCGGGCCAACATGGAGGGTGCTCTGATGAAGAATGTTGACCTTGAAGGCAGTCACATGGCCGGGGTCAACCTGAGGGTGGCGACCTTGAAAAATGCCAACTTGCAAAATTGCGATTTGAGAGGTGCTGTGTTGGCAGGGGCTGATTTAGAAAACTGTGACCTTTCTGGCTGTGATCTTCAAGAAGCAAACTTGCGAGGCGCAAACTTGAAAGGGGCAACCTTCGAGCTGATGTTGAATCCCCTGCACATGGCTCAGGCTGTCCGATAGTCAAGGACCTGAACTGTTTAAGGGCAGAGAAGCTGTGGAGGAAACAAGGAGAACCATTGTGGTGAATGAGCTCTCCTAAAATACACAAAAAGTTCCATCTGGCATTAATGATGAATTTGAATCTATTAGTATTACACTTTTTTATATTTTAAGTTGAATGGTCATTGCATTCCAGTTTGTTTTCTAACTGTACATAGCTGTATTACATGTCATTGTAATATATTGTAATTTATGTTTAGAAAAGGGCATCACAAGTTTTGACATTTTAATGAAGATGTTTTAATTTATGTGATGTATCTGCATGCACTACTTTCTGTTCATACAGCTTTTTGCTTCCTTTTCTGTTTTAATGCAATGAGTTTGAAGCCAACACATTGACTCAGGATTATGTATAATGAGAAAGATTTTTGTTTTGGCCTGATGCAATGTTTTGAAAGATGATCAGGAAGAAAATGATGCTAAGTACACCATTTTGTTATTGTTTTCTAAATTCTGTTTTTGTCAGTCAAGTCAAGGTGCAGAAGCTGCTCTGCTGCTAACCGGTATAATGAACATTTTGTGATACATGTAATATATGCAGCGATGTGCAATTTTTACTGATGATAATTTTAGTAAAGCAGCTGCATTGATGAAAATCAGTTTTTGTCAGTTATTTGAGGTCTGTTATAAATTGTTATGCATTTCAAGTATTATTTTTAATTTGTCCAGCAATGTATGTTTGACAGTGTGTGCGTGTGTGTGTAAAACCAAAAGAGAGATATAGATAGACAGAGAAAAAACAGACATCCATCATCAGTAATATGGTGCTAAATGTTTCTGTTGTTTGTACTCTCCCAGTAAACATGCCAGATCTGATTTGCATCTGATCCAGGTCAACTTGGAAGGTTGGCCAGAAGCAGGCCCAATGATTCTTCCATGCTGGCTTGCTTCCAGAGTGGATCTGTTTGGCTAAAACCTAACACCGTCAGCCAGAACCAAATCAGATCCAAGCTGGTTTTGTGCAACATTATCTGAGCTGTTGGTGGAAGAATGCACCTGAGTCCGAAAGTGCCACACAGGTAGCTGGCCAGTTGTGTTCTGCTAGAATCAGGCCCAATGATTCTTGCATGCTGCTCGCTGGCTATAACAAAGTGTAATGGATGTGACTGGCCATAACCAAAATGCTTTTGAATTGGATTCGGCATGTTTACTGGGCTTTGCATCATAGGCCCCTTTGTCAAGTGACAAGTGGACAAGTTGCTGTTTGACAAATAAATGATGGAAAGACTGACAAAAGAAAACGTTTTACATTCATGATAAATTCTTATCCAGTTCAGAATGTGGTATGGCCATTTTCTGTATACGTAATTAAAGTCATGCATGAAACTGATGAGCATGTTACAGACAAAATTTACAATTGTTTACTGCCCAAGCAAGACTTTGATGTTGCTTTTTCTTCTTCTATTTTTTTCTTTTTTCTTTTATGGGTGCTGTGGAGTGAGAGTCTTTGAAACTGTGCATGTCCATACCCATTCTTATATTATTATTTTTTTTAATAAGGTTTACATGTTCAGACTGGTTTCAATGAGTCTGATGTATCAAATCCTTTTCAAGGTCACAGTGAATATGATTTATATGAAAGTGGAGAAAATAATGAAAGGTATATATATATGTATAATTTATTTATTTATTTTCCTGTCCAGTACTTCGAGTAAAAAGTTGATTTAGCATTTGTTCGCAAGTATGATATTCTTTTTCTTCTGTTTAACTTTATTATGTGCATGCAATTGTTAACTCTTGATAGTCTTATGCAATATTAATTAGAGAGAGAGAGAGAGAGAGAGACTGATAAACATTGTGGTAAAACATGCATATTTCATGTTGTGGTTTTCACAGACAATAAAAGTTATTAATAATGAACTCTAACTGTGAGTGTGTGTGTGTGTGTGTGTGTGTGTGTGTGTGTGTGTGTGTGTGTGTGTGTGTGTGTGTGTGTGTTAGTGTCCATGCATGTGTGCTTGCATGTGGGTGGGTGTGAAAATTTGAGCATGGGGGTTGTTGTTTTTGAACATAAATCAGTGTATCGTAAATACACACCTAAATGTATGCACACATATACCCAGAAGCACAACCATTGATGCAGCTCACCAGTGTCAAATGTTTTACATTTGTATAAGTTATGTCAAAATATGTTTGTATTACAACATACAGTACTGCCTTCAGAAATGTATGAATTATTTCAGTCAAGCGACATCTATATCCTTTTATGCACCATAGTTACAGAAATTTAGTATGGTGTGCATACAAAAAAGTGAAAGAAAGAACATGAACTGCTGGAAAATCAGAAAGTAACCAACAGACAAATAAGACTGGTTAAAAACTATACATTTTAATGTAAAGTAAGATTAAAAAATAACAAATTATGACGTAAAATTTCAAGCTCACAGGAATACAGCTTAAAGGATTCCAAATTTCACACACACACACACACACACACACACACACACACACACACACACACACACACACACACAGAAAATGCTGCATTTTGTAAAGATCTGTGTAGACAGTTTTGCTGCTTGCAACGAAATGTCATTGGATCTGTTCGTAGATGTGCTGGATCTGTCACAGATTCGGTGTTTGACAGAACCAGCTAAATGCACACACCCTTTGGTGAAACAAACAAAGAAAGAGTCCACCTTGTTGACCTATATAATTTATATCAACAATTTCATCAACTAAAATTGTATATATATATATGTGAGCTGAGTTTGTTGGGCAATTTCATCAATGCCAGTGCCTTTCATAGCATGTTGCTTTTCAGACTCCAGATGATTTCCTGTCCAAAGAATCCTTTGACGCAATTCAGAATTTCATCATCACAAAGAGGGAATTGGAGGGCCGCTTGATTACTGTGTAAGTATCACAATTGGAAACGGAACAAGGCCCAGAGCACCTGTGCAAAATCAACAGTCAAGGGAGTTAATTAGTGCTTGAAAGATGTCACTCAAACACAACAAAGAGGTACAGCCTCTGGTGGAGTGTATGCACCTTGTATTTACGTGCATACAAGGTAACAGGTAACAGTTACTGTAGATGACTGCGGTCTAGTTGTACTGGCAATGTGCTTTTAAGCTTTAATTAGCTCTCTTGTTTGTTGATTCTGTGTAAGTATCCACTAAATCTATTTGCCCCCAACCCACCTGTTGAGTTTCATGTCCCTTTGAGTTTGAGATCAGCCTGATACTTATTTTCTTACACATATCACAAAATGAGCACATGTGATATGTGTAAGAAAATAAGTTTTAGTTAATTTGACACAAACTTTAACATCAGTTGTTTCATGTCTTCACAAATTTTCAGTATTTGATAACAATGAAACAGTCACTGAAGTAGGAGAGCCCCATAATACTTTTATTTTTTTATTTTTTGAGTGCCAGTCAGCCATGCAATTCTTTTAACAGTTTATTTTCATGTTTCATTGTGGTCCCCCATGAAGATGCTGTTGTTTCAAGCATTTGGCCATTACTTCATGTAAGATGCATTTATAACTCTAAGCCCCAAGTACTGTACTGCTTAATTGTTTTAGTACTTTTACCCAAGTCAGTTGTGTTTCTTCTATGTGTGTGTTTGTGTGTGTGTGTGTGTGTGTGTGTGTGTGTGTGTGTGTGTAAAATGTTCCTCCAGAACTGCTTTTGGCAAGAAATTTGTGGGTTGCCCGGTGGTGATTGACAACACCAAGTACAAGAGGAATGCCCTCATCTTCAACGTTTGCTTTGTGCTGAACCAGGACACCAACACAGCCAGCTATGGGCCAGTGGTGAAGAAGCTGGCTGCATACATGGTGCAGCTGGAGGTAAAAGGGGCTGGACAGCCTAGTTGGCAGAGAGTCCCACTTAAAAGACAATCGTAATACTGATGCAGATTCAAGTCCCTGGTGTGGCAAGGGATTTTTCTCCCTTGTCAACTTTCAGTGCAAACTCCCTTACGGTATCTGCACAGCCCCAGTGTGCTATTGCTTGCATTAACATCTGTGTGCATGTTAAAAATCCCAGACACTGCCAGCCATATCATTTGTTTGGACACGCACAAAAACTGCAAATGCTGATAGGAATTGGTGGCACTGCTCTTGCGGCTGCTGTGCCTTAACTGAATATGATGACCTGAATTTCCTGTAAGGGACAATGAAGTACTTAAAACATTAAAAATATATATATTATATATAAAAAAACTAATGT
>OY757547.1:8939009-8956509 GCA_963584105.1 Alviniconcha strummeri
TGCTAAACAGAGAGCAGAGGGGTTATAAAAATTCTGAAGTGTAAATACCATGACATTTACTTATTATTGACTGTCTTGACCTGGTTGTGTCTGCTGTTGACTGTTACGTTCAGGACTGTAGCTGTAAGACAGCTTCTTTTTTTACAAAAGTATGCTAGTTGGTGACTGGTGTTTGGAACAGGTATAGAAGAATTTTACAAAAGTGTGATTCATCCTGAGGTAACCCAGTGTGACTGACGTGATGTTAAAAATCCACGAACTTACTAACTTTATCCAAATTTTCATGTTTGTTTCAAGGCCTCAGTCACCAGGAACTGGAAGATCTGATAGAGAAAGATCCCACATGTGTGGTTTGCTGGAAGTGACCCTTCAGCCTTCATGCCACTTCTCATCACATGTGCATGTAACAAGACTTACAATGTCTGAAGGCAAAGATGGCATTAAATGCCTTCCATGGCAGGCTTTTTGGTGTTACACTGAGGCACAGTATGTCCATGTGTCGTTCTCAAGCAAAATGAAATCTGCATGTGCCTTTGGTCATCATAAGCTTCGAGGTAGTTGATGGCTGCAGATGGAGTTGATGGCTATGGACGTCCTTTATGACATCCCCAACCACGATATTAGAAGCATGGTTGAAAACTGCAGACAGCTCTTCAATGCCAGAAGCTGTATCATCAGTGTCATGGTTGATGGCAAGTCTGGGACATCAGGATCTAAATACTGAATTCAGTTCCACTTCGGATAACTTTCCCACACTTCAAACAGGAACTTAAGTCTTGTTGTGTGAGCTTGGCAAATAATGCTCAGTTCACTCATGAGCAAAAACTGAGCAGGAATATCTGAATGGGAGACTGTTATTATCTGAATGGGAGACTGATTTTCAGTCAGATCTGTGACGATCTAAACCCAAATGTGAAGTCATTTCCCAGTTTGACAGTCATTGACACAGTCAGATATGGTAAAAACATGTCATATTTTGTCTTTTTTGTTGGTCATTTCCACATATGATTGCAATGGTTACTGATAATTAAATGCGCGAGTCATTTGAAAAAGATTACTCAATACCTAGAAATGGTTTACACAAGTAAACTTGGCCCATTTTTCTGATTTTGTTATTGTTGTTATTGATATTTGGTTTTAAAACCTTGCTGCAACAAAGAGAACTTGCAATCGGTCAACAGCTCAGAGGTCAACAGCCAAGTTCCATAGATAAAGAATCCAAAGTGGGACATGTTGAAAGGCCACCTGGCTGCTGCTATCAGAGGTCAAGTTCAAAGGAACAAGTGTGCCAAGAAGTCCGGTTCAGGTGGAGATAATGTAATCAGACTGTCCGCTCCCACCAATAGTTTCTATATCATGGTCACTGTCAATGTGCGTGTGTGTGTCCCTTTGAGATCTATGTGCCAAATAATTTTGAAATGAAAATATGTACATTTAAAGAATGTGTAAGCGCTTAGGGCCTGTGAGGTTTAGGTGTTCTAAGTAGGCATTATTATTATTATATTAATGTCCGCCTACATCATTCAGCAGCTTAGCTCCACACAGATAGCCACATGCTCATTGCATTTGGCAAAGATGCTGGAAAGGGGGAAGGGATTGTGGGAAAAGGGATGAGGGGGCCAGTGGGGGTGTCTAAAGCCTGTTCTTAATTGGGCGAATGTTTATTTGCTGAACATACTTTGGACTGTTTGACGAACTACAATTAATTTCTTAACTAAATTTTTACTTCGCTAAACACTAGTTCAGACAGTTTGATGAACTATGCTTCATTCTTAACTGGCTGAGATGCAAGGTTCAGCCCCAACTTGCACCAGCAGAAGCATAGCAGACAGCATGATCCAAAATATAGGCTAAGGTCAAGTCAGTATACTTTAATCATCTCTCACAAGGTAATTCAACTAACTACTATATCATTCTGGATCCCAGAAAGAAGGCTGCACCTCACAAGTCAACAAATAGGGCAATTCCCTCCAAAGCGAGAGAAGTATTGACACCGAAGTGTCATCCATTTGTATTTTTCTTTCTTCCTTATCCACAGGAGAGCTCTGCTCTCAGCCAATCAGAGGCAATGTTCATCGAACTGGGCGAATGTTCCCAGAACATGCTGAGCAAAGCTTTTTGGACCCCAAACATAGCTTCATCGCAGTTCGATGAATGCTCCCAACTAGGTTCGCGAAACAAAAGTGTGCCCCATTTAAGAACCAACTAGGTTCACCGAATACTGCCAACTAGGTGCGTGAACAAATGTTCGCCCAATTAAGAACAGGCTTATTAAGGAGTTGAAAATGGATGTGGTTTAAGCTGCCGCCCAAAACAAGCCATGTCTTTTGCTTTGTGGAGTGTGTGTGACAGCCTTTTCCAGATGGTGGGAACAGCATTGCAGAATGTCCTTGATGTACAATTTATGTTTGTGGCACTTACACTACACAGTGTGTGTGTGTGTGTGTGTGTGTGTGTGTGTGTGTGTGTGTGTGTGCGCGCGTGCATGTGGCTGGGGGTGGGCTGGGGTGGAGAATACTGAATGCAAATAAAAACGGATGCCAAAATTTACACTAAGTACTGCTTTTGTTTCTTTTTCCAATCTTAAAAATCACTCTTACAGTTAGATGCACACACTGACACATTAAATAAGCTAAACCAATTATATCATCAAAATCGCAAAATACCAATGTCATACACACACACACACACACACATACACACACACACACACACACAACTTTAACAAAAATTTACAAAGCTTAAAATATTTCACAATGCTCTGTTTACAGTTTGATGAAGGAACAAATCATTGTGTGCATTTAAAAAAAAATTTTTTTTAAAGTTCTCACCATCTCATTGTAGCACGTACAGAGGTAAAGATTAACCAACTGCTTTTTAAAGCAAATACTCTTATTAATATTATTAACAAAGTCATGTATATTCAAAAAGGTCACTGTTTATGGCAAGAGATCTGACAGTTACATTTGATATTCAAAACCAGATTCTCTCTTTTGTTGCGTACATTTTAATCTGAACTTGTACATTATTTACCCTATCAGCAGAGAAAAAAATCTCTACATAAGGTATGCATGGATCATATACTCATTCCCTAACAAGATTTTATTTTCTCTTGCAAAATAAAAATGCACCTTACTTGCAATTGAGAAACTTGCATGAGATAGCCCCTTTTGATTAAACTGTTCTAAATAACCATGACGACGAATAAAGAATGCTCACAAGTAATGTGCAACCAAATTACCAACACACACCAGGCAAGTTTTTTTTGCGTGGTTTTCTTTTTTCATACAAACATACATTTACATCA
Organism: Alviniconcha strummeri; assembly: GCA_963584105.1. Lineage (NCBI taxonomy): Eukaryota > Metazoa > Mollusca > Gastropoda > Provannidae > Alviniconcha > Alviniconcha strummeri. The sequence continues at coordinate 8,942,317 of OY757547.1, forward strand.
CAAATTCAAATCATACGATGCTACAACACCATGCTGAAACAAGAAACCTCTTTATGGAATCAGGACATCAGTGTCCATCACGCAATCTGTAAGATTACTTTGAGACTGACACATCATTGGACCAATAGGTCAAATGTTTTCAGCCAGTTTAGTAGCATCATTTGATTTCAAAGTAGAAACTAAAAGGTATTGCCAATTATGGCTGAGAAAATTTCCATCACCTGCACACACAAAAATCTCTTCACTGTTCAAGAGCGTCCTGTTTTGTTTTGTTTTCTGGCCGTAATGAGAAGCTGACACTAAGTTGGTTCTGAAAACCAGTCAAAATTTTTTAACATTTCCTGGAGTTTTGTCTGAATAGAATTATAGCAGAAAGTTTGTTTTTTCTTTCCTTCCTTTTTGAATGTATTATGGTACAGTCTGGTTATCTCATTCTAATTTGTTCCCTGCTTTTCAATTTTTCTCCATTGCGTCTTTTTTTTTTTTTTTTTTTAAAGCCTCAAAAAAATCTTTGACAAGTCCACTGAATTTTATTCATTACCACGTTAACATTCATTTGATTCTACTTTCTAGCAAATTCCTGTTTCATAGTTAATAAAACATGAGCAGAACTTTGGACAGGCTGGAAAAAGAAAAAAAAAAGATAGGAAAGGCTGGCACTTCTGGCAGACGACTGAAGAAGCCAGACTGCTGTTGCGCGAGGAAATGAACAGGACACAGAACTATGTTACTCCTTTCGAGACTGCCCTTGGATCTTTCTCCTGGTATGCTGGGGGAGCGTCTTCAGTGGTGACTCTGGCTGCAGATGGTAAAGCAAAGGTCATTTTTAGTATGATTATAATCAGCATACTACATTACTAGGCTGACAACCACATATGCAACCTCTTGAATGGACTTTCAAATCATTTGTGTTGGTGAATTCAAAGGTTAAAAAAAAAAAAAAAATATTATATAAAATAAAACATATATGGGTCATGCTCCTGAAAACTGGTCAAAATTGTGACATAGAGGTTAAAAATTCAAAGTGTGAATTTTTTAATGCTATTATTTGGAAATGAAAGCTTGACATCTCTTGTGTACACAAATATAAAACACAAACTGACAGGGTGACAGGAACTTGGTTAATTGTGCATTATGTTACATCATAGTGTTTCGCGTGTTACAGAAGACATCAGAAATGCATGAATAGAGTCGGCTCAGTGGGCAGTTTGACTCTTGCCTTTTTCATTATACAATATTTCCTATTTAAAATAAAGGAATATCTGTCACTTCTGACATTATTATTTTTTTGTCCTGCCTCTTTTAACGATTTTGGTTTAAAATGTCTTCTTCGAAGTACAGACTGCTTTAGATATCAGGATAGCCAAGAGTGGCAGCAATCTAATCCATAGTCCCCAAAGCCATATTCTCTGTCTCAGGCCTTGTATAAAAGCAAGAAAGTCTTTTCACAGTGTCTTACCCTGTCTTGTGATGATGTACCATCAAACTAATTTGGATTGCAAAAGTTTCAGTATTTCTGAAGATCTAGTAGTAACAATTGTGGCTTTGACCTTGAACAACGCAAAATTATATTTCTGAATGATACTCTGGCTGATGGTGATGCATCACCATACTAAGTTTGACCGATCGGAGATATTGTCTGGGCAAACATTCACTGAAGTTCAGAACCTTCACTGTGATCTTGACCTTGAATACAGCAAAGCAACCTTTTCACAAGACACTCCAGCTTATGAACATGCACTGTCAAACTAAGTTGGTCGCCCCCAAAAATCAGTAGTTCAGAACATATAATAGAAATAGTCATATTTGATTGTATGAACTGAAATTCAGTTACTGTGACCTTGACCTTGAAGACAGAAACCCATTTTTCACATATATGACGCTCTGGCTTATAATGATGTCTCACCATACTGGGTTTGGTTACAAATGGTTCAGCGATGCATAAGATATCATCCAAACTAACATTAACTGAAACCTTTAACCTTGGCTGTGACATTGACCTTGAACACAGCAATCCAACATTTTCACTGGACACTTCTTTGCTTATGATGATCTACACTCAAATTGAGTTTGGTTGTAAAAGACTCACTGGTTTAGAACTAATAAAAGATACAGTAGAAACTGTCATATTTTGATTATATAAGCCCACACTGTGACCTTGACCTTGAAGATAGAATCCCATTTTTTTCGCATGACATTCCGGCTCATGGTGATGCACACAATACCAAGTTTGGTTACAAAAGATTGCAAACAAACACTCAGCCGAGTGGGAACAAATATGTGTCACAAGCGTTACATCCCTCACCCCTGAAGACACCACATTGCTTTCCCTTTTCTAATATTAAAATAATACACCACACACAGTGCAAAAAGAGGTCAAATGTTGCTGCTGCAAGTCAGCTGATGTGGACTGGTACGTTAGGGTAGGTCAAAAGTCAATGGTACAAGCAGAAATATTCATTTTGTGTGCTCACACATTACACCATTGTAAGACACCACGTCAACCACCCCTGAAGAAATGATTGTAATTTATTTTGTATCTACTCTTTTGTCATCAAACAAGTATTGAAAATAAGGTAAAATGAGGTTATCTACTAAGCTGATGAAAAAAATATAGTTTTTTAGTTTCCGTTGTGAACAAGTCACAATATCGTGATACACACTCAGAAGACACCATCGGTAATGTGAGAGAGACACTGATTATCTTTCCTTTGTTTGGAGCTGTTAATAGCAAGCAACACACAATAAATACCATTTGTGTGTAAGAACTGGCCTCCTTCTTTCTCATGAAACCTGTTTTTATTCAATCATGAATGATTCCAAGGAAATATTTGCGATCAGTTAACCTTCCCAAAGCCATGTCACAAATGGCGGCCATGAAAATTTTACAATTGTTATAAAAAAAGGCTCACAGTGCAAGAAATAATGATGCATTTACTCATTGTGGCATTTCCCTTATTTTTCCAAACACATTACATCAGAAATATAGCGGTAGTTTAAAAAGTTTCATGTTTTAGTTTAATTTTTATTTCATCGGGAAAAGGCACCCTCTTTGGTCCAGTTTCCAGGAGAATGACCACATAAATGACCAGAATTAAATAATTAAAATATGCTATTTGTAAATTTATACAGGTCTACAACAATACTAATAATACTAATGTACATTTTATCATTTATCATATGCTCATCAACTCCCTGAGCGCTCACATGATTTCATATTAACCTAATCATCAAACTTATGCACCAAATAGTTACCAAAGCTTGCAGTGTGTGAATAATTTTGTTACAGAAATCCTGCATTTAAAAAATGTTGATGCGCATAAGATTTTGCTTGTGGACAGTCAGCATGTGTGCTATTACAAATATCACATAAATATATATTATATATATATATATTTATATTATATATGCCAAAGCACAAGCTTGATTAAGTGGATAATTTTGTCACAAACTCGGTTTTTCATGATTCAGTAATTTCACTTACAGACATCAGCATGCTGTTTCTTGTTTTTGCTGCGGCTCAGTGCACACTGGCCGTCCACTGAAGTCTTTTCCACCACCTCTTCCCCACTGCCTGACCGAAATGGAGCCGATATCTTGCGGCCCACATACCGGCAGGCTAAAAACAGAAAGGACAAAAATGAAGTCGTGTGATGCTGATGTGCATCACTGATTTTGTACCATAGTGTAGCAGATTCAGATAGTGGGGTAAATGCTGATAATTTTTTATGGAAAATGCAGGTAAATAGGCAAATGATTTTGAAAGGAATACTGTACCAGGGAAGACGGTCAAACAGTGACTCAACAAGTCCCCCCCACCCCCACCCCGCATCTCCATAACAACAACAACAAAAACTCACACAAGATAATAACAACAGTGATAATAATAAATTCCACAAATTATACAACTTTAAAAGTCTCAACATTTGGCTGGCCCTGATAGTATGACAACATTTTAATGGGATACAAACCTAAGTATAACCTCATGTTGACTGAACTCAGTATACTTTAATCATCCTGCACAGGGAAATTCTGCTAAATACTAAGGCTCATTAATTGAAAAATAATAAAATAACATAGAGTAACGTAAACTGATAATATTAATAATCAAGACCTACACTGATACCTGTAGATAAAGTAGATGTATACACGTATATATATATATATGAATCTGTGTGTGTGTGTGTGTGTGTGTGTGTGTGTGTGTGTGCGTGCGCGCTGTGTATGTGTGTGTGTGTACATGCACTTGAATCTTTATTGTGTAAATTAAATATCTAGATTATAATTTATATACCCTTTTTCTTAAACAAAACGGACAAGCAATGCAAAGCACAATCTGTATGTTTGCTACAATTTACCAGTTTACATCAAACTAAATGTCAACGAGTTCACCTTCAGCAAGTTGCGTCAGGATGATTAAGCACTTTCTTTGTAGTTTGAATCAATACTGGCCAGAAATAAGTAAGCAGCACACACCATTAATACGCTGGAAGGACAGAGGTCAAAATTCGCTAGCAAACAAGTTTAATTATGCTGAATAATTTGACAGGCTTATTACAGCATGGCTTACAAACAGTACATGTTCAACAAGACTGGTAAGAAGAAAGAGGGGCGGTCACGGTCCTATGTTCGTAGATGGTATGATCTTCACCTGCTGCAATATCTTGAGTGAAGCCTACATTACCCGACAATCCCTACCAGCTGCATTAAACTGATCAGCTCTTACCGTTGACGATAAGTCAGACCATGTTAAGGGTTGAACAAGGTGACTTTCACTTCGCAAACGTCCAGACAAATGTTTGGAACTTCCTTGTCAGTGTTACAATGCAATCACAGACAGTACCACCCGCTTGAGGACAAGCTTATGACGTCACATATTGTTTACTTCCGTTTTCAAATGGTTGACGACAGACAATTCAAGAATCTGCTAATACACACATCCATAGAAAACTGCCATAAACACTGGATACACGTTGGGCTTGCTCCTTCTTTACATGTTCTGGGCTCAGATTTTATTTTCACGAAAAACTGCCAGCTCCTTCGAATATAGCTTGGTTTGTAAATGGATCAACCAAATTGAGAATGAGAAAGTATCATATGACGATTGTGAGGCCAGCTGAAAACATTTATCCAATAAATTTATCGGGACTGTCCGCAGTTTTTGTGCGGAGGACTCCATGGTAAATAACCGGTGGTACACTTGGTGAATAATATTTGCATGCTTTGCAGAGAATGGCAGTAGGTTTAAAACTCTAATCATGTCTGCACATAGATCTAGCAGCTTTTGTAATGACAACGTTCGATTAAAAATTTTTTGCTGTGTTTTGATTTACTTCTTCATTTGTTGAGCAGACTAGATCTAGTGCATTTGTGCTTCTCTAGAGTAGGCAGTGATTTTGAAGGTTACGTTAAGGTTTATTCTCTTCTGTTCCATAATCCTGGGAGAGAAAAGTCTCAGAAATCGAAATGGTCGTTGTTAGTCGTTGTGAGAATGAGCAATGTTTTCACAAAAACAAAAAACAGACTGACAGTGACAGTGACAAATGTGTGCAGATCAGCAAATTACGAATAAATGAATGGAAAAAAACAAACACCAATTCAGCAGTTAGAAGAACATTTGATTTTATAATTTACAGGAATAAAGACGTTAAAGTTTTAAATGGATTATGAACTCTTGCATTGTGTTCAGTCATGTGTACCACTGCCAGATCACACCCCATTAAAAAAATCTAAAAAAATATAAAAAGCAAACACAAAACAACAATGACACCATGGTTGAATACATGTTATAGTTTTTAGGCATTGCTGTGGCATTGACAAAATATATTTACAATTGTTAGCAGAAGGAAACTGTGCGAACTCATATGGTATTTCTGTAAATAATACATTTTATTATAAAGAAGTTCGTCACCAGTAGAGAAGAAGACAATACTCTTTATGAAGTGTTTGCTGTTTTAGAACCATCATTGCTGACTGAATGTTAAAAATTGGTTTGCTGTCCTAATGCAGTACGTGTGATGCTTCATTATTTACTAGAATTCAATGGGTGCAAAATTTGCATATTACTGTTTTCAGTATTATTTCATTTCATTTATGACCTCGCAAAAGCAGAATGCCCAGTCTGATTTTTCCCTTTTCTTGAAGACTAATAGTAAATGGAAACATGCTTTAAAATATAATATTTTTTTAAACAGTGCACTATCTAGAAAGTAAAAGTACTGTTGCATGTGATGGATCAAAAGCATCCTTGGGGCGAAGTGTTCAGTTAAATAAAATGCATTAATTTGTAAATTAGTATCTGTAGTTTGAATACCAGAATTATAGAAATATTTTCAGCATTTAGATTTTTTAAGATTAAGAACTAAGATCTTAAAGACAGACAGACAGACAGACAGACAGAGAAGAAGAAGAAGAAACAGTGATCCCAAGGCAATCCTGGACCAGTGGGAGACATTCAACTGTGTGAATCTAAGTGGATTATGCTGATGCAGTTTGTTGTTTATTCACACAGTTTGTTGTTTATTGGGTGGTCCCTTGGAGAGTTGTGTTTCCCTAAGCCCTTGGTTTGCTTAGTAGGCTCTGGTTGTATGCTTGCAGTATTTGTGCTTAACCCCTTCACTGCCCCAGCCTGTAAAAATTCCTGGGCTGAAAGATGCACAAATGTGCCAGCAAATAGTGTATTTTCTGGTCCTCTGGCACATCTGCTTTCAATACTATGTGTTTTGATGAAAGTTCTTTTAGTATGCCAGTGTGAAAATGAAGACAAAAAGGCTTAAAGGTTTCAAATGTTGCACTTTCACTGGTCCTTTTCAAGTGACATCCTGGCAGTGAAGGAGTTAAGTCAAAGCTTTTACTTTTTTAGTGTTACCTAATCCACTTCAGTTTGTGCCTTGCATCCATTCAGCAGTCATATAATTGTTTGCATTTCTTTAGCTAACATTAGATGGAGAAATATTGCAGTAAAAACTGATAGGATTGAAAAGTAAACTTTGCGTCTATCACTGTATCAGTCAACAGCTTTGGAGTTTGGCTGATATTGTTACTCTTTTCAATGTTTACAGTGCAACATTGATTGGAAAAAAAAGAAAAAAAAAAGGTTTACTTTGCCAGTTTTAAGCATTATAACTGAACAATATGCTCTGTTTGAAGATGGTAATTGACTACAGTACATGTATATTATATATGTACATAATAGAACAGCTCTAGAGAAATGTACTCACCTGTACAACAACACATAAAGATCAGTTAAAAACACAAGTGCTTTCAACACATGGTCTTCATATGGTGTAGAATCTAGCTTCTTCTTTACTTCCTTCTTCTTTTATTATTTTCTATCTCTCTTCTACACCAGATGAAGACCATGTGTCAAAAGCGCTTGTGTTTTTAATTGCTCTTCATGTGTCATTGTATACGTAAGTATATTTCTCTAGAGCTGTTCTATTTTGTAAACCTCACCAGCAGTTGTTCACTCATTCCTTACATAGACATAATTAAAAGTCAAGTAAAAGTACTGTAAATAGTAATAGTACTTAGTAGTACTAGTACTTATAAGTAGTACTAGTACTTATAAGTGATGGTAACGCTAGTCAGGTAGTTGCAAAATAAAATTGAGCTACATTTCATAACACATGTCTTGACACCAGAGCATAACATCTTAGTGATGGCAGTGCATTTAAAAAATAATTTTATATCCTAAAGTCATATCATGGTTATGGTTTTATAAACTGATGCAAAGGGCACGCCCATTTTAGGACACGCCTATTTTAGGAAGAAAAAAGAGGATGTGAATAGACTAAATTATATATTTGACTTTTTTCCAGATTCTCTGGCATGGCATCTACTTTGACAAGCATATGGGTGCCTGACATCATCAATTCCATGTCTTGATTTAAAAGGAAATATTCAATACACTGTAAGCAACATCAGCAACAGCACAATGAGCTTAGCAAGAACCCTGCGGCAGCGGTTCAGATCTGATAACAGAAATGATGGACAAGAAGACTCACGACAGTGTGCTTTAACTGAAGAGGTAAATTGTAACTGTGGTAATATTTAATGATCTTTTTGGTTCTTTTTATAAAATATATATCTCTCTCTTCTCAATGGTTGCCCTGATGTAACTGTAATGGTTGACTGGGTGTAAAACAAGAAATTACTTACTTACTTCCCAATGGTATAAATTTTATACAGTAATTTACCAGCATTGTTTAGAAAACAAACTGATTTACAAATCACACATAAGGTCTTTATCAACGCCCATGTTAATTAATACTTGATTGTGCACATAGGCATGCGTACTATGTATGCATGTGCAATGTACGTGCATGTATGCATCTATATTTATTATATACACATGCATGCATGCATGCATGTATGCATGCTTGTGTGTGTGTGTGTGTGTGTGTGTGTGTGTGTGTGTGTGTGTGTGTGTGTGTGTGTGTGTGAGGTGTGTAAGATTTCAGACTAGAAATCTGTATACGACTAATCAGCGTTATGACAAGTGGTCATTAATTTGAGACTGAATTACCTGATTTCATATTAACTGATAAAGCCAAGAAGATAATTTAGAGGCCTGGTCAGACAGGTGACCGTTGGTTGGACTTGGAGCTGAGATATGATAACAGAAAAGGGGCAAACAGTCACAGTCTCTGTCTCCTGCAGATAAAATCAGTGTCATTTAACCTTTTCATTGCCATGATGATGATGCCACTTGAAAACAAACAAGTGTGAAATCTGAAAATTCATAAGCATTTTTGTTTTTCCTTTTTGACATGTGAAAGGATTTCAATCAAAATGCAAAATATTAGAAGTGGGCTTGTTATAAGACTGGACATGTGATATTGTTCGTAGGCACAAGCATGTGCATGTTTTACAGCCCAGAAATCCAGTGAAGGGGTTAACCAGATAAAGGTTGGTGCCCTTTTAAAAATAATAATATCGGCAACACTTGGGAAACTTCTGGGAGGTTCAGAATGGGATGGAGAATTTTAATTTTTAGGACTCCAGTACATGTGCTTGCCTGATTTTGAAGTGAACTGGGGAAGAGAGCACATTGGGTTAGCTTATAAGCTTATGAGTTGGTCTGCCATATTTGAAATGAACTGCATGTGCTGAACCAGGTACTGAGGTAGGCAGTTGATAGAGGGCTCTACTGTAATTATACTATCACAGAGCTCAGGAGCTGTGTGAAAATCGAGGTGGATGTCCTGGGCTCCTGTCCCTAATAAACCTTCAGTTTCTGTGGATGTAAAGCAACACTTCAGCCACATTATACTATCATAGTATAGTTACAGTAGAGCCCTCTATCAAAAGACATTCAAATATTGACACTATGTATTGATTAGTGTCAATATTTGTATGTCTTTTCCCCCTTGAATGCACAGTGAAATGGCATGCAAATCCCAAACAGGACTTCAATCCCATTCACAAGGGCTTACAATGTGCTACAGCAGGTAAGATTCAGTGTCATCTGATCGTCACTGGAAACACTGGACCACCATAGGCTGTTTTAGTAGTTTTATGAGTTTGTTGGTGGTGGTAATGTTTTTTTATTTTTTATTTTTTTATGCATAAAAAATTAAAATTAAAAAAATGAATGACTGGCTGCTTGGTATTTCTTTATATTTGATTTAGTTTCGCTGATAATATGGCACAAATAATGAAATATTTTGATGAGGTTAATGAAAACATTTAAAAGTTTACCCTTTCTTTCTGTAATGTTGTTATGTAATCAACTGCTGTTTTGAAGCTGGAGGACAAGGCTTTAAGAACTTTCTGCCAGTGGACTACAGATTATGTTCTATTGAGTAGATTACCTTACTTAAACTAAGTTAAAGTGTAGCTATCTGTCTGCAGTTTTCCATGTGCACTATACTTTTGTTGTTGTTGTTGTTGTTTTGCACTCAATTTTGCTACTATTTTTTTTCTTTCTCAAACTGCATGCAAGAAAAAAATACTGGTTTAATTCCATCCCAACTTTCCCCTTGCAGTTTGAAGTGATGCCAACTACAGCAGAGAAGGACGAGTCCGACAGGATGTCCTTTCACTCGGCGGCTTCCCAGAGTCCCATGGAGGGCATGTCGCCAGGCAACAAGTTTAAGGACTCGGACGAAAGGGGAGTGTTTGAAGTGCAGTTGACACAGCTTCAGGAACAGCTGGTGGCCACCATGATTGATAACCAGAGTCTGCGTGAGTGGCTGGTGGTGGAGTGTTTATTTGTGTTTGTGTCAGGGAATAAGTGAATGGAGAGTTTGAAATCTGTGTGAGTGGCTGGTGGTATAGAGAGTTTGAAATCTGTGTGAGTGGCTGGTGGTGGAGTGTTTATAAATTTGTGTTTGTGTCAGGGAATGAGTGAATGGAGAGTCTGAAGTCTGCGTGAGTGGCTGGCGGTGGAGTGTTTATTTGTGTTTGTGTCAGGGAATGAGTGAATGGAGAGTTTGAAGTCTGCGTGAGTGGCTGGTGGTGGAGTGTTTATTTATGTTTGTGTCAGGGAATGAGTGAATGAAGAGTCTGAAGTCAGTTGCCATGGCAAACTCCAAACACTGGTTTACGACATCCTTGCTCCAACCACTGCCATAGTTGATTATGCCATAGGTCTCAAAAAACGGTCAACTGACTGTTTTTTTTTGACAAGCTGTCAGCTGATGTACAGTTTTTTGTTGATGCTTAAATGGCAGTAAGTTTGTAACAGACAACTCAGATCATATCACATTTTCTTTGATAACCATCACCCACATTGCTCATGTAGCCCAAATAAAACCAACCTTTTTTTTTTACCTGGGGCAGACTTCCCTCATATTTACATGCGTGCTTGGATGCTATGTTGCTTCCACGGTCTTATTAAATACACAGACCTGTTGGAAGATGCTGACAGTGTTGGTGGACAGCTATGCAGAGATAAAGAGTGCCCCTTCTGTGGCATAACCAGTTCTAGCAGAGTTTGGATGAAGGTGCCAGCAAGTGATGCTTGGAGTGTACTGCCAAGTCATGTCCTCTCTCTGTCAGGCATTCGTCTTCACTTTTAAGTCAAAACTGAAAACCTATCTGTTCTCCTCTGCATACTGATCTGTCGTTTTACCAATCCATCACCAGTAATTCATGTATTTGTAGTGTGTGTGTGTGTGCGTGCGTGTGTGTGTGTGTGTGGCATGTGTGTGTGTGTGTGTGTCTGGGTGTGCGCGCACAGGCGTCTGTATGTGTGTGTGTATACATGTGTGTGTGTGTCTGGGTGTGAGTGTGATGAAATGAGTGTATTCTTATGTCTCTGTAAGTGCTCTGGGCTCATACGAGATGAGGCGCCATAAATAATGTATTATTATACCCCTTGGCCTTGGGTTTCTTGTGCAGACAGAGTCTCTCCAGATTTCAGGATGGGTGGGGGCAGATGTATGCTTTTGTTCTGAACAAGTGTCATGTCAAACATAAAACATTCAGATGTTCTATTTTTTAACAAAATAATATTTGAATGAGTTTGTGTTCTTGGCACCATGCCTTGGACATGCATTGTGTTTCGTATATTTAGGTCCGTGTTCTGTTTTATTATTTTTACATTTCTGTCCTGGCATAAGACGGGTGCATGTGCTGTTACTAGTTTTGACATACACAAAATTATAAAAGAGACATTATATAGAAGCCTGCTAGTAGACATTATATAGAAGCCTGCTAGTAGAGCTCTAATAGTAGTACAGGTAGCTGTGTATCGGACATGGATACATTACAGTGACTGACTGACTGGTTTCCGTGAACCATTTTGGCCACCTTCCAGATGTCACCAAAACTGTCTGGCATGATCAGTGTAAGCAGCGACTGGACAGAAGTTCAGTGGGACTGGGCAAGATGCCAGTTTAATACGAGATTTGTTAGGCTCATTTTTGTTCACCTGTGCATTTTTGTAATATATTTCTTTTTCATTTTTTTTTTTTTTTTTTAGAGCGTCAGATTCAAGACCTGGAAGAAAAGCTAGATGGAGATAAGACAATGGCACTTCTGGAGTACGAGCGACACCGGGCCACGCTGTTGGAGGAAAAATGTTCTCGTCTGGAAAAACAAAGGCGGTGAGAAAAGTTTACTCTTCTTCAGTTCCATTTATTTATGTGTTTATTTATTTGTTTGCTTGTTTGTTTTTGTACCTGCCTAACAGTACTTGTACACTCAAGTTCGCCCTTATATAACTGGGCATAAAACACCAACTTACTGTACACTCAAGTGAGAAAAGTTTACTCTTCTTTTGATTCCATTTATTTATACATGTCTATATTTATTTGTTTTTGTACCTGCCTAACAGTACTTGTACACTAGAGTGAGAACCGTTTACTCTTCTTCAGTTCCATTTATTTATGTCTTTACTTATTTATTTGTTTATTTGTTTTTGCACCTGCCTAACAGTACTTGTACACTTGAGTGAGAAAAGTTTACTCTTCTTCATGTCCATTTAATTATGTCTTTATTTATTTGTTTGTTTGTTTTTGCACCTGCCTAACAATACTTGCACACTCAAAATCTTTTACTTTGATCATTGTGCACCAGAGAAAAACAAAGTGTTTTGGCAGTTAACACAAACTGATGAATTAGGCCAATGTTAAAATTAGTGTATAGCCCCTTAAGTCTTTAAACCCATCACCTGTTTTCAGGAATACAGAGAATAAAAAGTACAGCTCACTGATGTAAAGTCACAACCTGGATGAAAATCCCACCTGTTTGACACAATGAAAAGACAGTACTCATTTCTTTGTTTGAGGTTCATCTGATGAGTACTCGGTTCTTTGTTTGAGGTTCATCTGATTGGTACTCAGTTCTTTTTTGAGGTCCATCTGATGGGTTTCTTTTGTTACTTTTAGCGTTTAACTGGGGATTCAGTTTAGTTTCCCAGATGGTGTGATCATAAATCAGTGTTGTAAAAATTTTTTTTTTAATTGATGACTCAGTTTTTTGTTAGTACACTTAAAAATAACTAGGTTTCACTTTCAGGCATGGTCATCCGGGTTTGAATAAAAAAAAAAAAATTGTCAGTGGAACCAAAAGAAGAACACCAATTATTGTGGAGTTTCATTCAAAATCCTGTAAAGCTGCATAACATAATTGAAACTGCACAGCAAATGTAACAGTTTCCCGTGACCGGGTCTTAACAATAAGACTCACATTAATTTATCAAACAAATGTTTTTCAGATGACATCACTTTGTGAGTGTCTTCTGTAAAGAGTAGTTTTCACTTTTACTGCATAGTTTGGTGGAAGGAGTGCCACAGGAAGTTTGGTCTGAATCACCATGTTCATCCGTCACTTTTTTGTTTCTTCTCCTGAGTTTTCAGCACATCATTTTTGGGTGCAAGAAAAAATCACCATGGCATGATGATACATTTTCCTAGACCACGACGTCCGCAGCGTAGTCGATCGGACGTGGCTGTACGTCCACAACTTCAGAGGCGTCTGTCTGTTGGGGACATGACTGAAATTGAGGTGGCAAGCGAGGCTGATGAGGACTCTTTGTCGGGTAAGGTAGTCAGCTGTCCTGTCATTTGTCTTTGTGAGATGTTTTCTCATCAGAAAAGGACAGTTGCTTGTTTCAGGTGATCCCAGTGTCACATTGAGTCTAGGTCTGGAATTTGTCAAGTAGGTCAGCTATCACTGGGTCACATTGAGTCTAGGTCTGGAATTTGTCAAGTAGGTCAGCTATAAGTGTATCACTGTCACTTGTAGAACTGAATTTCAAACAGCCAGTTGTCTGTTGAAGTCCAGGAAATTTAAAAAAAAAGAAACAAAATCCAAAACAGAAACTTGCCATTTTTGAATGGTTAACGGCATGTCTGAACAATATTTCCAGAGTTTTTTCTTTCTTTTTTTCTCCATCTGATGTCCATGCTGAGCAGTTTTGCATTTGTTATGTTTTCCAGAAGGCTCATCAGAGACCCACACCCCAGAGTTAGAGTCCCCACCCCAGCAGTCGCTGATGGACCGGATGTGGGAGAGGATATTGCAAGCAGTTTACAGCATTATGGATGACTTCACAGACCTTCCCCTGGAGGAACCAAAGGGGGATCCAGAGGGGGACCCTCTCACTGTGAAAAAGTAGGTGTTGCCAAGAAACATGTGGAGTATGCGGGCCTCCCATTCCACTGGGGCCACTGCCTAGCTGCCACTGTAGCTACTCTCTGGTGGTAGTTGTGTTCAGATTCCACTGGTGCCATTGCCCTTCAA
>OY757547.1:8961509-8993908 GCA_963584105.1 Alviniconcha strummeri
ACATTGTTTCCACGGTTACAGGAGACAGAGGACAAGGACTTGGGTGTGTCTGACAAGTTTAACCTGGTGCTGCAAGTTGCGCGCAAAGTGCAGGTTCGTGGCGGACTTGTCGGACCTACTGTGGTGGTGATGGTGCTGAAAGAGTTCTCATAAGAGCCTGGCGTGCCTGGTGGTGATGGTGGTGGTGTGTGCTTGCGTCTGTGTGTGCAAGAGTGCATGTGTGTGTCACTGTGTGAATATGTGCACGGGTGCACACAGATGACCAGAACTGGGAATTTTTTGAAGAAAAGTTCATGTTCCGGAATGCAAAATCCAGAGCAGCAAAATCCATTTCCATGGATCAGTTTAATTAATTCAGTGCATGTGATACAGTCTGACTGTATGCAGCTGTCTATAACCATATAATGTGCTTGTCCATTCGCTTGTCTGTCCATGTATGTGCATCTTTTTGTATATTTGGTCTGCATAAATTGTACATGTATATAATTATGTATATATGCTGCAACATACGTATATTTGTATAATTTTGTCCTTTGCCTATTGTGTGGCTTGGGTGCATTGATCACTGCTCTGTGTTCTGTCGTTTTGTTTTATTTGTTAAAGTGAAGAATGATAATAATCTTTTCAAAAAAATCCTTTTCCATCTAATGTGTAAACTAGTTGTAGTGTGAAAAGCAGTAAGGCGCCACCTTTTAAGTTTGAAAAGCTTTTGAAATTAAATCTTCAGGACCAGGTTCAGCATTGCACATGAACCCATGTAATGTGTGTGCATGCATGCATATGTATATATAATAATGATGATGATGAGATGATGCTTAATGTCCTCAGATGTCATTTGACATATTAGGGACAAGTTGTGACCAATGCTGAAGCACGGTTCAATAAAAGCCACATACGTAAGGTGTATGCGTGTTTAGCTGTAACCTGCCACCTGCACTTTTGGCAGAATGACCGGGATTTTTTACGTGCTACTGTGGTAACACAGGGGTGGAACGGATACCGAAATAAGAGTCAGCACAGAAAGTCGACCCTGGAGAAGAAAATTCTCCCGCCGTTCCAGCAGGGATTCGAACCCGAGACCTTTCAATCACGAGTCCGGTGCTCTAACCACTGAGCTATCCCTGGCCCCCTTATATAATAATAATATAATACTAGATTATTTATGTAGTCCCATCTCATAAGAGCCTGGTGTGCCTGTTGATATGCGCATTTCATCACGCGTGTGCACACACACATGTATGCATGCACACACACACACACACACACACACACACACACACCCTACAAATGCATGTGTTAATGATGATGGGTTGGTAAAAACTGCATACTTGTTCCATAAAAGTACTCTCAGAATGAACACAAGATGACAGTTTTGGGGAAAGTTACCTGCATTCATGTCTAAACTTCCTCCAATTTTTTTCTCTCCAGAATTTCCTAGGAGCAGTTGCTGACAGTCTGGAAAAGATAAAAAGGTGGGATTTGTTTGTTTGTTTGTTTTCGTTCTTTCATTTCTTTTTCTTCTTTTCCCCCCTGTGACATTTAGCACAGTAAACTCAGCTGACACTATTGAAATGTAAAGTTATTACATAGTGAAAGAGAAAGGTACTACATAACTATGGCTGGCTCTGCCCTGCCCTGCCCATCCATAAACCTGTTTCACAGCTGTTGCAGTCCTGGTTAAAACAGGCAGTCCTAGATACTATGGGATCAGAGCTCTGGAGCTGTGTGAAAGTCGAGGTGGCTATTCTGGGCTTCCCATCCCCAGTAGTCCATGCGGTCTCTGTAAAATAGCATTTGACGAAGAAGTAGTGTGGGATTCTGAAGAAGAGCAGGAGAAGTGTCAGTAGTGCATAAATATATTAATGATAATATAAAGTGATAATAATTGTAATCTCTCGTCTAGGGTGCATCCAGCCAGTGTTACATGCACCTTTTAACTGACAAATAGTAAAATGTACTGAAATATGAGTTATGTGCAAAACAAGACTCGTAGCAATCCAATAGGTTTGAGTGCAATGCAAAAAGATTGACTAACCTGCAAAAAAATTGAGGAAAGGCACTTTAGAAGAAGAAAAAAAGAACAGACAGACATCATGGATTTTTATGTTTGTGTGTCGGACAGCTTGTTGACGTGGCGTCACCCTGCCTCCACCAAATCCTTGTTCTTCATGCTCTCAGTCGTCACCCTGGCCTCCTGTTTCTTCAACGCTTCCACGCTGTTCTTCATGGCAGGTCAGTCAACTACAGCTCTCGGGGATGCATCAGTTCTGTTCTGTGAAACACAGCTCATATCTGATTACCCTTGTCCTGGCAGGTCAGTCATACGCAGATGTCAGTGTTAGGTCACTTTTCTTCCTGGCAGGTCAGTCATACGCAGATGTCAGTGTTAGGTCATTTTTCTTCCTGGCAGGTCAGTCATACGCAGATGTCAGTGTTAGGTCACTTTTCTTCCTGGCAGGTCAGTCATACGCAGATGTCAGTGTTAGGTCACTTTTCTTCCTGGCAGGTCAGTCATACGCAGATGTCAGTGTTAGGTCACTTTTCTTCCTGGCAGGTCAGTCATACGCAGATGTCAGTGTTAGGTCACTTTTCTTCCTGGCAGGTCAGTCATACGCAGATGTCAGTGTAAGGTCACTTTTCTTCCTGGCAGATCAGTCATACACAGATGTCAGTGTAAGGTCACCCTTCTTCCTGGCAGGTCAGTCATACACAGATGTCAGTGTAAGGTCACCCTTCTTGCTGGCAGGTCAGTCGTACACAGATGTCAGTGTAAGGTCACCCTTCTTCCTGACAGGTCATTCATAAACAGCTGTCAGTGTATGGTCCCCCTTCTTGCTTGCAGGTCAGTCATACACAGCTCTGTGTGTACTTTCTTCCTGCCAGGTCAGTCGTAAACAGCTCTCAACGTAAGGTCACCTTTGTTCCTGCCAGGTCAGTCGTAAACAGCTCTCAATGTAAGGTCACCTTTCTTCCTGCCAGGTCAGTCGTAAACAGCTCTCAATGTAAGGTCACCTTTCTTCCTGCCAGGTCAGTCGTAAACAGCTCTCAATGTAAGGTCACCTTTCTTCCTGCCAGGTCAGTCATAAACAGCTCTGTGTGTAAGGTCACTCGTCTTCCTTCCAGGTCAGTCGTATGTAGTGTAAGGTCACCCTTCTTCCGGCCAAGTCAGTCATAAATGGTTCTCAGTGTTTGGTTGTAATCCATCTTCTTTCAGATCAGTCATACACCTCTGTACCACTGAGCTATTACCTCCACCCAGCTATCCTGGCTTGTACATTACCCCACCAGCATCACTGTCGTGTGTTAATAACCAGCCTTGCTGTCACAGGCCTGTACCTGGGGGTCAAGCTGTTTCTACTGGACTACCTCTTCATGAGGTTCCCCCGATTCAAGATGAAGTATGACTCCACCTACAAAATGTGGCGGCAGCTGCCCACAGACGCTGAATACGAGAGGCGGTCCATGAAGTCGGAGATTGACAGGGTAAGGGGTTCCTGCCTCTGCTACTACAGTCCCCCACCGCCCCCATCCCACTCAGGGTAAGGGTTCCTACCTCCCCCCCCCCCCAACTTATCAAGACAAGCACATGCCTTTCTTGGCTTAGTGGGTGAAAGACAGTTCTCTGCTGGATATTTCTCCACTGGATGATTCACTCTCTCTCATTCTCTCCTGTGCTTATTTGTGTTTGTAGTATGGCAAGGAGGACTTGCTGTTAGATAGGTCCAAATGAACCTAATGCTATTATCCTTAAATATTAAAGTTTTCGAGTTCGGGTTTGAGTTTGAGTTCTCTCTCCCTTCACCCCTCCTCTGACGCATGACGTTAGCTGAGAGCTGTCAAGCCGAGGACCCTTTGGACCAGTTCTGTAATTTTGTTTGGGTGGTTTTGAAACACTTATTCTGTTCAGTCCATGGTGTTGCCTTGTGCAGTACATTTTGCCCAAGAGTCGACAAGAGGAGGCTCAGGACACCCCGGACAACACTGACGCTGAGTCTTTGTCTGTGGACGACAAGCAGTTCTGTGAGCTGTTCTCCTTCCCTCTGTCAGAAAGTCCACTGCCAGGTAAGGCTGTTCTCCCTCCCTCCCTCTGTCAGAAAGTCCACTGCCAGGTAAGGTTGTTCTGCCCACAGTTCTCCCTCCCTCCCTCTGTCAGAAAGTCCACTGCCAGGTAAGGCTGTTCTGCACACTGTTCTCCCTCCCCCCCCTTGTCAGAAAGTCCATTACCAGGTAAGGCTGTTCTGCACACTGTTCTCCCTCCCCCCTCTGTCAGAAAGTCCATTACCAGGTAAGGCTGTTCTGCACACTGTTCTCCCTCCCTCCCTCTGTCAGTGTCACAGTGCCAGGTTTCTTTACACTGTTCTCCCTCCCTCCCTCTGTCACAATGTCTACTGCTAGGTAAGGCTGTTCTGCACACTGTTCTCCCTCCCTCTGTGAGAAAATCTGAAGCACACAATACAAAATCAATAAGGTTGACAAAATGTGTGCAAACCCTAGAGTGCAATGAACCCTACTAATTGCATAAACACACTACAACTCTTCATTCAACATCTTTCTCATCATTTCCAACACACACACACACACACACACACACACACACACACACACACACACACACACACACACACACACACACACACACTGTATACACAAATATTGATAAAACTACCAAGTGAGCCTGCAGATGGAAATAGTTGCACATTTTGTACATTTTCAGGGAAGCTTGTGTCTTCAGTTTGATTCCCATTTAGTTAATAATAATAATAATAAAAGTATTCATAAAGCACAATATCTTGTCTCAAGAGACTTTTCTAAGCACATACATGCACCCCCTCACACACACACACACACACACACACACACACACACACACACACACACACACACACACACACATACACACACGTGCCTACACAAGAGCATACTGACTATACAAACCTTAATTAGTTGACAGGATATTAAAATCCAGTTACTAACTAACCCTTTTAGCCAGTGGATGGTTTGACTGGTTAGCTGACTGTTTGATTGATGGATGGACCGGTTCATCATTTTCTGTTCAGGATGGCATGGGGGACGGCGATGTACGCTGATAAACCGAGAGAAATCATTGACAGCAGCATTCAAAAATGGACGCCTCTATTTGACACACAGGTGACTGCCTGAGATCTAGCTCATGTTCAGAGTGTTACTGTTGTCATTTTAACTTTTTAATTCTCAGGTATAGATTTCCATATTCTTTACAATGTAACCTTAAATAATTAATAACAGTGTCAGCTATGCCCACTCATCACAGTAATAATTAACATACGGTAAAAGTAAAGGTAACTATAATAATGGAAGCTGTTACGTTATCTCATGGTATTAACTGAAACCAAAGGGTACTATCCTAGGCACAATGATTGTTGTGCTTGTTTCAAAGGAAGATGATAACTATGATGTTGATAGTGAGAATGAAGGTGACATATCCTTCTTACTTGAAGATGCTCTTACCGCTTGCCAGACATCCTTTGGCTTTCATTCCAGCTTTCTGTGTTTTGAGAGGACGAAAGCGCCATCCCCGAAAAATATTGTGGTGCCTCTGACTGACATCACCAGGCTGGAGAAGGTGAGCTGATGGGTTTTCAGGCCACTTTAACCTTTTCCTCGCTTAAAAGGCCGCCCCCCTCCCCCCCCCCCCCCCCCCAACCTACCCACTTCTGTCCAAGATGGGTCTCAAGCTAAGTGGAAATGTTTATTTTTAAACCTTTGTTCCAACAAGGTTGGTTTCAAGGACAGATTAAGCTGAGTGGAAATGTTTATTTTTAAACCTTTGTTCCAACAAGATTGGTTTCAAGGACAGACACTTCTGTCTCTGCCTAAGTGGAAATGTTTATTTTTAAACCTTTGTTCCAACAAGATTGGTTTTAAGGACAGATTAAGCTATAAGTGGAAATGTTTATTTTTAAACCTTTGTTCCAACAGTACTGGTTTCAAGGACAGATTAAGCTAAGTGGAAATGTTCATTTTTAGACCTTTGTTCCAGATGAGAATTGATGCATGAACACTAGCAATTCATTCAGGAGGACAAGGGTGTCATGCTGTCCTAAAGGGAGAGAATGGGTTAAAGATTATCCCCTGGGAAATTTCACCCTGGTGGTTTAATTCTTTTGTGCCAGCAGCTGCTTGAGCTAGTTCCTGCCCTGGTAATCATCTCTTACACTAGTTACAGACACTTCTGTCTCTACCCTGTTGTCTTCCCTTCTTGACTTCTCTCCCCCCCTCTCCACAATTCCCTTCTCTCACTCCCTCTCCTTTAGTTCCCTTTGTCACTTCCCTCCATTAGTTCCCTCCTTCACTTCATGCCCCTCTCTCCCTCTCCATGACTCCTACCTCTCATTCCCTCTCCTTTTAATTCCCTCCATCAGTTCCCTCCTTCACTCCACTCCGTTCACTTCAGTCCTTTACTTCACTCCCCTCCCTCACTTTCTTCCATCACCTGATCTCCTTCACTTCCCTCTCTTACTTCCCTCCTTCACTTCCCTCTCTTACTTCCCTCCTTCACTTCCTTGGGAAAGCTGGGCGGCAGTCCCTTCAGAAAGTTATGGGCTGTCCCGTTGTGTTTCAGGCTAAACCCTACTCCTGGATGCCTGGCGGAGGGATGGCCATAGAGGTGGCAGTGACTGGCTCCGACAAGGTATAGACTGCCTGTACTTTGCGCATTTCAGCACATAGTTGTTCTTTTAATGCAGTTGTTAGTTTGGGGAGCAGTCTGGTGGGGTTCGCAAGATAATTTTGTGAGTAAAACAGTTGGAAATAGGGAGGTGAAGTGGGGGGTGGGGGTGTGTGGGGTGTAGGGATGAGTGGGGGGGGGATTGCACTCACTCACTTAGGAATCTGTTTCTGTTTCTCTTATTTCTCTTCCTCTCACTCTCTAACCTCCCCACCCCCCCCACCCCCACCACCCCCACCCCTCCCTTTTTTCTCTCTTCTACCCATACCTCATGATGCTAGCACACTCTGTCACAAAAGTTAAGTCATGGTGGCAAGAGTACTGGTTAAAATGGAGACCACTTTTTGCAGGTTTAATATTGTTCTTTTTATCCAGAGGCTGCCTGGATACAATACCATTTTATTCTCTGTTATAGCACAGAAATGAGCCTCACAATTAGCCCCCCCCCCCCCCCCCCCCCCTGCAATCTTCTTACAGTTTTAAATACTCATGCACAAGAAGGCAACATAGGTCATTTCAGTCCCCCACCTTCCTCCACACACACACACACACACACACACACACACACACACACATACATACATACACACAAGAAACAGTAAAACTTTGCCATCGGCATTTGTGAATTTTCAGTCATCATATCAGTGACCATACTTTATGTTGCTCTCTTTCTGTAAAATCATCATATCAATGAACATACTTTATGTTGCTCTCTTTCTTTAGCCCTACGTTTTTGGGGCCATGATAAACCGAGATGAGGTTTTCGACAGTATCATGATGGTTGCCCAGCAGGCAAAGCTGCCTTGGGCAAATGAATCAGACTCCATCTCCGTTAAAAGCTCACCCTGACCTGGGTATGAATTGAGAATGCTGTAAGATCAGTATCTCAGCTCTGGCTTGTTGATTTCTAACGCATGTAGCCGCATGATACGGGTAGTTTTTGCTTTCTACTTGTTTTTCAGTTTTGTGTGTAACTTCTTGCTTTCTGCTTGTTTTTCAGTTTTGTGTATAACGTTTTACTCTGATCTCTTCTTTTGATGAAGCATAACCTTTTGATTTTTGATTGGTATGAGTGTGTTGGTGAGTGTCCTGAGCTTGGCACCATGACATATCCCTTGCACATTAATCTTAAGTGTTTTCTTGTCTGTGTTTCGTTGGGGATGTTTTGTATTCATAGCATTCATCCCTGGGTTTGATGCTAGCTACTTCTGTGTTCCAGCAGGGTTGCTTTTTATACCTAACATTTCCTGTTGGCTTTCAGTTGCTAATTACATTTATATTCTGCCAGTTTTGTTTTATTTGTGTAACATTTGTTGTCTTTGTGTCCATTGCTAGCTACTTCCATGTACTAACAGGATCGCTTTGCATTCCTAACATATCCTGTTGGTGTTCAGTTGCTAACTACATTTGTGTTTGGCCAGTTTTGTTCGTGTGCTCACTGGAATGCATTGTATGCATAGCATTTTGTCTCTGAATCACTGTTGCTAGCTGTTTCTGTGTACTCACAATTACAAGGGTGATGGTATTTTGTGTTGTAAAAATGTGCCTGTGTACTTTCAAGGGTGATGGTATTTCATGTTGTGAAAATGTGCCTGTGTACTCTCAAGGGTGATGGTATTTTGTGTTGTGAAAATGTGCCTGTGTACTCTCAAGGGTGATGGTATTTCATGTTGTGAAAATGTGCCTGTGTACTCTCAAGGGTGATGGTATTTTGTGTTGTGAAAATGCAACTTTCCAGTCATTTTGTATTGCATGTGTCTGCATGACATTTCCTTGAATGACACTTTGTTGTATGATGCTTTGTTGAATCCACAGTTCATCTTAGTCAATGAGTTTTCGTCAGTTTCTGAACGCAGCATGGATCTATCATCTGAATAATTATACAGTAAAGGAGTAAAATACTACTAAAAGCCGAAGAAACAAGTGTTGACTAGACTTTGTTTTGTCATGCATTCAGATAAAACTGTCGTTGTCAAATTGTTTCTGAATTCTTTTGAATTCCTCATTAGAGTAAGGTTCACCAGGCTATACATAGGCTGAATTGTTTTCTTTCATTTCCTGCTTAAAATGAAACACCTCATTAATACTAAAAGCTGTCAATATTGTTCTACATGTATTTGGGAGAGGCATTGCCTACTTCTGGTTCAAGTTAGCTGATATGCTGGGAAGATTGTCGAGTCTTTGGGATGTCATTTTAGAATTCAGTTAATGTGTGTGTGTGTGTGTGTGTGTGTGTGTGTGTGTGTGTGTGTGTGTGTGTGTGTGTGTGTGTGTGTGCATGCACATGTGTGCATATGTTATTTTAGAATTCAGTTAATGTGTGTGTGTGTGTATGTGTGCGTGCGTGTGCACACATATGCATGCATGTGTGCATGTGTGTATGAGTGTGTGTGTGTGTGTGTTGTATGCATTGAATCTTGAAAATATATATACATTTAAAGAATGTGTAAGCACATGGGGCCTGTGCAAGTTAGGCAATCTATGTACCCATTATTAATTTAGCTGACAGAGGATCAGCATGCTCAAGGGAATAAACAGCATAAACAGGTTTCATTCTTTCTGACTGACTGGCGCTAGTCCTGCAAGTGACCTGTGCTGTAGAGGCAGTGTGGTTTTGCAGTTGTTGTTTTTAATGTCTGTTGCAGCCTTTGCTGTTTGGAGCCCTAGTAAACAGAGACGAGGTCTTTGAGAGCATCATGGTCTACGCTTCTGTTCTGGATTTGCCGTTTGCTACCGGCAGCCCTGTGGCAGGCGGGAGGTCCAAGGCAGCCAGCCAGATTCATGTTGCTCACCAACATGTGGGCTCCAATGCGCTGCACTTTCAAAACTTTAGCTTAGGGGTGGATTATGAAGAACCAAAATGAAGTGTGTGTGTGTGTGTGTGTGTGTGTGTGTGTGTGTGTGTGTGTGTGTGTGTGTGTGTGTGTATGTGTGTGTGTGTATGTGTGTGTATGTGTGTATGTGTGTGTGTGTGTGTGTGTGTGTGTATGCATATACAGCCATATCTGTGTGTGTGTGCATGTACACCAAAGTCACATATATTTATGTAGATGATGTTCTTTCAAGAACTTGTATATCTTTTGTTTGACTATGTTGGATGCCAGACTTAACCCCAACAGTAGCAGGGAATGCCAGGATGATGTTGTTTCTCTGACGAATGGCCAAACGGGGGAAAAAGCCATTCCATTTTGAGTGTCATTTGAACAGGCAGGGTAGCTGCAGCATGTTCCAACCCACCTCGTTGGAATGTCCAATGCCATGCATGTTGTAAACAACTTGTGATCAGCCTTGTACCAGTATTAGGATCATTTAACCAACAGGGCTAGGAAAAGTAACAGTAACAATAACAATATACTTTATTCATCCCAGCGGGAAATTAAAGCTGTTGTTTGATCTTAATTTACATTAACTCACTACTAAGAAGTGAATTTCACTTAATAGTTCAAAGTCATAAAACACACACACACATGTACACACTCTTAGAAATACACCCCCTTTCTCTCAATATGCAGACAGTAAAGGAATGAAAGTAACTAAGGGTACTGGCTATGATATGTTCTGGTCCATCTTGTAACTGCCAGGGAGCTTGTTAACAACTTGCGATGATGCACCAGTCTGTTAACAGTAAGGGCTGTTGAAACCACAAAGGCGGCAACAGGTGGGTGTTGCACTAGAATGGCTGAATGATGGGATCAGTCCATACCTGTTCCTTAAAAATAGTCCGTACCTGTTGGTTACAAATAGTGGAGCATTCATCCCAGAGGAATGATGCCGCCTGCGGAAGTGGCGGTGAACACAGCACTGCTGTTCTCCTGACAGTACCTGACAGTCTTTTTGTCGGGCTGTTCTGCTTGCAGGCCTCAACTCCGATGGGGGCAATTGCACCAAGGAAAAACGTTTAAGGTCAGCCGTTCAGTTTTTGGCAGAGCTATTAAACTGAGCCTTTCCTGCTGAGTTTTCTGTGGCAAAATTGTTTAAGGGAAATTACTGACTTAGTGCTTTTGCCAAGAGCATGTTTTTATGAGGATACGACGTAAGTTTTGGTTCTTGAAGCAAGGCAAAGCTTACATGCAGAATTTATTCCCAGGAACAAGAGGGTTGATGTGACAGGCGCAGCTGCGTTCTGATGCACCCCTTATTTTTGATGATTGTCCGTTTCATTTTGCTTGTTTTGTTTATTTGAAACCACTGAAACAGAGGGAGCTAAGCAGGCATTCGGGGAAAGAGATCAAACTACGCGAATGGTTAAAACTGAGCATGTTATTTTTGTTGTTGTCGTCTTCATCAAAGGTGTTCAGTTGCAACCCTTGGGGTGTTTTGATCTGGTTTTTGTCAGAGCTGCACAAAATACACAAATTGCTCAAATGCATCATTGTTTATATTTTAGAACACATTTTTTACTTTCAGGCACAAGCATTACCTGTCATAAATGACCACTCTGACGGGCATCCATGTGAATGCTGTTTTCTCATTGATGGTTTCATAACGGGGGAAAGGGGGAACACAGAAGTGTTCGAGTTAGCACTGTTAAGTCACAGGTCTGCTCCCACTTGCAACGTCTGCCAAACTGGTTCTGAGATTTTCTTCTTTTTTTATAAGCCTCATACTTACAGTCTGTAGTTTTGGGAACATATCACTTGAACAAACATTTTGATGCTAATTATGATCTTTGATGTTTATGTTTTAAGTTTTAATTAGAGAACTATATTCAGTGCACTTATGACCGGGAGTTGATTGTTTTTCTCTCCATGTTTGATTCTGGTTGCAGGTCTTCAGTGTTGAATTGTTATATGGTTTTCAGTTTTGTTTGTTGTTTGTTCCTCTGTTTGTTTTGTAATCAAATTCACAGGGCAAAATTGAAAACAATTTGGTTTGACTTGTATGCATGCCTGCACATGAGTCTAAATTTTTGCTCATGGTTATTTGAATTTTGTTTGCTTTTGCTTCTTGTTAATTAATTTTCAGTATATTTATGCATTACTTGTTGTAAACATTTCTATTGCCATATGACAGTTTGTGTGTGTGTGTGTGTTCAGTGTGAATTGCCTCAGTGATTTGCAAGTCATGACAATTGTTACTATACTGAAGGTTGTGAAAATGAATGCGTTGTTTGATAAACGTTACTGTTGTTAGGTTTGGTTTGAATTTTCATTGCATTTTCAGGTTCTTTCATCCCAGTGCATCCACATTCACTGTTAATGTCTGTGATACTGTTCCACCATGCTTGTGTTTCATACCTTGTGTTGTTTGCACATGTATGTGTATATGTGCTTGCCGATTTTCTTTTAGCTCTTCCCAGATCCTGTCTCTATCCTGAATGCCCTGCACTGTGGGCAGGGTGTTGACAATCCAGCCACTAACTAACTGACCCTCTTGTCTGCTGATATTTTGTCCTTTGTCTCTGCCATGAAATGCTTGCGCATGCAGCAGCAAATGTAGACATTGCTCATTCACTCAGTGTCTTTATTGTTCCATGTTGACAGACGCGTCTTTGAGATCGGTTGAATTATTATATGGTCTCAGCACCTGAGGTTTACTCAAAGTTTTGGGGCCTGCAGCATGCTGTTGTCTAATTTCTTGAATACGTTTCCACACTGTCTCCTTGCGTATTGTTGACGGTGAGTGGGACTTGCACACCCAATGATGAAAACAAAGCATGCACTTTAGCTTTAGAAACGGATGGTGCAGGTACTCGCAGTATGCGCTTGTTTCATGGTGGAGGTGTTCACTGCAGGATTGTAGGAGGGTAACAGAGAGGGTTAGTACATGGGTGGTAGTGGTGGTGGTAGTGGCGCAGCCCAGCTGTCTACCTTCGCTTGTGCGCGTGCCTCAAGTGTAACATAGCCAAAGTCGCACAGGTTGCTACCTAAACACCTGCCCCTTCACACAGAAGTAACTTGAGGAGGTTCATTCAGGGACAAACTTTACAGGTTAGTCGTTTGCGGCATCACTGGTCAAGTAGTTGTTATGCTCGTAAAACTGACAGCAGAGGCGCACTTGGCGGCAGCTGGTTACTTCAGTCAGTTGCACCGCTACGGTCCGCCATTTTGATTTCAGATGAAATCAATATGGTTGCATTGCAAAGTTATGACAGAAATAAAATCCGTAAAAGCAACCCAGATACAATCTCATACAAGCATACAATGCTAATCTGCAAAAAAAACAACTATAAGTTTAATGTTTACATAGCAAAATAAAGTGTAAATGGTCCCTACAAACCCACTGTGGTAAGAATGCAGCAGTAGATGAAAAATGTGAGCCATGCGGTAAACATCTTCATAACCTCTGACCTGTGACCTCTGATCTGCACACACATTGCTGATGTCATAAAAGAAAATAGTTCCCTAACCACCACCACTACCACTAATGTACTAACCCTCTCTGATGCTGGTGGTTGGGGTGGGGGGTGGGGGCAAGAGAAGAAAGAAGCTGCTAAGCAAACTCATAGCATTAAGGTGTCAAGAGTGCAGGCTGCCATTGTCTCTGATGACAACTTGTTCCATTTTTCTGGGAGTTCTTGAAAGAAAGGAAAACTAACTGTGCTTTATGTGAGCCAGAACACTGGACCCAACATTGGGCATGTTGTCAGTTGCGGCTGCATCCTCATATCATCCTTGATAGCTTCAGAAGGGTTGGGGCTCAGTCAGTTGGGGCTGCATCATGGTCATCCTTGATAGCTTCAGAAGGGTTGGGGCTCAGTCAGTTGGGGCTGCATCATGGTCATCCTTGATAGCTTCAGAAGGGTTGGGGCTCAGTCAGTTGGGGCTGCATCATGGTCATCCTTGATAGCTTCAGAAGGGTTGGGGCTCAGTCAGTTGGGGCTGCATCATGGTCATCCTTGATAGCTTCAGAAGGGTTGGGGCTCAGTCAGTTGGGGCTGCATCATGGTCATCCTTGATAGCTTCAGAAGGGTTGGGGCTCAGTCAGTTGGGGCTGCATCATTGTCATCCTTGATAGCTTCAGAAGGGTTGGGGCTCAGTCAGTTGGGGCTGCATCATGGTCATCCTTGATAGCTTCAGAAGGGTTGGGGCTCAGTCAGTTGGGGCTGCATCATGGTCATCCTTGATAGCTTCAGAAGGGTTGGTGTTCAGCACATGGATATAGATTAGCATGATCAGGCTTGCTCCTGATGATGCAGATCATTGCCATTCTTTGTTTTCTTCAGGGAGAGCAAATTTAGAGATATAGGTCAGCGTGAACAGGTTTGTTCCTGCTGTTGCAGATGGTCACCATTCTTTGTTTTTGTTGGGTAGGGCTTTAACTTGATCCTTACTGACTTACA
Source organism: Alviniconcha strummeri (assembly GCA_963584105.1). Classification (NCBI taxonomy): domain Eukaryota; kingdom Metazoa; phylum Mollusca; class Gastropoda; family Provannidae; genus Alviniconcha; species Alviniconcha strummeri. The sequence continues at coordinate 8,975,498 of OY757547.1, forward strand.
ATACACCTGGCGTAAAATATTATATCATGCAGTGTTCTAAAAGGTAGATCTGTGTGTGCTAATGCTCACTTTGTTGAATATGTGCAGAAGGCTTAAATACATTTGCTCAGTGTCTGCTGTAAAGTGTTCTAAAAGGTAGATCTATGTGTGTTAATGCATACCTTGTCTCCTTGTTGCCTGTGTGGTAAAGACTAGAAACACCAATTTTCTACAGTAAAACAACGTGAGCGGTAGATAGTAAGTGCATGCCTTGTCTCCTTGTTGCTTGTGTGGTAAAGACTAGAAACACCAATTTTCTACAGTAAAACAACGTGAGCGGTAGATATGTTAGTAAGTGCATGCCTTGTCTCCTTGTTGCCTGTGTGGTAAAGGCTAGAAACACCCACTGTCTACAATAAATTATTTTAAGGGGTATATATGTTAGTAAGGGTATGCCTTATCTCCTTGTTGCCTGTGTGGTAAAGACTAGAAACACAAAATTTATTTTGAGGGGTAGATATGTTAGTAAGTGTATGCTTTATCTCCTTGTTGATTGTGTGGTAAAGACTAGAAACACCCACTGTCTACAATAAATTATTTTGAGGGGTGCATATGTTAGTAAGTGTATGCCATATCCCCTTGTTGACTGTATGAAAGATTGAAACATTTGTCTACTGTAAAGTGTACTGGGAGGTGGACAAATGTGTTCATGCATCCCTTCTCTCCGTGTTGACTGTGTGTTAAAGACTAGAACATTCAGTGTCTGAAGTAAAGCATTTTGACAGGTAGATATGTGTTCATGCTCACCTTTTCTCCTTAATTGCTGATTGTGTGGGAAAGACTAGAGCCTCAGGTGTCGACAGTAAAGTGTTTTGAGAGGCAGGTGTTTGTTCATGCACACCTCGTCTCCTTGTGGACTATGTGTGGAAGACTTGAACAACAAATGTCATGTCTACAGTAAAGCATTTTGAGAGGTAGAAATGTGTTCGTGCACACCATGTCTTTTTGTTGAGTACGTGTGAAAGACTAGAACATTCAATGTCTAAACCAAAGTCTTTCGAGAGGTAGAAATGTGTTCATGCACACCATGTCATCTTGTTGACTGTGTGTGAAAACTAGAACATTTAGTGTCTAAAGTAAAGTGTTTTGACATGTGTTCATGCACACCTTGTCCTCCTTAATTGTTGACTGTGTGTGAAAGACCAGAGCACAAGTGTACCTACAGTCAAATGTTTTGAGAGGTAGCAGTATTGTTCATGCACACCTTGTCTCCCTAATTGTTGACTGTGTGTAAAAGGCTAGAGCATCAAGTGTTATGTTTACAGTAAAGTGTTTTGAGAGGCAGAAAGGTGTTCATGTATACCATGTCTCCTTGCTGACTGTGTGTACAAGACTAGAACACCCAGTGTTATGCCTATAGTAAAGTGTTTTGAGAGGTAGAAAGGTGTTCATGTATACTTTGTTTCCTCGCTGACTGTGTGTAAAAGACTAGAACACCCAGTGTTATGCCTACAGTAAAGTGTTTTCAGAGGTAGAAAGGTGTTCATGCACACCTTGTCTCTTTGTTGAGTGTGTGTTCAAACCTGGAACCCTAGGTGTCTACAGTAAATTGTTTTGAGAGGCAGGTATGTGTTCATGCACACCTTGTCTCTTTGTTGAGTGTGTGTTAAAACCTGGAGCCCCTGGTGTCTACAGTAAATTGTTTTGAGAGGCATGTATGTGTTCATGCACACCTTGTCTCTTTGTTGAGTGTGTGTTAAAACCTGGAACCCCAGGTGTCTACAGTAAATTGTTTTGAGAGGCAGGTATGTGTTCATGCACACCTTGTCTCTTTGTTGAGTGTGTGTTAAAACCTGGAACCCCAGGTGTCTACAGTAAATTGTTTTGAGAGGCAGGTATGTGTTCATGCACACCTTGTCTCCTTGTGGACGCTGTGTGAAAGACTAGAACATATTAATATGTGTATTAATCATAATACACACCTTGTCTCCTTGTTGACTGTGCATGAAAGACTGGAATACATGAATGTGTGTATTAAGCCGCACCACATCTCCTTGTTGACTGTGTGTGAAAACAACAACTAGAATACCCGTTGTTATGTCTACAGTATAACATACCGAAATCCTGTAGATATGTGTTTGTGCTCTCCTTGTGTTTAGCCTAAAGCCTTTTTCTGGGCTGCAGCTAGAGATAGTTGGTGCTTGTTCACATCAACCTCTAAGTTCGTGTTGATTGTGTGTTTAAAGACTTACCAAGTACAACTAGCGTGAGACTTAATCCAGCTAATGTAAGACATAACCCCTTCACTGCCCCAGCTGGTAAAATTCCCAGCCTGATGAGTACACACATAAACGTCTGCAAGACAATACATTTGATGGTCTTGTAACAAATCTGCTTTCAGTACTGTGCATTTTGATGGAAATCCTTTCACATACTTATGTGAAGGGTAAAAAATCCTTACTCATTTCAACATTTGACACTTTTATTGGTCATTTTCAGAGTGCCAGCATGGCAGTGAAAGGGTTAATACAGCTAGCTAGATTCTGGCCGAATACAGCTAGTGTCTACCATAATGTGTTTTCTATATCTGCAGCTCGAGGTAAATATCCTACATTCACACATATCTCCTTGTTCATGCGGACTGTATCTGGAAGACTCACGCTTCATTGTGTGAGTAAGATGTTTTCAAGTGCTACAACTGGATGTGGATATCACATGTTCACTCCACAACTCTTGTTGACTGTGTATAAGTCACTGTTTGTACAAGGCTAATACAGCTAATGTACATGCTTGTTTGTTTGTTGTTTTTGTTTTTGTGCTGCGGCTAGATGGAGTTGTCACATATTCTCCTAACTCCTTGTTCATGATGACTATGTAAAAGACTAGTGTAGCTGGTGTTTACTGTATCATGTGTTTCCGGAGCTGCAAATAGCAGATATTCCCTTGTGCATACAATAAACCCATGTCCATTTTGACTGTGTTACAGTAATAATGATAAATCACGATTTCTGTAGTACCAGATTGAAGTAGATTTGCAGCCCTGTAGAATAAGACAAGAATACTGACTAAAATCACATGGCAGGCTTGCAAAGAGTATGACTAAAGTCTTGTTTTCATTAGGTAAAATTCACAGTGCTACATGTAAAATGATAAAATGAACATTAAATTGTTTAACACAGTTTGTTACTCCACCAGAAACCGAAGTACACTTACAAGATACCTCAAAGACAAGGCATTAAAAAGTCATGGCAAATGACTTGAAACTTGTGAGGACAAGGTGGCTACAAATACTTGTGGCCCAAACAACTTGTGAGGAAAAGGTGGCCCCAAAAACTTGTGAGGAAAAGGTGGCTACAAATACATGTGGCCAAAACAATATGAGGAAAAGGTGGCTACAAATACTTATGGCCAAAAATATTCTGAGGAAAATGTGGCTACATATACTTATTCCCCCCCCCCCCCCCCCCCCCCCAACAAAGATGGTGATACATTAATGGAGGGATAACAAGAAACAACATTATAATCCTACAGCAGCTTGAGACTTGAAAATGTTTACATTATTACAATCACCAAATCAACAGTCTGCTTTGATTGCTATGTGTTAAATTCTAGTACAATACTTGTCTACTGTAAAGCCTTTTCATGTGTTGTGGCTAGAGGTACCACCATACTTCTTGTTCACATCCACTCTGTGTGAAGGGCTAGTACAGCTAGTGTATGCAAACTGTTATGTGCTGCAGCTATGACACCATAATCTCCTTGTTGATTGTGGCTTGTGAAAGACTAGTGTATGTAAACTGTTTTTATGTGCTGTGGCATAAGCTTATTGTATCACACCTTCACACTGTAGTCTCCTTGTTGACTGTGGCTTGTGAAAGACTAGTACATCTAGTGTATGCAAACTGTTTCTATGTGCTGCAGTGTCAGCTTATTAGTATTATATCACACAATCACACCGTAATCTTGCTGCTAGTGGCCTGTAAAAGACTAGTCTACCCAGTGTCTACCAATAACTGTCATAATGTACAACCGTTTAGGATCGCATGTTCATTTCAGAATTCAGTGTTGATTGTGTACATGTGAGATACTGATACTAGTCGCTATTTTAAAAAGGTTGAAGCCAAAGGGCTGCAACTATTACATGTTCACACCATACCTCCATGTTGTGTTATTGTGTATAAAAGACCCAAAAGCCAGTGTGCACCTTGTCAGAAAAGTCTACTGTGAAATGTCTCGGTTTTTTGCTTCAGGGCACTTGCTGTTCTTTCTCATTTACAGCAGGTTAGCTTTTTGTCGGATCGTTTTACCAGGTCAAAGGAAGGAGGGAAGTTATATACTCACACTGACTTTTAATAGGGCAAAGTATCATGATCTTGGTATTAGCATGCTGCTCTCAATATAAGACAAAGTGGCGTCCATGTTGCAACCGGTGTCAGTTTATTGCATGGCCACCCAGTTTCCCCTTTGGCAGAAGTGAAGGGGAGATAACTGATGGGCTCGTTTAAATGTTTGTCATCTGCAAGTTCATGTTTGAGCCCAAGTGGTCTGTATGGCAGCGTTTGAGCCCAATTGTGTCTGAGTCTGCCAAAAGTTTATTCTCCCCTCTTTTATGAATGTGATCAGACTGGACAGGTGCTGTGTTTTGTTTTTGGTGCATACTACATTTTGTATATGTATGTATGGCAAACTACCTGTATATGGTGGTTCTGTAGGTGCTGCTTTTGGTTGCTATTGCTGTGTGTTTTATTTTTCATTTTATTTTATCTTTTGGCCCCCACTGCTTCACACCTGCAGCTCCTGTCCAGGGAACAGGCATCAACATTTGATTCATCCTCTGCACCTTTTTTTGCATCAATTGAAGACTTTTGTACCTTCTTTTTCTTCAACTCTTTGTTCATTCCCACTTCCTCCACATCTCTCCCCCCCCCCCCTCCTTCTCCCTCCTCCCGTTTCTCAAACTATAGACAGACACTGCTCATTGCCTTCCATTGAATCCATTTGAATTTTATTCGTGTTTATTTGAGCTGTGTAGCCCCCCCACCCCCTGCCCCCCAACCCCCCCAGTTCCATTAAGGGACAGATGTCATCACCGTCATCGTCATCATCATTAATCGTTGTCATCACCACCATCAACAGAATGCAAAAGTAGCCTTTTTACTTTTCAGTGTATACATGTGTGTATGTGTGCAGCTATATGCTTTTTGCTGTGCATTGTGTTCAGGAATTGAAAGGAAACAGGGTTGCACCAAGCAATCACTATCCACCGCACCCCCCCCCCCCACCACCACCTTTCCCTCTTCTTCCTCCCCCCGCCCCGCCCCCCCCCCCCCCCCCCCCGCCTCGGTCCACCACCTCCCTCCATTCTCAGGGTGTTGGTCCTTCAGAGGAGATGAAAAGCTGAGGCCCTGTGACATGCTACAGGTGCGCTTACATTAAAGAACCCACAGCAGTGGAAAAAACAAACAGAAAAGAAGCAGTGGCAAGTCGAGAGAAACTCCACCAGTGTTAGCGTGTGGGTAGTTCAGGTGGGTGCGCAGCTCCGTCACTGGGAGCTTTCCTGGTGTGTGTGTGTGGGGGGGGGGGGGGGGGGGGGTGGGGGGAGGCAACGACCTCCATTTCCCACGGGGAAAAAAATCTTGATTGGGACATAAAGTGTGCTGAATATTTTTAATATATATTTTTATGGACAGAAATGATTTGCTTTCAGTCCAGTTTTCATGACGAACTTGCTAAAGCGCAACAGGGGCATGGTTTGAGCCAGAACATAAGCCTGTGACCCCTGCTGGTTGAAGGCAAACGCTAAATGTTGCAGAGTGTGAGGGTGAAAATTAACTCGTTGGCCGCATCGCAGACTGCCATCTGTCCACGGTGCAGCATCGTGCAGTTCCAGAACTGCTGTTATAATCTTGTTCAGTGACTTTTATTTTCATTTAGCTTTCTAAATGTGCCTATATGTATGAACTAACATGCAATTTTTGTTGTTTGTTTGTTTATTTTTGGTTAAAATTCATTATTTGTTTTTTCTTTTTCTTTTTCCTTTTTTCTTTCTTCATATTTCACCATTTCCGGTTATGGAATGTATACATTCTCATGCATTGAGTTCACAGCACATAGTTTATATTTGTATGAGTATTTATTTTTTATCGCCCTTCTCATGAAGTGATTATGGATGTACAGGTCATTATTTTGAATTCCATGTTGCTGTTTATATGCTCAAGTTCAGAGGTCAAGATGGAATGAAGTGGAGTGGGGACTTGGTGGGTGGGGGGATTGTTGGACAGAGTTATGAATACGTTATGAATGTTGTTATTTTTTCAAAGAAATCTGCAAAGAGATAAAACTGGCCATTTTTTCTGTTTATTTTGAAACTTGGTTATTGCAATTCTGATGTTCTTTTGTGCCATTATGCATTTACTTTTAGTTCCATGGCATAATTCCTGAACTGACTGGTTCTCATGTGTGCTTTATTTGTGGCAGTGTCAGTTTATTACACTGAGTTGTGTGTATACAACATGTACATGAACGTTTCATTGAAGCTAATCCATACGACTGTCACTTGTTTAAATCCACTGTCCGAAGTCCCAGCATTTACCCGTTCTTGGAGATAGTTGAGTTCATGGTTGAATAATAGTAATAAACTGTCATCATGTTTTTGTTCACATGGAAAGAAAGAGGAAAATGTGGGTGTGTGTAATGATCAGTGTGATAAACTGATTGACATGCCCACCCTCCACACGGCTCACCGTCTATGGAGACGATGCTTGCTTGGTGGAATGTGCAGCTTGCCACTGGTGTTTGTCATTATGCATTTATATAATGTACTTAATTTTTATATACATTAATTATTATTCCTTCTAAATGTACTCTATTTTTTTTATTGTTTTATTATTATTGTTTCTAACCATTATTTAAAAAATTTGGAGAAAAAAAATAGGGGGTATATTTTTCTTTAACCTAGCTGGAACCAGTCAGACTGAATTGTAGACCACTACCGGAACATCGGCAATGTTGAAGGGACTAACTCGGTGAAACTTTCTTGCCGTCTCAGATTTCCATCAGTTGGTTGAAGGCAGCAGGTGCTCTAGCTACCTGCTCGGCACTAAAGCTTGATCATGGTCTGTGTTCCCTTGGATCGCCGCTCAGCGTGTTCTTGGTCGTCCTGGCACTAAATTGGATTTTAAAAGACATGCAGTGCTTGCTGCGGTACTGTTGAAGTTCCCTACCAGAAACTGTAGATCCTGGATGTTGTCTTTTAGCTCTATGCCCTCCCCGCCTGCCCCACGACAGTACTCATGTTGAGCTTTCGCACACTTCCATTCCCATTGCAGTGACCTTGACGCTCTTTTCAGTTCTCCTCTTGAGCTTCTGCACACTTCCGTTACCATTGACGCTCTTTTTAGTTCTCCTCTTGAGCTTCTGCACACTTCCGTTACCATTGACGCTCTTTTTAGTTCTCCTCTTGAGCTTCTGCACACTTCCGTTACCATTGACGCTCTTTTCAGTTCTCCTCTTGAGCTTCTGCACACTTCCATTCCCATTGCAGTGACCTTGACGCTCTTTTCAGTTCTCCTCTTGAGCTGTCGCACACTTCCGTTCTCATTGCAGTGATCTTGACGCTGTTTTCAGTTCTCCTGTTGAGTTTTCGCACACTTCCGTTCTCATTGCAGTGACCTTGACGCTGTTTTCAGTTCTCCTGTTGAGTTTTCGCACACTTCCGTTCTCATTGCAGTGACCTTGACGCTGTTTTCAGTTCATTGTGGCAGCATCAGAAGGATGTAACTTGAAGTTGTGTCTTTTGATAACCCGTTCTTATTCAGCCGAGTTCAGTTTGTGCGATTTTATGGACACAGTCGTGAGCATAATGCTTTCATTAACTATGGCGTTCATGCAAGTAAGGTAAAGTGCATTTCTGCTTTCATTTTTATTATTTTATTTTTTCTCAGCAAAAGCCGTTAATGTCGATTTTTTTTTTGTTTTTGTTTTGTTTGCTTGTTGTTTTGACGTTGCTTTGGGTGGAATCTTTAACACTCAGTGTAATGATAACCATACCCCTATCATTTCACGTTTACGTCATTTCCTGGTATCACTGATTCATTTTGAAGATCCCTGGTGCCTTTGAAACGGTAAAGGTAACACATTTTGTGGTAACACTGATTTATTTTTGAAGATTCCTGGTGAGTTTGAAACGGTAAAGTACGTAACACATTTTGTGGTAACACTGATTAATTTTGAAGATCCCTGGTGAGTTTGAAACGTTAAAGGTAACCTTTCCCTTTTTTAAACTTATCTGTTTAATGGCGGGGGGAGGGGATGGTTGGCTGGGTGGGGGTGTTTGAATGTGAGTCTTTGCTTGTCTCCTTGAAGTAACAGTAATATGCGTGTAGTAAAAAGTAATACTTCTCCATTCTTAGAAAGCAATAGTCGGAAAAACGTATTAACTGTACTCTGCGCCAATCTAGTCATCCCCGTGCAGTTTGATATTTGTCCTTTGTGATACACTGGCCTGTAGCGGGGTATATAGAGCCTTTGTGATACACTGGCCTGTAGCAGGGTATATAGAGCCTTTGTGATACACTGGCCTGTAGCGGGGTATATAGAGCCTTTGAGCCTTATACTGCTGTAGATAGTACATGCTCTGTAGCCTTGGCTGGTTATTTTTATGCTCTGTAGCCTTGACTGGTTAGTTTTCTGCTCTGTAGCCTTGGTTGGTTATCTTTATGCTCTGTAGGCTTGGCTGGTTACTTTTCTACTTCACCGAGTCACTGTGGGAAAACACGTCGTCTACACCGTGGATTCTTCACAGAAAATGAACAGTAGAGGCAGAAAACTACAGTACTAAATAAGGGCGAACAAAACTGCATAGTACTGAAGGCGGAGACAACTGGACAATATTGAAGGTGAACGTACTGTACGGTGCTTAAGGTGAGCCAAAAAGGTGCACAGTACCATCTGTACCGTACCAAAAATAGGGAAAACTGTACAGTACCAAAATAGGAAAAACTGTATAGTACCAAAGACAGGGGAATCTGTACAGTACCAAAGACGTAGGAAGATCGTTTGGAGGCTACCTCTGTGCACGGAAGTTACAGGGTGAATTCTTTACTGAACAGGCATCTCTGTCTCTGCGGAAGCAGATGTTGTCAGTAATCTGATGACTTAATTTCACACACACACACACACACACACACACACACACACACACACACACACACACACACTCTCTCTCTCTCTCTCTCTCTCTCTCTCTCTCTCTCTCTCTCTCTCTCTCTCTCTCTCTCTCTCTCTCACATACACATGTTCTGTTCAATGCCCATTGGCTGAGTGGTTGCGTCTCTCAGAGGCCTACGCAAGAAGCGCTAACTTTCCATCTTTCAGTTTTGATACTGGCGGAAAAGTGGGATGTATATTGTCTTGACCCTCAAAACGAGACAGTGATTATATATATATTGTCCATGTGCAAAGTGTCTCACTACTATAGCATTTGCTTGCCGGATTCCGTATTCTTCCACACAGAACTCCGGACAAAACACGGAATCAGTCAGTGGGGCGAGTGTTCCGGTCTGTGTAGTTACGTCAGTCATAACGATGCTTTAGATTTTGTGAGGTCTTCGCGTCTCCAGAGACCTGAGGACATGATGTGTCGCATTAAACTTGTTTACAGGCCAGAGTTCCGCTTTCAAGAGCAGATACGTTACGTTCCGTCCTGCATTCACGTGACCGGATGCGCATGTGTGTGTGTGTGTGTGTGTGTGTGTGTGTGTGTGTGTGTGTGTGTGTGTGTGTGTGTGTGTGTGTGTGTGTGTGTGTGTGTGTGTGTGTGTGTGTAAACTTGAAGCACTGGTTTACGACCTCCTTCCTACAACCGCTGCCACACCTGATTGCATTATAGGTCTCCGAATGGTGCTCAAATGGCAGTTTATGACAGACAACTGATATGATATCAGTCATTTCTTTCATAACTGCCCACGTTGCTTACGCCAGCACAAATAAAACCCAAATCGTTTGAATGATGATGATGATCTGGAGCTTAATGTCCTCGGATGTCGGTTGACATATTAGGGACAAACTGTGACCAGTGCGTAAGCACGGTTCAGTGTTGCTTTACGTCCACAGAAACCGTAAGGTTCATTAGGACGGGGAGCCCAGGACGGCCACCTCGACTTTCACACAGCTCCTGAACTCCGATCGTTTGAATAAAAGTAAGTAAACATGGTGCTCAACGTCCACAGAAACCATACGGCTTATTAGGGACGAGCGTCGTTTGAATCGAGACGGAACTCCTTTCAGCCCAGGATGGACACCCTTCATGTTGAAGTTGTGTACACGGGGCTACGGTCGACGCCAGTCTTATTAGTACCCGAACCTTTCGTAGGGCGCTGACAGCATCTGTGGACAGCTAGCTGCGCGGAGATAAAGAGAGTGCCCCTTTACTGTCGTACGTATCCAGTTACGGCAGAGTTTGGAGGAAAGATGCCGGAAACCGAGGCTTGGACAGTGTATGTGTGTGTGGAGAAAATATGTCGTCTCGCTGAAGAACAATCACTCTCTCTCTGTGTCTCAGTCTCTCAGTATGTCTGTGTCTGTCTCTCCCTCCCTCCCTCCCTCTCTCTCTCTCTCTCTCTCTCTCTCTCTCTCTCTCTCTCTCTCTCTCTCTCTCTCACACACACACACACACACAAACACACACACACACAAATACTCGCGCGCACACACGCGTTTTGTAACTCGTTTTCCTCTCGCACAGAACAGGCACCCACACGCTCACGCGAGGCACAAAATCAACTCATGAAAATGTTTATTGGGAAGAAACCACGTTTATTTCATAGCTACAAAATCTACCACTCGGTTGAACTCAGAAATTTGCATACATACACAATTGGTGCACATGCGCAGACAAATCTGAACGACATCTTTGCACGTGCAACTTTTTTTCGAATGAAACGAAGTATGCCTCTGCCAAATCGTCGATTAAAATCCGAGTTTTGAAAACAAAATCCACTACTTCCAAACATAACTAGTAAGTATGTCAAATTCAGGTTCGCAATTGACAAAACACAAGTGAGCAGCCAAAACATACTCAGTCGGCGACAGAAACAAAAGTGTAACCGGTTAGAAATACAGAACCAAATATAAAAGTATATTTTGTGTATAAATAGTATCGCACACATACAGATCGAGCCTGATATGAAAGAAAAACCCACAACGTAAATGCAAAGAATATCGGTTAATTCCGGGGAAAACGGACCTTGCTTGACAGTAAGCAAAAACCTAAAATAAATAAAAAGCAGGACACACTAACCATTTATATGACTTAGCAAACAAAGTCTTACAAAAAGTATAATGAGTCAGTGATATCAGTTGATAAATTACCAATGCAGAATTTATGGTGATTGAAAAAGGTGGTGCAATCATCATGGTTTGAAATTGTTAGCCTATTATTTTGGTATTGAGTAGTGCTATATGTGCTAGTGACGCAGTTTGAAAAAGCTGAAAAGGATAAGCGATAAACGCGCGCGCGCGCGCGCGCGCGCGCGCGTGTGTGTGTGTGTGTGTGTGTGTATATGTGTGTGTGTGTGTGTGCGCGCGCACGCGCGCGTAGCATCTAACGTAAACAGTCTAGCCTGTTGCGTACTCCGAAGGAAACCTGATGGATTTCTGTTCAGTGTTGTCCAGTGTTCCAGACAATAACGGCGTTCTTGTGAAATCGATGTCACTCTCTCACTTGAAACAAAAAATGAAGTTTGTCTTTGAACTAACTGAAGTGAACCTCAGCAAGCTGATACGAACCGACGGGTAAAAAGAACACAACAGTTCGAGAAAGCTGCAACATCGCTTCAAAAATATTACCATGTAAAAACGTCAGCTCTGAGCTTTTTGTGTATACAGCATGGAGATGTAATTGTTATATAGTTATTACTGCTGCGTTTAGAGATAGGTCTCACACTCGTAGATGTTACTGCAGTATTTAGAGGCAGGTCTCACGCTCGTAGTTGTTACTGCAGCATTTAGAGATAGGTCTCACACTCACAGTTGTTACTGCTCCTATATAGTGTTGCGTACGCCTTCATTCTTACACCCGTAGTCTTTACTGCCTCTGCTTCGTGTTACATTTAGTGATAGGTCTCACACTCACAGTTGTTACTGCTCCTATATAGTGTTGCGTACGCCCTCATTCTTACACCCGTAGTCTTTACTACCTTTGCTTCGTGTTACATTTACTAATGGTAGGTCTTACACCCATAGTTGTTGATGATGACTGCTTTTATGTAGCGCTATTCGTTTTACTTTCTAACAGCGGTCATCTCGGGGAATAACGGATACAACTCGAGTGATGAAGCGCTGAGATGTTGATAACATTCTCGGTAGTTTCAGATATTACAGACACACTGGTGGTCAGTTATATTACACAAGTAGTGCACATGGAAAATAGCTCTGCATATCAGCTCATTCACACATATCATTGATGTATATTCTATTTCCGTACATAATTATAGCAATGTAGACAGCTCGATATATTCGCGGATATTAATATGTATATATGATTATGATGTCCTGTGATATCAATGCAGTTGTGGAATCATTGATCCTTGTTTTCAATGAGTGACACAAATTGCACATCAAGTTGTTTTCTCTCTACAGCGGTCCGTCAGAACAATCTACTTGTGAAGCTGTCAACCAATACACGCTTTTTTCAAAGTTGCCAAAGCCATCTTGTTTGAATCCGGCTTGTTCTTATTTGATTCTTCAAACTGGTTCAGGACTGAATCGTTTTCATAACTGTGATGTTACAAAGAAACGCTGATTCAATGACATGACAATGATGACGTTGTCAAGCAGATTTAAACTGACAAACGTTGATTCAATGAAATGACGGTGATGACGTTGCAGTTGAAGCAGATTTAAACTGACAAACGAATCTGAGCAATGAACATGGAGAGGAAAAAAGAAGAAGAAGAAGAAAAAGTGAATAATAATCACTGTGGTAATTATCATTATGGAAGTGCATCACGGACTATCAAATCAGACAGAGCCGACCCAACCTTCGAGGCTACCCTTAATTATTTTTTAAAGGCCCATCGCTCCTTCTCTGGCGTGATAGGTCTTCTTACCATTCTGTCTACAGAAATCTTCCGACACTGTTTCAAGACTGAAAGCAGACAGCAAGACAGACGAACGAAAAAACATGCCTAAGAAATGTGTACTTGGCAGTGAAGAGCTAAGTACCCGTGTGTTTGTCAGTGAATCTGGGTATGGCGCTTAATAAACATAACGAAAACACTCAGTCGTTTGCGATCACATCAGCGACCCGTTCTCACGAAATGAGTCTTAACTACTTAAAATTTGGCAATATGGGATATATGCATGTTTCAAATCTGCAAGTTCTGCTCGTTACTATGATACTTAAATCATGTTTCTACTCCAAAAACTGTGGATGTGACGTGTTTTTGAAGGTGGCCCTTTTGAGAAAATTGGCTTTAAATTTGTCAATGTGCAGTGAGTAGTTTTTCTTTTAATCCTTAGAAACAGGATGTTTACATGTACCAGTCTTTACCAATTTTGGCACAGGAACATATCAAACATTGCGGCACCTGAAGAGACTTGAAATTTCAACATTATTTAACTTTTAATCTATTTTGTTAATGCTTTTAATCCCATGCTCTAGGTTTAAAATGAGCAAAATTGATGCCAGGTAGGGTGAATAAAACGCGTTTTAAACAAATTTATTCAACTTTTCAGATCTTTTGCAGAGCATATCAGTGCAAACACACCAAAGCTTAATGCTTGTAGATTTTAATTTTGCAAAAATCTGAAAACAGCCAGATTGATCCCCAGTGGCTGCTTTTGCCTGTAGCACAGTAAGCCAGCAGCAAGTTAAGACTCAATTGATGAGAACGGGTCAACTAGCTATGATAGTAAAGGGCGTTCTTAATATAGCGTGAAGCCTCTTGGAAACGTACACGTAGCATCGACCACTTGAAATGGCCGAAGCAGAACACAAGATATATGTATATATATATATATAGAGAGAGAGAGAGAGAGAGAGAGAGAGAGAGAGAGAGAGAGAGAGAGAGAGAGAGAGAGAGAGAGAGAGTCTCTGAATAGCTAGTCAGTTTTGTGACATGACCGGATCGTTGGCCATTGCTTACAGATGAGTTTGCCATAATAATTATGACTGTCACGGTTGACTGGACGTAAAAACAAACTTTCTTCTGTTTCCTTTCCACCGAGGAGAGTTTTGACCTGCAGAAAAAAGGAAAAGGAAACTGCCGTCACTGAGGATACAAAGACAAGTTTGTTGCCTTGAGACAGCATCAGTGAACGGGTGATGTGGAACCCATCTGAGCCCAGATGCAGGAACAAAAATTAAAAGAAAGGATATATGCTTCTGCGGCAAATTCGCCGAAAATTTGGAGGCGGATAGTCCGCTTATTTAATATTAAGAACTGAATAGACTGAAGATATCTTCGTCATGTTGGCCTTCGACAAGTTCAGCGGCAAAGCTATATCAAAAGCGGCCTTAGACATTCAGCCGGACGTCGTTTACACAGACACAGAATTCTCAAATGGTGTCATCGAATGGCACTTCAGTTCTCCAGCTGTATGCCCGTTGTATGGGCGATGGAATTTGTACAACTCATCTATTGATCGTGATTATGATTAACATATCACAAACGCAAAAAGGCAAAAGAAAAAAGAGCAACAGTACCGTTCAAAATATGTTTTACGACAAAAGAAAGTTTACACTTTAAAGATTTTACACTTTAGCTAAAGTACAGAAGATCATTACATTTCCAGTTAAACAGATGTTTATCACTTGATGTTATAAATTCAGCCCATCGCAGAAAAACAGCAAAGGGAAGAGCAGCTTGTGAGATTATTCTTTTCACAGTACCAAGAAGCTTTTGTTACTAGTGTTTAGGAAAAAAACAAAAACAAAAAAAAACGAAACCTTTAAATGCCAATGCCATTAAACATAAACAAAACAAAAAAATACCAGTACCATTTAACGTAAACAGAACGCACTCAGCTGACTTGCCAGAAAATGATCAAGCTCTTGCAAGTGCTCATTTGCATCGCTATCGGTATGTAGCAGGTATTCATTTGCATAAACCAAGCGTAATCTAGATATAAAAGATCTCCAAATGGGGACGGCATGTGGGTATACGTGGGTGTACCAACCCCCTGCCAGCAAAACCGATTGTCTCGCGGGTTAGATGGTGCCTTTGTATGTGTGTGTTTGTTTTCCCTACCATGCACTCCTGCCAGTAAGGCTTAACTGTTTTGCAGGTTAGAGTGTGTGTGTGTGTGTGTGTGTGTGTGTGTGTGTGTGTGTGTGTGTGTGTGTGTGTGTGTGTGTGTGTGTGTGTGTTTGTGTGTGTGTGTGTGTGTGTGTTTCCCTACCAAGCACTTCCAGCCAGTAAGGCCAACTGTCTCTCTCTCAGATTAGATCGAGGTTTTTTTTCTCTTTTTTTCTACCAAGCATTTCCAGCCAGTAAAGCCAAATGTCTCGAAGGTTAGATCGTATTTGTTTTTGTTTTCTTTTTCATTTCTACGCGAGCACACTCCCCCCCCCCCACACACACACACCCTACTTCCTCACCCACTCCATCTCCAGAAAAGCGATGCAAATGAGCACAGTACAGCACAAGTCTTAAGACATCGCCACACCCCTAGCACATGTCCAGTTCACAAGCTATCCAAAACCTTCAACCCGACGACGACGCAGCTGTGCATGTAGCCCAGCGGAGGACACCATCATTGGAGCACCATGAACAGCTTGAGAAACGGTCATGCCACGGAGAACAAGCACATCCCATGCACTGAAACAGCTCCAGGGCCGCAGCCCTGATCCCTGGGCCTCCTTGGCCTCCTTTAGGCCTCCTTGACCTCCTCCGCGCTTTCCGGGGTTGCCCCCTCGCCTGAGGTTCCCTCTCCTAGGGCTTCGTCCGTCAGGGGTTCCGACACTCCGGCCTCGGGGTCCTGGGACGATGGGGCGGCAGCGGCTTTGGAGGACTTGCCCTTGGTGAACTTGGGGCCTTGAAGATCTTCTTGTCCAGTATTTTGGGCTTCTCGAGCTTGCCCTGTTGGACAGTGTGAGGACAGGGTGAGGTGAGGGTGGTAGGAGGCGAAGGGGTGAGCAGTGAGTTTAAAGGCTGATGATGGTTTCGTCCTTTGTGTGTGTGTGTGTGTGTGTGTGTGTGTGTGTGTGTGTGCGTGCGTGTGTGCGTGCGTGCGTGCGTGCGTGCGTGCGTGCGTGCGTGCGTGCGTGCGTGCCTGCGTGTGTGTGTGTGTGTGTGTGTGTATGTGTGTGTGTGTGTGTGTGTGTGTGTGTGTGTGTGTGTGTGTGTGCGTGCGTGCATTCGTGCGTGCGTACATGTGTGTGTGTGTGTGTGCGTGCGTGCATGCATACGTGCGTGCGTGCGTGCGTGCGTGTGTGTGTGTGTGTGTGTGTGTGTGTGTGTGTGTGTGTGTGTGTGTGTGTGTGTGTGTGTGTGTGTGTGTGTGTGTGTGTGTGTGTGTGTGTGTGTGTGTGTGTGTGTGACAATTTGAGCAACGCGAAAAGCCACATACTAACCCATCGCACACCATGTGTCCCCACAGACAGAAACAGCCATGGACCCATATCTACAGGTCCATGGAAACAACAACAACAACAACAGCAACAAATCAACCCACTGACCTTGGTGGTGATGGTGTGGTAGATGAGCTCCAGGATGAGGAAGACGACAGCGACGATGATGCCGAGGAAGAGGATGAGGATGGCGACGGCCATGTCTCGCAGGGTGACGGGGTAGATTGGCAGGGAGGACAGGCTGTCGCCCTTCTGGGAGAACTTGCGTCCGTCGATGTCGGAACACTCGCCGGAGAACCTCCACCAGCGTTGCCTCAGCATGTCCAGTTCCCCGCTCTCCCGCAACTCCAGCATGGCCTTGTTCAGCAGGGAGCCGATGGCGGACCCCTTCTGGGTGGCCAGACCGTAGCTCTGCCCAAGCAACAGCGCCAGTGATCGACAGTATGCAACATAGTGTCTTACTCAGATAGCTCGGCCCAAACAACGTCAGTAATCAATGATATGCACCATTGCCTTGTTCAGTAGGGAACCGATGGCGGACCCCTTTCGGGGGGCCAGATCGTAGCTGTGACCAAACAACAGCGTCAGTGATCAATAATCTGCAAGGGTGTCGATGGCAGAGGCCCTTTGGGTGGCCAAACCGTAGTTCTGCCAAACAACAGCGGCAGTAATCAGTGGTATGCATGGGTGTTGATGGTGGACCATTTCTGGCTGGCTAGACCGTAGCTCTGCCCAAACAACAACTTCAGCAATCAATACTGTGCACTGGTGTTGATGGCTGAGCCCCTTTGGGTGGCCAGACCACAGCTCTGCCAAACGACAGCGTCAGTAATAAATAATATGCAACATAGCATCTTGTTCAGATAGCTCTGCCCAAACAACGTCAGTAATCAATACTATGCACGGGAGTCGATGGAGAGGGGGAGGGTGAAGCCACCCATCTAATGAATACCTACCCTGTGGCAGACATTGTCCCCGTACAGCATGACGTCACAGGTTTTTGTGGGGGGCGGAGGGTGGGGGTGGGGGGAGGCGGGGAGGGTGCGGAGGGTAGGAGGGGGGAAGGTGCAGCCACCCATCCAATGAATACCTACCCTGTGGAAGACGTTGTCCCCGTACAGCATGACTTCGCAGTTTTTGCGGGCGAGGTACTCGGCAGTGGCAGACTCCATGAACATGACGAAGTGGCCGCCACTCTTCTTCACACGCAGCAGCCCCTCCAGGTTGGAGGACACCCACGAGTTCTGCTGGCTCATCTTGTTCCACAGGTTCTGCAGGGTCGTGTCGCGGCTCTTGCGGAGCGACGCCTGCGTGGACCCAAAGGCCTGGGCACCCACAGCGATGTCGTTGGACTCCACAAGGTCTTCGTACGTCCTGGAAAACAGCAAGAATAAAACAGCCAATCATCATGAGAACGATATAGTTAACTCTTTACTGGACTTAGCGCTATATAAAAGCGATCATCAATAGCAACAACAACAACAATTACGAGCGCTATATAAAAGCGATCATCAATAGCAACAACAACAACTACGAGTACCAGACTCACTTGAAGGGCAACGAGTAAAAGACTCACGTGATCGGCAACGAGTACCAGACTCACCTGAACGACAACGAGTACAAGACTCACTTAAACGGCAATGAATACCAGACTCACTTGAACGGCAACGAGTACCAGACTCACTTGAAGGGCAGCGAATACCAGACTCACCTGAACAGCAACAAGTACCAGACCCACTTAAACGGCAACAAATAACCAGACTCACGTGAACGGCAATGAATACCAGACTCACTTGAACGGCAACGAGTACCAGACTCACCTGAACGGCAACGAGTACCAGACTCACATGAACGGCAAC
>OY757547.1:8994108-9034108 GCA_963584105.1 Alviniconcha strummeri
AGTAAGTTCACCTGCACACAGGTAAATGATTATACCTGTACAAAGTAAATGAACACACCTGCACACAGATTAGTGAACTATACCTGTAGAGAGCTAATTGAACATACCTGTAAATAGGTAAATGAGTACACATACACACAGATTAGTAAATACAGCTGTACACAAGTAAGTGAATACACTCGCACACAGGTAAATGAGTATACATGTACATAAGTAAATGAATACATCCGTACACAGATTAGTAAAGATAGCTGCGCGCAGGAAAATGAATACACTCACACACAGGTAAATGAATATGCCAGTACAAAATAAATGAATAAACCCGCACATAGATCAGGGAACTACACCTGTACACAGGTAAGTGAATATATCGGCACACAGGTGAATGTATAGATCTGTCAACAGGTAAATGGTGCAAACAAATTAGTAAATCAGCTGTACACAGGTAATTGAACATACCCACAGACAGGTAGGTGAAAATGCCAGTACACAAGTAAATGAATACACATGTACACCTGTACACAAATCTTAGCTTAAACCAAGGGGCTGGACGTCGCCAGGAAAACTGGCTTTTTCTTTTATTAGAACGGATGGTTGCGGCCTGTCAGCGTTGAACTTTTTAACTGTGTGTGTGTGTGTGTGTGTGTGTGTGTGTGTGTGTGTGTGTGTGTGTGTGTGTGTGTGTGTGTGTGTGTGCTCGCGCGTTTGTGGTGTGTGTATGTGTGTGTGTGTGTGTGTGTGTGTGTGTGTGTGTGTGTGTGTGTGTGTGTGAGTGTGTGTGTGTCTGTGTGTGTGTGTGTGTGTGTGTGTGTGTGAGCGTGCGTGTGTGTGTGTGTGAGTGTGTGTGTGTGTGTGTGTGTGTGTGTGTGTGTGTGTGTGAGCGTGTGTGTGTGTGTGTGTGTGTGTGTGTGTGTGTGTGTGTGTGTGTGTGTGTGTTCGCGCGTTTGTGGTGTGTGTGTGTGTGTGTGTGTGTGTGTGTGTGTGTGTGTGTGTGTGTGTGTGTGTTCGCGCGTTTGTGGTGTGTGTGTGTGTGTGTGTGTGTGTGTGTGTGTGTGTGTGTGTGTGTGTGTGTGTGTGTGTGTGTGTGCTCGCGCGTTTGTGGTGTGTGTATGTGCGCGCGTTGTGCGTGTGTGTGTGCGCGCGCGTGTGCGTGCGTGCGTGCGTGTGCGCTGCATACGTGCGTGCATTGTGCGTGTGTGCGCTGCTTGCGTGCGTTGTGCGTCTGTGTGATCACATTTGCAGGGCTATTGTTCCGGCGACGTTTACAGCCAGCTCGGAGCGACACATCCGGGAAACCCAAAGCCTGAAGTGGAGTGAGTATTTACACTTCATCGGTGTCGGAAACAGGAGTTATCCAAAGGGAAACAAAGAACACTTCAGTGATGAAGGTTTCAAAGTAAACTGATAGTTTTGATTTCTAATTTTGTCATTATTTTGTTACTCTGGACAGAATAAAAACAATGGCGACAGTAAGTCGAGAAGTTATGGAAAAGAGTGACAACAGGAAGTCGAAAAGCTATGGGAAACAGCGACAACAGGAAGTCGAGAAGTTATATGGAAAACAGCTACAACATGGAGTTGAGAAGTTATGGAAAACAGTGACAACAGGCAATCTGGCCCGCGTTTTACCTACGGCTTCTGTTCCTGTCTAGTTCTGTTCAGTTCAAAATGGTACCTATGCGTTCGGAAAAGCCCACAAGCGCTCCCCCGGGTCTCTTGGAAGTTCCCCCAAGACTAATCAAGATTAAATGATAAATAAAAATATACATAACGCCCGGAACACAGAATTTTAGATAATTTTGACCCTTCTCCCCGCTTAGGTCTTGTATGTTTGCGTTGTGTTGAGGATCACACACACACACACACACACACACACACACACACACACGCGCGCGCGCGCGCGCGCGCGCGCGCGCGTGCGTGCGCACACACACACACACACATTCACTCACTCTCACTAACTTACACATACACATTCACACACACACACACACTCACTCACTCTCACACACACAAACACTCACTCACTCTCACACACTAACACATACACACTCACACACACACACACACACACACACACACACACACACATACACACACACACACATATTCGCACGCACGCACACGCAGTGGGGGGCACGTAAAGTAACACAAGCTAATTAACTGACGAAAACAGGACAGGTCATTACACGCAGCACTCGTAAAAAGAATAATGTTGACCATAATACACACCAAAATACGACGTAGCAGGCAAAAGGCTAATGAATAAAGGTCATAAACTCATATACCATATGTTATGTATGACATATTTTGTTTTACAGGCTGAATTTTGCTATCGCCAATGACCAGCATTTTGCCTACACGTTCTCCTGTGAGCCCGACCAACCAATGGCAGGCGGCAGCGTGTGTTCCATGTGGGACGACACTTTTACCGACGTCAACAACCCGTGAAAGCCCGGAAACCAACACGTTCTGCTCCTGACGGGTACGTAAACCGCCTGGAAACCAACACGTTCTGCTCCTGACGGGTACGTAAACCGCCTGGAAACCAACGCGTTCTACTCCTGACGGGTACATAAACCGCCTGGAAACCAACACGTTCTGCTCCTGACGGGTACGTAAACCGCCTGGAAACCAACGCGTTCTACTCCTGACGGGTACATAAACCGCCTGGAAACCAACACGTTCTACTCCTGACGGGTACATAAACCGCCTGGAAACCAACACGGTCTACTCCTGACGGGTACAGAAACCTCGTGAGGACTTCATGCGTCGTTAGAAAATTGCTGTGTGCTTGATTCGCGTGAAAGTTGCAAAGCATTTGATTTCTTGCAAGTTGTATCTGTCAATGCTTGTATGGTTGTGCTTCTCGTCGGGATCATCCATGGTTGTTATCGTTGCTGATACAGTTATTTTTTAGTGCCTTCGGTGATGTAATAAACTGTTATAATCACTCAGTTCGTGTTCTCTGTGCTATACACGTCTGCACGCGTGCGAACCCCCCCCCCCCCCCCCCCCCTTCTCTACACACACACACACACGAGCACATACAACACACACACACACGTACGCACAACACACACGTGCGCATGCACACACATACAAGACGAATGGAGCCAATTAAAAATACAGCGTTTATTGGCAGTTAATGTACAGATCGTGATTATACACACGGGACTCTGCCCTGGAATGCTGTTCCTTTCTGGAACCGTACAGTAAAAACAATATGCAAAATCTGATATGTGGAGTTGATATGTACATACCGATGTTCTTCACACATTCCGTGCCACAAACATACCTGGAGTGGGCAAAAAGTAACATAACAAATAAAGGAAACAAAACTAAATGGAGACATAATTTACCATGCAACAAAACTAAATGGAGACATAATTTACCATGCAACAGTCTATTTGTTAAAACTTCAACTGATGCAGTGTGTTCTTTATTAATCCTCCCAGCATTGCTTTCTTTATTACTTATATACTACACCCCCCCCCCCAAAAAAAAAAAAAAAAAAAGTAAAGAAAATGTAACAGGAAACATCAAATAATCCAGTTGGAAAAAAGAAGGGGAAAAAAATATATAAAAAAAAATCTGGATAAAATCAGAGCAAACATTCACACAAAAAGCAAAGCTCATCTAAATATAAGAGCTGAAATATCAGACATTCGCAAGCAGCCTTAAAACTGCCAGGATGAGTAAAGATCTATGAATGATATGTACAGTTTTATACAAACATCGTTCTTGCTTAAAATAGGATTCAGATATAAAAACAAAATAGTCTCCGAACAAACAAAAATATGATGCCTGGTCACATGCATACCAAAATGATTTCGTCATTCAAAACCACGGATCAAACTTCACATTCACAGGTAACATTTGGCATTACAATGCTCAAATACATTCACGCAGAGTTGAACTTATGTTGCACATGTTGATATGTTAGTCAAGAAGTGGTGTCAGTATAAACGCAACAAAGACCACAGATTATGTACAAAACGGCATCAGCACAAGGAAATGTTGACAATGTTCAACATGTATTAAACTATCATCGTAAACTTTTTTTTTTAAACATTCCTAACTGTTGCATTAAAACTCTGTTTTGATCTTTCTGAACACTGGCAGTCAACTTTGTCCTTTTTTTTTCTTTTTTTTTAATTGGGGCATCATTAAATTTTGGTGACACTTCTTCGTACACCTCTAACACACACACACACACACACACACAAGTAACTAATGTATCCAGCTCCCTTTTACTGTGTTATCACTGTCCTTCCGAAACCAAAACAGCCTACTGAGGTTTGTGATGCAAGCTGGACAGGACTGTGAGCCAGTCAACAATTTCTCCTACTGTATCAAAGGCAATGTGGAGAATAACAAGTCCATATGCATAAACTCTCCTTGTGCCCTTTGGCATTTGCCAGGCTTGGTTGGTGGTCTAGAAGAATTCCAACACACACTTCTTTGTGCGGAGAAAGGGTCTGGGCTGCTAGTCTGGCCTCACTCACATGATGGACTGCTACTCAAGTATCCTTAGACTTCTTAGAAAACATCCTGGATTGCTGTTGGAGCGTCCCTAGAGTATGAATGATCCAGGATTGTTGGTGGGACATAATATTTTTTTTAAACATATTTATAGAGCACAAAATCCTGTCCAGAGAGACTATTCTAAACACAACCCTCGAGTAGGAGTGATCCAGGATTGCTGGTAGGGCATAATAATTTCTGACTGTACTTATAGAGAACAAAACCCTGTCCAGACAGACTATTCCAAAACACATCCCTGTAGTACAAATTATCCAGGATTGTTGGTAGGACATAACAATTTTGAAACGTATTTATACACAACAAGTTCCTGTCGAGAGAGACTAAACACATCCCTAGAGTAGGAATGATCCAGGATTGTTGGTAGGACTAGGACATAATAATTTTTGGACATAGTTATACAGGGCCAAATCCTGTCCTAAGTGCTCTTACTTCCCTGGAGTAAGGAAAAAGCCTGTCTTGCTGGTAAAAAATCCCTCCTAGGATAAAAAAGAAGAAGTTTGGAATGTTATGGAGTTTATGCACCTTGCAGTTACACCTATGCAAGGTGAGAATTACCACAGGCGACTCAGGTCTTTGTTTCTGTACTTGTTAGATATTTCGGGCGCTGGTTAACTCCTTTGTGTGTTGATTTTAGAATGCCATTGCTCTCCTCCACCTCTGGGCAGCTATCCACCTCCTTTGTAAGTCTCTCAAGTATGGATAAATCAATCCTCTCTGACAGTCTCACTAGTGGTGAGGTGAAAGTGACAATGACTACAATGCATTGAAAATGCCTCAAAATGGACAGCAGTACAGCACTGACCTCAGCCATCAGCTCAAAAGAAGGAAAAAAAGAAGAAGCAAAAAGACCTCTGCTCAAGAGGCACTTGCAATAGCATTTGCTTTTGTGTGCAGCTGCTCACACAAAAGTAGATGCAGTACCACCTCCCTGAGATGCCTGAGAAGCTGTACGCTCGCGGCTGTCGACTGGGGCACCGTGGTGATCAAATCGGCTGGGCTCACGGTAGTCACGGGTGTCGTAGTCAGGGTCGTAGCTTCCAGACGGCTTGCGTTCATACTCTTCGTAGGGGTCATCGCGGGTGTCTGGGTAGCGAGTACCTACGTCACTGTAGCTGGGCGGGCGATAGCGATCGTCATCGTAATCATAGCGGTCACGGTCATCGTAGTCACGGCGATCATCCTTACCATAGCCTCGGTCATAGTCCCGTCGGTCGTCATAGTCCCGTCGGTCATCGTAGTCCCGTCGGTCATCGTAGTCTCGCCTGTCATCATCATCCCTTCGGCCCCCATAGTAATCATCTTTCTCCTTGTCCTGAGAGTACCTGTCACAAACAGAGCAGGAGAATAAGAAATTGAAACAGCAATAAAGCAAGCATAATACATATTCTCCTCCAAACACTTGCGCTATTTTTTCCTTCTATTTGCAGCCCAGTTTGAGAGAGAGAGAGAAGTAAGTAAACATGTTGCTTAACATCCACAGAAACCATAAGGATTATTAGGGACGGGGAGAAGTTGGGGAAGAGGGAGATGAGAGACCTATCACTACACTGTCACCACCAGAATGATTCCTGCATGAAGATGGGCAGCGATGAGAGCCACTTTAATGTTTCAGTGGGAAGTGATGGACAAAGTCACAAGACAACGTCCACAAACCACAACCTTTTTGAAGGGAAAGGAAAGTCAGAGCGGTATCGAACCAAGGTTCTTCTGCTTACCAGCCTGACGCCTTACCGCTAGGCCAAACTGGCTCACCAAAGAGAGAGAGAAAATTTCATCCTTCACTTATAAGGCCAAAATGAAGGTCATGACGGCAAACAGGTACAGGTACAAAGACAGAAAAAAAAGTCACACAGGAAGATTGAGAATATTTCTTCTTCGTCACAATAGCATATGGACCTCTGTATCCACAGAAAAAGATTCCAAAGTGATGGCATGCATGGGGTGGACAGGATAAACGCAGTGCGGCAACTGTTCACTTAAAATGACAGATGGACAGACACGGAGACATACAAAAAGGCCAGACAACAAATGAGCTCAATATGTAATAATAGTAATAGGTTATTTATGGCACCCCATCTCGTAAGAGCCCAGAGAGCTTACAAAGACATAAGGATACACTCATTTCATTACACACACACACACAAACACCTAGTCACAGACACTACAAATACATGCATTTGAATATATAAAATATACAGAAATACACAGAAAGCCATGAAAAACAGAGAGAGACTTCTGAAACGGTGGGGCGGGGCAAATATGCAAGAAGACTGCTGGCAACCAGAAGGACACTTACTCATCATCTCTCTCATCATAGTAGTCATTGTTGAAGCCACGCGGCTCTGGGCCAAAGTCTGCTGACCGCTTGGGGATGCGCGAGGTGTCTGCAAATTGAGACAAGGCAGAGAACATGTGTACACTTGCAAGGGTCAGTCACATCAACCCACATTGCTCACTTGGCAAAAGCAGACAAGTTCCTGGTCCTCCACGTCCTGGTCTGGTCAATGAGCAAAATTCAGCCAATGCTATGGTGATACCTAACTCCAAATTTCTGCAGTAGCACTGCTTTCCACAATCCCACCATCACAATCAATTACAGTGGCAGTGCTATGTCACCGGCTCAGACTGCTTTTTTCCCTCACACACAAAATGCCTTAAATGCATCACTGTAAAATGACACAGTCAAGTCCTTTTCATATATGCACCACACGTCATGGTCCAACAGGATAACAGGTGTCATATTTTGACATCAGAAGAAAAGAAAAAACACGCATGCACGCACACTCTCTCTCTCACTCACACACACACACACACACACACACACACACACACACACACACACACACAGAACAAAGGCCTACTCCCTTCATAAAGCACTTACTGGTACATCAATCTCTTCCAGAGTTGAATCAAACTGTTGTGTGTTTTGATCTTATTTCCCAAAATGCTAACACTGTTGACTGTAACAGTAAACTCTGTATTGCTGTTTCTTCACTCACAGAGGCGGAAATCTGTCAGCATTCCTTTGTTAAAATTCTCCATCATACAAATTAACCTCTTTTTTTTTTTTACATATTTGTAATTTATCATAAACACATTTCACAAGTTGCATCTTGATGCAAACCTGATGGTTTTTGCTTGAAATGTTGATGGACACTGGGTCAATTTTTAAAGACACTGCGACATCAGTCAGCAGTGAAAATTCATCTAGATGAAAAGGATCACTCCAGACTAATCTGTGTAAAGTTGATCAAAATGTCTCAGTAATTTCTGCAACGTCATTCTGCACCAAAATTCACATTCATGAATGCTGTGCTGCACAACTTTAATACATATACGTAAGTGTTGAACACTGTATAGTACCACACCACACAGCAAGTTAAAAAAATATGTAAAAATATTTGAAAAAAAGAAGAAAGGTTCCCATTAAATGCACAGCTAAAAACAAAAAACTCTGACCACACACCGTAACTGCATAACACAACACTGTATCACAACTACTGCTAAACCAGACATGCAATGAGAATTCTTTCAACAAAAAACTGCCAACACCAATTTAAACCACACCACTGTAAACAACAAATCTGCATGCCCACACCAATTTAAACCACACCACTGAAAACAACAAATCTGCTTGCCAACACGACTTTAAACCACACCACTGAAAACAACAAATCTGCTTGCTAAGTGCACACTCCAGTGGCAAAGTGGAAAACAACAAAGCGTGGAGTCAAGAGAATTTGGATAAAAAATACAGAAATTATTTTGATCACCTAGGTTGGGATGGTGGGGTGGGGAGGGAGGACTAGTTTGGAGGGAATGAAGCGAAAAAAGAGGAATTAAAAAAGCAACATTTGATTCTGACACTTTTCCTCAGTCTCATCAGGAAATGACCCCATGCTGACTTTGTGTGGCTAACAAGACATTAAAACTCAACTACTCACGAACCACATCTCAGCAAACACAAAAGGTAACAAAACTGAATCTACACAGCTATCACAATGCAGCTCTGGATTACGACCAGCCCAACCAATATTGCTTCGAGTTACTGCCACGTCAACAGGATCACCAAATCAACAGTGTTTGTCAGTGTTCTTCTGTCAGTCTCGTTAGTTTATGGAATTATTTGCACCACTAGCATCAGTGCACAGACTGAAGATACGTGTGCATGTGCTTGTACACCTGTGCATGCAGGGGGGAGTGAGGTACCAAGTGAGCTCTGTAATGCATTGTTATTATGTTAAATACTATTGTCATGTTTCATGTACAGTGCTTGTGCCTTACACACGTGTATTATAGGGGAATCTGACACATTAGAAATGATCTATTATCATTATTAATAATAACAAAACAAAAAAACACCTTAGACAGTGAGTACAAGCACAATGATCTAGCCACTCAATAATTATATTGTGCCTAAAAAGCAAGAAATGTCTAGTTACAAGTGTAATATTTTATACTAGTCTAAATTAGAGACAAAAGCAAATTATGAAAAGCATAGGCATAAGATATAATTACATATACAATGTTAAACCTCCATTTCCAAGATGTATAAGCCCATGAGATGCACAACACATAACCTCAAATGCAAATGCACTTTGTAAAATAGAAGATTTTTGACTAATACAATTTCTTTATCCTAGCCAAACAGTAATGGACTGTAACCAGAAGTTTATGATGAGAGTTTCCATGTTCCTGTTGCAGGGCAATAGTCTTTTTTCTTTTTTCTTGTAGGTTTCTTTGTTCTAGTCTCAGGTTGGTGGATTGTAGGTTTAGTTTCTGTGTCCTACTCTCCTTGTCTCAGGTTAGTAGACTTTAAGTTCTGTGTCCTGTTCTCCATGTGTAGGGTCAGTGGATTTTGGGTTCAGTTTCTGTGTCCTGCTCTTCATGACTAGGGTCAGTGGATTTCAGGTTCAGTTTCTGTGGTCTACTCTCCATGTCTAGGGTTGGTGGATTTCAGGTTATGTTTCTGTGTCCTACTCTCCATGTCTCAGGTCAGTGGATTTTAGGTTCAGTTTCTGTGTCCTACTCTCCTGGTCTAAGGTCGGTGGATTTCAGGTTCAGTGGCCTACTCTCCATGTCTTGGGTCAGTGGATTTCAGTTTCAGTTTCTGTGTCCTACTCTTCTGGTCTCAGGTCGGTGGATTTTAGGTTAAGTTTCTGTGTCCTGCTCTCCTGGTCTCAGGTCAGTGGATTTTAGGTTAATTTCTGTGTCCTACTCTCCGGGTCTCAGGTCAGTGGCTCTTACTAGTCTTAGGTTGTGTTCTGTCCTTGTCAAAGGGTAGCTGATTTTAAGATGAGACAGTAGCATTGTTCTTTTTTCAGTCTGATGGATCTGCGGTTTAGTTTTCTGGCCCTTGTCTAGAGTGGCAAATCTGACAGTTAAATCAACCTCAAGCTGGTTGATTCAAGGTCAAGACACTCTCTTTGTCCTTGCCTCAAAGGGGCAGATTTGAAAATGTCCCTCTCCTTGTGTCACGGTGGGCAGTGGTTTTACTTTTAGCTCAAGTTTCCTAATCAGTCTCAGGGTGGCAGAGCTCAGTTTGAGAACACTAAACCACCCTGTGCTAGGATCCTGTCCACACTAAAAATTCCACAGGGTTGAATATTAATCAGCATCAGCACAAGTCTCCCAACAGCCCAGGCAAAATAGCCCGAGTCATTTTCATGCTGTCGGGACAAAGTTAGTACAGGGGACGGAAGCATGCTTGCTGACTGTACCGCCTGGCTCTCCCTGAAAGCAGGCCACCCAACTCACCCAAACAGCCAACACATTAGGCAACACACAACACAGTTTTTTAATCACGCCAAGCAGCATCTCCCGCCACTTGCAGTTTACAGTTAAAGCTGTTATTTTCACACCAGTTCTTTTCATTTCATACTTTTTACAGATATACTGCTACAGTGCAATCGGCTATATATCCCCCCCCCCAAAAAAAAAGAAAAAAAAGAAGCAAAACAATACACCATAACTTCCAGACTACAAGGCACTTCAGGATACAAGGTGTACCCCCCAAATTAAGTTCAAAAGTGAAACAAGGCACTCCTGAATCTAAGCCACAAACCTGACGTTGTTGTAGCCTATGAACCAAATCCAATGGACACATGCATCAATTACAAAGGAAAGTGCCATAATACATGAACTTTATCAGAATCATCGTAAATTCTGCAGCGTATTTTTTTAAGATAAACAGCACAGCAGATGATAACTGGATAACCCAATTCTCATCTGCTGTTGGACTTTGTAACAAGATGAAGTTGAAATTGAGGATGCCATTATTTGCTTTCTTTTGTATTCAGTGCCAAGACACACTGTGTTTTCAGTTTCAGTCTTACACCTTCAAGTAAATGCTGATATATGCTGGCAGTATGAGAGGGCCTATAGGGCTTTTCCAAATCCCATTTCTGGAATCATTTCCTCAGTTAATCCCCTGGAATATATCACTGATCAGTTTGGCAAGGTTTTTGTCTGATACAGACTGATTTCGATTCAAAATAATCATTATAATTTTTTTTGAAAAGCAACGCTCTGAATTTATTCACAGGCAGGCACTCCTAATTACCTGGTGCAGGGATCATATTTGGGTGGGTGGGTGGCTGGGAGGAGTATCACCTTGTAGTCTGGCAATGATGGTACACACTCAAACAAAAAATAAAAATAATGAACAGGTAAGCCTCATCATAGCACAGACAACTATCGAAAAGACCAATCCTTGAAGCAATTAAAACAGGAAATAAAATCCTGGGGCAGTTGTTCCATTCCTTGGATTTTTGGCCTCTTCATAAAAGTCTTGTTTTCAAGCAAATGTGCACAGTTAGAAGAAGAAAAAAAACTGAACCAGTAACTGGGTCATCCTGTCCCCAAGAGCTGCCATAATGGTGAGGCTCACCTGTGCGCGTGACTACAAAATCAGGGGTAGGCAGCGACAGAGCAGGGCAAGCAAGACCAGAGTGGAGGAAACAAAGGACAGGTAACTGGACGGAGAGCTTACTATCAGCATATGTACCCGAGTATGAGGCAACGTCCCCCCCATAGAACGAGTTGGATGGGGAGTCACGCTGCTTGAACCTCTTCCCTCGCTTGAAGAGGACGATGAAGAAGACGATGAGGCCGATGAAGAGAACCATGGCCAGCATCATGCCCAGGAACCAGCCCCAGTTGCCCACCAGTGCCGAGGCCAGAGCTGAAAACGTCACCATTTACATAGCAATAAAAGATGGACACCATTGTAAATAACAATGAAAAATGGACACCACTGCAAATAATAATGAAAAATGGACACCACTGAAAATAACAATGAAAGATGGACACCATTGTAAATAACAATAAAAGATGGACACCACTGTAAATAACAATAAAAGATGGACACCACTGTAAATAACAATAAAAGATGGACACCACTGTAAATAACAATGAAGGATGGACACCACTGTAAATAACAATGAAAGATGGACACAACTGTAAATAACAATGAAAGATGGACACCACTGTAAATAACAATGAAAAATGGACACCACTGTAAATAACAATGAAAGATGGACACCACTGTAAATAACAATGAAAAATGGACACCACTGTAAATAACAATAAAAGATGGACACCACTGTAAATAACAATGAAAGATGGACACCATTGTAAATAACAATGAAAGATGGACACCACTGTAAATAACAATGAAAGATGGACACCACTGTAAATAACAATGAGAGATGGACACCACTGTAAATAACAATGAAAGATGAACAGCATCATGCCCAGGGAACCAGCAACAATTGTCTACCTGCACTGAGGCCTGAGCTGAAAAGGTCACCATTGTAATAACACTGTAAGATGGCTAGCTTCATGCCCAGGAACCAACCACAACTATCCACCAGTGACACCACAGCTGAAAATGGTACTGCAGTAATAACAATAATAACGACAGGTGAGTAGCACATGCCCAGGAACCGACTGCAGCTGCCAACCAGCGCTGAGGCCAGAGCTGAAGAAGTCATTGCAATAAACAACAATAACAACGAAAGATAGCTAGCATCGATCATGCCCAGGAACCATCCACAATTGTCCGCCAGCGCCGAGGGCAGAACTGAAAAGGCCAATGTAATAACAGTAACACCAATGATGAAAGGTGGCCAGCATTGTGCCCAGGAACAACGCCTACAGTCCATCAGTACCGAGAAGCCCTCAAGCTGACCATCATGATAACAGTAAAGAAGGGTATAACTGTGACACTGTGCTGTTGAGGGGCAGCATGCCCAGTACCATGCCCTGAAACAAAGCCCCAACTAGCCCGCTGCCGGAAAACACATGGATGAAGCACAAATGAAGGACTGTAAACTGGTAGAGGTAACCTGAGCTCAGAAGGAAACACAAATGAAGTATTGAAATGAACTGTACATTAACGGCCACCCAACCTGAGAAAAACACAAGTGAAATATAAATGAAATGACAGTAAACAGGTAAATTCAGCAAAGCACAAGAATGAAAAATGAATGAGGTGACTGTAAACCAGTAAAATGTGAAGTGTTTCTTCAGTACAAAATAACAATCAGCCATAGCATGAAAGATAAACCTGTGCCTCTTGCAAGGCCCTCAACATGTGACAGCTAGCCATGACCCATATTCCTCACCAGCAACATCCTACACACAACCCACTGAACACAGGCACATCAGCAGTACCCATGTTCATCCTCAGCAACATCAGCAGTACACATGTTCCCCACCAGCAACATCAGCAGTACCCATGTTCCTAACCAACAACATCAGCAGTACCCATGGTCCTCACCAGCAACATCAGCAGTACCCAAGTTCCTCACCAGCAACATCAGCAGTACCCATGTTCCTCACCAGCAACATCAGCAGTACCCATGTTCCTCATCAGCAGTACCCATGTTCCCCACCAGCAACATCAGCAGTACCCATGTTCCTCATCAGCAGTACCCATGTTCCCCACCAGCAACATCAGCAGTATACATGTTCCCCACCAGCAACATCAGCATTACACATGTTCCTCATCAGCAGTACCCATGTTCCTCACCAGCAACATCAGCAGTACCCATGTTCCTCACCAGCAACATCAGCAGTACCCATGGTCCTCACCAGCAACATCAACAGTACCCATGGTCCTCACCAGCAACATCAGCAGTACCCATGGTCCTCACCAGCACCCATGGTCCTCACCAGCAACATCAACAGTACCCATGGTCCCCACCAGCAACATCAGCAGTACCCATGTTCCTCAACAGCAACATCAGCAGTACCCATGTTCCTCACCAGCAACATCAACAGTACCCATGTTCCTCATCAGCAGTATCCATGGTCCTCACCAGCAACATCAGCAGTACCCATGGTCCTCACCAGCAGTACCCATGTTCCTCACCAGCAACATCAGCAGTACCCATGGTCCTCACCAGCAGCACCCATGTTCCTCACCAGTAATGTAAATAACTAACTTGGTATTTCACGCCCAGTCAACCATGACAGTTATATCAGGGCAAGCTCACCAGCAACATCCTAACACACAACCCGCTGAACACGAAGCACAACTTCAGCAGCCCTACCTATGCCGTCAGTGGTGACCTCTTCAATGTGGGAGGCTCTGGTGACACCTCCATTTGTGGCAACCACTCGCAGTTCATAGGTGGTGCCAGCCTCCAGGTTGGTGATGTTCTTCCAGGAGGACAGCACCTCGTCAGTCGTCCTCAGCCACTCAGCGGCATCTGAAAAACATGCACAGGTGTGTGACTGCTGCTGCAAAGCACTGCAACATGGCGGTTGCAACTGTGCCAGTGATTCACTGAAGCTCAGACCCCTATGCGAAACTGGTGTGGCTTGATGCATCTCTTTTTACCATTTGTTTGCATCTCTCGCTATTCTGGACTGAAGTGTAGAAGAAAAAAAAAGCAAGTAACTGATTGCTGAGGCATTATATATTTAGGCCTAGAAGACCTAAAATAAAGTAAATCAGGAGAGAGAAAAAAATGTAGCAGCTCTCGTTTCACAGAGAGCCCATTGCATTGAGTGCATCAGACCCCCCCCCCCCCCCCCAACACACACAGATTGCTCTTCTTTTTTTTAAAGTGCCAGTATGACTTTTCATGAAACTGACGGTCAGAGGAAGAAGACCATTTCTGCAGAAAAATAAGTATTAGGACTAACCACATTTTTCTCAAGCATGTCAACCATACTATACATTCTCCCTTGGACTGGAACTGAAGCCATGTAATGCCGGATGTAACACCTTTCTTCCTAGATGACTGGATGTAACCCCCCCCCCCAAGTTTATTTACAATTACTATTTTTTAATTGCATCTCAGACGACATCGCCTAGTCTCTGATGCATTTATTTTTACACATTACAGTTAACTGCATCTGTGCAAGTGTGGATGTAACCCCCCCATGGCAGCTGAAATATTCTGCAGCAACTTCAATTTTCCACCCCCCAAAACCTCCCACTCCAGACATGAGACTATAACAGCATAATACAGCAACTGAAAACCTTGAATTAGGTCCACCATAAAATGAGATTTGTAGGCTTTTACATTCCCATAATAAAAAAAATCATGTCTACAACAGTCTCAACGAAACACAACCCCCCCCCACCCACCTGGTTGTGAGGCAATGGACAGGTTACTCACCCTCTTTGCGGAATTCAACGTAGACAATGGTACCAGAGCTGGCGTAGGGATTGATCCACCATGACACGTTGATGTGGTGTTGGCCCACGTCCGTGATTGTAAACCTTGGTGCCTGAGGGTCTGCGGAACAGCAAGATCAGGCGATTGCGTTAAACTTAACCGAATGATAATAATAAGTGGGGTTAGCCACTAATGGTTTAACTTGAAGAAAACAAAGCTGCTTCTTGAACTTGGGTGAAGTCCAACAGATCAGTAATGGTGCTCACAGCAGGGGTGTTTTTCCAAGGCAAATCCCCCCCCCCCCCCCCCCCCCCCCCCCGCCACTTTTACTTTCAAAATAAAATACAAACCTTTCAGTTTAGATGAACAAATCTGTTCCCCTACAGACTAGACGGAATTAAATTCCAGAAAAAAGAAAAAGAAACTGCAGTATGGCACAACTCCATGAAGAGTTACAACTGACAAACTAAAACAACCACAGACTAACATAAAACTACTCCACCCCCCAAACACTGGGGGAAAAAGCACACCAGGAAATAAACACACACCCCCCCCCCACCCCCCCAAAAAAATCCCATCCAAACAAAGCCATCAATCTCAGACAAACAACTAAATAAAAATGAGATACAAAAACACACATGCAACAAACAACCCAGCAACGGTGAAACAAACAACAACAAAGACACAGCAAACAACCCGGCAACATTCAAACAAAAACAAAAAAACCCAGCAACAGCGAAACGAAGACACACAGCAAACAACCTGGCAACAGTGAAACAAAAAACAAAAAACCCCAGCAACAGCGAAACAAAAAACAAACCCAGCCACAGCGAAATGAAGACACACAGCAAACAACCCGGCAACAGTGAAACAAAAAACAAACAACAGCGAAACAAAGACACACAGCAGACAACCCAGCAACAGCGAAACAAAGACACACAGCAGACAACCCAGCAACAGCGAAAAAAAGACACACAGCAGACAACCCGGCAACAGTGAAACAAAGACACACAGCAAACAACCCGGCAACAGTGAAACAAAAAACAAACCCAGCAACAGCGAAACAAAGACACGCAGCAAACAACCCGGCAACAGTGAAACAAACAACCCAGTAACAATGAAACAAACAACAAAGACACACAGAAAACAACCCAGCAACAGTGAAACAAACAATAACAGACACAGCAAACAACTCAGCAACAGTGAAACAAACAAGAACAGACACAGCAAACAATTCAGCAAAAGTGAAACAAACAACAGACACAGCAAACAACCCGGCAACAGTGAAACAGTAACAAACACAACCCCAAAAGCTCACCTCCAGCCTTGGAGGTGACGATCTCAATGAAGTAGCCCTCGCCACGCCCCTTCTTGGTGCGCGCCCATATGTAGATGCGGTACTTAGTGTTGGTGAGGAGGCCGCTGAGCATGGCGGTGGTGGCGTAAGGGTCGTTGATCTGGGGGTCCCTCTCCTGGATCTCCCCCAGGTCCAGCCCAGTCACTGTAGCAAGCGCATGCACTCGTTAGTTCCTGGGTTTTAACGTTCTGCCAACCACACAGGGTCAGCTCAGAACAATCAAACTCTATCATCACAAGCATGCACTATTTAGCTGTTGAATTTTAATGTCCTGGCAACCCACGGGGTCAGCTCAGGATGATCAAATTCTATCGTAGCAAACATGCATGACTTAGCTGTTGGATTTTAATGTCCTGGCAACCCACGGGGTCAGCTCAGGATGATCAAATTCTATCGTAGCAAACATGCATGACTTAGCTGTTGGATTTTAATGTCCTGGCAACCCACGGGGTCAGCTCAGGATGATCAAATTCTATCGTAGCAAACATGCATGACTTAGCTGTTGGATTTTAATGTCCTGGCAACCCACAGGGTCAGCTCAGGATGATCAAATTCTATCGTAGCAAACATGCATGACTTAGCTGTTGGATTTTAATGTCCTGGCAACCCACAGGGTCAGCTCAGGATGATCAAATTCTATCGTAGCAAACATGCATGACTTAGCTGTTGGATTTTAATGTCCTGGCAACCCACGGGGTCAGCTCAGGATGATCAAATTCTATCGTAGCAAACATGCATGACTTAGCTGTTGGATTTTAATGTCCTGGCAACCCACGGGGTCAGCTCAGGATGATCAAATTCTATCGTAGCAAACATGCATGACTTAGCTGTTGGATTTTAATGTCCTGGCAACCCACAGGGTCAGCTCAGGGGGATAAAACCCTATCCGAGCAAATGCATGCGTTCAGTAGCTACTGGGTTTCAATGCCCTGCAAACCGCACAGGGTCACCTAAGGATGATCAAACTCAATTGTTGCAAACATGTGTTAGCTCCTGGATTTTAACGTGCTGCCAACAGCACAGGAGTCACCTAAGGACGATCAAACTCTGTTGTCGCAAACATGCGTTAGCTACTGGTTTTTAACATACTGCCAACAGCAAAGGAGTCACCTAAGGACGATCAAACTCTATTGTCGCAAACATGCGTTAGCTACTGGATTTTAACGTGCTGCCAACAGCACAGGAGTCACCTAAGGACGATCAAACTCTGTTGTCGCAAACATGCGTTAGCTACTGGTTTTTAACATACTGCCAACAGCAAAGGAGTCACCTAAGGACGATCAAACTCTATTGTCGCAAACATGCGTTAGCTACTGGATTTTAACGTACTGCCAACAGCACAGGAGTCACCTCAGGACCATCAAACTCTATCATAAGCAAATGCACATTTCAGAACTCTTCTCACATGTAAACCCTTTCCCAAGTCAAATGCTATAATGACTTCACGGACATACTTCATCAGTAGAACAAACTTTACTTCCATGTGAAACAGGAAATAAAAGTAGCAGAAAAAGAAGCAGAAGCAAAACAAGGATAGATATAAACAGACAGAAAACTGTTTTTTTAACATGCAGTCTTCTTCTTCTTCTGCCATAAAGCGGCCAACATCATTTTGTTGATGGTTCTGTCACTACTGAGGAGGTTGCAAAGATCTGGGTCATTGTTGTGGTACTTAGTGAGCCGTAGGCAAAGGAATGGGGTGTGGGGGGGGGGTGTGGGGGGAACTTTCAGTTGTTTTTACAGGAACAAGTTGAGCCTGGACTTAAAAAAGTCCAGAGACTCAGCTGTTACAACCTCCTGAGGCAGTCCATTCCAGTCTGGTATGGTCCTGGGGAAGACTGACATCTGCCTGTACTGTGTCCTGCAGGACGGGATGTCGTACAGGCAGGTGTGTTTTTCTTTTCTCTAGCTCAGTCTGCTGCCTGGTGGTTTTGGCAGGTAGCTGGAGTTGATGGAGACAAGACCGTCGTGGAACTTGCAGAACATCTCCAGCCGAGCTCTCCTGCGGCATTTTTGGAGTGTTGGCCAGGCAACCATGATTGTAATATCTGGGCCAGAAGGAGGAGGATAAGAAGAAGAAAAGGAGGAGATGATAAGAAACATGAAGAAAGAAGAGCAACAATAACCGCCACCACCACCACCACAACAACAACAAAAACGCACCACTCTGGTAACCGATGTCGTAACCAAGGATGTCGCCTCTGTTTTCTTCTGGTGGCTTCCACTCCAAGTTGACGTGGTTGTCGCCGATGTTGATGGGCCGGAACAGGTCCACAGGCCCAGGGACTGAACAAAGGACAAAAAGTGGTGAGCAAAAATGGGCACATAAAGATCTGGCTCAAATGGTGAGTAAAAATGGGCTCATAAAGATCTGGCTCAAACGGTGAGTAAGAATGGGCACATAAAGATCTGGCTCAAATGGTAAGAATGGGCACATAAAGGTCTGGCTCAAATGGCAAGTAAGAATGGGCACATAAAGGTCTGGCTCAAATGGTAAGAATGGGCACATAAAGGTCTGGCTCAAATGGCAAGTAAGAATGGGCACATAAGAACTGGTCCAAAAGGTAAGTAAGAATGGGCACATAAAGATTCGGCTCAAATGGTAAGAATGGGCACATAAAGATTTTGCTCAAATGGTAAGAACAGATTTATAAAGATTTTGCCCAAATGGTAAGAATGGGCTCGTAAAGATTTTGCTCAAATGGTAAGAACAGATTCATAAAGATTTGGCGCAAATGGTAAGAACAGACTCATAAAGATTTGGCTCAAACAGTCAGTAAGTATGGACACATAAAGATTTGGTTCAAATGGAAGCAAGAATGGACACATAAAGATTTGGCTCAAATGGGGAGCAAGAATGGATACAAGATTTGACTCAAATGGTGAGTAAGAATGGACTAATAAACTGTTAGCTCCAATGGGAATGGATGATGACACATTCAATATCAGACATTGGTAAATAAGAATGTAAAACAACATTCTTGCTGGGCAAGGCAAACCCCATTTGCACAGAGGTTCTGGGCTGTCAATCATCCAATCAGCTTCAGCCAATCAAAACTATACCATGCCAAAAACCCAGAGCGACTGCTGTGTCTGTCTCACAAGGTAAAGCAGTGTGGAACATGGATGGATTCCAAACAAAACCCAGCGCATGCATGTGTGTATGTGCATGTGTGTTTCTGTCTGTAATGCATGATGAAGGTGAACTCACATCCAGCCTGTGTAACAAAACGGAAGACGTCCGAGGGCTGAGAAACGTAGTAGTTGTTCATGATGGCAATGGTGACCTCCATGGTAGTGAACGGAAGCAGGTCCTCCACTGTAGCCTTGAAAGTGACCCCGACACGAGACGCCAAGGCATCCTCCGGAGAAACGTCCCACTCCCGAAGCGTATCTTCCCTGTAACCTTGCTGCCAGAACTGGATCTGAAAAGGTGAAGGACAAAAGGGCAATGAGGGCATGTAATAAGCAAGCATTGCTTTCAGAGCTAGTTTCAGAATTTTTAATTTCACCGAGTTAAAATCCTACTTATCATGGTGTAACTAGTTTCACTGATTTAAGATCCTACCCACTGTTGTGTAACCAGCATAAGGGGTGAGGGTGGTGTAGGGCAGATGGTCGTTGTGCCTATTTATAACTCAGCAGGCAGTGCTTTGTGCACAAATTCAGGGCCAACAGCACTGTTAGATTTTCTGTGCTGACTGCCACAACAACTCAGCACCGTGCGTGACCAAACAACATGAGCTAGCATTACAACAACTCTTCATTTTACCACAGGCTGTGCTTCAATGGAAAGAGATGATGTAAACAAAAAGTATGGAAGAAAAAAAAAAAAACCAAAACAGGCAAGAAAAAAGAAGAAGAAGAGTTGAGGTAAATATACTACAGAAAATTATACTGCTCACAACTTCTCAACTGGACATGTACTAAGGTATTCACCAAATTCTCCATTGAAAAAAAAAGAAGAAAAAAAGCAGTGGTAGATGTATTGAAGAAAATCATCATGACAACTTCTGAACTGGATGTGTACCTTAAATCCACGGAATTCTCCATTGACGACAGTGGAGGTTGTGTTGATGGACTGGTACTCAGCAAAGTCCCACAGCAGAATTGCATACGTGTCGCCAATTTCCTCCGCTCGGGGGTTGGTCAGATACACTGCAGGGACTGCAAAACAGCAGGTCAAGGCTGATGCACAAAAGTGGACAGTGACATGCTAGTTAGTTATTCTTGGATTTTAACGTCCACATTCAAATTTCTTTTACACCAGTTCCAGACCCAACACATTCAAATTTCTCTTACACCAGTTTTGGACACGTCATTAAGTCACAAGTTTCTCTAATTCACTATTACAACAAATCATCTGAAACAAGCATGACTGTTAGTGTTCTAAAACAAGATCCAAACAATACAAGAAACGCTAATTTAATGTCACAATACAAAATGTGTACATTTTCAGGGTAAGCCCTTTTTCAGGTGACAAAACAACAGACAACAGTCAAATAATAAAAAATGAAAATGCACTGATTCAGTTTCAGCTGCTGTTGTTTTGTCTTTACAAAGATTCTTCTGAATAACTGAAGCACTAAAAACACCACAACTGAAACCAGATAAGTGCATTTTCATTTTTCATCATTTAACTGTTCACCAGTAAATCCATTGACAGATATGTGCATTTTCACTTTTCATTATTTAACTGTTCACCAGTAAATCCACTGTTAACCAGAGAAGCACATTTTCACTTTTCGTTGTTTAACTGTTCCCCAGTAAATCCACAGACTGTAACTAAACTTACTGTCTTCACCAGTGAATCCTCGTATCCTAGTTGGGTCTTGTCGAGCAAAACCAACAGTGTTTCGTGCTCGTATCGTGATCTCGTAGGGTTCGTAAATCTGGCTGCCTGCAGGATGGTAGTACTCAAAGATCCTCCAGTTGTCTATAGTTATTGGTTGCACTTGGGTTTCAAAGCCTTCCCGCTTTACTTCTAAAATGTATCGGAACCCTTCACCATTCTGTTGAATCTGCGGCATTGGCTGTCAAACAAAATGGAGAAGAAAAAAAAATGAGTATCTTTTAGAAATAAGTGATGTCACAATGTCAGGCTGTGACACAAAAGCAACACTGGAGATGGTTATGCTGCTGTGGTAACAATAACTGTACCTGCAACAAGACACGTCCAGCAGCCATCATCAGGAGACCTGCACAAAACACTGTGTCAGATGCCATATCAAACAACAAAGAAACAGTTCAAAACAATGTAAAAAGTGATTTTTACAGAGCAAACTCCAATTTGAATTCAGCTGGCATCCACAAAAATTGACCCTGACTTCTCTGATGCCTTCAGAAACTTGTGCTGAAGACAGGTTGAACCCCACCCCACCCCCCTATGCCAACACCCCACTCCTGAGGATGTCTTGCACAGAGTACTAAGTAGAACAAGCAAAAGAAAGGCAACTTCAAATTTTTTTTATCCCCCCCCCCCCCCCCCCCCACCCATTATCAACAACTGAATCCCAAAACACGTTGACTGACCACATCCTCCCCAACCCAACAAGCATACTCCCCAAAACAGCATGGTGACTGACTACTCTATGTGCAGCCTCCCCAACCTCACGACTCGACTCCCGAAAACAGCGTGCTGACTGACCACATCCTCTCCAACCCAACTCGGCAAAACAGCGTGCTGACTGACCACATCCTCTCCAACCCAACTCGGCAAAACAGCGTGCTGACTGACCACATCCTCTCCAACCCAACTCGGCAAAACAGCGTGCTGACTGACCACATCCTCTCCAACCCAACTCGGCAAAACAGCGTGCTGACTGACCACAACCTCTCCAACCAGACTCTGCAAAACAACACCGTGGCTGACTGACCGCCGCCTCCCAAACCCCACAAGCTGACCTCCCCAAAAAGCCGACTGACCGTCCACTCTATGTGCAGCTCCCCTTTCCTGTCCCCGATGGTGCGCAGGTTCTGCGGGTTGGTGTCGGGCACAGCGTCCTTGGTGGAGCACACGGTCGGGGTGGGGAAGCTGGGGTCACTCTCACCAATCTTGTTGTAGGCGATCACCCGGAACGTGTAGTTCACCCAAGGTGACAGGCTGATGTTGGCAGTGTTATAAATGGAGTCCACCTGAAACGGAGTTGGTGGAGTTGGAACAACCGGAATAGAATGGCAGCTGATAGAAAAACAAACAACTAAATAAAGACTGCATTAAAAACATGTAAGAATGCATATGCGCGCTCACACACACACACAAATTCATGCACATACACACACACACACTGTATATCATTGTCACTCCCATGGTCACATCTTGTGCTCTGTTACTCAACAAAACAGAACAAAAAAAGCACAGAAGTAATCAAAACTGGCACACTGAATACTTCAAAAATCAATTACACTGAGTAGAGAGGTGCGTGTGTGTGTGTTGGGGGGGGGGGGGGGGGGGGGGCAGTTCAGTTCAGGCATATACTAACAGTACTTACCGTAACAGCAAAGGTCCAGGTGTCAGGATTGAAGGAGGTGTTGTATTGAAGGATGTAGTATTGCACGGGAGCATTGTTGTAGCTCCCTGGCATCCACACGATAGTAGCGTTGCCATCCTGACACTTATAGATCTGCACTTTGCTGGCAGCGTCAGGCCGGTCTGCAACAAAGACCAATCAAAAATGATGAGCAACAACCACCACCTCCGTTTGTCTGGACCCATGTGACGCATTGCTGAAAACTGGGCTGCTGATCAAATCAGACTGCGAGTGGAAAGGTTTATAATTTGTACATTTGAACAATTCCAGATTCGCCACGCTCCCAGAAAAGAATGGAAAGGTTTATTTGTACATCTGAGCAATTCCAGATTTGCCACACTGTTTATTTGTACATTTGAAACACTTCCAGGATTGCCATGCTCTTGAAAGGTTTATTTGTCCATCTAACATTTCCAGGATTGCCGTGCTCCTTAAAAATGGAAGTATTGCATCTGCCCCCTAACAGAGGTGACACCAGATTTATCTGACTGTGAGCATAGCAAAGAAATGATGCCACACTCATCCCTTGGAGCAAGGCTAGGAGAGGTGCTGTTAGATCTGCTGCTGACAGTGAGCACAAAAGAGGTGAAGCTGGACCCACCTTTGACGGTGAGCATAGCAGAGGCCTCAGACTGATCCAGGCCGTTGGTGGCGATGCAGGTGTAGGTGCCAGAGTCCCTGACGATGGTGCCGGAAATGGTGAGGGAGTTGTCCTGGATGTTGGTGGTCATACGCTGAACCACCGTGGAGATCTCCTTGTTGTCCTTCAGCCACTTGATCTGCAGCTTGTCCACCTACACAGTCCACCCCACTTTAAGGTACTGCTCGCTCCCAGTGGATTTGCTTCACGCTAGCTTGTCTGACAATTTTTGCTTCTTCCCCCCCCCCTCAAGACAAATCTGGGGACTTAAACACTCTAATTCATAATGAAGATTCAGGACTGAAATTTCATTATTTTCAATCTTTTGGACCCATACATTAGCAAAATTGTTAAAGTCCACAGCGATTACCATCAAGGTAAGTTTGACAGATCACACTTACACAATAGCTGCTAAGTTTTACAGATCACAGTTACACAGTAGCTGCCAAGTGAAGAAACAGTATAAAAATTATCACCACAGACAATATCACAGCTGCACAAACTCTCCATCACACAGACACAATTTTTTATGTGAGGACCCCCCCCCCCCCGGGCAGAAAAACAAAACAAAAACACAGACCACCACTAAACAAAAACGTCCAAACAGAAGGGTGATCTCTCACAAGGAAATGCTCATCATCACCAAGGGCCACAGTGGCAGACTAACAGCCATATACACCCACCTCCTCAGGGTCAGTGGTTCCGGAGCAGGTGAACTTGGCGTCATTGCCGGCATTGACCTCAAGGTCCATGGGAGCCTGCTCTATCAGCGTCTTGCGACGAACCAGCAGGATTCCACTCTCGCTCGTCTTGTTGAACAGATTCTCTGCTTCACACCGGTATAAGCCAGCGTCTGACAACACCACTTGCTGAAAACAGGAAAGACCAGTGTCGTAATTTAATTCCACTTCAAGGTTTAGGGTGCTAGACTTGGTGAGTAAGCTTGCTTGCTGAAATCCCAGAAGGTCAGCACGCAACTTCAAAAGGGGACAACTATTACAGAGTGTACCAGAGAAGGTCAAACTCTATCATAACCTCAGCATGCAACTTCAAAGGGTGACAACCATTACTGACTAACAGAGAATGTCAATCTCTATTGCAACCTTCTCCAGGAGAGACGAAGTATGTAAATCATTATAACCTTTTCCAGGACTGATAAGACATGTAAATCTAAGTATTTTAACCCTCTCCAAGACTGATGAAGCATGTAAATCCCTTTGGACTTCTCTGGGACTGATGGAGTATGTAAATCTGTTTCGTTGTTATAATTCATTATAACCTTCTCCAAGATGGAGGAAGCATGTACATCTATGTATCATAACCTTCTCTGGGACCAATGAAGCTTGTAAATCCATGTATCAAAACCCTTTCACAGACTGATGAAGCATGTAAATCTATGGCTTAAAACCTTTTCCCAGACTTACGAAGCATATAAATCTATGCATTATAGCTTTCTCTGGGACCAATGAAGCATGTAAATCAATATAATAACGTACTCCAGGACTGAAGCATGTATATATAGATCTGTATATCATAGTAGTAGTAATTGGATTTTAATGTCCTGTCAACCAGGCAGGGTCACCTCAGGACAGTCAAACTCAGGTCATAAGCAAATACACATGTCTAAACTCTTCTTACATACATATCTGTCAAGTCAACTTACAAAACCAATCACTTCGCAAACATAAAACATACACACACAAACATCAGACACAAATTTTTGAAGTTAGTCCCTTCAATATTACCCCTGTTAAAAGAGCACATGAGGCTAGGACATGCTGGTATCGTCGACCATTCTATCTAACGTATCAATACCAGGTTAAAGAAAGAAAAAAGAAAAAGGAATAGACAAACACAATATAAAATTTAAAAATCGTATATATCTGTATTATAACTGTCTTCAGGATTTATAAGCATGTAAATCTACATATTTCTTTAAAATTCTAACCGTCTTCAGGATTAAAAAACAAGGGAGTTAATGAGTGCTGGAAAGACATCAAACAAACACAGCAACAAAGATCAGCAAGCATCCAAGCCACATACGCTCCACCAGAGGAGTCTCTCCAGGACAGGAAAAAGAGAACCTTCAACAACTCTGGACGGCTCAGAGCGAACCCCTCAAGTGTTAGCAGAGGAATGTAAGCAACAAAACCACCCTGGCTGGCTCTACCTTGATGAAGAGATCTCCTCTGGGTTGTATCTTGTAGCGGCCACCGGTGATCTGCTGCTCATCTTTGAACCAGGTGATGATGGGGTCCGGCTTGCCGGTCACCCGACATGTCATGTTAATGGATGTTCCCTCCGCAACCACTTTCCTCTCTTCGGGCGGCTCGATAATGGTAGGAGCCTCAGCTTAAAACATAACAGTTGGGGAAAAAAATCAGAAAATCTCAGGAGTTCTGTTCTGATGACCAACCTGTCTGCCTCATATTTCCTTGCAATGGGACACAGCCAGGAATTAAACAAAGAGAGAAAAACAACAACAAAAAATAAGGATGACAAAATCTGACATTAATCTAAAAGAAAAGAAAACTGACACTGGGTATATTCTGTGTTGGTTTCACTCTGAGTATGCTTACTGCACACACACACACACACACATACACACAGTGTGTCAACAGAGTGAATACCAAAGGTCACACTGGGTCACAAAACTAAAAGGGAGACTGGGCAGTTTTAGCCTGTCATGCTTAATGAGCTAGGTCACAAGACCAAAAGCAAGGCTGGGATGTGCAAAACATGAATGGCAATCCAGTCTCATTTGAGCTTGTGACCCACCATGACCCAGCTCGTTAAGAATGACTCCAGGTATTTCACTTCTGATTTCAACAACGGCAATCCCACTTTGTTTTTGATGTGACCTGC
The DNA here is from genome assembly GCA_963584105.1 of Alviniconcha strummeri. NCBI lineage: Eukaryota > Metazoa > Mollusca > Gastropoda > Provannidae > Alviniconcha > Alviniconcha strummeri. Next base: position 9,020,683 of record OY757547.1, read on the forward strand.
CCTGACCCAGCTCATTAAGAATGACTCCAGGTATTTCACTTCTGATTTCAACAACGGCAATCCCACTTTGTTTTTGATGTGACCTGCCCTGACCCAGCTCTCTAAGAATGACTCCAGGTATCTCATTTCTTATATCAACAACGGCAATCCCACTTTGTTTTTGATGTGACCTGTCATGACCCAGCTCACTAAGAATGACTCCAGGTAAACATTGTGCCCCAATCTCACTTTGGATTTGAACAATGGCAACCCAACCTTGTCTCTGAATCATTTGATGATGTGAGTCAACACTATGCCCAATCTCACCTTCAGTTCTGTGACCCATTGTGACCCAGCTCATTAACAGTGGTCTGTGTGGCATGCAGGAAAAAAAACTGTCCTTGATGTAGCAAAACTTTGCAGAAGGTGTTTGCACACATTTACGTAGCATAAATGCCTACCCCAAAATTAATACGGAAAAGCACCATCAGAAAAACATCGCCACAGATGTAGGAAATATCGCCGCAGATGTAGGAGGTGACACTGATTTCTTAGAGTAACCCTCCGTCCAAGAGTTAAGTCTCTTTGGCAGAAAGGGAGAGCAAGATAAAGGATGTTGAGAAACACATGGAGGCCAGGGTAGGGGTGGTGACGAGTGAAATGAACCCCCCTCCTCCCCATGACACATGGAGGCCAGGGTAGGGGTGGTGATGAGTGAAATGAACCCCCCTTCTCCCCATGACACATGGAGGCCAGGGTAGGGGTGGTGATGAGTGAAATGAACCCCCCTTCTCCCCGTGACACATGGAGGCCAGGGTAGGGGTGGTGATGAGTGAAATGAACCCCCCTTCTCCCCATGACACATGGAGGCCAGGGTAGGGGTGGTGATGAGTGAAATGAACCCCCCTTCTCCCCGTGACACATGGAGGTCAGGGTAGGGGTGGTGATGAGTGAAGTGAACCCCCCCCCTTCCCCATGATGACATGACACATGGAGGCCATGGGAGGGTTGGTGATGAGTGAAGTGAACCCCCCCTCCTCCCCATGATGACATGGCACATGGAGGCCATGGGAGGGTTGGTGATGAGTGAAGTGAACCCCCCCTCCTCCCCATGATGACATGGCACATGGAGGCCATGGGAGGGTTGGTGATGAGTGAAGTGAACCCCCCCTCCTCCCCATGATGACATGGCACACTCCCGCTGTGGCACAACTTCAACACAACGCAATGCAATGCAAATTCTACAAGACGTCAACCAGAGCATTTTTGGCCCAAAACAACAACAACATGCATGTTGCCTGGTACAGTTTGACAGCAACAGCCAAAAGAGGTTTTCTGCTCATTGAAAAAAAAAAGAATTGCCGCTCTGTACATTTTACACATAGCATAATGCACCCCTCTGGCAAATCCAACCACTTTAATGTTTCACGCCAGCTGCCTCCTCTCTTCTCACTCCAGCAGTCGCTCACCTTACAGAGCCATGTCTGCTGGGGGTGTCGCATGTGGTCAAGCATATACTGTACCCTCCAGGTGTGGGAACTCTTTTCCAATAAGAGCTTCAGCAATCAAAAGATGGGGGGGGGGGGGGGGGGGGGGGCAGGAAAAGCCAAACTACCTTTTATAATAGAAAAGCGTGGTGGGAAGTTTTGAGGGGATGGCGTGGGTAGCCTTCATAATTAAAAACTGGAAAGACAACAGTGGGGTGGGGTACTCAACAAATTTTGTTTTCAAATTAAAAATAAATAAAAATAAATTTAAAGCTTTTATCTGAGCTTTTTTCCTTTTAGCTGAACATAGGAAGCTTTTTTTTTACCCAAGTTCAGCTCACTGGCTGACAGTTCCCATGCCTGAAGAGTAAAACTCACACAGAACATTGAGGAAGACGTCGCCCCAGATGTAGCCGTGTTTGTTGGTGGCGTTGCACTGGATCACCATGGGGTCTTCCCGAGTCAGATCTGAGAACACGACGCGGTCTGGCCGGGTATGCTTGAAGCGATCAGGTGTGATTCTTGGATCCGTCACATCTGCAATGTATACCACACATTCATGGAATATACCATCACTGAAAACAACTCTGACAGTATGCAGTGTACTGACGCGATCTACACACACAAACACCCAATTCATAGGGCCCACGAAACAAAACAAACTTCATGAAATGTTACCAAACTGACAGATTCCAATCATGGTTGGAGGAAGTTATGATCAGTTCTGCAGGTCAATGTGTAAGCAATCACTTCTGACAACACATCCATCACAGTTCCTTGCTCAACGTGGATTAAGGACTGCTCTCTTTCATTTGATGGCAAATCAGGGTGCCACACATAAATAACATTTTAAAAAAGAACAGACACAAAAGAACTGCATTTTAAAGAAACGCTGACCTGTGCGAATATTCAAAATATACATTTACACATCGTAAGACGGGTATAATCACACCTGTTGCTCCAAAATACATCAGATAATTATAAAAGCTCATCACACCTTCCACCCTGCTTCTTCCCCTGTGCATGCATACACACAGACAGACACACATATAAAGGTGGCAGTCCTTCTGACTGTTGTGGCAGTAGACTGGCAAGTGGATAACACTGGTTCGACTCACCTCTTCAGAAATTGTGTTCTATGGACAGTCTTGACTGCCCCTCACAGCTGATGAAACATTAAAATGACACTCACTGCTGCCCATCTTACTGCAGAACAATCCTGGTGGTGACAGCGTAGCACTAGGTATAGCCCCCCCCACCCCCACCCACCCACCCCACCTCAGTCCCAGCCAGTACCTCTCTGGAGACAACACAGCAAAAATAAAGGCTTAGAAGTGAATAGTGCCTGTGCTGGCAGGAACAAATATGCAGTGGCCACACATCTTCACATCACTTACATGCAAGCGGAACACCGTTGATGAACCAGTGGTACTGAGGTGCAGGGACAGACTTGGCCAGACAGTTGAACTCGGCCGTGCCTCCGACACCGATCTCCACATCCTGGGGTTCCAGCAGCCAGTAAGGGCGCGCTGAAACACACACACAATGGAGCTGTAAGCAGGAAAAGAACAGATACTATATTCAGGGGTCAGAAAATGTATCCCCATTAATTCAGATGTCAGATGTATTCAGATTAAAATACTAATGTGGCAATCCATTTGCAGACAAGTGACACAAACACAAAAGAGAAAATAACCCAAGACATCAGGCGGATTTCACAACCAAACAATAAACAAATAACAGCACAGTTTGCTTGCACTGACTAAAGGAAGTCTGAGACACATACAAAAAACAAAAACCTTAATCTGAAACAGAACGAGGCCCAGAACAACCCATATATAAAACAACAACACATTATGTTCTGACACATCACACTGAAAACAGGAAAATATAATTTCCTATAATTTCCTATCTCCATCCGTCTGCCTCAAGGCCACAAACAGCAGAAATTTCTAAAGATGAATGACCCAGCGACAAATTCATACACCAACAATGATGTCTCACATTCAACTCGCACACTGACGGTTCTCTGGACACGGGTCTGTGTGTTGGTGTTGGTAGCCCAGCACTCATAGGTCCCGGCATCCTCAAACTGCAGGTCCCCAATCATCAGCTCCTGGCCAAAGCTCTGGATCTTGGCACGGTCCGGCAGAGGACGCCCGTCAGTGCGGACCCAGTGGACATCAGGGGTGGGGCTAGACACAAACAAGACATGCACAATAGTATAATTATAATTACATGCACTTGCCACCCCAAATCTTCAGCTGCACTTCAGTAAAACGTACTTAAAAACTGAAAGGCATAACACCTAAATATTACCAAATAAAAATACCTTGATAAAAAAAGAAAGTTACCTTTAGCACCTGAAGTTATCAGTTATTTCAGTGTTATTTGGACTCTTCTTAAGCAAGAGTAAGAGTATCAGTTAAAAATGGATGAGAAAGAAAGAACACTACAAACAAATTAATTTAAAACACACACACACACATAAATAATGGAAACCAATTCCAATGAAGCCCCTTAAAAATTACTTCTGAAGTATACCTCAAAAAATGAACTTAACACACTGAAAACAAACAGAAACGTCACTCTGATACACTATGTCTCAACTCAACAAAGGGAGTTAATCACCGCTGAAACATCATCGCATGCACACAACAACAAAGACTTAAATCACCACTGTAACTCACCCAGCATGAAAGAAAATGCAAGGGACATAAACTCCAAAAACAACAACTGACATCCCAACAAACATATTATACGACACCAATTATTCTCTGTGCAATCAGGGGTCTGAATGATCCTATTATACAGCACCAATTTGCCTCTGCTCAGACACCTGCAGGCCTTCAGGGATCAAACACCTTCAGACATTAAATTCTCACACTGTTCACCATAAACATGGTTGGAGTCCCTGACAACAACAGAAGCCCAATATGCACTTACTTGCCAGCAAAGATACACTTGACAGTGAAGTTGTCACCACGGAGACCAAAGTGATCTTCAGGTGATGCCCACAAGTAGCTAACAGGACTCAATTCTTCGGTGCCTGTCAAACACATAATTTCATACTAACAGTAATACTGTAACAGTGTTTTGTGTCCTTTTCAGCTGTGTGTGTGTGTTTTGGTATTGTATGCATGCATGCATGCACAAGATCCTGTGAGTGAGAATAATTTGCTGGGGTGCTGGAGGTGCATGTGTGTTTGACAGAGATAGGTGGGCATATTTTTGAAGAAGAGCTCTAGTCTAACATTAAGCTTCAAATGATGGAAATTACTGAATCCCCATGGTTCTGTTTTAGACTATAATAATAAAGTTCAGTTTTACTGTATTTGTAACCCTATACCAGGATTTATTCTTGCAAACCCCAAACAAGATGTTTTAAATTTGTCCACATAGTTTATCATGTAAGCCGTTCATCTTATTAAGCAGTAGTGGAAGGATCTAGTGTGTTAGTATGTGTGTGCATGGCCATGTTTGTTGGACTTGACTTAAATATTATATATTTATTTAAATTGTTTTATAACATGCAGCCAAAAGGCAAGTTTCTGTTTCTGTGACATAGACAAATACTCTTTCTTTCCATCTATTAAAGTTCTCCCAGATATATCCCATTGTCTGTAAAAAAAAGACAAAAGGAAAAAGGTTTGGTTTGGTTTCCAAAAACACAATGTCCTCCATTCCCCCCTCCCAGAAGTAGCTTTCAGTTCTGCATGCACTATAACAAATGGTATTACACCAACAATGATGTAAGTCTAGTTAGTATACATATAGTGGGTGGTGAGTGGTAGCTGAATGCATTATATTATACTAATGCATTCAGCGTAACCCACCACTCTCTGTCAAACATCAGACTCCGGCACACCACGTATGACAGAAATGCACAAATCTGTTACCAAAAACCTAGCCTAGAAACACTCAAACACAGTTCTGTACATCTCCCTCTTCTCAAGAACAATCCCTGCCCGCCCTCAGTCAATGGAACTCATGATGGAACAATCTTACGCCAGATCCTTGACCATTCTCTAACTCATCACTGCCTGTGCTGTCAGCTGGGAAGTGGCACAAGAACAAGCAGGGCGCACTGACCTCCCTGAGGGTTGATGTAGTACTGACGACCCTGGGTCGACTTCCTCATGATGCCATTCATCGCCATGCAGGCGTAGGCCCGGCCCCCCATGTAGTCCGATGCCTTCACGTTGGTGAAGCGCAGGCGGTCTGAAATATGACAAGACACGTTAGTTTTGTGTTCACGGCTTCAGATTGAGTCTCTGGGATCAGCAGATGAAGCATGGAGGCAAACAGATCCTCTTTCAAACAGCCGTGCCTACACCTTATCACATGTCTGTTTGGAACTATGGAAAAGGCTTCCGCACCTTTTCTGCCTTTGGCCCCCTCTGTATGGAATAACCTCCCCTTCCTCTCCAAAAAGAAACCCTTCCCTAAGTTTCTGGACTCCTTCAAATCCAACATAAAAATAATGCCTTTCCCAAAACAATAGACCTGTCATGTTTTCCCCTCAAACATGGCTGTTTTCCTCTGCCATATATGCGCCCCCATTCTTTATTTGTTAAAGTTACATAAGGTTTGTAAATTGTGTATCATGTTCTCGCGTAGTGTGCACACCCAGTGCTTACATGACAATTTTAAAGATGGAAATATACAGGCAGAAGCCCATGCTTATTACAGTTAAGTTGGGGGCACGGGGATAGCTCAGTGGTAGAGCATCAGACTTGTGATCAAAAGGTCCCAGGTTCGATTCCAGGTAGGAGAATTTTCAGATTTTCTGCTCTAGGGTCAACTTTCTGTGCTGACTCTGATTTTAGTCTCTGCCCCCCCCCCCCCCCCCCCAACATGTTACTGCTGTAAAACATCTTTGTCATTCTGCCAAACATGTTACTGCTGTAAAACATCTTTGTCATTCTGCCAAACATGTTACTGCTGTAAAACATCTTTGTCATTCTGCCAAACATGTTACTGCTGAAAAACATCTTTGTCATTCTGCCAAACATGTTACTGCTGTAAAACATCTTTGTCATTCTGCCAAACATGTTACTGCTGCAAAACATCTTTGTCATTCTGCCAAACATGTTACTGCTGTAAAACATCTTTGTCATTCTGCCAAACATGTTACTGCTGTAAAACATCTTTGTCATTCTGCCAAAATGTGCAGGTTGTAGGTTACAGCTAAGCACACATGCACCCTACACTTGCCTTTAAACAAAGTAACACTGTAAACTGGTGCATGGTTGTACGGTGTACACAAAACATGTGCCGAGACGGCAGCAGTTTCACCTGGCACCAGACCAGCCGTGTGACAAGCAAACAGCACTGTACCTACACCACTCTGGTGGATATTCAGAAGCATGCTGTGTAAAGCTGAAGCTAGTCATTCATTTGTAGCTGCAAACAATTAGAGTGCAGTGGGTCTGCTCTGAAGCAGTGAATAGTGCTATATAATATATAGTTGCCATTGTGAAGTGTTTAGGACTTACCTCAAAATGAGGTAACTGACTAGTGTTCATATAATACTAATAATATAGTAATAATACTAACAAAAGAAACTTCAGCAAAAACAGTGTTGAAAAAAACAAAAACATTAAAGACGAGCAACACAGATGGATTTTACTTCATGTTCACGCATGTCAACCACAGAAATGAAAAGTCACGATCAAATCAAATGTAAACAAACTTACATTCATGATCCATGGACACTCGTGCGTCATAGTTGACAGCGTCAAAGCCCCCGTATCGTTTCTTGATCACCCAGAATACATTTGCCGGAGGGACGCTCTCCGGGGGAACACAGTTCAAAGTCAAGGGTTTTCCAAGCATAGGATACACTGTTCTGTCTAATTCCACTTCAAAATCCTGGCAAGCAAATGGTGTAAACAGCAAATTATACTGAACACTATCCACAGTGACTGTCACACAGAGAAAACAGTATACACACAGCAGATTATATGCATACACCCAGCAAACATAACCCACAGTAAGCGCATCTTGCTTCAACTGTGTGGGAGAAACTCCCCACCAAAAAACCTAAGCCACAGGTGGTCTCACAAGCACTGATCACTATACACCCACGTTTCCCTTTCAATTCAGTAACAGACATCAGATTTGACAGAAATTCACAAATCTGCAAACAACAAAACTGCTCAAAACCAGCTTTGTACATTTCTCTCTTCTCAAGAATGACCCTTGCCACTCCTCAACTGACAAAAAAAAAAAAAAAAAATGATGTCTCAACAATCCTATTATACATAAATTATCCTCTGTGCAACCTGAGGTCTGAATGATCATATTATACATAAATTATACCCTGTGCAACCTGAGGTCTGAATGATATTATACAACATAATTATCTTCTGTGCAACCCAAGGTCTGAATGATCCCATTATACACCAGTTATCCTCTGTGCAATCCAAGGTCTGAATTATCCTATTATACATCATCAATTATCCTCTGTGCAACCTGAGGTCTGAATGATCATATTATACATCATTTATCCGCTGTACAACCTGAGGCCTGAATGATCATATATACAACATTAATTATCCTCTGTTCAACCTGAGGTCTGAATGATTCTATCGTACAACACCAGTTAGCCTCTGCTAAGAGACACATGCAGGCTTTCAGTAAATACACACCTTTTGAAACTGAGGTTTCAATGACGTTACACAACATCAACTATCCTCTGTGCAATCCAAGGTCTGAACAGTCACATTAATTATTACACAGCACTGATTTGCCTCTGCTAAGAGACACTGCAGGCTTTCAGTAAATACACACCTACAAAATCTGTTCAAGTTTCAATGACATTACACAATATCAATTATCCTCTGTGCAATCTGAGGTCTGAACGATCACATTAGTTATTATACAGCACCAATTACGCTCTGCTCAGTGACACCTGCAGGCTTTCAATGACCACACACCTTCAGCTTGGCCTCTCGCAAGTTGATGTTGATGGTGGCTGACTTGCCGTAGGAGTTCTCAGCGAAGCACTGGAAGATGCCCTCATCCTTGTCCTCAGGCTTGGTGATCACGATCGTCCCACTGTTGGGCAGCTGCACCACACGGTCATCGTTACCGCTAGGGTTGAAGTCGATGCCGTTCCGCTTCCATGTGTACCTGAACATGTAGAAAGCCCGACACAGAATATACAATTATTATCTGTAATGATTTAACAATACAGGAAATTATAATCCTGGCAGAGAATAGCACTGGACTGTTTCTAGTTTGCTGTAAAGGTTTCTGGAGTCTGATGGGGTCCCAAATAACACATACACTCAGTCAAGCACGGGGTAATTCCCTCCTTGACTTCTAGGATGTGAACCTGTACATGTTGAAATCCAGCCACAGCATGAAGATGACCCATTCTCCTAACGTCATCTGTGAAGTACGACGCAAGAGTGAATAAATCAATAGCAGATATATATATATATGTATATATATATATGGAAATCTTAGTATTAGTGGGTTGTCCGACTTTTATATTTTCTAAAGATAAGAGCTAGAAGATAGTTTGTGGCCAATTGTTGATGATGAAGGCGATTTTGTTGAAACTGCCTACCTTGATCAGATGTGACTGATGACATGAAAAGTAGTCAAACAAGGTATTAGCATAAACAGCATATGTTGTTAAATATACATTAATTGAAAGATGTGTGTTGCTGTCACCAGCTGGAATAAGAATGATCTCATAAATGATTTTTTTTCATTGATTCTGAATGAAAATGTCATGTCATCAGTAACGTCCAACAAAAGTCCTTTAATTATTTGTGCTTTAAACACAATATTGACAGTAATTAACAAACACAGCTTATATATGGTACAAATACTATGTATTTCATATGCAGTATAACAACCACACACATACACACACAAAAAAAACTGCAGAAAATTCTATAATATCAGAGATTAAGATTTGTTTGGTCATCATCACGTCAGATCAAAAATGTGAAAACAGTCTATTATGTGATACATTTGATTTATTTCTACTTTGTTGCAGTCAAAACTTCTTGACACAACGGACACAGCAATATCATACAAACATGACAGTTATTGCAGGGTGATAAAAAATATTACTGTATTACTATTATACAGCTGTTATTGATTTTATTTTCCATTTCTAAAAACAAAGTCGCCAAATTCTGTTTGAACAGCTGAAACAAGATCGGTGTTTTACAATTACAATAAGCATTTTCAATTAAAGAAGCATTATGATGAAATCGCAGTCCTAATTTGGTAAAGTTGACCATGTGCTCAGTCGTGATTATGACAGGAATTAGCTTTTTGTCACTCATCATCTTCAAGTTTGAACAGTGTGCAACCTAAACTATCTGCCTTCTACATGGACTACACTGTTGCCTCACTGATCATTCCATACATGGAAATTAGCCATGATTTAGTCACTAAATAGTGTGAAACTTGTGTAAATGTGATTGGATGTGACGTAATGTTTGGATGTGATTTGCTGATGACAAAAGAAATTAAGAAGCAAATTGCTAACCATGCCTGGTTTTCGCTATTTTTTACATCAAAACAAAGATGACTACTTCTGGGTCACCTGGTACTACAAAACTAGGATCGGAACATATTGCTGCATTCAGTAGTTCGTTTAGGTTTCAAATTTGACCGGGCGTGATGAAATGACAAGACACTGTCATCAAAATTATAACATGGAGAGTAAAGCTAAATAAACCACAAAACAGTTGAAATAAATGATGCAGACTATTCCTGCTGTAAAGACACCCACATTGATGGACTTGCTACAGCAATTTATTCGTTTATGAGCCGAGTTGAGCTTTTAAAAAAATATTCTGACTGATGATGGGATGTGTCACGGCCGATTGCTGATATTCAGTACTCCATAATATAAATAACACATAAAGTTTCCTCTTTTTTTTTTTAAGAGGATGAAGAATAAAAGTATTATTCATCCATAAAACAATTTAGTTTTTGGCAGAACTCAGTAGTGGCGAGTCACTTTAAGTTCATTTAAACAACGGTGCCGGCGTCACGTTTTCACGTGGCGTGTTTACACAACTTTCAGTTCATTCACATAAATAAACCGCACTTTCACTCAAGTAACAAACACATGGTTATCATATATATATATTTGTTTATTGAATGTACAACACAATAAAACAAAACTGAAATGCATAGCATAGTCACAGGTTTACTTTTCGCGTGGGCAAACATGAGACCATTAGCCCAGTTCATGTTTTGAGAATGGGTCATATATATATAACAGCTGCAATGACTTAACCAGGGGATTACAAAACATATTTGCTGTAGCCAGGACAGAAGAGAAATTAATTATGACAACAGCACAGCAAGTTAATATGCATGATGATCTACCTGCAGTTCATAACGATGAACAGTATAACTACAACACAGTACAAGTGGACCTTATCTTCGGTAAATCATCCAGCTTTCTCAGCATGAAACTTGTTTTGCTGTTGGCAGCAGCTGAACACATTCTGTGTTGCATGCTTCATGAGTTCATCTTCCCTTCCCTGTCTATCTTTAATGCTCTGATTAGTCTGAAAGCTTAGTGATGAGTAGATCATGAGTGCAGCGAAAACATGTGAACAAAACAATTCAGGAAATGCTAATCTACACAAAACATTCTTCGACAGCAGCCACTAGTTAGTGTCACAAGGTTGCCGGCCATAATTTCCTGCCCTTGCATAATACGTGCCTGCTTTGCAAGAATCAACCAACCAACCCAACAGATACAGTTACATTTCTTACAATCAATGACAGACTTACGTGGGTCTAGGCGAGCCATCTGCCAAGCATGGCATTTCAACGGTTTCTCCAGCTTTGTAGAACACATCATAGTCGGGCTGCTTGAAAATCCCAGGCGGTCTGGTCACTGTAAAGGTAACACATCAGGAGGCATGTGATTAATTTTGTCAGAACTTTAGTATCCAGCAGCTGTGATTTTAAGCAACTTAACCTCCTGAACTGTGTGTGGAGTTAGTGTTGAGTTTTAACTCGAGATCCACATAAAAGATAAACATATTTATAATATAATAATCTAGTCTAATTACTGCATTCTTCTTCCCTTTCTGTTGCTGTGTTAAAACTTCCCATGTCTGTTCTTATAAAGTTTAATGAAGAAATCCAGCTATGAAGCAGCAGTTCAGCTTCAAGGTCAACTGGTCAAGGTCCAAGCTGCTTTGAGCTTAATGATCACAGCAGTTATAAATTCAGGTTCATATCATTTATCATGCCGCTACTGTGTAGTGATCTTGGGTTATCCTGCAGTGGATTGCCCTGTCAATATACCCATACTGGTTGACTAGGTGTTGAACACCAAGTTACTGCAGTGTGCACCTCATTTACAACTGCCCATGATGCCAGCAATCTGTTGATTCTACAACGCAACACTCTTCTTCTATAGCATCCTTTAAATGAATAAATCTGCCTTCTAGGCCCATCATTTCTCCTCTGGAGTCTGGTTCAGAATGCCTTGCCTGAGCGTGTATAGTTGTATGCCATTGACTTTGTGTGTGTGTGTGTGTGTGTGTGTGTGTGTGTGTGTGTGTGTGTGTGTGTGTGTGTGTGTGTGTGCATGCATGTGTTGGAAGTGATAAGAAAGATGTTGAATGAAGCATTGCAGTGTGTTTATGTAATTAGTAGGGTTCATTGTGCTCTAGGTTGTGTACAAATTTTGTTGACCTTACTGAATATTGTTTAATAAAACCTATATTTGACAATTTCTGCACTTCAGGTTCATGTTAGGTGTAACTCTAAGATTCTGTAAGCATCTTAGATTTTTACAAATACTTTTTTACATGATGTGTATGCCTTATAAATACTCTTTTAAATTTTACACTACATTTAAATGTCTAAATAGGTTAAGGCATATTACCAAAAACCATACAAGTATTAGAACCCTGTTGGTGAAATGAGTGAACAAATGCATGGAATTAAGAAGGCTGGCTGGCACCTACTGGCAGTCACTCACAATGCCTGAAAAAAAAGGGAACAGGAAGCAACATTTTCAGTATACTGACCTGCATGAACCTGAGCCACCAGGGCAAAACATAACAATAGTTCTCCCGTCTTCCACATTGCGGCAATGTCACTTCATCTGCAACATAGCAATTAACATTAATTAATAATGACAATTCCTCCTGAAAAAACAACATTATCATTGGTATGGCTATAAAGTATGATCTAGTTCTAAATCACAGCACTCCAATCCAGCATAACTGAAATTATACTAGTTTACTACTTTAAAGTTTAAAACTTTAATAGACTACTCAGTACTTAATAAAAAATGTTAACATTTTAGTTTTTACAAGTTTAGAATGTGGTAGATTTAAAGTAATTAAACCCCAGGTGGCCAAGGACTGAGGAAGGCTGGGACATTCACTGATTCAGTTCTGACTGAACCAACTCTTGTGCAGGCTTAAACCAGTTAAACTTGAAGACAGTGCCTGTTACACTTACAGTGTTAGTGTTACTAGTGTTAGTGTTTTTGTGTTTGTTAAGTTCACAATCACAGTAAACTAAACATATACACATCTAAAGACTTAAGATGTATAAATTAACAAAAAGTGATCTTCCTTTGCATGCCACTTTTTGTGTTTTTGGCAGCATCATAAGCATGCACCAAGATCACTACCAAGTACCCTGGTGAGAAATGCCTTTTTTTTTCTTCTTTTCAATCATTGTCATATAACTCATAACATATAATGGCCAATGGACGGTAACTGGTAATGGTATGGAAAGTAAGAAAGTAACTGGAAAGTAACTGCATGGTAGCGAATTAAAAACAAAACAAAACTGAGTGGCTGCTTCTTGTCCTGGACAGTCCTAAGGAACAAATAATCATAATTCGACGATCTTATTTCCGGTACTGCCTATTATTGTATTAAAGTTAATTATAAACAAGTACAATCGACTACCAACTAACATAGTAACAACTTAACAAG
>OY757547.1:9039108-9104461 GCA_963584105.1 Alviniconcha strummeri
AGACCCCATTTTACTTCTTTTATTTTTGGGTACACATTAATAAAAGGGGATTTATTTTTCTAATGTGGACCATTTTTAATGATACACCATCCGTAAAACGCTGGATTGCTGAACACACGCTAAAGTAAAATTGCTGACCTGCTCTAGAGAACATTGATCTTCTATATTAGTTAATATTAAAATCTGACACTAAATTGCTAAAGAGGCAAAAGAAAAGAAAGACAAGACAGGTTGGAAGAAAAATCAGAAAAATATTCAGTAGCAACATAATCACACCACAAATGCTCTATCATTACTACACATCTACTCTTTTCTAAAGACAGGATACATAAAAACTTCTCCCTAATCCTTTCAATTTCAGTAATTTTAGCCATATTCATCCTTTCACCCCCCCCCCATTAAAAAAAAATTTAAAAAAATCACACCACAAATGCTTCATCACTACTATCTTCACATACAGACACAAATTTTTGAAGAGTTAGTCCCTTCGATATTACTCCTGAGCACATAAGGCTAGGACATGCTGGTATCGTCGACCATTCCGTCTAATTTATTGATACCAGGTTAAAGAAAAATATGAAAAGGAATGGACACACAATGACAATATAAAATGTTATATAAATGCATGATGGCAGATACCAGTGCCATATGGCAGCAAGCTGCACATACCACCTACCAACCATCATCTCCTAGCTGCTCAACAAGAGCCATACAGAAGTCTAGTAGTAGTGGTAGTAATTGGATTTTAATGTCCCGTCAACCACACAGGGTCACCTCAGGAAAGTCAAACTCAAGCCATAAGCAAATACACATTTCTAAACTCTTCTCACACATATATATATCAACCCTTTGTCAAGTCAATCTACAAAACCAATTGGCAATCATTTCACAAACATAAAACATACATACACAAACATCAGACAATTTTTTTTGAAGAGTTAGTCCCTTCAATATTACCCCTTTTAAAAGAGCACATAAGGCTAGGACATGCTGGTATCATTGACCATTCTGTCTAATTTATCGATACCAGGTTAAAGAAAAATATAAAAAAGGAATGGACTGATGCAATATAAAATTAAAAAATATTATATAAATGAATAATGGCAAATACCAGTGCAAGCTGCACATACCAACTTACTATCATCTCCTAGCTGCTCAACAAGAGCCATACAAAAAAGCCTAACCCTTAATGAAAAATATTTGCGAGTTTTCTGGAAAAGTCAGGAGAATGGACCATTAGCAGAAAAATGACAAGACAGAAAGAGGAAGAGGACTAGGCAGAAAAAACAAGAGAGGAGATAGGAAAGGGGAATCAAATGACAGCCCTGAGATTCCAGACAGGAGGATAACTTCAGACATCCCCAGCCTCCCTTCGGGGCAGAAAACCCTATCCCGTAACAACAAATATTCGAGATTTTTCTGGAAATAAAAGTCAGAAGAATGGACCATTAGCAGATTGAAAAAAAGAAAGAAAAAATGGATAAAAAAAATGAAAGAGCAAGAGGAAGTAGTAGTAACTGGATTTTAATGTCCTAGCAACCACACAGGGTCACCTCAGGACATAAGCAAATACATATTTCTAAACTCTTCTCACATATATATATATAAACCATCTGTCAAGTCAATCTACAAAACCAATCACTTTGCAAGCATAAAACATACATACACAAATTTTCGAAGATATAGTCGCTTCAATATTACTCCTGTTAAAAGAGCACATAAGGCTTAGGACATGCTGGTATCATCAACCATTCTTTAATTTATTGATACCAGGTTAAAGAAAAATACCAAAAAGGAATGGACAGACACAATATCAAATTATATAAATGCATAATGGCAAATACCAGTGCATGTACCCAATCAAAAAGGAAAAGGACCGGAAAGAAAAGATTAAATGGTCATGGCCCGGGACATGCAGACATACACTCAGTTACAACAGACCTTTTTCAAGCAACTGATAAAGTGAGTGAAAGCAAATATGTAACAAAAACTATGGTCAAGATCACAAAGCCAGTTCGTGGATTTTAATGTCCTGTCAAATGCACATAAACAAATGCTATTTTAAAATGCACTTAAGAACCACGCCAGAACACACTATTTTAAAACACACCTTTGAGAACCATATCAGAACAAACACTATTTTAAAACACATTTAAAAATCATATCAGAACAATTTCAGAACTTTATCAGGACACACGCATTTAAGAACATCAGAACAAACTATTTTAAAATGCACATTTAAAAACCACATCAGAACACCTTTAAAACATTTAAGAACCACATCAGAACAAACAGTATTTTTAAAACACATAAGAACCATATCAAAACAACACTTTCTTGAGACATGCAGTTAAGTATCACATCAGAACAAACACCATTTTAAAACACATTTTAGAACCATATCAGAATGACCACAAACTGTTTTAAAACACATTCAAAAACCATAGAATGAACAATCACCATTTTAAAACGTGCATACAAGAACCAGATCAGAACAAGCATTATTTAAAAAAAATTAAGAACCACATCCTAACAAAAACTATTAAAAAAAAAAAAAATTAAGAACATCAGAACAAATGCCATTTTAAGCACATCAAGAACGACATCGGAACGAAGAAACACTGTTTTAAATCCAGTTTAAGAACCATACCAGAACAAAATTTCAAAACACAGATTTAAGGACCATATCAAAATAAGCATAAATTAAGACATTAACAGTTGCAGCAGAATGAAAAATCACATTTTAAGAACCATACCAGAACAAACAAAGACTATTTCAAAACACACATTTAACTTTTAAGAATAGGAGAACAAACATTATTTTCAAACACATTTTAAGAGCCACATCAAAATACACACTGATTTAAAACATACATTTAAGACCCATATCAGAATGAACACTATTTCAAAACATACATTTCAGAACTATATCAGAACATTATTTTCACAGTAACACATATTTAAGAACCATATTAAAGCGAACATTTTAAAACCCGCATATAAGAACCAAATCAGAATGAACAAACCAATTTAAAACACACAGAACTATATCAGAGTAAACACACTATTTTAGAACCATATCAGAATGAACAAACACCATTTTAGAACGATATCAGATATCTGATTGACCACTGAACAAACACTTTTGAATCACACATTTTAGAACAGTATCAATAATGAGCAATATTAAGAACAATATCAGAATGAATAAAATGCCATTTTAAAACACACAGGGTTGCGTTCTTTGTGCAGTTTGCACCAGCTGCACAGTGAGATCACACAAAATACTCAACACACAGAGTAACTTATCAATTTCATTATCTAATTTTCAAAGCTGTAATTTAACACTGTTGCATTTGCGACTGTTATGGCAAACTGTAGGCTTTGTCATACATACCTGAGTGCATGATCAGGTTAGTCTGAGGGTGCGAGATTATCAATTTTATTAGTTTGCAAAACTTCATGTGCTGGCCACAAAAACAGTGTCAAAAGTGTTAGATGACAACTGGTCATTTTGTTAAGATGCTTGCACATGCACATTGCAACACTCTGATCCATGAGGTGCAGATGTCAAGCCATGACCGACGCACGTGGTGGCTGCTTATTGTCCTTTCCTCCAGCAAAAAAGCCTGCCTTCTACAGTTTCAAATAGAATACAATACAACATTATACATACATATTCACATATAGCAGAATAGTTTGCTTTTAAGCAAGTCCTAGACCCACCCAACCAATCGGTCCACATTGCCAGTTACACAGTACATACATGCACAACAACATTCTTACACAGATTTGGACAGGTACAGCTCACTACATCTTCCAGTGAAGTCCTATCCTCCAGGGACCATGTCCTTCAGTGAAAGCCTGCCCTCCAGTGAAGACTGACCCTGCAGTGACAGAATCCAGAATACCGTCTATAAGCAACACTGAAATCTACCTTTCAACTGCAAGCAACATTACGTTACATAAATATCCACATAATGTTCCCCTTTGTGCGAATATGTGGCACACGCACCCCCCAAAATCAACTCACACTTCTCAGTAACACACACACACATCATTCTTAACACAAATTAAGAGCTGTACAGCTCTCTGCATACTCCAGTCTTCCAGGGACCCTCTTCAGTAGAAGACTGCCTACAGCAAACTCCTGCTGTCCTGGGAATTCCTGTGTCCAGTGAAGTCCTGCCATTCAACAAAGCCTTTGCTCTCCAGTGACAGAATACCGTCTACGAACAGCATAGTAATTTGCCTTTCAACTGCATACAGAATTACAACATGATACATAAATATCCATACACAGCAACCCAAGTTAATAGTTAGTAATTCAATTTAACATCTTGTCAAATATATATGAGCCAGTGCCAAAAGGTGCGCACACCCCATGTCACATTTTTGTTGTTTTCAGAAAATTAAAACCTCATTTTCAAAAAAGAAGAAGTGTGTTGTCTGCTTTATATAACAAAGAGATATATAAGATAAAATTGTTAAGATTGGTGGACTAATAACACACAGACAGCCGCTGAAGTTCAGAAAATCGACAACAAAATGTCACCCGCCGATCATTGCAAGCGTACCAATGCACCGTCATCAACCCGATTTTACCGATCTTTTTGCAAAATGTTTGGAAGCTTTGGCTTGTGAATAGAATTGTTGTTGTTAATGAAGGAGCATGTTTTATTTTTCAAAAATTCTCGAGATTTATTAGAGAAAACGATGCTAGAAATTCAACAGGTCGTTTGTCATGTGCTTCGTCACTCGACCGGCGAGTCGGAAGTTTACAACTGCCGAGTTACATTAATCTTACGGATCGGAAAAGATAGGCTCCAATAAAGTTCTGCATTTACGGCTGCTTTGTGTTTATTTGGTTTGTCTACAGTTTGAAAACAAAAAAAAATAAAGAGAAAAAAGTTCAGGTATATTAATTTTCATCACAAAGTGACGACCGCCCAAATTCGTTTAATTTTAATATTTAGCGGTTCGGATACAATCCAATACCACAGATGGGCTTCCCAGGAATGCAAGAAAGCACGTGACCGGTCGTCTTCGCCTGAAGCAAAATGGAAGGCGAGGAAGCAGGTAAGATACGTCTTTCGTCACGCTGGGTTAACACTGTGACGAACTACCAGACCGAGTATGAATGTGACGAATGACCACAATTTCTTCTTTTTTTTAATGGTAAATATGCTCTCGCTTACCACAGACTTTTGTTTGCGTGATAAAAATGATTTGAAGTATTGTACTGAAGCAGCATTTTCCGTCAACATGACATCGTGTTTGTTCGAGAACCAAAAACTCTGAGTTGTGACATAAAACATGTTTTTGTCACCACGATGACTGACCAGATATTATCATCAGTCAATTTTCATACCTGGAACGAATGACCACACCAGTTGTATTTCTTTAAGTAGTGTTTTCCAAATCACCAACTTTGTTAGCATGCTATTTGTGTACGTTGTAAAAAAACGCGTGGGGACACTGATGTTGCACTTTTCCACGTTAACGTTTTAAACTGGATAAGGTTGGGCATTCGTCACCAATGCACGATTGGTCTTGTCACATGTTATGAACGACGTTTGATTTTAACACATTGTAAGACAGAATTATAATAAAAATCTCTTTTAGAGTTTTACTTTTAGACATGTTTTTTGTTTTAATTTTAGGCTTTTTTTTTTACTGTATTACTATTATAATAAGAGATCTGTAGATTTGGGGATGGAAAGTGTCTTCTCTTTTTCCTCTGGTAAAGTAAATCATTGCCATTGGCTCAAAAAGACAGCATGTTTTCTGCAAATGAAAATGTTTTAAATTGAGCATGCAACAGCAAGAGAAGATCATTCATTACATTATTTTGTTTCATATTTGAGATGCAACACTAACAGGATAATTCAAAAATTAGATTCTGCATCTTTTGAATGGGACGCTTGTTTTGTTAGTGGTTTGAAGAATATCATTCATGATGTATATTAAACTCATTTAAAAAAAGGACCCATTTGGAATATGGTGGTGGCAGCAACAATGCTAATGGTGCAATCTTTTTTCTTTCTTTATTTTTTTAATTTTTTTTTACCATAGGTGCCAATCTGCGGCCGCGCAGACATAGACCAGAACCACTTGCAACTTCAACTCCGAAGAAGTCTGAGAGTGAGAGGTGCAAAGAGTATCGAGCTCGACTTAAAGCACAACAGCCAGACGATTATCAGCACAGGCGTGAGGAGTCAACAATCCAATGCAGGAACTTCCTTCAGAGGAGGGGAAAGCAGCAGATCGAGAAAAGACCAGACTGTGTCAAGCACGGTACAGGTTGGTTGTCTTTATCCTCACAAATTCTAAATTTATCAAATGTAAATAAAAACAACACCACATTCTGTTCAGAACTGTGACTGAAGAATGCTGAGCATCACAAATACATACGTAAACACATCCTGTTGACTTGCTTGTATCCGTGCATACATGCTACGTGTGTGTGTATGTGTGCTATGAAGTAAGTGAATGTGTATTTTAGTTAAATTTTTATTTTATGTTGTAGAATGTCACTATTCATGTGCCTTGAGCTGTTAAATTATTTTGATAGGTAGGGCACTTACACATTTCCATTTTTATGACAATATCACATTTAGGTGATTGAAATGATTGTAACGACACTATCATATTTTGGTAATTGAAAATTTATGTGAAAGTATCAACTGGTATGTTTTTGATTTGTGAAAAATGCATTCCAGTATGTTGTGCAGAATCTGAAAACATTTGTTAGGTGTGGACAAGTGAAAGATGGTAAGTGAAAAGCATCATGACAAACAGGTTACCAAAGTAGAAAGACTTTAATAATTTGATCTTTTTTTATAAGGGCAAAGAAAGTGGAGGGACTTGATAAGACAGCTCACACACCAAACAAAAGGAAGACACGAGCAACTGTTGCAGAAGAGGAGATTGTTCATCAGAAAAGTAGAGAACGACAACAAAAGAGGAGAGTGAACATGTCCAGCCAGAAGAAGCGACGTGAAAATGAAAAGGCTAAACAAAGGTACCACACCATAAAGCAGAAGCTTCTTCAGGAACATGTTCGGTCAACTGGACAGCAGATTGATGGCAAAAAATCAAGAGTGCCGGAGAAGATCTCAAAGGCTTTTAAGGATTTCCTTGTTGGATATAAACTGAAGAGAGATAAACTGTCTACTGTGAAAAAAACGCAATGATGCGCATGGTTGTAAAGAAGATGGTTTTGACAAATCCAGTTGCCTGCCTCTTCGACCAGTTTGCTCTGCAATATCCTAATGCGAAAATGTCAAGGAGGACCTTTTTTTTGCAGGCGTCCAGCTCACGTCATGCCGTCTAAGAGCTGGGCGTTCAGACAGTGCTTATGTGACACCTGTGTCAATCCTATGATGAAGACAGACAAACTGAAACACACAACCGAGCAGCCCATCAAGACAGTTGATGAACTCATACTTAAAACTGTGTGCGCAATCTTCAGCAGGGATTGTGTAGAGAGGACATGTATCCTATGTGGAGTTGAGCAGTACTGTACAAGGCTTCGTGAAACGCTTGAACAGCAAGAGAAACTGGACCACCCTGTAGCGTGGAGAAAATGGGAGAAGATTGAAGATGAACTGGGTAAAAGAAAAGATCTTGTGCAGAAGAAAGGTGTGTACCTTGACCTTGTCCAGGAATTGTAAGATGAGCTTGTCAAGCTGGCTGTCCACAGGGCAAATGCACTGTGGCAAAGGAAGCAGTATCAAGCTCTGCAGGAAAACACTCCATCCCAGTGGGTAGTGGCAACAATGGACTTTGCAGAGAATTATCTCTGTGTCTACCAGGATGAAGTCCAGTCTGCATGCCCACTGGGGGTATCGCCAGATCACGATACATCCAGTTGTACTCCATTACAGATGCCATTGCCTTCAGAACGTCACAGAATACATGATCTTCCTGACCGATGACATGCAGGACGGCAACATGGTTAAGGCCATCACCGACAGGGTTCTACAGCACACGAAACAGAAAGGCCTCAAGCACATGGTTATATATTCTCTGATGGCTGTGGTGCACAGTATAAGAGCAGACTGCCATTTTACCACCTGCTTCAGTTGCAGTCTACTAGCATGACTGTGGAGAAGGCATTCTTCGGCTCCAACCATGGGAAGAGCCTGTGTGATGCAAGTGGAGGCGTCATCAAAAGCATGGCAAAGCGGGCTGTCATCAATGGACGCACTATCATCCAAAATGCCAGTGATCTGTTTGCATTTTGTGATGCTAATCTTGTCCTCCCCAGTGCAGATGGACCAAACCGCAGCTGTGTGCACACAATGCGATCTTTCGTCAAACTTGACAGTTGTGACATAGACAGGGGCACATCATCAAGCCAGATCAAGACTGTGAAGGGTACCATGAAAGTTCACAGTGTACAGGTATCAAGCAATGGATCACTGATGCTGCGTGACCGAGCTTGTTTTTGTGCCCAGTGCCTTGATGGAAGTCCTGCCTGTTGCCCCAACAAGGAGTTTGTAGGGGATTGGCAGCATGTCTGGATGGACGTGACTGCAAGAGCAACAGCTCGGGCAACAAGACAATGATCTGCCCATTCAGCTCAAACTGCCACACAGTCTGCAACCTCACAGTCACGAACAGCCATTCCAGGCACAGATCCAGTCCTAGGCCCTACCCCAGCTCCAGTCCTAGGCCCTACCCCAGCTCCAGTCCTAGGCCCTGCCCCAGCTCCAGCCCTAGGCCCTGCCCCTGCCACAACCCCAGCAGCAGCCCCAGCCGCTTCAAATCGCCCAACTTTTCCTCAAGCTTGGCGCCAACCAAAAACATCGCGCTCATCTCAGTCCATGTCAAGATCATGGCAGTTGATTTCAGGCAGATCTTGAGGACATTTGTTCAACTTCAGAAGCTTGTGGATGAAATTTTGCCGTGCCTGGATAAATTTCAGATTCTGCCCAACTGCATCTCATTTTTGACATCACCAGGTCTCCAAGCTGACTGAGACTCCATTGATTTGCTTCCCAGTGACGTCCCAGATGCCCATTTTCCTGTGCAGATCCAGGGGGACGGCAATTGCTTTCCCCGCACCCTCAGTCTGTTGGCATTTAGGGACCAGGAGAAACATGTGGAAATGCGTGTGAGGATCACTGTCGAGTCAGTACTTAACTTCAAGAAGTACACATCTCCTGCCTACCTTGCACGCGGCTCCAGCGACAATGGAGATGAACTTCTCTGTGCCACGATAATGTACACATCTACACCATTTCACTCTGCCACAGAAGCATTCAAAAGTGAGCTCTTGCTCATTAAAGCACCAAGCAGAGAATGTGGAATGTGGCAAATGTTTGTGGCTGCGAACATTCTTCATGCCCGAGTTACAAGTGTATTCGCTGACAAAGGGACAGTGCATGTTAGAGATCTGTGTAAGCGCACAGTTCTACCTGAAGTTGAACTCAGTGAGCCCTGTTTCGTCATGTGGACATCCCATCGTGTCGACATGGTGGATGACTACTGGCTTGGAACACACTTTGTGCCACTCGTCCCTCTTGGGGAAAGTGTCATGGTGATGGTTGAAGGTGACGACTGTGAAGACGAGTTCAACTCTGCTTTCTGCGAAGAGAACTCTGTCAACCTCAACATGGCATTCCTTGCAGAACCAGATGATGAGGGAAACAATGAACCAGACCCTGCACCATGTATCACTGGCAGTACCAGGTAGCATTTGAGTTCATTTTGTCCTAACATTATTGATTGTAGTAATAGTATAAATTGAAACATTTCCGACTTTCAGCAGGGGGTGTTGCAACATTGGAAGGAGATGGCAATTAATGCTAAAAGGGTGTAACTTGCAAGAGAAAAAGTTGTTTGTTATATATACCAATTATGTGTGCTTTCAGACCAAGGTGCTTTTTCTGGCTGCAATGAAGAAATGTGGTAATAAAGATTTAGGCCAGTCATGTGTGCAGAATGAGATGCAATACAAATAGCGTGTGATATGCACATGCAAGGGTTACATTTAACACTTTCACCAATCATATGTTTGCTTTCAGATATCTGGATCAAGATGGCTGATGCTTTTTACCGGCTGAGGTGGGCTGATGGAAAAGACAAAAAAATTCAGGTCAGTTCAGTTTTATAATACTTAGAACCATTGAAACCCCTACTGACTGTTATTAGTAACTGGATTTTTATCATCTCAACTGCACAGAGCCATCTCAGGATGAAGCATAACTGTCACAAGTCTATGCACGTTATAAGCATCTAAAACATAAAAGCACACTCAGCTTAGAATAAGCTCCGACTAAACACGGACGGTTCTGCATCAGTCCAAAGTGATTAAACTTTAAATGCAGTTTCACTTTTAACAATTTTCATAGCAATATCTGATACAGAAAGAGTTCTGGTGTCCAGGGCTCAGATAATACTAACAGGATAAACTTATTTATTCATTCAATCTCTTTCAGGTTGCTGGTGCTGCTGTTTGCCCCGAAGGGAGGCTGTGGATGTTCATGTTCCCTTCCTGTCTGGAATCTCTGAGCCATCATTTGATTTCCCTTTCCTATCTCTCCTCTTGTTTTTTCTGCCTCGGCCTCCTGCCCTTTCTTTCTTGTCATTTTTCTGCTAATGGTCCATTCTCCTGACTTTTTTTCCAAGAAAACTCTCAAATATTTTTCGTAAAGGGTTATGCTTTTTTGTATGGCTCTTGTTGAGCAGCTAGGAGATGATAGTTGGTAGCTGGGGTGTCCAGCTTAGTTCTGAATGGCACTGGTATTTGCCATTATGCATTTAAGTAAAAAAAAATAATTCTATATTGTATAGATCCGTTCATTTTTTTATATATTTTTTCTTTAACCTGGTATCGATAAATTAGGCGGAATAGTCGATGATACCAGCATGTGCCTCATATATAATGCTCTTTTAACAGAGGTAATATTGAAGGGACTAACTCTTTGAAAATTTGTGTGTTATGTTTTATGTTTCTGAAGTGATTGGTTTTGTAGTTGGACTTGAGAGAGGGTTGATATATAATATTTAAGAAGAGTTTAGAAATTTGCTTTTGACCCAAGTTTGACTGTCCTGAGATGACCCTATGTGGTTGACAGGACATTAAAATCCAATTACTACCACTACTGCTGCTGCTATTTTGTATTAAGCAATAAAATTTGTGTACCAAAAGACTGTCTTCTGTTTTATTTTCAAATAAAAGAAAGAACACTGCAACTTTAAAAAAAAATCTTCTCTCTCTCTCCAGATAATACTGTTTATATCATGTTTGCCCTGTATTGATAACAGAAGTGCTGATGTGCAATGATGGCTAGTTTCTTTCACCACCACATCAATTTAATCCATTGTAGATTTTTTTTTTTTTTTGTCACGTCTCGCGTGACCATACAATTTAAAACTGCATTTTAAAAAGACGTGAAGAGGAACTATCTTTTTATTCATGTTTTGTTTAGTACAAACCCTCCTCTTCATGTTAACATAGTTTTTTTTTTTCAAATCACAGCAAATCTTTTTTTCACTGACTGGGTGCTCACCTTTTGGCACTTGCTCATATACATATGTTTTAAAAGATGTTAAATATTCATATTATATGTCCATGTATAATGGCAAAGATCAGGGACATATGGCAGCAAGCTGCACACTTGCCAGATACACACACACACCACAAGTATGCACAACCCCATCATTCATGCACAAGTTAGGAGATGTCTGGCTCTCCGAGTCCTCTGGCAAGGTCCTTTAATCCAGGAACCATGTCCTCCAGCAATGCCTTCCAGGGAAGTCCTGCCGTATAGCCCTGCTCTCCTGTGACAGAAAACAGAATACACTCTATGAATAACAGAAACTTGCCCTTCGGCTGCATACAAAATAACAACTACACAATACATAAACATTCACACATAGCAAAATAAGCAAGTCTGTGGGGCATGCACCCCACCCCAAATCAGTCCACGCTGCCAGTTACACACAAGCACATGCACACACAATTCCACCAGTCTTACACAAAGCAAGAGGTATACAGCTTGCATCCTCCAGCAAAAGACCCTTATTCCAGCAAACTCTTGCCACCCTTTATGCCCTGCCCTGTCCTCCAAGAAGGCCTGCCCTTCTGCAATGGCTTGCCCTCCAGTGACCCTGTCCTCCAGCAAAGTCCTGTGATCCAGTGACAGAGCAAATAATACACTTTCCTTTTATGCAAGTCTGGATGGGGGGGGTCCTTTACTTTTATGCAAGTCTGCAGGGCACCCCCCACCCCCAATCCATTTTTTTTGTTTTTGTCCAAGCTGCCAGTTATGCACACAGCACCATAATTCTTACCCAAATGAAGAGATATACAGCTCATTGTGTACTCCAGAGAAGTCCTGTCTTCCACGAAAGCCTGCCATCCAGGGTAGTCCTGCATCCAATGAAGCCCCCGTTATCCACTGACAGAACACTTACGAATAATGGAAATGCCTTTCAACTGCACATAAAATACACGTAAATATCCACAGTTTATTTTTCCTTTTAGCACACACATCCCCCAAAGGCAGTCCACACTGCCAGTTACACACAGCATGTACATATCCATCACTCTTGCACAATTTAGGAGATGTGTATCTCACTGCATACTCCAGCAAAGTTCTTTCACCCAGAGACCATGTCCTCCACCAAAGGCCCGTCCTGCAAAGTTCTGCCCTCAAAGGACGTCCTGCCATCCTGTGACAGAATAATCTGTATGAACAACACAGATTTGCCGTTTGGCTGCATGCAAAATAAATATAAGAAATATCCACAAACAGCAAAACAAAGCTGCCTTTTAAGCGAGTCTGTGGGGCATGCACACCCCAAAGTCAGTCCACGCACACACTGCAGTTACACAGCACATACACACAACTCCATCATTCTTACACAAAGAGATGTACAGCTCACTGCATCCTCCAGCAAAGTCCTGCCTTCCATGGACACTGTCCTCCAGCAGAAGACCCATCCTCCAGCAAACTCCTGCCATCCTTCGAAGTCCTGCCCCATCTTCCATGAAGGCCTGCCCTCCAGTGACCCTACTGGTGTACCATCTTCCGCGGCAGGGCTGCCCTCCAGTGACAGAATATAAAACAAGTCTATGAACAACAGAAGCTTGCCTTTTGACTGCACACAAAATGGCATGTAAATCTCCACATACAGTAAAACAGTTTCCTTCTAAACAAACCTGTGGAGCACACACATCCCCCCAAAACCAGGCCACACTGCCAGTTATGCACAGCATGTACATATCCATCCTTCTTACACAAGTAAGATGTATATCTCTCTGCATACTCTAGCGAAGTTCTTTCACCCAGAAACCATGTCCTCCAACAAAGGCCTGTCCTCCTGCAAAGTTCTGCCCTCAAAGGATGTCCTGTCCTAATACATAAATATCTAGATATATTATGTTTCCATTTAAGCACGTCTGTCCCCCACCAATTTTTTTTTTAAATTAAAAACAAATTCACACTGCCAGTTACACACACAACACATGCAGGCACAACTCCATCATTCTTATGCAAACAGATGTATAGCTCACTGCATCCTCCAGTGAAGTCCTGCCCTCCAAGGATGTTGTCCTCCAGAAAAAGACCTGTCCTCCAGCATCTGATGAAGTCCTGCCCTGCAATGACACAATACAGAGTGCTGTCTATGAATAACAGAACTTTCAACTGCACACAAAATTACATTAAACATAAATATCCACATGTTCTTTAACGGTGGGGATGTGGGGGGAAAGTAGACACGGAACACATCAGCCAAGTTTCCCCTCTTTTATTTACACATGGACCAACCTAGAATTTCACCAGAGAAAATATTATACATACAAATAAACACTGACATAATGCAAGCTGTCAAAACTAATAGTAACTAGTTTCTTGACCCAAAAATACACAATCAGTAGTAGCTGCAAACAGGAGCCAGCTCAGCAAACACCTTGCTATGCATGGTGACCAGACCAAAAGTGCTCACACCAAATATTGGTTTACAGTGTACTATCAACAACAGTACAACAGTGCCAACAACAAAAGAACAAACACAAAAATAGAGATGAAGTAAAATACTGATAATGATCATTATGGTTTTGTTCTGGAACAATACAAAAGTCAGCAAAAAATTAACTCCACACACACACACACAATCACAATTAATACACCTCCAGGCATGTGCCTGGTGGCTAATAAATTTCAGCACATCATGCTACAAGTGCAACAGTACAGGTCTACAAACGGAATTAATCAAACAAACTAAAATCTCTGGCACCTCAGAACAAGCGGACATCAGTTGCAGCAATGCCCAGACTGCTGTTACCAAAGTTCATTGTCTCAACCATTTGACATAATTATAAGGCAGACACATCCACATCCCCAATAATTATCTCACATGTGAGCCTCACAAGCTTCAGATGCAGCATACAACAACAGTATTCAAAAATACACATACTAATACAAAAATGTAAAAATCATAAGTACAGACTAAATATGGCAATCTATCAAAGAACACTATAAACACTATAGCTGGCCAGGAAAGGACATGTGCAGCCCTACGTTCCATAATTAATCTAAGTCTAATACATTTACAAGAATAAGCTCATTTGACACAGAACCTATTATTTATCTATTTACATGCTCCAATTAGGGATGTTTGCTTACATCGGAAGTGTCATGGTGAACAGACCAGGAAGGGAGGAGGATTACAGCCTGCATGACACAGTACCCGTCTATGTCGTGGTCAGGTCGGGCCGAGTGGCACTGGACACACACTCTGCCTTAGAAAAGGAGACGGAGGCTGCCGCATGGCAGTCCTGCCCTCCAGGGACCTTGTCGTCTGGCAAAGACCTGTCCTCCAGAGGAGTCATGCGATCCAGTGACAGAATCCAGAACAGTGGCTATGACTAACACAGAAACGTGCTTAACATAATAGGTGAATATCCATGTCCAGTAAAACAAAGTTTCCTTTTAGGCATGTCTCCTCCACACCCCTAATGAACCCATGCTGTTTGTAAGACACACAGCACATGCACGCACAACTCTATCCTCCTTACACAAATTACAAGATGTACAACTCACTGAGTACCCCAGTGAAGTCCTGTCCTCAAGGGACCCTGGGCGAGTCTGAGGCATACCTCCCCACCCCCAATCAATCTGTACTGCCAGTTACACACAGCACACACATGCACGACTGCGTCATTCTTAAGCAAAGTAAGAGATGTGCAGCTCACTGTGTCCTCCAGCACTCTCCTGCGGTCCGGCCCTGTCCTCCAAGAAGGCTCTTCCTGTCAAAGGCCTACCGGTCAGCAATGGCTTGCCCTCCAGTGACCATGTCCTCCAGCAAAGTCCTGTCCTCCAGGGGAGTCCTGCAATCCAGTGACAGAAACAGTTTATGAATAACACGGAAATTTGCATAATAGATGAATATCCATGTACAGTAAAACAAAGTTTCCTTTTAAGCAAGTCCCCACCCCCCACGCTGTTGGTAAAACACACAGCACATGCATGCACAACTCCATCATCCTTACACAAATTACAAGATGTACAACTCACCGAGTACCCCGGACAAGTCCTGTCCTCCAGCAAAATTTTGCCTTCCAGTGGAGTCCTCCCATCCATGGAAGCCCTGCCTTCCAATGACAATACAGAATACTGTCTCTGAACATAGAAATTTGCATTTCAACTCATACAACACAAATATTCCCATAGAGAAAAACCTTCCTTTCAAGAAATTGTGTGTGCCCTCCCTCCCCCCCCCCCCCCAAATCCACATGAACAGCTACACACACAACTTCACATTCTTACACACACAATGAGCTGTACATCTCCACATATTCCAGCAAACTCCTTTCAACCATGTCCTCCAGCAAAGGCTGCTGTCCAGCAAAGGCCTGCCATCCAGTGAGATCCTGTTCATGGAAGTCCTTTGATCCACAAAAGTCCTGCCATCCCACTGTCCGGTGAAGTCCTTTTCAGGGAAGTTTCGCAGTCTGCCAAGTCCTGCCATCCAGGGAAGTCTTGCCCTCCACAGAAGTCCTGCTGTGCGGTGAAGTCCTGCCATCCAGGGAAGTCTGGTGAAGTCCTGCCATCCTGTGAAGTCCTATGGTCCAGTGAAGTGCTTCTGTCCAGAGAAGTCCTGCCATCCAGTGAAGTCCTGTCCAGCAGTGAATATTGTCTTCGATACCATAAAATTTGCCTTTTAATTGCACACAATTTACAACATTATACATAAATATCCACACATAGTTGAACAAAGTTTCTTTTCAACAAGCGTAGGTGAGTCTGAGGCATACCACCCACCCCCAATCAATCTGTACTGCCAGCTACACACAGCACATGCATGCACTACTGCATCATTCTTATACAAATTAAGAGTTGTGCAACTCACTGCATACTCCAGAAAACTCCTGCAGTCTGGCCCTGTCCTCCATGAAGGCTCTTCCTCTGTCAAAGGCCTACCAGTCAGCAATGGCTTGACCTCTAGTGACCATGTCCTCCAGCAAAGTTCTGTCCTCCAGGGAAGTCCTGTGATCCAGTGACAGAATACAGAACACTGTCTATGAATAACACAGAAATTTGCATAATGGGTGAATATTCATGTACAGTAAAACAAAAGGTTTCCTTTAAAGCATGTCCCCCCCCCCCCCCCCAATCAATGTGCCCACGCTCAGACACACAGTACATGCATGCACAACTCCATCATCCTTACACAAATTACAAGATGTACAACTCACTGTGCACCCCAGTGAAGTCCTGTCCTCCAGTGACCCTCTCCTCCCGCCAAGTCCTGCCCTCCAGGGACCCTGTCCTCCAGCAAAGTCCTGTCTTCCAGCAAAATCTTGCCTTCCAGGGAAGTCCCACCATCCAAGGAAGCGCTGCCTTCCAAAGACATAATACAGAATACTGTCTCTGAACGACACAGAAGTTTGCAGTTCAATTCACACAAATAACACACAAATATTCCCAAAAGAGAAAATGATTCCTTACAAGAAATTCTGTGCCCCCAGCCACCCCCCTCCACACAAACATACAAATCAGTCCACACTGACACTTACACACATAACTCCACATTCTTACACACATAAGGAGCTGTACATCTGCATATTCCAGCAAACACCTTTCAACCATGTGCTCCAGCAAAGGCCTGCCATCAAGGGAAGTCCTGTTATCCAAGGAACTCCTGCCATCCAGTGAGGTCCTGTTCAGGGAAGTCCTTTGCTCCATGAAAGTTCTGCCATCCTGCTGTCCAGTGAAGTCCTGCCATCCAGTGATGTCCTGCCGTCCTTCTGTCCAGGGAAATCTTGCCCTCCAGGTAAGTCCTGCCCTCCACTGAAGTCCTGACGTCCATGATGTCCTGCCCTCCAGGTAAGTCCTGCCCTCCACTGAAGTCCTGACGTCCATGACATCCTGCCCTCCAGGTAAGTCCTGCCCTCCACTGAAGTCCTGACGTCCATGATGTCCTGCCCTCCAGGTAAGTCCTGCCCTCCACTGAAGTCCTGATGTCCATGACGTCCTGCCCTCCAGGAAAGTCCTGCCCTCTAGGGAAGTCCTGTCCTGCAATCCAGTGAAGTCCTGCCGTCCACAGAAGTCAAGCCATCCAGTGAAGTCCTGCCCTCCACAGAAGTCCTGCCGTCCAGTTAAGTCCTGTCCTGGGAACTCCTGCCCTACAGGGAAATCCTGCCATCCAATGAAGTCCTGTCCAGGGAAGTTTTGCAATCTGCTGAAGTCCTGCCGTCCAGTGAAGCCCTCTTGAGGGAAGTCCTGCCCTCCAGCGCAGTCCTGTCCAAGGAAGTCCTGCCGTCCAGGGAAGTCCTGCCCTCCATGGAAGTACTACTGTGTGGTGAAGTCCTGCCATCCAGCGATGTCTGGTGAAGTCCTGCCATCCTGTGAAGTCCTACCATCCAGTGAAGGGGCTTCTGTCCAGTGAAGTCCTGCCATCCAGGGAAGTCTGGTGAAGTCCTGCCATCCTGTGAAGTCCTACCATCCAGTGAAGGGGCTTCTGTCCAGTGAAGTCCTGCCATCCAGGGAAGTCTGGTGAAGTCCTGCCATCCTGTGAAGTCCTACCATCCAGTGAAGGGGCTTCTGTCCAGTGAAGTCCTGCCATCCAGGGAAGTCTGGTGAAGTCCTGCCATCCTGTGAAGTCCTACCATCCAGTGAAGGGGCTTCTGTCCAGTGAAGTCCTGCCATCCAGGGAAGTCTGGTGAAGTCCTGCCATCCTGTGAAGTCCTACCATCCAGTGAAGGGGCTTCTGTCCAGTGAAGTCCTGCCATCCAGGGAAGTCCTACCCTGCAGCGACAGAGTACAGAATATCGTCTTTGATACCGTAAAATTTGCCTTTTAATTCCACACAAAATTACAACATTATACGTAAGTATCCACACAAAGTCAAATGACTTCTTTTTAACAAGCTTAGGTGAGTCTGTGGCATTCCCCCCCCCCCCCCCATCAATCTGTACTGCCAGTTACAGCACATGCATGCACTACTGCATCATTCTAATACAAATTAAGAGATGTGCAGCTCACTGTGTATATACTCCAGCAAACTCCTGCAGTCCTGCCTTGTTCTCCATGAAGGTCTGCCTCCCTGTCCTCCAGCAAATTCCTGCTGTCCAGAGAAGTCTGGCCCTGTCGTAACAAAATACTGTCAATGAATAATTTTGACTGCATGCAAAACAGCAACACAACAGGTAAATATCCACATTTAGTTTCCTTGTAAACAAGTCTTGCAATCCTGCGCTACAGCAAAATCCAGTCTTCCAGCGAAGTCGTATACTCCAGCAAAGTCCTGCCTACAAACTAGCCCCGCTATCCATTGATCCCGTCCTCCAGCAGTCTGGTCTTCTAGCGATCCTGTCCTCCATCAAAGTCTTGTCTTCCAGTGACCCTGTCCTCCAGCAAAGGCTGGCCCTCCAGTGACCCTGTCCTCCAGTGACCCCGTCCTTCAGCGAAGTCTGTCTTCAGTGACCATCTTCCAGCAAAGTCTGGCCCTCCAGTGACCCTGTCCTCCAGCAAAGTCTGTCTTCCTGTGACAGTACTCCAGTAAAGGCTGGTCCTCCAGTGACCCTGTCCTCCAGCGAAGGCCCGTCCTCCAGTGACCCTGTCCTCCAGCGAAGGTCCATCCTCCAGTGACCTTGTCTTCCAGGGACCCTGTCCTCCAGTGAAGGCCTGTCCTCCAGCAAAGGCCTGTCCTCCAGTGACTCTGTCCTGTAGTGAAGGCCTGTCCTCCAGCGACTCAGTCCTGTAGTGAAGGCCTGTCCTCCAGTGACCCTGTCCTGTAGTGAAGGCCTGTCCTCCAGTGACTCTGTCCTGTAGTGAAGGCCTGTCCTCCAGTGACTCTGTCCTGTAGTAAAGGCCTGTCCTCCAGTGACTGTCCTGTAGTGAAGGCCTGTCCTCCAATGACCCTGTTCTCCAGCAAAGGCCTGTCCTCCAATGACTCTGTCCTGTAGTGAAGGCCTGTCCTCCAGTGACCCTGTCTTCCAGCATAGCCCTGTCATCCTGCAAATGTCTGTCCTCCAGTGACCCATCCTCCAGCAAAAGCTGGTCCTCCAGTGATCTGATTGCAAAGACTTGCCTTCCAGTGATGCCCTGCCCTACAACAAAGTCCCAACCTCAAGGCGAGATCCTTGTCTCCAGCAAAGTCCCATCCTCCAGTGACCTCCCCGTCTCCAGCAAAGTCCCATTCTCCAGTGAGATCTTTGTCTCCTGCAAAGTCCCATCCTCCAGTGAGATCCTGGTCTCCAAGTCCCATCCTCCAGTGAGACCCTGGTCTCCTGCAAAGTCCCATCCTCCAGTAAGATCCTTGTCTCCTGCAAAGTCCCATCCTCCAAGGAGATCCTTGTCTCCAGCAAAGTCCCATCCTCCAGTGAGATCCTGGTCTCCAGCAAAGTCCCATCCTCCAGTGAGATCCTGGTCTCCAGCGAAGTCCCATCCTTCAGTTATGTCCCTCTGGCAAAGTTCAGCCATCCGGTGAACAGTTCACCACACTAGGTCTGCACACCTGTGCATGGTCTCCATGCACTGCTCCAGTCCATTTTCACCTGCGAAGTAAAGGACATCCATGAATATTGTTTTTAAACATTGTAGTGAGTGGCTACTCCCATCAAAGACAGCCATGCCGATTGACTTTTGGGCTGGCCCTTTGTTGCCAAGCAAAATCTCAGATTCTGATTGCAATGCCCTTAGTGTCATTGTAAATGGAAATGACTCATCCACAAGTGACAACAATAAAAGAGTGTGTACATGCATGCTGTAAGATGGCAGGCATTTTCGAGCACCACCAAATGACTGCATAAATTTAATTCCACCTTCAGACTTCACTGTAGTCAATATCCAACAGCCTCTTTTTGTGGATTTTTTCTATCTTGCACCGTTTGAAAGCTCAGGTGTCCAAAGCAGTCACTTTCCTAATTCAGAATCAGTTATTAATGGCACGGAACCAAAAAGGTGCAAACAAAAGCACTGTGCATGTGTGTACAGTATGCATGTGTTTTGTGTTTGGAACTGAAGTAGTTGAGGGATCACACACACACACTCACAGGTAGAGTTGTGAGCAGTGCAAGCATGGTGCATGACTTCATCCTGGCCCCACTGGCATTGTGCTTTGTTTGCCAGTGTGGCTGAGGGACTGGAGTGAGCATCTAGCCCCCTGGGTACCAAAGGTAAAGAACGACTGACACCCATGTTTCACTGACCACCTACCCATACAGATCCTTAGACAGCATATATTGCTTGACACACACACACATGCACGCACGCACACACACACACACACGCACGCACACACAAACGCACGCACACATACATGCAGGCACGCGCACACACACACACACACCAGTCATGCACACAAACAAACCATACAAGCATACAAACATCCAGTCACAACACACACTCTTCCTTTCTACCATTCATACTCATGCACACAGATAGGAACAGGAGTCAGCAAAAGGGAGAGGGAGGAAGGAGGGGAGGGAGGAAGGGGGGGGGGGGGCAGGAGGGAGGGAGAGAAAGAGGGAGGGATGGAGAAAGAGAAGGAGGGAGAGATAGAGGGAAGGAGGGAGGGAGGAGAGGGGGGGAGAGAGAGCGAGAGGGAGGGAGGGAGAGATAGAGGGAAGGAGAGAGGGGGAGAGAGAGAGAGAGAGGGGGGGGGGAAAGAGAGTGAGAATGAGACAGTACACACCCACATACACACTAGAAGTAGCTGTGACTAAGGATCTTTCATGCAGGTAGTCGAGAAACACTAAGTGCGAGACGCTCTCACCTTGGGCACTCCAGGTAGACTAGATGCTCAGTCCAGCCCCACAGTCAGACTAGCAGGCAAAGTACAGTGTCAAGGAGGTCAGATGAAACCAAACATCCATACTTACACTGGTCAAAACCCCACCTATGAGTGGATATATATATATATATAATCTCTCAGCTACTTGAGTTCAACACACACACTATACTATATGCGTAATTCTGTGACTGTTCACCAAGTACTAAGCTGGACTGTGCAGTTTATCAACTTGAATTTGTTTTTAACAGAACATTATCCCATTATGCTGCATCAACAATGCTGCCGTAACTCCTGAGCCACATTATCAACATAAGGGCAGAGCTATGGACAATGCCTTTACCATGGGCACCATATTGTATTTCTCTATAAAATGTTTTCAAAATGAAACATACCTTAATTTGCAAAAACAACAACAACACACGAAAATGTTATTTAACCTCTTGATTGCCCAGTGATGGAATATTCCATTGCTAAGTTCAGCACGTGCCAGTGCCCAGTGACAGAATATTCTGTCATCCTGGTTCCCCTATTTTTAGCCAACGCTACTCCCAACAAATCCTGTGGTGTTTCCTATTACAGGAAACCCCAGGCTTTCCCCTCTAAACAGGTACCAATGGTGTTGCAGTGAGGCTGTATGGAAATTATAAACCTGTGCTTTGTAAGAGTGGCCCCCTTGCGTTTTCTGGAGAAAAATGGCTGACAGCAGAGTGGCCACTGTGTGTATTGTTTTTCATGTTTATTCACTAATAAAATGTGTCTACTAAATTGCGTCTATGGAGTGTTTGTCACCCTTAGTTTCTTCTCCTGTTCTCATGATCTGACAAATGCAATGTCAACCAAGAAATGCATGTGCTGCGAAGTTGTCAAATTTGGGTAGGTAATTTCAAACTTTTTATTATTTTATTATTATTATTATTTTTACTGAAAATGAAAACAATTTGTTTCAAAATTATGCTCATCTTGTAGACAAATGAATAAAGTTTACCAAAAATACAACTTTTGTATAACTAGCTTGAATGTGGCAGGTGCTACAATTTTTTGATTATTTTCCATTGAAAAACCTGAAATTTCCCTGGCAGTGGTGGTTACACCAACACTGGGCTGTGCTGGCAGTGAACAGGTTAAATGCGTGGACTTGCAAGCTCTTCCAACACTACTAGGTTTAAGAAGAAAAGTGAATTTGATTCATACACTTATGATAATGTCCATCTGCAGCCACCAACAAAATTGTCATTGAAACAAGATTTTTCTTTTGCGATCAGCACTCCAGGTGTGAAAGCACTGCAGCTACTATGCACTGCTGACTCACAAACTGTGGCTGCAGTAATCAGTTTTACCATGGAAATTGGCCAATTCTTTGCACACATACTTCAACAGCCAATGTTTGAAAAGAAGACAGAAATACACCAGTGTGTTGACCTGCAGCCACCAACAAACTCTGGGTCTGAAAGTACTGCAACAACTACGCACAGCTGACTCACAAACTGTGGCTGCAATAATGAGTCTTGCCATGGAAACAGTGATTCTTTATATGCATACATCAACATCCAAAGTCTGAAAAGAAAAGAGGAAAAATGACAAGTTCATCAAAACTGGTCTGAAAAAGGCCAAAACAAAAAAGAGGGGGAACAAAAAAAGAAAAGATTTTGTTTTTTAATTGTAAAAGATTTTAAGGATTAAAAAATAATAATTGTGTGCATGCGCTAGATTTTTGTTTGTTCTACTAGCTCACCAACACTGTACAACCTTATTCCCACTAGCTCACCAATACTGTACAAACTTATTCCCACTAGCTCACTAGCACTATGCAGTATCATTCCCACTAGCTCACCAGCACTGTGCAGCATCATTCCCACTAGCTCACCAGCACTATGCAGCATCCTTCCCACTAGCTCACCAATACTGTACAACCTTATTCCCACTAGCTCACCAGCACTCTGCAGCATCATTCCCACTAGCTCACCAACACTGTACAACCTTATTCCCACTAGCTCACCAGCACTCTGCAGTATCATTCCCACTAGCTCACCAATACTGTACAACCTTATTCCCACTAGCTCACCAGCACTGTGCAACATCATTCCCTCTAGCTTAACACTGTACAATTTTATTCCCACTAGCTCACCAGCAATTTGCAGCATCATTCCCTCTAGCTTACCAACACTGTACAACCTTATCCCCACTAGCTCACCAGCACTATACAAGCATCATTCCCACTAGCTCACCAGCACTGTAGAGTATCATTCCCACTAGCTCACCAACACTGTACATTTTTTGTTAGTTTTTTAAAGATTTTTGTGATAGACTTTTTACTTTTTCTTAGGATTTTAAACTGAAAGGTTATAAAGAATTATTAACAGAAGAAAATAGCTTCAAAATCATTCTCCACATCTTGTGGTCTTCAACTGAAGAACAAAAAAACAAAAAAAAATTTTTTTTTTGTAGATTTAAAAAAATAAAAATAGAGATTTTTTTAAAGTTTTTTTTTGTGTTTTTTTTTTTGTGTGATTTATTTTATTTTATTTTTTATGATTTTAAACTGAAAGAAGGCTATAAGTATTATTAACAGACAATAGCTTCTTTTTTTTTTAAATCCACATCTTGTGGTCTTCAAATGCAGAACAAAACCTTGAGATTTTTTAATTAAAAAAAAAAAAAAAAAAAATGATAGCTTTGTGTGTGTGATAGATTAAAAAAAATATATATAAAAAAAATAAGGATTTTGAACTGAAACAAGGCTAGAAGAATTATTAGCTAAAAACAGCTTAAAAAAACCAATCTCCACATCTTGTGGTCTTCAAATGCAGAACAAAAACATGTAAAGAACTATTTACAAACATTACCTCTGCTGCAGGAAACTGAAACAAAGCTATAATTATTGACAAAAGATTACTTTCAAAGCCAAAATCATTCACCACATTCCAACCTCGTGGTGTACCAAAAGTACCGGCAATAAAGAAACACAAATACTACCACTACCCCATTAAACTAAACAAAGCCGTAAGAATTAGTGACCCCAAAATACCTTCAAAAACAAAAATGATTCATATTTAATGATTTACAGCAGCACAGGCAGGAGCATTTTAATTAGCTCACATTACGAAAGTACGGGCTGTTGAAACTTTGCTCAGCTGTCGAATTGCATAACACAAAGCAGCAAAACAAATCCTTATGCTGTCATGGCTCAAAACAAGTCCAAATTTCACAAGCTTCCAAAATCCAAGAGAAAGTAGCCTTGCCAAAATGTTCTGTTCAACATACTGTGCGAGTGAAAACTTCAAATGAAAGATTTGGTTTATAAATTTAGCAACTACGGATTTTATAGTCAACTTTTATGCACAGTAGTAGACATGTTCAAAGAGTTAAAAAGCAAAGCTGTTTCCCTATGACTATCCCAGGCAAACTACAGACTGTCTGCTGGTTCACCTCAGGCTGACTAAGCTTAAATGTGTGAACAGTTAGTATATATTGTACATGTATCCAAGACAAGACCACCTGAAACTGATCCAGTTGGCATTTTATCCCCCTGAAGTGGATAACAAACCAAATGTGACCTTAACCAAATCATTCATTTTGAGTTTTAATCTTGCATCCCCTATCCTCTGAACAAAAAGGAAATATCTATGATCTTTTATAGTAATCCAGGCCATTTAATTATGTCCATAACTTAGTCCCGGAACTGAACAAATACAACATTAAGTCAGACACAAAAGAAGTTAGTATTGGACTTGTGTGCCCCGTGACACAAAAGAAAGAAAATCAATGTCAACAAAAGAGCCCACCCACCAGATACATGAACAGAAAGAAAATGAAGAAACAAAGGGGTTCACTAAACAACTTTTACAAGTAAAAATAAACTAATGAGGGAATTGTAGAAGAGAGGAATAAAACGGATCCCAATATTAATTTTGCATCAAAATACACACAGAAAGTTTCCAACCATGGTTCTAGATGAATACATGAAGTGGAATTATTTCTTAGATTTTAAACACCCCATCAAACGCACAAGGTCATGTCCTCAAGACAAATCACACATTCAAAACTGCGCATCAGTTCCAAATACACGTCACTAACTCACAAGCAAAAAGCTGAATCAGAGGGGAGCCGTATTTTTGCATGTGCAAAACACCACTGTGGTCAAAACCCCTGTCTCGTGTATCTAGGCTTGAAACTGGAAACCCACAACTTTTGATTCCATGCCACACGACTATGGTCTCATGTGTGTAGGCTGCAAGCAGGGAACCTGAAACTTTTTATTCCATGCCACACGATGGAAATCTCATGTATTTAGGCTTTGAACAGGGAACCTTAACTTTTGCTTCCATGCCACACGACTATGGAAATCTCATGTATTTAGGCTTCAGAGAACCTGTAACCTTTGCTTGCATGACACCCATGGGGATACCCCTATGTACCTAGACTGGAAACAGAAACCTGTAACCTTTGCTTCCACACCACATGACTGTCAGAAACTCTCATGTATTTAGGCTTGAAAAGGGAAACCTGCAATTTTGCTTCTAGCTACACACCTGTGAGGAACCCCCTGAAAAGGAAAACCTGCTTCCATGCCACATGACTGTCAGAAACCCCGATCTCATGCTTTTAGGTTTGAAAACAGGCAACCTGTAATTTTCACTTCCATGCCACGTGACTGTGCAAAACCTCTGTCTCATATATTTAGGCTTGAAAGAGGGAACCTGTAACTTTTGATTCCATGCCACATGACCGTGCGAAACCTGTCTCATGTATTTTGGCCTGAAAACAGGGAAGCTGTGTTACACGGGTGAGAAAGAGCAGAACAGGGCTCTGGAATGAAGTTGTAAAAACCAATGTCAGTGAGATTGTCTTGGTCAAGTATGCAACTGTAAGGATTGTTTTGGTCTTATAACTGTAAGGATAGTCTTGGTCAAGTATGTAACTGTAAGGATTGTCTTGGTCAAGTATGCAACAGTAAGGATTGTCCTGGTCAAGTCTGTAACTTTAAGAATCATCTTGGTCAAGTAACTTTAAGACTTTGCTTTTCTCCCTTCTCCAAACTTTCTAGTAAGAGTGAACCATTCAAGTTGTCCTAAAGACGGTCACAGTAAAGCATTTGTGACTTAATGGAAGTTCATCTTTCATCGAATATACTTACCCATTTCTGACTGTTGCCTCATCTGGCAGTGACTGTGTGATCTAGACACACCTAGCTGTTATCTATGTTAGCAACAGAGTGATAACAAATCTAAAAGCCTAAGTGCCCAGTCAAACACCAAACCTACATCAATGCTACGCTACTTACCTGTTGCTGTTTCATGTTAACAAGTAATCTGGTTTCTATTTGTGTGATAGTTTGAAAATATAAAATGACCTAGGCTTTATGGCTACCAGCACTTATTTTCTTTGACTGACAAAACCTACTCTGTTATTAACAAACTTGAAAAAAGAAAAAGAAAAAAAACTTGCTCTGGCATCTTCTGTTAGTTTTAGACCTCTGTGTCAATATTCCTTTGTGTGGATAGGCCAGTGTTGGTATATTTTCAGCAAACAATGCTTTGAACAGTGATGCCTCAATAAATCCTGCAGATCGAGAATCATGTCAAAGCACACACTGGTTGCAAGAAAATGTACAACACCTCACCAGTTCCTCAACCCAACAAGGTCCAGTTTTAACCCCATGTCACCCATCTGTTTTGGTTACTCATGTTACTGCAACACTAGTGTTAACACAATTCAAATATTATCTCCCGTAATTAGATCAGCATAAAATATAATCTAACAAGTCAAACATCTCACACTGCATTGCACAATTCAGTTCTTAGTTCTCTGATGCATCTCTCTCTCTCTCCCCCATACTCAAGCCAAAAGGTTTAGCAACTTTATAGCGAAGTATTTGACATTTTCTTCACTTAAAGTCAGTTTCAGAAAGTTGGTTATGAAACTGTTAAACAAATGACTTTCAACATTTCTAGCTGTCCCGCCATGTACAGTTGGCAAAGATCTTGCAGGCAGCCAATTATTTCCATATTTTCAAACTTTGTAACAACTGCTCACTGAGCTGCATCATAAAGTTGCTCAACTTTTAAGCTTGAGTAGAGTTTGTGCATGCACATAGCAATCACTACTGCTATTTATGTAAAAGCTAC
Source organism: Alviniconcha strummeri (assembly GCA_963584105.1). NCBI lineage: Eukaryota > Metazoa > Mollusca > Gastropoda > Provannidae > Alviniconcha > Alviniconcha strummeri. The sequence goes on from OY757547.1 coordinate 9,066,492, forward strand.
AGACACTGCCCTGTCTCTGCTACTAAACCATATGCACAAAGTGGCAGTCCGTTGGAATGATGTCGCCATCAGTGAACACTAGTCCTTGCCAGTGAATATCCAGTGAAAATGAAATAGTGTTGCCTCTGGCCAAAGAATATCCACCAAAATAGTATTGCCATCTGGAACCATTAGATGCTGCCATGTCGATGTCCACTGATATGGTGAATTGCATATTGTCCAATGAAATGGTGTTGCCATCAGGTGTCAGTCACAGCTGTGTCTCAGATCCATGCACTTGGTGAATGTCCACTGGAGTGGTGGTGCCATCAGATATCAGCAGTCCCTGCCATGCATCGCCAGTTTTGTGCCCACAATGAATGTTGCTACAACACTATTCTGATCAAGAATTGCCAGTCTCCACGTCACCAGTTTCACACACACTGAATGTTCACTGAATCACCAGTCTCTGTTGTCTCACCAGTATAAAGCACACTGAATGTCCACTGTATCACCAGCCTCTTGTGTCTCACCAGTCTGAAGCACAATGAATGTTCACAGAATCACCAGTCTCTCACAGTTTCATGCACAATAAATGTCAGCTGGGACGGTGTTGCTATCAGAATCACTAGTTTCTTATGTTTCACCAGTTTCAAGCCCAATGTATGTCCACTGGAATGGTGGTGTTATCAGAAGCACCTGTCACCATTTCTCTCAGTCACCACGACTCCATGTACACAGTGAATGTCCCCTGATGCAGCGTTGTCATCAGAGATCATCAGTCAGTCACTGCGAAGTCTCAGTTTCATGCATACAGCAATGTCCGCTGAATGGTGCTGCCAGGCTGGATCACCAAAGTACCGCCACATCTCATCTACAATGTTTCACACACACACACACACACACCAAGTGTACAATGAGAAATGGTGCTGCCATCAAAATTTACCAATCACAGCATTGTCTTGTCAACAGTCCATTTGTGTACACAATGAAAGGTGATATTACACATCGCTGGCCACTACGATCTCACACCAACAGTCCATCCTGATGATTCACTCATGCATGCAGTTAACCCTTAGCACAGTCCTCAGAGACAACAGGAGCGATAACCATAGGTCTCCCCAACATTCCTGTCCTGTGCACAGTGAACAGCCTGCTGGTGCCATCACCGCTGGTTCGCCACAGACCGACACACACCCCATGGTCAGCTAAGGATGCCGTGCACTCCCCTGTGAGTGTGCGCACCACCCTCTGGCTTCCCAATCGGTGCCAACACCCTCATTCATTGATGTTAAATGCAACTGGACACCCCATGGTCAGCTCAAGGATGCCGTGCACTCCCCTGTGAGTGTGCGCACCATCCTTTGGCTTCCCAATCCGGGCCAACACTCTTACTGCTGTTAAATGTAACTGTGCAGGCTCACCACACACACCCCATGGTCAGCCCAAGGATGCCATGCACTCCCCTGTGAGTGTGCGCACCATCCTCTGGCTTCCCAATCCAGGCCAACACCATCATCCATGTTAAGTGCAACTGTGCCGGTTCACCGCAAACCAACTCACACACCCCATGGTCAGCCCACAGACAACATGCACTGCCCTACAGCGTGCACACCACCGCCAGCTTCCCCATCCAGGCCAGCACCACCGTCAACATCATGCACAACAACAGAGTTCCTCAACGACCTCAAGACATTCTGGTCAACTCCACTGCCGGTGACAAGTCTTTAGCAGTAAATGATGCATTGAGCAAACTATGGTCACACTGCCACAGCTTTGAACTGGCAAGAAACGTCTTCTACAGGTGAACTCTCAAACTGGCAAGGTCTTCCTCAGGCAGAACTCATTGTAGCAAGTACTAGAAATACGGAAACGTTGCGAGATCTGGACTTTGAGGCACAGTTGTGATGAGAGACAAGCAGAATTTCAATCCTGCAGATTGATTTTGATGATACACTGGATTGGTTGCCGTTTTTAATACCTGGTTGACTGCAGAAGTTGTATCAGGGCTAGCAAACCAACTTGTCACTGGTGTACTACATAAAACAGTTGCTATGTGCACACACAAACCAAAAATACACACTCAGCAGCAATACAAATCATGTGGTTTGTTGTTATGTGTATGTTTTTACACATCCTCCATAGTTTCTTTCTTAACACCCCCCCCCCCCCCCTTCCCCCCACCCTCTCCTTTTTTTTTTCCTTCTTTTTTCTCTTCTCTCTCTTTTATTTTTTTCTCTTTTTTTCTTCCTCCCTCTCCCCTCTTTTTTTCTTCCTTTTTTCTTCTTCTCTTTTTTGTTCCTTTTTTCTCTCTTTTTTTCTTCCTTTTCTCTCTCTTTTTTCTTCCTTTTTTCTCTTCTCTTTTTTCTTCCTTTTTTTTTTTTTTTTTTTTAAACACTGTTTCTTCTTCTTGTTCTCTCTTTTTTCCCCCTTCTCAAATTGTGGGGGTAGTCAATTAAACAACATCAGCAAAACTAAACATCAACATGTCTGTGTAACTAATACACATACCATTCTTATTCATATGTGAATATAATGCACAGAACAGAAAGCACAGAATGTAAAAAGATGTGAGCTACTGCAGGTCCAGACCAAAACAAGCCAGCCAACTGCTGCCTAAATGCTTAACGACCATGCCACAAGCGCTTGACAGTGGTTGATTCTCATTCTTACACTTGGTACTCTTCCCTGCATTACCAGAGTGGAGAGTACCACCTGTAACAATGCCAACTGAAACTGTCATCCACTGTCACGCAACTGTCCAGCATGTGGAGTCAGTCTGAGCATTTTACTTTACACTGTAGTTGACTGCTTTCATGTATCCACACCCTGCCACCAACAGGATCATTTCGAACTCTAAGGTGGGTTTGCACCCCCCCCCCCCCCCCCCCCCCATCATGGATGCATGCGCCATACACACATGCAGTCGTGTCATAAGCACATGTTCATGTTGCACACAGTCTCTCTCTCTCTCTCTCACATATGCACACTGCTCACATGCCGTCTCTCTCTCTCTCTCTCTCTCACACACAGTCATGATGCACACATGCACAGTCTCTCTCTCTCTCTCTCTCTCACACACACACACTCACACTCTCTCTCACACAGTCATGATGCACACATGCAGTCTCTCTCTCCCTCCCTCTCTCTCACACCCACCCACCACACAGCCATGATGCACACATGCACAATCTCTCCCTCCCCCCCCCTCTCTCTCACACACACACACATATATAACATATGAAGTGACAGGTGCTGGACCACAGAGATACCAGACAACTGTTCTTCATATTCCTAAAAATGCTCAGAAACTTTGCACTCATTATTATGTTCAGCAATGCAAATCTGTCTTCTGACTTGTGCAATACCACCAGGACTAGTAGCAATGGAAAAACACACACACCAAAAAATAAATTAAAAAAACAACAGACCAGGAAAAAGAAAACCAATGGACCCATAGAAGTACCAAACACATCAGGTCTATGAACTGAAGGATATACTGCAACACATGTGACTATGTGTCTCCCCCCAAAAAACCCAACAACCAAAAATCAAAGACTTGTACTGTTCTATATTAATACATCCAGCTGATGAACATAAAGATTTACTACTACACATGGTTCTGTGTCCAATATGTACTCAGTAATTAAAGTTATTGTCCCCTCCACTCAACTTTCAATTCAAAATGTTTAAACAGAAAGATGCCTTTCTAATACAGAAACATTTTTGTTGTTTTTTGCTACCCCCCCCCCCCCCAAGAGGTAAAACACAAAAATACACACTGAGCCCCTATTAAACTCCTTTTCAGGCATGTTCTACAAGTCTGTAAATAACCAAGTTGATCAAGACAGAAAACTTTTGAAGCAAGTTCAATACCTGTTCCTTCCTGTGATCTTTACTAGGCAAACTTACCTGTGAACATTCGGAGAGGACTAGACTCATGTAGTGATGCACAAAACCTAAGTACCAAATATCTGGGGCATACCTACAATACCTATTGGGCACACTTACCTCAAACTATGAAGATCTGTTTGATTTCGACAAGCAGAAAAACAAACACTACACAGTGATCAATGCTGGCTTCATCCCTACCACAAGGGCTGAATGATTTGCTTTATCATCTTCAGCACAACTTAATAACTCGGTTTCCAAAACATATCATGTGACACAGAATCACCAGTAACATCAGTCCAAATTTTAATGATTAATGTCTGGCTAATAAATTGTAAATTGCGCTTTGCTCAAGACTGGTATAGTGGTAATGTAAAATTCATTTTTCAACTCTGGCACTAGTATTTGTCAAGAATGATTTTCAAAAAATTTGATTACCTAATAATTTACTCTGTTTAAGGTCTTCCAGATCTAAATATAACACCTCAACAATGAACAATGTTGTTGTTTTTACACTTTAATCAAAAATTATTTAACGTAAATAAACATTTTTTTTAAAGTATGGTGTATATTAAATACCCATTGTCTGAAACACATGCTTGACTACAGGTGGTCTGTGGAATTTACTGACATTCACAGCAGTCAAGTCAGACTTGTCGGTCAATCACAGTCTAGTCTGATCCACTGTTATGATAGACAATCTCACATATTTTGGCGCATAACAATTATGTATTACATGGCATTTAACATGGGAACCTGGTTGCCATGCTGAGCAGGGTGACCTATTCCATTCCAAGGCCCAAAATGCAGTAGGGATCACAGGATTTTGGTGGTGGTGGTGGTCGGGGGGGGGGGGGGGGGGGGGGGGGGGGGGGTTATAGGACTGGAAGAAATTCCTGGCAGCGAGTGAAGCATGCGTGGCTATAGTGTGACCTGCTCTAGGCTTTAAAAGGAGAACAGTTGTCAGCTCTGGCTTCTCAACAGAGGGAATCTTAACTTTTTAAACGAAGATGCATGGACCAGGTAAGGCAGAAAATAAACAAGAAACTTCTGGCAGTGGCTGGAGCATGCATGGCTATATACTGAGTTACTCCAGGCATTAAAGGGAGAACATTTGTCAGCTCTGGGTTCTCAACAGAGGGTCTACAACTTCTGCATCCACAGTACCAAACTGCAGGCTGTAGTAAAGAACGTGTAGTGCTAGAAACCAATTGCTACAACATACAATACTCGTTTTCTTGTGTGTTTCAGAGGTTGCAGCATGGCAGGAGCGGGCAGAGAGGGCAGTTAAGGAGAGAGAGAGAGAGAGAGAGAGAGAGAGAGAGAGAGAGAGAGAGCTAGTCATGTTCACAGCGACTGACCTCATATTATTGGGCCAAACCTTGATCTAGCACGTGAAATCAGAGGAAAAGATTGCCACAGGACTCGAGTTGTCCACTGAGGCTGCGGGATCATCTCATGATCCAAAAGGGTGACAGATTTGGCTTTTGTATGATAAAGTACCAGAAAGCTCGAATGACAAAACCTCTTACCCCCTTTTTCAACAGTAAAATGACCATGCAGTGTGCAAATGAGGTTTGTGTCAAGACTCGGTGCTGTGAAATTTTGTTATCACTACGCAAATTGACTATCAAGATGGCATGCACTGGTCAGAACCGTGAGTAAAATTGCTTTTTCACTGAACAACGGAACTGATTATCAGTTTACAGTATCGTCACCGAGACATATTGTTCAGTTAGTCAAATTGCTTTTTAGTTTCACTGAGTAGTTAAACCACCAGGTCCCCTTCAATTCTCGGCAACTGACACGGCCATTTTTGTTGCAACTTTTGTAGGTGACAGCACTTACGCCGATTCAGTTTTAGCACCTCGGTTGAGTGCGTTACATGGCGTTAGGTCAACACCTATAATTAGAGAGAGTGAGTGTGTGTGTGTGTGTGAGAGAGAGTACACATGCACACGCATGAGTGTGGCCACGGTGTGTGTCAACTGTGTGTGTGTGTGCGTGACAGTGTGTAAGAGAGCGAGTGAGTGAGAGAGCTAGTCATGTTGACAGTGATCTGAACTAGAATTCTTGGGCCAAACCTTGACCTGGCATGTGAAATATGTGGAAAAAATCGCCACAGGACCAAGTTGTAGTCCACTGAGGCTGTGGGATCATATCATGATCCGAAAGGGGTGACAGGTTTGGCTTTTGTATGATAAAGCCCCAGAAAGCTCAGCTGACAAAAACCTTACACCCCCCCCCCTTTTTTTTTTTTTACAGTAAAACGACCAGTATGCAAATGAGGTTTGTGTCGAGACTCGGTGCAGTGAAATTTTCTGTCACTATGCAGATTGAGAATCTCAGTCGAGAACGTCAGACTCTCGTCACAACCATGAGTAAAATTGCTTTTTCAATGAAAAGTGGAACTGATCATCAGTTTACAGGGTTTTTTTGGGTCTTTTTTGGCATTTTTGAAACCTGTATCAGCTGGATGATGTTAAATTTATTCTTTGTGGTGAATGATGGTGGTTATGTATGAATGTAACTTTGAACGAGTAGGCGTGGGTGAAAGTTAAATATGGGAAGCCAGATGTTAGCTCAAGGAGTAAAGGGAAGCCAAGCTGAATACATATGCATGAGGAGAAAAATCAATTATCACATCATCGCATAACTATGCTTACTTCTCAGTTACTCGACACTCAACAACCAGTCAACCACAGGTCATCAGGGTGAAACACACCCAGTCAACCAAGAAAGTCATATCGGGGCAAAACACATCCAGTCAACCACAGAAGTCATATGTGGGCAAAACACACCCAGTCAACCATGAAAGTTATATTTGGGCAAAACACACCCAGTCAACCATGAAAGCTGTATCTGGGCAAAGCACACCCAGTCAACCATGAAAGTCATGTGTGGGCAAAACACACCCAGTCAACCATGAAAATCATGTGTGGGCAAAACACACCCAGTCAACCATGGAAGTTATATCTGGACAAAACACACCCAATCAAACCATGAAAATCATATCTGGGCAAATCACACCCAGTCAACCTTGAAAATCATATCTGGGCAAATCACACCCAGTCAACCATGAAAGTTATATCTGGGCAAAACACACACAACCAACCATAGAAGTTGTATGTGCACAAAAGTTACATCTGGGCAAATCACACCCAGTCAACCACAAAATTCACCCAATCAACCATGAAAGTCGTATCAGGGCAAAATTCACCTAGTCAACCATTGAAGTTATATCAAGGCAAATCACACCCTGTCAACCACAAGTTATAGTTGGGCAAATCATGCTGAACGGAACTGATTATCAAGTATAGCGAGTCAAATTGTTCAGTTAGGCTACATCAAACTGCTTCTCACTTTCACAGACTAGCTAAACTGCCGGGTCCTCTGAAATTCTTGGTGATGCCATTTTTGTTGCAATTTACTCTTGTATCTGACAGCACTTAATTACCACCGACTCAGTTTTAGTGCTGTTGAGCATGGTAAGTGCAGTGTTAGGTTGACATTGATAATCAATAGAATATGATGATGGTTAAGTTGCTGGCCTGACTATGAGCGGCATAAGTACAGCAAAAGCAACTGTTTGGCGGCAGCAGCCTCAGTAAACCCAGCCAGACCAGCCCGTCTTTCTAGTGACTGGTCTCTCGGCAACAGCCCATTGTGACTGACCAGCCATCCCAGTGGTCTCACTGCAACCATGGCCAGTGCATGGTACTAACTTTGAATATTATGTGCTGCTGTGTTGTATTGTCTGACAGTTGTATGCCTATCTGAAATGCCTCTCACCCTGGCAAAGCCAGGACGCACTTGAGGCCAGCAGCTGGTCAACTTGAACTTCTGGTTCCCCACTTCTAACTGCTGAGACCGACATTCATTTCTTTCCCTCCGTCACCGTATCATCGGATCGTCCGGGGATAAACTCCACTACAACCCCTCCCCAAACACTCCAACGGACAGGACCAACAAGACCCATCAATGAACATAAATGTACATTATATGCAAGACCCTGACACACTAGAAGCTGTAAACTTAAAATGGACACACAAATGAAATCTCAAGCGTCATGCAGACATAACTTGAGAATTCACTAACCTTGCACCTTGACGGTCTGATAGGATGTACTAAACATTTGGAGTTTATTTATTTACCCACCAACACTGAACACCATTCTACCCATACAGCTAGCTCACCAACACTGTACAGCAGCATTCCCACAAGCTCACCAACACTGTGCAGCATCATTCCCACTAGCTCACCAACACTGTACAACCTTATTCCCACTAGCTCACCAGCACTGATCAGCATCATTCCCACTAGCTCACCAACACTGTATAACCTTACTCCCACTAGCTCACCAGCACTGTGCAGCATCATCCCCTCTAGCTCAACAGCACTATACAGCATTATTCCCACTAGCTCACTAACTGTATTAATCCCACTAGCTCACCAACACTGTACAGCATTATTCCCAAACAGATGTTTTTGGGCAGCTGTCTACAGTGCAGAACACTTCCACTGTCTTGTACCATTTCACAGCATAGCAACTAATCACAAGCCACCAGTGGAGATCATGAACAGTCAAAAGCCCACAACTGTCCAGGTGGAAAGATGACACTAACCTCTCAAGCCTTCTGACATGACCTTGGTCTACACTGCAGGAAAACTATCCTAAATCCAGGCGACTATATCACTCCAGAAAAACCGATCTAAATCCAGGCGACTATATCAGTCATTACCCCCAACTACAGCCAAGCATGAGAACACTGGTGAGAGGCACACAGAGCGTGCGACTAAGAATGCCATAGCCAAGTTGATGCCCACTGAGTAAGTGTCAAAGAATAGCTGAAAACCAAGAATAATGGTGATGTTGGCAATCCCAACTGACTGCTGGGAAGACAGATGTCGAAGTGTACCAGATTCAGAAACAACTTCTCCCTCTGAGGGCATCACCATGCAATCTTTCATCCCGAGGTTGTACGCCCAACCCAAAAACCCTCTCACCCTGGCAATGCCATGATGCACTTGAGGCCAGCAGCTGGTTAACTTGAACTTCTGGTGCCCAACTTTCAACGGGAGAGACCAACATTCATTTCTTTCCCTCTGTCACCCTATTATCAGATCAAACTGGGTAAATTCCACTATGACCCCTCCTGACAGGACCCACCAGACCCATTAATGAACAGACATGTATATTACATGTGAGACCCCAACACACTAGAACCTGTTAATTTAAAATGGACACACAAATGAAATCTCAAGCGTCATGCAGACATAATCTGAGAATTCACTAACCTTGCACCTCCACAGTCTGATGGGATGCACCAAACATTTGGAGTTTATTTATTTACTCACCAACACTGAACACCATTATCCCAAAACAGCTAGTTCACCAGCGCTGTACAGCCTTATTCCCACTAACTCATGAGCACTGTATAGCCTTATTCCCCCCCACTAGTACACTAACTATGCAGCATCATTCTCGCTAGCTCATCAACACTGTACAACCTTATTCACATTAGCTCACCAGCACTATGCTGCATCATTCCCACTAGCTCACCAGCACTGTGCAGCATCATTCCCACTAGCTCACCAATGTTGTACAGCCTTATTCCCCTAGCTGATGTCCAGCACTGTGCAGCATCATTCCCACTAGCTCACCAGGACTATGCAGCATCATTCGCACTAACTCACCAGCACTGTGAAGCATAATTCCCACTAGCTCACCAACACTGTAAAACCTTATTCCCACTAGCTCACCAACACTATGCAGCATCATTCCCACTAGCTCACCAACACTGAACAACCTTATTCCCATTAGCTCACCAGCACTGTGCAGCATCATTCCTTCTAGCATACCAACACTGTACAACCTTATTCCCACTAGCTCACCAACACTGAACAACTGTATTCCCACTTGCTCACCAGCGCTCCGCAGCATCATTCCCACTAGCTCACCAGCACTATACAGCATCATTCCCACTAGCTCACCAACACTGTGCATCATTCCCACTAGCTCACCAACACTGTGCATCATTCCCACTAGCACACCAGCACTGTAGTGCATCATTCCCACTAGCTCACCAGCACTGTAGAGCATCATTCCCACTAGCTCACCAACACTGTGCGTCATTCCCACTAGCACACCAGCACTGTAGAGCAGCATTCCCACTAAGTCACCAACATTTTACAACCTTATTCCCCTAGCGCATGGGCATGATGCAGCATCATTCCCACTAGATCACCAGCATTATACAGCATTATTCCCACTAGCTCACCAGCACTGTACAACCTTATTCCCACTAGCTCATTAGCACTATACAGCGTTATTCCCACTAGCTCAACAGCACTGTACAGCATCATTCCCATTAGCTCACCAGCACTATACAGCATTATTCCCACTAGCTCACCAGCAATGTACAGCATCATTCCCACTAGCTCAGCAGCACTGTGCATCATTCCCACTAGCTCACCAGCACTATATAGTGTCATTCTCACTAGCTCACCAGCACTATATAGCATCATTCTCACTAGCTCACTAACACTGTACAACCTTATTCCCACTAGCTCACCAGCACTATTTTGCATCAATACCACTAGCTCACCAGCACTGCAGAGCATCATTCCCACTAGTTCACCAACACTATGCAGCATCATTCCCACTAGCTCACTAACACAGTACAACCTTATTCCCATAAGCTCACCAGCACTATGCAGCATCATTCCCACTCACTCACCAGCACTGTGAAGCATCATTCCCTCTAGCACACGAACACTGTACAACCTTATTCCCACTAGCTCTCCAGCACTATGCAGCATAGTTCCCACTAGCTCACCAACACCGTGCATCATTCCCACTAGCTCACCAGCACTGTAGATCATTCCCACTAACTCACCAACATCTAACAACCTTATTCCGCTAGCTCATCAACATGATGCAGTATTATTCCCACTAGCTCACCAGCAATGTACAGCATCATTCCCACTAGCTCACCAGCACTGTGCATCATTCCCACTAGCTCACCAGCACTATATAGCATCATTCTCACTAGCTAACCAGCACTCATTCTCACTAACACTGTACAACCTTATTCCCACTAGCTCACCAGCACTGCAGAGCATCATTCCCACTAGTTCACCAACACTATGCAGCATCATTCCCACTAGCTAACACAGTACAACCTTATTCCCATAAGCTCACCAGCACTCACCATGCAGCATCATTCCCACTCACTCACCAGCACTGTGAAGCATCATTCCCTCTAGCACATGAACACTGTACAACCTTATTCCCACTAGCTCTCCAGCACTATGCAGCATAGTTCCCACTAGCTCACCAACACCGTGCATCATTCCCACTAGCTCACCAGCACTGTAGAGCATCATTGCCACTAATTCACCGACATTTTACAACCTTATTCCCCTAGCTCATCAGCATGATGCAGCATCAATACCACTAGCTCTACAGCACTATGCAGCATCATTCCCACTAGCTCACCAGCATCATTCCCACTAGCTCACCAGCACTGTACAGCATCATTCCCACTAGCTCACCAGCACTGTGCATCATTCCCACTAGCTCACCAGCATTATACAGCATCATTCCCACTAGCTCACCAACACAGTACAACCTTATTCCCACAAGCTCACTAGCACTGTGCAGCATCATTCCCACTAGCTCACCAGCACTATACAGCATCATTCCCACTAGCTCACCAACACAGTACAACCTTATTCCCACAAGCTCACCAGCACTGTGCAGCATCATTCCCACTAGCTCACCAGCACTATGCAGCATCATTCCCACTATCTCACCAACACTATACAACCTTATTCCCACTAGCTCACCAGCACTGTGCAGCATCATTCCCACTAGCTCACCAGCATTATGCAGCATCATTCCCACTACCTCACTAACACTGTACAACCTTATTCCAAGTAGCTCACCAGCACTCTGCAACATCATTCCCACTCGCTCACCAGCACTGTGCAGCATCATTCCCACTATCTCACCAACACTATACAACCTTATTCCCACTAGCTCACCAGCACTGTGCAGCATCATTCCCACTAGCTCACCAACACTGTAGAACCTTATTCAGTCTAGCTCACCAGCACTGTGCAGCATCATTCCCACTAGCTCACCAGCACTATACAGTGTTATTCCCACCAGCTCACTAACACTGCATCATTCTCACTAGCTTAACAACACTGCACAGAATTATTCCCAAACTGATTTTTTGGGGCAGCTGTCCACAGAGCAGAACACTTCCGCTGTCTTGTACCTCTTCAGTTCAATTTCACAGAATAGTGACCAATCACAAACCACTACTGGAGATCATGAACAGTCAAAAGCCCACAACCATCCAGACAGAAAGATGGTGCTTACCTCTCATGCCTTATCACACGACCTTGGTCTACCCCATGCAGCTGACAGATGCTGACATCCAACAACCCAACCATTTTGTAATCCCAACCATTCTACAGTGGAACTGCATTACTGCACATCGAGCTCACCAGGGAACTGTCAAGACCATGTAAAGCATCAGAGAGAGAAGTCTGGTTCTCCAGCACTGCCACTGACAAACTTGTGGAAGACCTGGTCCAAATTGTGCGTCCCTTAATTAGCAAGCATCACACCCAGTACCTGCCAAGTGTCAAGCTCTTCAACCCATTCCCCTGCACTCTGATCCATGGAGTTCACTTGCCGCTGACTTTATACCAGCCCTTTCCCATCTGGTGATTGTCTACTTGTGGTCACAGACGAGTCTCAAGTAAGTTGTGTTTCCCCCAGAGGTTTAGACTTTGCCAAGTTAGTGCTACCTAACAAGCTACTTCCTGCTGCCTAGCAAATTCTCCAGGCTAATACTGTTGTAGATATCACCACAGGTACAAGTTACAACACCCAGTGTTTCAGCTTCACTACTGAACTTGCCATAACCACTGCCATCACTGGACTTTCTTTACCATCACCACATGAAGTGAACAAAAAATTATTTTCTGAACCAGTCATCAAATGCAGCTGTGACAACTTTGAGCTTCACTACATCTTAATTTCAAAATTCTCTCAAACTGTTGGAAACAAGACACTGACTGTACATCATTTGGTTCCCACCTTGACACTTCATTTTAAGCTCCCCTTTGCCCCCCCCCCCCATGTGCAAAACAAATCTGTTGTGTCAAAGCCTTAGTATTGTCTACTACTAGGGTAACTAAGACCCAAAGTATCATGTATAGATCTGTCTTTCAACTGTTTACTGTGGTAGATAAGACCCTTAAGTATCATATACAGATCTATCTTTCAACTTTTTACTGTGGTAAATAAGACACTCTAGTATTATACATAGGTGTCTGCTATGATAAACAAGACCCTTAAGTATTATGTATAGATCTTTCAACTGTTTACTATGGTAAATAAAGACACTTATGTATCATGTATAGTTGTTTACTATGGTAAACAAGACCCTAAAGTATCATGTATAGGTCTAGCTTTCAACTGTTTACTATGGTAAATTAAGAACCTTATGTATTATGTATAGTCATTTGCTACTGAAAATAAGACCCTTAAGTATCACATATATTTTGTTTACTATGGTAAATAAGACCCTTAAGTATCACATATAGATCTATCTTTCAATGTCTTGTTCCTTAGAAGCTGTTGTAGTACTAGAGCAGTGGGCATGTCCTGACCATACATCAATTAATTTGGCAAATTGTCAATGTACTAGCCATAATCAGAATCATTTTGCTACTGGACAGTTACATCCACAAGTATACACACAACTACTAGCCTAAGTTTTCTTTCAATGTACCAAATTACAACTACAAGTATACACCCTAGCCCAAGTTTTCTCAATGTACCAAAGAATATTTTACTGGCATTATTATACAGCCAATAAATCAATTTCTCTGATGGGATAGAGTAATCCTGAACACTGGCCAAGACTGGAAAACATTTTCCTCCAGGAAAAATGAAAGGAAAAAACACAGCATTTCAAAAGAACTCTTCACACCTCTTGAATAATCAGTAATGTAATTTAATAATTTAGAAATAATTCTTCAGTACAATGATTTTCCATATTTTTGTTTTGGGGGAAACTATGGAACCTTTTGCAAAATGAATTCATTGCCCACTTTACTCTGGACAAATTCTTGTTAAAGTTGGAGAGGAATGTATGTCCAAGATCTATGACAATCTCTGTAGTCTTGACAAACATTTAATGGGTGTTAGTTCCCCCTATAGTTAGTTTTTCTTTTTTTTTCAGGTGGGGGGTGGGGGTGGGGGGGGATTAAACGGTTTCAACTGCCACATCACAGCTGACAGAGCATGAACAAATCCAGTATTCTGTTCAGAGGGTTCTGCCTTTTGTTTCATAAACATTAGAGTACCCCCCCAACACCCCCCCCCCCCCCCAACCAATCTTGCTGTCCCACCACCACCTATGAAGGTAAATCCTGAAGATTTTTTTTCTAAAACAGTGATATTTCATATGAAACTATATACACTTCAAAGATCACTTGAACACAATTTTACCCCAACACTACTAGCTCTCTTTCAAAAGTTATTATTTGTTACAGCAGGCACGAGTGCACAAACACCACCATTTTAATGGCGAAAACATCACCCTGCACAGTCTTTGTGCACAGCAATTAGCAGTGAAGTAAAAACAGGCATGTATATTCCGCAACTGCAAATCACTGAGCCTTTTATGGCCACAAAACCTGCAGGAAACTTTCATGTGTGTATTTCAATAGCAAAATACCACCACTACACATACCCAAAAGGTCAAAAGTTACTTAGGACAGGATCATGTGGGGCAAAAAAGAAGGAGCAGAGAGGAAGAAAATATTAACAAACAAAAATCCCTCTTTTTTTTCAACATTTTAACTAAAGAGCACATACCCCTCCCCCCCAATGATATGTGAAAAGATAAGCAGAGCAAAGAGCAAGCTCAGTATTGATCAGTTTTAAAAGCAATAGTTTTAAAGACATTTTTAACACCTTTTCTTTTTTAATCGATCCACAAATTAAATATGCCAGCTGAGACCTATTCACCAGACTGATACTCATTACACAGACTTGCATTTTTTTTTAAACATGAAACAAAACTAAATACACTATATGCCCCCCCCCTCCCCCCACTATAATACCAAACTAATACTAAATACTGTGACTGCCCTGGTCTTCAGCTGTAAGTGGCCAAGCACACATAAATTTTTGAATTTACTGTGAATATATATAACAGCCAAATCATTAAACCACGCCAAGAAAAAATATCAGAAAACACTCTACATCACCTCTTCCTGACATACCTTTTTTCTTTCCTTACTACAGTTTACTGTGTTCTGTTCAGAACTGTAAGCCTGGTTGTGTTGTGACTGAATGTTTCACCCTCAGGTGACCAGCTCAGTGGGCATTAAATATTCAGAATCAATCCGTTCACTGGGCATTAAATATTCAGAATTAATCAATCTGTTCACTGGGCATTAAATATTCAGAATCAATCACACTGGGCATTAAATATTCAGAATCAATCACACTGGGCATTAAATATTCAGAATCAATCAATCTGTTCACTGGGCATTAAATATTCAGAATTAATCAAGTGAAACCATACATGGTTTTCACAGCAAATCCAAATATCAGTGTATGCTTGGCTGCAAACAACCAAAAAAAAGTACCGTTAACTATATCAATATGCACATGCGGACACAGACGTTAAAAAAAATTTAAAAAAATCTACATATGGGGAAAAAGACAACTGTTTTTTCACTTTTTTGTTGTTGATTTGTTTCACTTCTTGGTTCATTACCGTAAAAAAAATTAAAAAATCTTTTTTCTAACACAGTACCAAAGATAAAGATGAATAATATGTGTAATTTTTTGTCTGTTTACATGCCCTGCTTGCATGGAAGAAACTTAAAATTACTAAACCGTACAGATCAAAACACACAAAAGGTTAAAAAGAATGTTTTTAATGGAACAGTACAAAATAACTTACACATTTATGAAACAAATCCTTTCGACTTTGGCAACAGTTTCGGCACAATGACAATAGCAAAACAGAAATGGAAAAGTCTTGGCCAGTTTTGCATGAAAGTTGCCCCGGCATGGCAATAGCAATGGGCTGCTTTGCACCGTCCAATTAAAAACATGTTCTTTTTAACCTTTTGCTGAATGGAAAGAAAAAAGAGGGAAGAGAAAAGACCAAAAAAGATTCAAGAAAAGACCTAAAAAGATTCATGAAAGAGCTACGAAAAATATTTTAAAAATACTACCAGCCTGTTGACAATAACCCTTTTCCCGTTTTTCTGTTTAATTTCCAAGTTACTTACCATTATTAAAACAGCAAAATGAACAATTGTCCCCCCCCCCCCCCCAATCAAACTATGAAAACATCAAAAATAATCAAAGAAGCCAAAAGATTAAAAGATTTACCGCCTAAAATCAACAGACTGGTACCGGCAAGGCTCACGGCGAGCCCTGCCGGATCTACGGGGGGCAGGTGGGGTGGGGGCCAATGCCATGCAAGCAGGGCATGGCAAACAGTGACCAGGGCAGTCACAATACGCTAACCTACCCCTCGCCACCCTCTCCCTCCCTCCATCCCCCTCCCTCCCTAACCTCTCTACATCCCTCTCCCTCCCCACCTCCCTCCCTAGTCTCTCTACCTCCCTCTCCCTTCCTAATCTTTCTTCCTCCCTCTCCCTCCCTACCTCCTTCTCCCTCCCTACCTCCCTCCCTAGTCTCTCTACCTCCCTCTCCCTTCCTAATCTTTCTTCCTCCCTCTCCCCTGCTGCCCTCTCCCTCCCTACATCCTCCCTCCCTACCTCCCTCTCTAGTCTCTCTACCTCCCTCTCCCTTCCTAATCTTTCTTCCTCCCTCTCCCTCCCTACATCCTTCTCCCTCCCTACCTCCCTCCCTAGTCTCTCTACCTCCCTCTCCCTTCCTAATCTTTCTTCCTCCCTCTCCCCTGTTGCCCTCTCCCTCCCTACATCCTCCCTCCCTACCTCCCTCTCCCTCCCTAGTCTACCTCCCTCCTTCCCTAATCTTTCTTCCTCCCTCTCCCCTGCTGCCCTCTCCCTCCCAACATCCTTCTCCCTCCCTACCTCCCTCTCCAGTCTCTCTACCTCCCTCTCCCTCCCTAATCTTTCTTCCTCCCTCTCCCCTGCTGCGCTCTCCCTCCCTACATCCTTCTCCCTCCCTACCTCCCTCTCCCTTCCTAATCTTTCTTCCTCCCTCTGCCCTGCTGCCCTCTCCCTCCCTACCTCCCTCTCCCTCCCTCGTCTCTCTTCCTCCCTCTCCCTTCCTAATCTTTCTTCCTCCCTCTCCCTCGCTGCCCTTTCCCTCTCTAATCTTTTTTCCTCCCTCTCACTTGCTGCCCTCTCCCGCTCTATCCGTTCTGCCTCCCTTTCCACTTCTTTCTCCATCTCCCTTGCCCTCTGTAACCATTCTTCCACCCTTCTCCTTATTGCTCTCTCCCACTCCATCACTAGCATAACTGCATTCCATATCAACCTTTCTCCCTCCCTCTCCCTTTCCGCCTCCCTGTCCCCTATCTTACCTCCCTCCCTCTCCCACTCTAACCTTATTGCTTTCCTTTGCCTCAATAACCCAGCTGCCACCCTCAAGAATCTATCTACATACCCCTCCCTCATGAAGCTCAATCCCCCCCTTGCTATCCTGTCTGCCTCCCTCGCTAGCCTATCTACTGCCCTATCCCTGTCTGCTCTAGCTGCCTCCCTCTCCCTTTCTTCCTCCCTCTCCCTTACCAACCTTTCCCGCACCACCCTCGCCCGCTCCTGCCTGTCTGCTACTCCTGAAACACAAAAGAATTTGTCAGTACAAACTTCTAGGTATTCACTTGTTACACAGTGGCCTACAATTGCCAGTCTTTTCTCTGCAACAGCACAAAAACACATGGACCCTGTTAGCATCAAGAGCACAAAAACACATGGACCCCATTAGCATCACCAGCACAAAAACACATGGACCCCATCAGCATCAACAGCACAAAAACACATGGACCCAGTCAGCATCAACAGCACAAAAACACATGGACCCAGTCAGCATCAACAGCGCAAAAACACATGGACCCCATTAGCATCACCAGCACAAAAACACATGGACCCAGTCAGCATCAACAGCACAAAAACACATGGACCCAGTCAGCATCAACAGCACAAAAACAAAAACACACATCACTGAACATAAATTATACAAGGGATGACACAAAACTGAAACCAACTGACAAGACAAAGGATCTCCTTATTAAGTCAAAGAGGATAATTTTTCTGGACAAACAGCACACTTCTCTTCATGTTGGCATTGCAGACATTCTGCTCACAACCTGTCCTTGCAACCACAGTTTCACGATTTCAGATAACATGACTCAACAAGCACATTTCAATAGCCAGTTTTCATGGAAAGCAGATGAATCGGCTCCATTATCCAGTGCCTGTCTGTTAAGCAACCAAAACTCTCTTCTGTGTCTTTGTTCTCTTCAGGTTAGACTAGTGTAATTCTCGTCTACTTTGCTGCCACTTTGCCTTCTCAGTAGACTACAGGAAGTTCAGTATTCTGCAGTGACATTGGTCTTCAAAGCCCACAAATGTTCTCATGTGCAACCTCTTCTTCAAGCTCTTAATTATCGAATTCACTGCATGGTTACTGGTCTAAGCTGGAATAGACTACAAAATCTGAACTATCTGTCACAACTTCTTTGACTCATAAATCTGAACTATCTATCATCTCCTGCCTACCTCTGACCTTCACTGTCTACACCCCTTGCAGAAAACGTCATTCTACCTACACAGACATATGAATATTATGTATTCCCAATGTTAAAACAAAAACCTATGGACAACACCAATGCAACGGAATTCTCTCCTTTCTGACATGTCACATTCAGTCCTCCCATGCCTTCAAAACTGCATTAGAAACTTGCCTGTGTAAATACCAGATGTTATTTCAAATTTTGCCCAGTTTGGATCTAAGTCAACAGTCAAAGAATGCATATCCCCTCTCCAAAACAGTTCACCTACCCTGCCAGTAGATGGGGTTTTCTCGTCTACGGGCAGCTTCACGGCGCTCAAACCTTTCTGCAACACCACAACAAGAAAAACAGTGCGTTGAAAAAAAGAATACACAAATGCACATACGAGAGTTTAAAATCATAAACAAAATTAACATCTTGTCTCGACTTCATCATCTACATCTCCAAAATGGTGGTAGAAGAGCCTTGAAATTAGCTACCCACACAGACCACATAAACCTGAAATGAAGCATGAATCCCTCATGGTGCAGTTTGTTAATAACATTTTTAGAAAGGGACACAGCTACTGTTCTAGTTATCACACCTCTAACAATAAGCCCCGTCTCTCTGCTCATGTCATTTGGTTTTGTGATGAAAAAAAAGGTAACAAAATCAGAAACACAGACTCACACCAGACAAGTTCTTCCAATATCATGAGCTAAGGATGCGCAAATCAAGAACATTGCACATTGGAGGTGTCCATTCTATTTATTTGATTTGATGACTGACTGCTGATTCAAATGATACTGACCAGGGTCGTGCGCCGGAAACTGCCCGTAGTGGCGGCGGAGCCATCCCTTCCGAGTATAGGCCTTCCCACAGGCGGTGCAGCGGTGGGGGCCGTCAGGGACAGCGATGCGTCGGCACACTGTAAGTTCAAACATTAGTTTATCATCTGATCTACTTCCAGTGCTTACATGCGTCATGTCCAGTGAGGTGGAAGTTGCAGGGTAAATTATGGCTTCTATTAAAGCACTAGTGTGCATCCCTCACACACAAGAACTGGACAGGATGCACTAAACGTCCGTCTGAAGTGCCCTACACAGCTACAGGAAACACTAAAACCAGCCATGCTACCTGATGTTTCATCTAAGTCCAGACCTGCTGTTCCTGAATGAATGAAAGAACAGGACTAGGAATAAGTTTTTGCTGGCTGAGCATTGCCCTAACTGTTACATACCTGTCAACCCGTACAGTTTACCAGTATAAAATAAGTTTTTCATGGTGGGGGGGGGGGGGGGGGGTGGGGGGGGGGGGGGGGTGATATGGCCATACAGGAAAATGGATACACGAAAACAATTTTCATGTGATTTTGTTGTTGTTTTAAACTGAGCAAAAAGACTGAAAACTGTTGAACGAGCAGCCAACACTTGCCATCGCCAAATGCACACCGACTGGCCTAGTACAACAGGCTAAGAAATCTTGTTGGCAGTGATATTTGAAGTCGTGCACGTGTATTCGGCATAACATTGCTTCTTCCTTCCACTGCCAAAAATGCCATTGGAATTCAAAAATGCTGCCACCAGCAAAAAACAAAAGACCTTGGCCTGCATAAGGGAAAGACAGGTTCACAAACACTGGACTAAGGTTTCCTCTCAAAAGGGATCGACACCTATGCTGTTAACCCCCACATTCATTGCAGAACCAACTCAAACACAGGTACTGCCACTGTAGGCCACCAGTTGTGACATTTGTTTATGATGAATTTAGCACACTACATGTGCAACCAAATTAGAGAAGGTGCCACACTTTTAAACCAAATTATCCAGACTAAAAATGTTCAGTGACCTCCCCTGATGACATGAACTTTAATCAGCTGCCAGTTTTCATTTTGGGGCTGTAAACTCCAAGAATGGACAACATGGCATGAATATGAAGTGCCATAGCAGCCAACTGAAATACACCAAGATAAAGAAAACTGACAACATGACACAATACGAAGTTACAAACAAGTTGATGTTCGAGTAAGCACTGACACCAATACATGTCAAGCTTTAGTTTGTCACTTCCACTGGAGTCTGTCACATCTGCAACATACCCAGTGAGCCCTGCAGCTACTTTAAACTGAATCAGTTACTGACAAGTACACATTCTCCCAAACCTCAGGAGAAGTAGATGACTGCAAGTCATAATTAAGCTATCAACGACTGATAGTGGGAATGGCTGGTGTGTAAAATTCAAAATAATGCTCACACCTCCAAAATCACTTCAAGCACAGGCAAAAACTGAGACAATCCAAGGGATAATAAATTGCTGGCATAGACCATTTTGATGAAATGCGGATTTTATGGTGGCGGTATTACATTACGATGCAGGATCAGCAAATTCAGTAGCCGATGCCTTGCTCTCTTACTGCGACTAGATCCATTTTTACAACCATTGCTTGCACAGTGAAGCAGCCTTCTCTGTGTAGTAGTAGATCACTGTATAGACTTGATTAGCAATTCTTTGTTGATCAGTGCTTTGTTTTATACTAGTTTGTGCAAACGTCTTCACTGATGTAGTTATTTTTAGTAGAAACTAAGTATTGTGTACTACAGACACTAAAAAAAAAAAAAAATCTTCCAAGCACTGGACAGGAAAACACCACTGCTCAACCAAAAACAGGCAAGTGGATGAACTTTCCATCTCATTTTTCATTGTTTTTCACTGTTTAACTGCTGTTTCAATGTCATTTTGTAGCTTGACAAAGGGGATTACCCCAGAAATTTCAAGACTGTGTCTTGTCCTAATAAATAACATTCTTTTGAACTTTTTATGTGTTTGTAGACACCAAGTTTTAGTAACAGACTTCCTGCTACCAGTGATGCTGTGAGGTCACATACTAAGTGAAAGTTCATGCCAATCATTCTGTTGCTAGTCTTTGAATCATTCTTTTTACCCAGTGTTGTCATCATTATTTTGCATCATTTTAACCATCTAATGTGCACTTTATTCTGATGAAAGTTTTATTCACATGTTAATATTTTGCACGCCATGTTAGCTGCAATTTAGTTGCACAAATCTGTATATATATAGACAGGTATAAGCAACACTTCCCACTATCATATGCCCTACATTATAAATATATTTTTAGTCTTCTTCCAAAAAGTTTAATATCCGAGTTATTTGGAACGCTTAGTCATTAAACTAATCCACTGTACCCTTTCAGTGTATGCCGTCAAAACAAATGGCGTTATGGTCTTTCTTCTGTTCAAACTGGCACCATAATAGTGAAGGGATGCAACCAAAGTTTTGTGTGGTGATACACGCATTTAATTACAGATTCAGTCTTAGCTGTTCATGTTACCATGGTTCTTATTTGCAACTTGAAAAAGATGAAAGTTTTCTCCCATCATTGAGTTTCATTCTTCTGTGTTCCAGCACTTAGTCCAACTTGTTTCAGATACATATTTTGTAATCACTTTGTGTTTGAAAATGACACAAATTTTTGTTTCCTTACTATGCTACTGGAAAAACAAATTTAAAAAAATAAAAAACTTTCTATGCTACTGAAGGAAAAAAGAAAAAACGCTTGATCCTGATGGACGCATACCACTAAAACTAGTTTACAGAGTTGACAGGGCTGCCAGCCAGCAGACACTGCAAGAAAAGGTCTTTGAAGAAACTCATCACTGCAACAAGGAGTGATCATACCTGAAAGTCTACAACCAAAAGCGGCATTGGCTGGCAGAAATGAACACAGAACAGAGTTGTAGAAGGGGCAAAGAGCATGTATTGCAGCACAGTTCTGTGCAACTCTGGAACCCCCCAAAACATGTGTATTCATGCACAAGGACCTCAGATTCATCCTTCAGACTTTCAGTGTGCACAAAATTTACTTTGAAATCCCCAGCAAGAAGTTACAACACCCTTTAAAAATCTGCCCAGTGCTGATGATGACCACAAACTTTCAACGAGAAACAATCCCAACATAAACAATGCAACCTGCACCAAGACAGCAGCAGTTTCACAAGGCACCAGCCATGTAATCACCAAGCAATACTGTAACCACTTTAATGAAAGTCTGAAGGATGAATCTGAGGTCTCTAGCTCGTATTTATTTAAGCCACCAGCCAATCTACCTACCTAACATTGTTTTGTTTTTTCCACTATTTTGTTTTGACTGTTTTCTAGCGACTGTTCGCATTTTTGTGTTTTGTTATTGTAGTTTGTTTCTTTCTTTTTCTTTCTTTGTTTTCTCTTGTTTTTTGTTTTTATTGTTGATATTTCTCACTCAGTTTTTGTTAGCAAAATGAAATTGTTCATCCGCCTTACATTGTGCATTTTTTCCAACTATAATATAACAAGCTCATCACCTATAAGCTACAGCTTGTTGATGAGCACATAATGATTCTTTGTATCTTTATTTTGTCTTGAATAAATTTTTGTTTAAAAAAAAAATAAAAAAAATGGATACTCAAAATACACTGTGTAAAGCTACAGTCACTCATTCGATTACACATGACTCAGTACAGTGGATCTGCTCAGGAGCAGAGAACAGCACTATACAGTTACTGTTGCAAAGTGTTTCGGGTTCATCTCGAGACTGTCTAAACACCCAGTCACCACGGTTAGGGGAGAGGGAGGGATAGGAGCACCAGACTGCCAAGGTGCCTGGGTGGTCGTAAGACTGGCAGTGGAAAGGAAGGTTGGTTCTTGGATTTTAACATCCCTCAATCCGCACAGGGTCACTTCAAGTTCAAATCTTACATTGTAGTCTTTTACACCAGTTCAAAACAAAGTCACCAGTTGAAAGCTGGATCACAGTTCTAACACAACAAATGCAGTCAACAGTGAAGTCCAAAAGGCACACAAGTCAAAAACAGGCACATCTCATTATTTACATTTTAACCAGCTACAACCCACAGAAGCGTATCATCCACAAAGGACTCCCCCCCCCCCCCCACCCCCCAATTCAGAACATGCATCCCTTCTGGCTTTTTAATACACAATGAAGAGATATTTGTAGACTGTTGGGCAATACCCCAACCTTTCCCAAGAGAAAAGCAGCCAACAAACATTTTTTGATTTTTCATTTTTACCCACAAGCCTTGATGTGGACCGGATACGTTTTTGGTACACTGTGAATTTAAGCTTAGCATATATATATATATATATCCCAATTCCCATGCCTGATGTCCAACTTCCTGTTATACAAGGGGCACTACTCAACAGGCAGTATCAGCCTCTAGTACTAATCTACTTCAGACAAGGTTTCACAAGTTTACTAAACTTACTGCTGTTTGGCCAAATGTAATAGCAACCCAGTGTTTGGCATCCCACTTCAGTTCACAGTCATGCACCACCATACCAAGGTTGGGTTAAAAAGGTTCAGCAGTTCAGAAAGTAACTTCCTTACAAACTAAGACATGTGAACTGACAGCGATTCAAATCCCCCCAACTTTGTTCAGGGGTATAAAGTCAATCTCTGATAGGTCTGACTTCTCAGCAGAGTGGACTGTGATTAGTAAACCCCAATGCAGTAAACCCCATTGCACAGCAATACCAACTCCACATGTTCAAACAAAAATGGAAACTGGTCATTTACATGTTGCTATGTTTTACAACAGAGCACTGACCTGAATGTCAGCAGACCCTAGAAAATTAAAATATTTCATGGGCAATGTCACTGGGAGATAAAAGTAGTCAGTTCTTTTGTCTTTTATGAACACCAAAAAGATTACATTTCAACTTACGCTGTCGCCCCACCGTGCGGTTCACCTGTGGGAGGCCCCAGTCAT
Source organism: Alviniconcha strummeri (assembly GCA_963584105.1). Lineage (NCBI taxonomy): Eukaryota > Metazoa > Mollusca > Gastropoda > Provannidae > Alviniconcha > Alviniconcha strummeri. The sequence goes on from OY757547.1 coordinate 9,090,904, forward strand.
CTGCAACATTGTAAAAAGACACTGATAAAGCCAGATCAGCACACACAAAATAAGCAGGGGAACATCATCGCATTCACTTCATATTCATTTCCCTGTGGGACATAACTGGTCTGATCTCCAAAGCCAAGTACTACATGCGACTACACGCGAGTTTGTGCTTTGGAGTCATGCTGCCTTTGAATGATTTGCATCAACATAAAAATTGCATATCTGGATTCAGTGGAATGAAAAATGTGTACAACATAATCTAAAATTAGCACACAAACAAACCCAAAATGACAGAGCAACTTGACTGTAGCGGTCACACCTTCTCCCAAGCAGCCCTTTAGTTTTCTGGGCCGGCTAGCTATAAATAGCTATTTAGCTCTGTGTCAGCAGGAGTCTGACTCTGTTGCCTGTGGCAGTGCATGGCTGACAGTACACAGTGGGGGATGAGGTTACAGGGTCATATGTGAGTTTCCGTCTTCATTGCAACTAAAGAAGTAACTGAGATATCTTTGTAGAAACTGCAGATGTCAAACATAGCACTTTTGACACTTTAGTGTAATTTGTTTTGGAAGGAAAACAACAACTGTTAGTGGAGTCAAAAGGGGCATGCATGGTTGAATCTTTACTTACTATTACACTGATGTTTTGTACCAATAAGCACCAAACAGAGGTTTTTGCACTCAAACTAAGAACGGCACCGTAAAGTACAACTACTACTAGACAGACATGCAAAGTGGTTTCAGAAAGTAAATTGAATTACCTTGGCTATGGTGGTCTGGTAGTCCACACCCTTCAGCAGTGATAAGCAGAACTCAGCTACTCTACAGCACACCCATTGTGTACTGTTATATTCCTTACACTTTACTTCTATAAAGTTTTGTCAACAAAACAACTGAAATAGAATCCAAAACATCGCCCGAGTACTATCAAAAACACTGGTATCCAAGCACAGGTATCCATTCCACAACAAGGTGTTGTGTGTCTGCCTGTGGGCAAGACCAGGTGGTAGGGATACTGACACAGGGTTCTCATTTACATCCCCTCCTGACTTGTCAGCTAATTACTCCCATGTTTGTCAGCATGCAATGTGACGAACACAGCCTGGAGAGTGCAGAGACCACTACACACCATCTGGGAAAACCTCTGGTCTTGATTTATGAGGTCTGATAATTTCCCTCAAATGAAAAGGAAGGGAGGAATTGATTGTGGCACCATCAATGTTTACAACCTAACAAAACATAAATTACTGCTGTCAGACTTGACCAAGAGGTGCCAGGGGACAGTCTGGCATGTGAGTAAACAGGAGATAACATCCCAAAGATGCTGAGGTGTGAAGAGTGGTGCACAATCTTTGTGAAAGTAAGAGGAAGGGGATTGAATCTTGAAGCTGCAGCCGCCATTTTGAAACCCTCTTGTAGCCAGGCAACGGGCCCCTAGAAAGCCCGCGCTGGCCTGAAACTGACCCCAGCAGGGCTAATGAGGTCAAATCAGGCAGGCGGCAGGGAGCAACTAAAGAGTACACTCTGACTGTTGCACTGAGAAGGTGTGCGGTACTCACAATCCGAGAGTGAACAGACAGAAATAGTAAAAAGAAAGTCCAACCATGCACACTATTAAATGGGCGCTTCTGAATCTGAATGCAATTTAAAGCACACTTCCTAAAATAAGGCTCTGAGTGCTGGCGGTGTCACAGCCCATGAGCAAAACCTGATGGACACATCTGTTGAACACAAAGAAAGTGATATAGCACTGAAAGTGAAAACGTTCAGTGAATTCGCCACTCACATAAACTCTGAACCGACTGGAACAGTCATGTGCAGCAGCATTTTTTAAGATGCACAGTGCAGCAGACGATATGTCAGCTAACCCAATTATCTATTTCTAATGAGATAAAATCAGTGGAAAATCAACATTGCCGCCATTTTTCCCGTTCATATTCAGTGTCAATGTGAAGCTTGTTTTAGCTTCCGTTATCTTCCATCTTAGATTAAATGATTCCCCTGACAGTATGTCTAGGCATACTGAGTCATGCCAAAGACCATTTCTGGGATCATGTCCACTGTCGACTGACCAGGAAATGTTACTGATCAGTTTGGCTAGGTCTGAAATGGGTGACCAATTCTTCTAGACAGGGGTTCATTACAATTATTGTTCTTCAGGAAAGTATGCAAATTTTATTCAGACAAGGCACTACCAACCATAAGGCACAGGGATCATTTCTGGGGGGGGGGGGGGGGGGGGGGATGTATTTACTGCCTTATATAGTCCAAAAATTACAGTAGCCTATATTTGTCATCCAGACTTGGCTCTTCATTGCCTAGACTTGCAGTGCAGCCAGAGAGGAGTGTGGTAGTAGTAACTGGATTTTAATGTCCTGTCAACCACACAGGGTCACCTCAGGACAGACAGGAGTGCAGGGCCACGGCCACATATAGTAGTGTTAGGTGATGCAGCAGCCACCAGTCATTTTGTGTAGTGACAGTGATGCAACTAAAATGCGTATGGCACCAACAAATTCAGTATTTATGCAAAACTATGCAATGCATGTGACCCTTGGTGCTCATTTCATTCATTAAAAAACACAATTTTTCTTTTCACCGATCAAGTGTTGATCAAAGAGATACAAAAATAAAAGCTAAAAATTAACACTTGGTGCAAAAATCATCTTGCAACACCTGCATTTTTACTCTCTGTTTGCTGTTTCACCCAACCATGCTGTTGAAGTAACAGTAATCAAATCACATGCAACGGTAAAGTCAACTATTCACAGTCCAGGATTTTTCCTCTTTTTTTTGGGGGGGGGGGGGGGGGGGGGGGAACCAGTCTTCAGACTGACAGCTTTTGTTATTTCAGGATTGAATCAGTCTTCCTCATGTCAAGGCTTTTAATGCTCAGTCAACCTGATGGGTCATATCAGGGATACAGCCTTCATCAAAATTGATCAGTCTTGACGTGTGTCAAAATAAATTCCAAGTTTCCGACAAAGGAAAGTATATCTGTGACAGTCTACTAGTTTGTGTATTTTTTTCCAATTCTATTTCTAACTACTGGTAACACCAAAATTCCTGGCTTGTGGGCAAAATCATAGTAGCAGACGATATTGGCAGCCATTTTGTTTTTTTATTGCTGGCGGCTTTACAGCCGCAATGACATATTTGTAAGTTTATAAAACTTTAGAAATTAGGTATTTATTGTAATTTTATAGATTTATAGCGAATATTTATTATGTAGACTTTCAAAATATTTTATAGAAGTAGGAACAGGGCTTAGATTAGATAGATTTGGGATTTGCAGATTTAATCGGTTGCAGAACTTTGAGTCTGGCGCCGAATTTGGTGTGTGTGTTTGTTATCCAGGCTTATTTCTTGATTTTTAGGTAAATAAGTAGGAGGACTGCTTATATAGTGAATGTTTGGTGTATTTTAGGGCCCTAGGTTCAAACTTGTAATAGTGTTTAGGGGTATAGGTTATGCTGTAGTTAATTAATTTGAGGTTAATTGCTGCGAGTGCAGTTCCACGGCTGGGCTCACAGAGTTAATCTTATTTTAGCTTCATTTGATAGACTAGATAACAAGAATAATTTTTGATAAAGAGATAATGGTCCACAGTTTTTGGCGTTTTAAACTGCATTATAAGGTGTTTAGTGCTTTTTGAGTTATGGGCCAATCAAAAGTTAGAAGAAACACAAGCTAGTAGTTTGAAGTGCCTCAGGCAGCCTGCACAGATTTTGCTGGACAGTGCTGTCCGTGTGGTCCACCCAGCTGATATATATAAGAGGCGAGTGCAGCAGGTGGCAGCCATCTTGAATTAGAGTTCCTTTGGCCTGGGTCCATGACTACATTTCAGCCACAAGTTCGGGAGAATCACCTCGTTGCCAGTAAGTTGGATAGCCATTTGCTCAGTTGTTGTGTTGTGTATGCTTTGATGTATGATGCTATGTATGTGTTGATTAGTTTGATACGCACTGCCACTTGTTCAGGTTTTGTTTATTCAGTCATGCTGCTGTTATGAATAATGTCATGGTGGAATGCCAAATTCAGTCATGTAATTTGACTTTGGATGTGGTCATTAACAGGAGAATTACAGTAACACTATGATGTATCAACCTCAGTCCAGTACTGTAGGATGTGTGGTACTAGGCTAGGCCTAGTATGTGAAGTTAATTGCAATTTAAGGGAGTATCTAGTCAATAGATTCCTAATATGCAAGTCATGTGTAAAGTGTAACATATTCCCAAGTTGCAATGCTTAATAGAGAGGTGGCTAGACTATCAGCTGCCATATGTGGAAGTTGTCTGCTACAGTCATAGACTACTGTCAGTTTGTATTATTGGTCACCCCAAGTGCCATCTTACAAGAGTAGAGTGCTGGTTGTTGATAATTGTGGATGTGGGCACCACTGCTCCTTCATATTCTTTTCAAGTGTCAGTATACCTACAAATAGCATGCACGTGGGCCAACCAATTAGAATTATAGTTTTTTTTTTGGCATTCACACCTGGCTGACCGACTCAGTGGCAGTGTAACATTCATGACCTGTCTGTATTCTATTTTGCTTTGGTTTAACTGGTTAATCTAGTCACTGTAATATATATTATAGATAGTATGTAGTATTGTATTTGTTCATAACTGTTCTTAAGATTTACTTATTGATATAGTCGTATTATAGTTATTATTTTTCTCTTGTTTATAAAGTTCATAACCGTTTCACTTATTGACTTGAATTATATTATCGCTCTTATGATGATCTATTATTTGTCTACAAACGTTCAGGACAGTTTTACTTATTTAGTTATAGTTACTGTTAATGATAGATTTACTTATTGCCTTAGTCATAAAATTTTTATTATGATTTTAAGTTTATACCTCAGGAGTGATTATGCCCCTAGACTAGTATGGCCTGAATGCCCTATATATAAATTATCATGATGACTGACCCCCCCCCCCCCCCCCCAATTATTACATTTTGGCCTGTAGTTACTGTTGTAATTATTGACTCAGCCCCCAATCTGTTTTAGATGACTTGTTTGTTTTGTACGTGTATACCTATGTTGTTGGTAGTCTTTTAAATTCTCTCTCCTTCTGGCATGGTGTAAATGTATTTCATCAAGAGTATTATGTAGTTGTTTCATATACTCTGAAGAAATGTTCCCTGCAACCTTCCCCTCAGCCCTTGTACGTCTGGGTGTGTAAATAAAAGTATCACTAGCGTGTGCCTGAGTCAAGGTGAATGACAGTTGTGGACTGATAGAATTGTGCTAGGTCCATCATATTGTGTTCATAACAATGGTTTTGTGATGTTTCCCCCTTACACATGGTCAGTTATACAGTTGCTGAGTTTTATAGTGGTTTTAGATTACTAAGTTCTAGAATGGTATGTTATGTTGCCTTATTAATTGTTGTGTGAGTACTTATGTCACTGTTATGATATTAATTGTTGTGCAAGTACTTATGTCACTTAGAGTTGTATGCATTTCAGTGAGAGAGTATTATGTAGTTGTTTCATATACTCTGAATGTCTGACGAGATGTTCCCTGCAACCTACCCCTCAATCCCTTAGCATGCTTGAATGTGAATGATGTCGAGATGTTATTAATGGATGTTGTTCTGTGATGCGTCCATTCCGTGTCAAACGGTGTCACTAGTAGTTGTTCTATCAACTTTGGCTTACAATGGTCCTTCAGTTCATGCTTATTGTGGTTAGTGCATTTGATTATTTTATACATTTCATTGAGAGTACTATGTGGTTGTTTCATAGGCTCCAATGTATTGTTTCAGGCATAACAATGACTTAGTACTATATTCTAATTTTGTATGTTGATTTCTAAAACATTATATGTCTATTATTATGTGTAAATAATGTATGCTCGGCTGGACCTACAATTGTGTTTATTGTTTTTCACAGCGTGCTGTCTTCACAACCAATAAATGGTGAAACATTTGTTTGGAGTCTGGAGTCCATTCCTCACGACCTGTCGCATATCTATACTTAATTACCTCAATCGTTGTGAGCTTTCCACATCAAGTGATATGTCACCCAAGTTCACAGCAGCCCGCAGAGTTATCAACTGACGCAATAATAATTAGACCTAATCAGTGTTCTCAGTGAAGATTCTGCAATTATGCAATTCCCTGGGGGTAATTACTTCTGTGGTTTAAACGAGTTAATGTACATATTATTCATGCATTGAATTTCAAGATTTGTTGGAGTGCTATGAATCTCACGCATTTTGCCAGCCCTCTCCCCTTCTTGTGTGCGCATACATGGGTGGATGTGCATGCCGGAGTGAATGCAAGTGTGCAAGGGATACAATATTTTTTAGGGTTTGTGTACATATTTTTGTTGATCCTGTAAGCGTAAACAGGCACTGCAACAAGGACTTACCATTGGAAGGGATGGACTCCGCCCCAGGGTTCACCGGTCTCGCGCCTGTAACAAAACGAAAACCTGTGTTTAATTATTATAGTCAGGTTAATAAAACTTTTGGTAACGAGTATGGCAGTATACCTGTGAAAACCTGCATTTAATGATTATAGACATTATAGACATAGACACAGATGCAGGAAAATATCATGCCTTTGTATGTTAGGCCTGCAGAAGTTAAAAATCATCAACTGAATGTTAAAATCCTAGGATGGAACTGCATGATTTTTTTTCCTTTCCCCATTTCACATCCAACCATGTTCACTGTTTTGGGCTAATTGATGAGATGACAACACAGCATTGCTGAGAACATGGCTCTGATTTAATCTCTGATGATTGGAAGTTTCATAAATTCATCGAAAATCAGAGAAGGCACACATGACCAGCCCAACAGACAGTTTTTGACATTTAGGCTTTTGTACCTATCTTGGGCAACAGTGCCACAGTATTTCTGCTGCTATGAATCATGAAAACTCTGTATCTGACACTAGTAACAAAGTCTCCTTTTAACCTTCTGCGTCCTTTGATCCGATTTCACAATGCCACTATTGCCAGCAATCAGTTTTGTTTGAGATTCCCCCCCACCCCACCCCAAAGATACTTTTAACTAACACCCCTGTAACTAGCAGCAATTCAGCAAGACCATCGAAAGGTGCCGGAGAGCAATGCTGGGAGTGTGACTTGACCCTTTAAAGTTGACTGGGGACCCTCTAAAAGTTGTGGTATGGGGTTTCACCGACTCCCTTCAAATATTAAAGAGAAGTCTGCCTTGCAACACTGAATGATCAAAACCTCACGGGAACATTAAACAGAACAGAGAACCACCCACAACGCATTCACAGAGTGTAAACAGTCTCTGTAACAGGGTAACTAACTTGATGCTTTACACCTAGTCAAACAATATGGTTATATCAGGGGGAAACACATTTGTTTCAGGGTACGATAAATGCTAAAAAAATAATTTGTATACTAAAACAGTATACAGTCTGCTTGATCAAAACGAACAGGGACCTACCATCAAAACAGGAGGTCCGCCGGCGCTTGCAATCTGCAACAAAAAGAAAACATGTTTAATGATAAAATTCAAGAGTGAATTGTGTTCACTAATTCCTCCATCCCATTTGATCAAAGCTCCTGTCACCTCTTACTGTGAAACAGTTTACATGCCTGAAAGCTAAAGAACAGCTCAAAATTCCCCAGTGTATATATGGTCATGAGAGAGACAGACACAGACAGAGACAGACAGACACAGAGAACAGACACTGAGAAAGGTGGATTGGCCTCCTCCTCAACTTTTAGACACCTGTACCAACTACCTCCAGCATTCTCTGTAGCTTGGCCTCCATGACCATAAATTATTGCTTGACGTCCACATAAGCAAGGATGCTTATTAGGGACGAGGATGGGGGTGGGGGGGTTTGGGACAACGACGAAAGAGTGAATGCTCAACCACGGATAATGCCCCAAAAAGACTGGAGAGACCGTGGACCACCACCAGAACAATGGAAGGGTTAAGGTGGTGTCCCCTCACCGTTGCCCAATATGGTTATGTCAGGGTGAAACACATTTTGTCAGCATATGAAAAATGCTAAAAATATATACATGCTAAAACTGGTATACAGGCAGATTTTAAAAAACAAACAGGGACCTACCATTAGGAGAAGGCATCCGCTGCCTCTTTCGGGCTGCAACAGAAACAGGATTAATGATAAAATTCAGAGTGAATTGTGTCCACTAATTTCATCATCCCATTTGATCAGAAGCTCCCATCACCTTTTACTGTGAAACAGTTCATAAGGATGATAAGCCTGAAAAGTGAAAGTGAATGGATAGCTCAAAATTCCACATTGTATATGGCGTCAGAAATGGCATCAAATGGATCGTTCTATGCACTATCCAAGTTTTGGAAAGCGATTTAGGCACTTTGTGCTGGTCAACACAAAAAATAATTATCAATAATATGAATAGAGTTTGAACTTTAATACCTTTAAATCTGTTTTGACCATGATGATTTTGAAATTGGTGCAATCGGACTTTAACAAAAGTTATTTTATGTCACGAAAATTGCTGTAGAAGTACTAGAACACGATTTCTGTGACACAGAAATCAGTACCTATGATCGGCAACAAATACCATCTCAGAAACACAACAAACAAGAAAACAACTACTGGTGTCATTAGCCTTCTAAATGATTTCTGATGAATCCTTCATTGCCCATGGACAAAGTACGGTATTAGACTATTAGTAAAACTGATAGGGCTTTTTCATCCAAAAACTGTAGCTACAAGCAAGATACTCTCTAAAAGAAGGGCAGTGTTAAAACTTATGGTGTGAAGTTATGTACATTTTAGCATTCCAGTGACTTATTGTCACAGATACATACAGTCCAGGTTGTTAGTCTTAGTTTTATAGTGACCACTGCAGTGTTATCTCTTTAAACCTTTTCCATATAAAGATGAGCCAAATTACTATCGAACAATCTGCATTTGTAGCATCAAACCTGGAAATAGTCCCATTTGGTGTGAAGTTATGTACATATGTGCTTTTACTTATGTAAAATGCTCCTTTCAGTTGAAATATTTGGCAATATTTACAGGAGTGCGTACCGGCATTTCAGATTATGTCATGGAGGAGCTTTTCTGTAGTGTATTAGGCTACAGAAATAAACGTCTAAGAGTAAGACCTACGTTTGGTTTTGTGACATTGCGATCGCCAAGAAACACTTTGTCTACGTTAATATTTATCCACATGTACTGATGTAGTGACAGTAAATTTTAAGTCTATGCAAGTATTCAACTCCACAACTAAAATTATCAAGAACATGGCTCTAATCCACCTGTAACCTAGTCATTTTCATACAAAAAATGCATCTAATGATTTACTGCAGTGATTCCTACATAGCCATCTCAACAGCTTTTTGTGAACAAAATCAAAGTCTATAGACTGATAGTTTTTCATATGCCAGAAGAAATGGCAGCTTGTTCCCAAACCAGAGGAAAGATTCAAAAGATAATTTTGGGGAAATGGTGTGAAGCTATACATGTACAGAATCATTTTCTTTGAATTATTTTGTCTGTTAACCAGGAACACTGATTTTACTTACAGTTACCAAGATACTGTTTGTTTGTGATGCACAACACCTTTTGTTTGTGTTCATTTGTTAGTTTTGTGAACAGTCAACTTCATGCTGGTGTGATGTATATTTGTATATATATACCAAAAGCTGTAACTACTAAATGTAATATTTAAAAAATGAAATCAATGTCAACTATTTCACACAATTTTTTACCCCTGACCATACCTAATACTTTAACAGAACTGTCATCAGAAAGACATTTTCAGAAATACTTTCGGAAGATACAGCCACCACAGCAATTGCCAAATGACCACAAAGCCAATGTCAATGAGAACATTAAACAAAACAAGGCAGCACCCACTGGATACTGACAAAGGCTAATAAGAACAGTAAACAAAGAGACACCCACTGTATACTGACAAAGACCAATGAGATTAAACAGAAGAGACACCCATTGTATACTGACAAAGGTCAATGAGAACATTAAACAGAACAAAGAGATGCCCACCATAACAAAGGCCAAATGATAGCATTAAATAAAAGAGGCATCCACTGTCTAAACCATGGACACTAAGAACAAGGGAAGGGGGAATCTTTCAAGGCCCCTTGCCCAATTTTGTATGCATTTAAAAACTGATGTCCCTAGGCTACCCCCACCCCCTTACCCATCTGTGTCCCAACAAGCCCCCCCCCCCCCCACGTGGAAGAGCAAGCAAGCAACTGGATTTCAATGTCTTATTAGTCACACAGGGTTAACCTCAGAGAAAACACTGTCAAAGCAAGCTCTAACCTTACCCATACAAGGCAGTGCAGAAGTGTGTATCACTGACTGCTAACACAGCAAATGAAGATGAACAAAAAAAAATATTACTATTGTTATCTATAAATACATGCACAAATAAATGTATTTGGTTTTTTAGATGAATAATTATTGTCATACATTTTTCATTAAAATACAAATATTTTTTTGATTATTAAAGGCTTAGTTTAAGCATGCATATACCTATTAACCGGAACATGAAAATTATCAAAATGACTAAAAGAAATCAGTGTAATGTCATAACTGAAACTCATTGGAAGTAACAAAACAGTCTTGATTGAGTTAGGATACTATATTTTTAATATTTGAGACAAACTTGTCAATCATGACAGTACCGTGCTGACATGGTACATCATCTACATGAAGCCTTGACCGGTATTATAAGAAAAAATGATCAAAATGGTTTTGTTTTTCCAGTTAAAAAAGAAGCTATCAAAGTGTTATATCAATGCAATAAAAGCAAACTATGGCTGGATGACAAAACAGACCCCCCCCCCCCCCATCTTTTGCCTTTTTATTGTTTTTTTATTATTATTGGGGGAGGTGGGGGTGTTGTTTTAGTTTTTTAATATCTTCTGCCATGACGACGCCTTCCGGAAACAAGTTGTTCATGAGATGCATACAATCCCACTCAGTCGGGGTTTGAAGACTTATATGACTTTTCTCTGCTCCACACGTGAGGGGAAACCAAATCACCGCGCCACGACAGATGTCGGACGTTCACGCGAGATTTAATCATTCCTAGCACAAAAGCACGTGACCACCCAGCAACTCAGTGCGGAAAGGGTCTATTCAATTCCATCCAAACTAAATATTCAGGAAAAATCAGTTCAACTTCTATTCATTTTGGGGTTAGCTCAGTCAAAGCCGGCGGTTTCTCAGTGACGTTCACACACCGAGACCAACAATGCAGTGATTTGATATTGCGGCACGTGCGCATGTGACGGTCTTCTCCCTTTGACTGAACTTTCCCGCCAAGCGCGTCCGCACGGGCAGAAAATCCCGGCAGCGCATAACCGCCATCACGACGCACAATGTCGCTGACTCTAGCCGGAGACTACGAAAAACTGACCTGGAAACCTAACAATGCCAAAGAGGCAGGTCGGAAATTCCGATTGGGGCGTTTTTAGGTTATATTGTGCTGCTTTTCAGCCGGTCTGGTCCATGCAGTGCCTGTAGGCCAACTCCGGCCGTTCCTTGGCGGCACAAGCTATGCGGGCCCGAGACCGGCCCGGACCGCCGGTATGGCATAACCTAAGCCTTCTCACACGGTCAACTACCCTATTTTGCCTTTAGTCTGTGTGATACAATCTCAGGTTACATTGAGAAGTGGGGGAGGGGGGGGGGGACTGTCATTATTATCGGCCACATGTGTCTACACAGCTTTTTAGTATGACTACGACCGGCATGTAAAGTTCTAGGGTCAGATGGGTCCTGTCTGTGACAGGGAGCCTCTTCGCCCCGGACGGCCCGTGGCCGACCTTACTGAAGAGGTCCATGGCCCAACATGCCGCGGAGGCCGGCCGAGAGACTCGAAATGTGTCTGTGGGTGTCAGCCGTTACAAATGGGCCGCCAGAAGTTCAAGTTAACCAGCTGGCCTCAAGTGCGTGCGTCATCATGGCTTTGCCGCCAGGATGAGAGGGGGCAGTTTTGGGTGGGACATACGACTGGAGACACAGTCAATGCAGTGCAGACGCAGACACACCGTCATTGAAGATGATGATTATGAGTTGATGCTTCATGTCCTCAGATGTCATTTGACATATTAGGGACAAGTTGTGACCAATGCCGAAGCACGGTTCAATAAAATCCACATACGTAAGGTGTATGCGTGTTTAGCTGTAACCTGCCACCTGCACTTTTGGCAGAATGACCGGGATTTTTTATGTGCTGCTGTGGTAACACGGGGGTGGAACGGATACCGAAATAAGAGTCAGCACAGAAAGTCGACCCTGGAGAAGAAAATTCTCCCGCCGTTCCAGAAGGGATTCGAACCCGCGACCTTTCAATCACGAGTCCGGTGCTCTAACCACTGAGCTATCCCCGCCCCCCCCCCCTCCCCCCCCCCGGCCACTGAATATAGTATTCAAAAAGATATACCGCGCACTCAGGCCGTGGCGGTGGCAATGAGACCACGTGGCTGGTCAGTCTTTGCCGGGAGACCGGCCACTAGAAGTACAGGCCGGTACGATTGATTTGCCGAGGCTACCACCGCCAGACGACCACTCACTTTTGCCGAGCTCACGCCGCTCATGGCCAGCAGGTCGTCAAATTAATCATATTATTTTAATTATAGGTGTCGGCCTAACGAGGAGCTAAAACTTAATCACCGAGTGACAAAAAGTTGCAACAAAAATTGCCGCGTCCCAGTCGCCGAGAATTGCAGAGGACCCGGCGGTTTAACTACTCAGTGAAACTAAAAAGCAATTTGACTAACTGAACAATTTGTCTCGGGGTATGATACTGTAAACTGATAGTGATAATCAGTTCCGTTGTTCAGTCAAAAAGCAGTTTTACTCACGGTTCTGACCAGAGTATTCCATTTTCTTTGCCGACGATTTGCGTAGTGATAACAAAATTTCGCTGCACCGAGTCTCGACACAAACCTCATTTGCATACTGGTCGTTTTTACTGTTAAAAAAGGGGGGTAAGAGGTTTTGTCAGTCGAGCTTTCTGTGACTTTATACAAAAGACAAATCTGTCACCCCTTTTGGATCATGAGATGATCCCGCAGCCTCCGTGGACTAAAACTCAGTCCAGTGGCGATCTTTTCCACGGATTTCACGTGCTAGATCAAGGTTGGGCCCCAAAATTCGAGTGAATTGTCGTGAATATGAATAGCTCTCCCTCTCTCTCTTATACACTGATACACTGTCTCACACACATACACAGAGTTGACACACAGACACCATGGCTACACGACTCACGCGCGCGTGCACACATACCCTCTCTCTCTCTCTCTCTCTCTCTCTCTCTCACACACACACACACACACACACACACACACACACACTGATACATTATTATGTTTTATCATATTTCAGTTAGACAAAAGAGGGTGCAGGCGAATGAATTATGTATAATTGTTTTATTACTAGTTTTTAAATTTATTATGTTTTATCATATTTTATTTCATTTAACCTGAAAACAACGCTGTAAACATTGTTCTAGTTATGCTGCTTTTATTTATCTGTGATTAGATACTGATTGTTGTTACTGTGTTCTGAAAGTGGTATACTCCATTGTGGATG
>OY757547.1:9107161-9109661 GCA_963584105.1 Alviniconcha strummeri
ATCACAAACCCAAGAAACAACCAGACAAAAAAACGAAACTGCAATCGATGCAGACAGGTCAAAGGACGACACAAACCAAGAAAACAATCAAACCCGAAACAAAACTGGAATCTGCCCATATCGGAAACGAAGAACAAAAAACAAACAAAAAAACAAAAAGACAAAACTGGAGTCGACGGAGACAGGTCTACTTACAACACACATACCAAGACAATACCAACGATTATGCGTTTAGAATCGATACAGACAGGTCTACCTTACAACACACATACCAAGACATTACCAACAATTATGGTTTTAGAATCGATACAGACAGGTCTACTTACAACACACTTACCAAGACAATACCAACGATTATGTTTTTAGAATCGATACAGACAGGTCTACTTACAACACACTTACCAAGACAATACCAACGATTATGTTTTTAGAATCGATACAGTCTGGTCTACTTACAACACACTTACCAAGGCAATACCAACGATTATGTTTTTAGAATCGATACAGACTGGTCTACCTACAACGTAAACCAAGACAACAACAACGATTATGTTTTAGAATCGATAGAGACTGGTCGACCTACAACACAAACCAAGACAACAACAACGATTATGTGTTTCTAAAATCGATAGAGACTGGTCGACTTACAACACAAACCAAGACAACAACAACGATTATGTGTTTAGAATCGATAGAGACTGGTCGAGTTTACAACACAAACCAAGACAACAACAACGATTATGTGTTTAGAATCGATAGAGACTGGTCGACTTACAACACAAACCAAGACAACAACAACGATTATGTGTTTAGAATCGATAGAGACTGGTCGACTTACAACACAAACCAAGACAACAACAACAATTATGTGTTTAGAATCGATAGAGACTGGTCGACTTACAACACAAACCAAGACAACAACAACAATTATGTGTTTAGAATCGATACACACACAGGACATCACAATCAACAACCCCCCCCCCCCCCCCCCTCCAGCACTCCTCCCCCCCCTCCTCCAGCACTCTCTGCCTCCCCCCATCCTCCCTCCCCCCCCCTCCACCACCACCACACCCCACAACCAAGTAAATGTAATTTCAGTTTCAGTTTCAAGCGAGTCTTTACAGCTTCTTCCTTGCTTTCTCCGACACGGTCTCATCAATGGAGCAATAAATGATTCACCCTGCTTTACGACGAATGCCCGACACCTTTTTGACAGGCGCTCAACATATTCAAATATTTTATGCGCCTCGGGAAATCTAGGTTCCGGAAGGGAGGGTGGGGGGATGAATTTTGCATCGAAGTCCCGCTGTGTGTCTTAACGTTTCGGTACAAAACGCAGTGCAGTCTTCTTCTTCTTTTTTGTTTGTTTTTTTGTTTTTGTTTGTTTGTTTTTCTTTTTCTTTCTGTCTTCTTCTTCTTTCTTCTTTTCTCTTCGTCTTTCTTTCTTCAGCGTCTTTTTCGCAACCCCCCCCCCCCGCCCACTCCCTATTTCCCCCCGTCTTTCTGCTGTCTGTCTTCATCAGTTCCTTTTGTTTTTCTTTCTTTCTTTCTTTTATTCTTTTTGTTGTTGTTGTTGTTGACTTGTTTGTTTTGATGTTGTCGTTTTGTTTTTATCATGGTATGTATACGTATAGGTTCCTTTCGTTTTGTTTCCGGTTCATTTGATTTTGTTAGCCATTTGGCTTGATTCATTCGTTTTTCTATACGTTTCGTAGTACATGGTGTGGTTAACAGGGTGGTTAAGTCACTATGCTGGAGATGGAAGGGTTGGGGGTTTGACTCCAGATTCGAACAGTAACTTTCCTCATAAGCCTCCAGTACTTCCTCCTCCTCCTCTTCTCCCTTCCCCACTCCCTCCCTTCCCACACTCCCTCTCCCCCTCTGCACCGCCCCACTGCCACCCACCCTCCCTCCCTACCCAACCCTTCCCACTCCCACTCCCCATCATCTCCTACTCCCCACTCCCTCCCCATCCTCTTCACTCCCTCCTTCCCCATTCCCTCCACTCCACTCCCCCCCTCCCCATTCCCCCCACCCACTCCCCCTCCCTCCCAATCCCCCCCCCCCCCACTCCCTCCTAACCTTGGTACCTCCTTCTTAGTCTCAGGGGTGGTGGACTGGAGTGTCCGGTCTTCCGGATGAGACGAAAACACGGAGACTCCGTGTTCTTTAGGTGTATATTTTGCAGCAAATTCCTCGACTTGGGAAAGTCACAAATTCATTGCAAATTCCGGTAAATTCACGAAATTACCGTTTTTGTCAAGGATTTCACGAATTCCTAAAATGTCTAGGGATTTCGTGAAATTCGTGATTTCGTGAAATTCCTAAATTCATGATGTTACTTTTTCCACGATTTTATTAAACTGAATAAAGTGTATACTGTAGAGAGAGAGAGAGAGAGGGTATAACAAAGTCCAAGCATGTTTTTTAGTGGAAACTTTTTACTCCGAATTTTCGCCCTTGAGAGCTTCGTCAAGGCCCGGTTAGCTTGACTGATTCC
>OY757547.1:9114661-9127161 GCA_963584105.1 Alviniconcha strummeri
CACACACACACACACACACACACACACACACACACCGCGCAGTGAAAGTTTCTCATTCAGAATCACTACATGCGACAAGAGCGCAGATAGTCTCCTCGAGAGCAGAGACTAACGCTGTACGCAGGCGATCAATAATAATAATAGAATGGTTCTATCGGACACGATTTTCCTCTTTATAAATTATTCTTTAGTTACTGTTTATTAAGTGTGCGTTGCTACTGCCGTGGCTGGTGTCGGGCGGCGGACGGGGGTGGGGGGTGGGGGGGGGTCTTTAACGTGCGCATGCCAACCACAAGGGACGTCTGCTTCACGTTTTACCCGGAGGACTGATGGACTGATATGCGCAGATAAAGCACAGATCAATACCAGTTTCTTCTTCTTTAAAGGAAGATCTGCATTGATCTATGTATACATATGTGTGCCATTTCCCTAAATAGGACGAACAAAAATCTCTGTACGCAGATGTTTCCAGCCATCTTGGATAGACACAGAAGTAAGCACTCACCCATCCTTAAACATTAATATGCACGTCAATACTCCTCCCTCCTTGAATAAATAGAGTGGTTTACTAAGTCAATACCAACCCCTCCTTGTACATATATATCAATATATAAGAGAGAGAGACAGAGACAGACAGACACACAGACAGACGCACAGACAGAGAGCACAGAACCTCTCTCTCTCTCTCTCTCTCTATATATATATATATATATACACAGAGAGAGAGAGAGAGAGAGAGAGAGAGAGAGAGAGAGAGAGAGAGAGAGAGAGAGAGAGAGAGAGAACTCGAACCCCTACTCGAACTCGAAAACTTAATTTTACAAGGAATGTAGTTTTCAGTCGATAAACTATCTGACAGCTAGTCTTTGCTAAGCTACTGATCACACACACACACACACACACACACACACACACACACACACACACACACACACACACACACACACACACACACACACACACACAGATGCCAGTGCTAACAGGTGCTCCCGCGTCACTTAGTGTTTTCAATAAGCACACCATTTCCGTCAAATGTTTCCTCATTTCCGAATTTAATGTGTGTCAAAGTCTGAAGAAACAATTTGATTTTTTTAGGAGTAACCCATGACTAGGATATTTTTCATCTGTGCATGGAAGTGTGCTATTTTCCTTCCCTTCAGAGGACGTTGATATTTACCTCACATAAAGAGCAAGTCTGAAGGAAGCTCCTGGTTTGTACTTAGCCATAAATATTCCACTTCGGGAAGCACCTTTTGGCACAGGCAAATCTAAATGTATGTGAATGTGTGTCGTGTGTGTGAGTGTGTGTGTGTGTGTGTGTGTGTGTGTGTGTGTGTGTGTGTGTGTGTGTGTGTGTGTGTGTGTGTGTGTGTGTGTGTGAGAGATAGAGAGAGAGAGAGAGAGAACGAACGAACGAACGAATATTTTCTTAACGAGGGTAATGGAATCAGTGCAATACTTTTTTTTATCCAGCCCTCGGGCAAAACAACAACAACAACAACAACAACAACAAAAACAATCGAAGACCAAATAATTATAAACTCAAAAAATCATATTAACTATTGAGAGACAGACAGACAGACAGACAGACAGAGTAAAATGCAGAGCATGCATGTATACATAATATACATATTTGACACATATTTACAAACATTGAGAATATAAACGAATGCGATCATGTTCAAAATCAAAGAAATAGTGCACATATCTTTAGTCAGTGTTTGTTATGATTTTTTCCATTAAGTACTGTTTAAATGTTTTTTTAAATGCTTTGTGATCTGACAAAAGATTTGATCGATAATGGTAATTTGTTCCATAGGTTTCCCCCGGAATACTTCAGGCTACATTTAAATAAATCTAATCTAGAACGGGGTACTACAAGTTTGTGTTAATGTCTGTTCTGATTTGAATGAAAGTTTAGATTTGATGGTGCATAACCAGATACTATTTTATGCATAATAACACCTTTATTAAATTCTAATTTTAGTTTTAGCGGAAGAACATCTAAAAGTTTATAGTCGTGAGCTGTCAAAGATGTGGATTTTAGAAGGGTTAATTTAAGGGCTCGCTTGTGAATACTAACAAGAGGTTTTAATGTGTTTGCACAAGTAGAGTCCCAGAGTGTTGAAGCATAGCCAATGACTGGTTGGATATATGCATGAAAACTTAGTTTTCGAGCATGAGCATTTAGAAAATGTTTAATTTTTGCGAGTTGGTATAGCTTTTGAGAAACATATTTGGTTAGTTCATATACATGATTTGTCCAAGACAAATTATTATCAGTAGTTACTCCTAAAACTTTATGTGTTGCTACTTCGACAATGTTCTAATTTCCAATATAAAGTGGCATGCGAGAAGATATGTTCTGGCGTTTTTGTCTTGTTGTTATGGTCATGTATCTGGTTTTGTACGAGTTTAGCGACATATGATTTAGTTCAGTCCATTGAAGAAGATTATTGATACTTTCCTGTAAGGTAAGCAAAAGATTATTTAGGTTTGAGTGACTAGAATGGATAGTGGTGTCATCAGCAAATAGTTCATTCACATAAAGCTTTTATGAATAAGGGCAAGAGAGAGAGAGAGAGAGCGAACTCGAACTCAAAAACTTTATTTTACAAGGATTGTAGTTTAGGTTCAGTCAAAAACCTGTCTAACAACTAGTCCTTGTTAAGCTACTTATGAGTAGATATCAAATTACAGGCATTACATATATACATATATAGGCATGAATGAGTGAGTGAAACATTATACATGAGAATTTCCATGCAAGCATAGCGTGTTCACAGCGCCAGATGCACACATGCCATATATCATTCAGTTACATATTATGAGCATACAACCACTTCGGGAAGCACCTTTTGGCACAGGCAGATCTAAATGTATGTGAGTGTGTATGGTGTGTGTGTGTGTGTGTGTGTGTGTGTGTGTGTGTGTGTGTGAGAGAGAGAGAGAGAGAGAGAGAGAGAGAGAGAGAGAGAGAGAGAGAGAGAGAGAGAGAGAGAGAGAGAGAGAGCAGATCCATAGATAATAACAATAATAGCAATATACTTTTTTCTGTCCCAGAGGGAAATTGAGTTGTTATTCGACCTCATACGTTAAAGTACAACCAAAAATTGGATTGTAAATAGTGTCTTAATCATTCAAAGTCACACACACACACACACACACACACACACACACACACACACACACACACACACACACACACACACACACACACACACAACTACGGATATACCTACAACTCCTATCTCCTAAACTAAGTACGTTAAAATACTGGTCTAATGCTAATACCCAAATTGACCTGGATAATTTTATACCAAAGGCCAAAACATAAAAACTCTCAAATTGAATAAAAACAATAGGCATGCACATTGCCTTTGTAGACAATCAGATAGATAGATAGATAGATAGATAGATAGATAGATAGATAGATAGGTAGGTAGGTAGGTAGGTAGGTAGGTAGGTAGGTAGGTAGGTAGGTAGGTAGGTAGGTAGGTAGGTAGACAGACAGACAAAGCAATTGTGCCGAAAATGTAGGCTTTTTAAGCGAACTAGTTTTTTCTTTGTTTTTCTCCGTTTTGACATCTAGGCAGCTAGCTAGCTAAATATATCCTTCTGTAAATAGATAGATCCTTCTATTCAAAGATAACTAAATCCTTCTATAGATAGTAGACAGATAGGTCCTTCTATAGACAGATGGATAGCTACATAGATAATAATAATGTACATTTATCACGCGCTCACCAACGCCCTGAGCGCTCACATGATACATATTAACCTAAATACAATATTTTATACCCACGTAGAGCACAGTCCTACCCAAACAATTTGCATAAGGTACGTATTATATGGAAACACACACACACACACACACACACACACACACACACACACACACACACACACACACACACACACACACACACACACACTAACTATAAATCCTTCTATTTCACATGGGGGGCAATGCAATACAAGTTCATGATTATCTGCTGACCTTCTTTCTCAATCCCGCCCACACGTTATGCGAGACCATGCAAGTGTCTCACGCATTGTTTCTTTGATCGTCCCCGGAATCGATGAGGTCACATTTGTTGTGTACAAGCATGAACCTCCCACCTGACCCGGATCAAAAGCTGCCATGGTATTGACCTAAGTGCCATTGACTTATATCGGTGACGCTCAGTGTCGTTAAAGCACACGCTAACAGTACGTGCAAGTAAGACTTGCTAATAGTTCAGTTCAGGATGGTAGATATGCACTCGGAAAATCCCATATGCGCTCCACCCCGTCTCTGAGAAGCTTCCACAACGTTGCCTTTGAAACGGTTCCAATGTTCGTCTGACTGACGATGGCCCTCTCTCGTCCTTAAGTCTGGCGGACATTAAATTGTGGGCACCTAATCCTTTCATAACGGTTTCATATTGTTACGGATGGCGCGGCCATAACAAAGCAGCAAGACCCAGACACATGAAAGGTTCAAAAGAACGCTATTTGTTATGACAAAACCCAGAAGGCGAATTTTCGGGGTAATCCCCTTTGTCTTTATCAAGGCACAAAACGACTCTTAAACAAAACTTAAACGGCGAAAATATATGTAGAACTAGGACTCTTATCTGCTTTAACTGAGCTATGTTCTTTTCGTGTCCAGTGTTCGGAAGAATGTTTGGCAATAATAGTAGACCTGCAAGGCTGTATTATATAGACTTGTGGTCTTCTGTCTTGATCTGTGTCGTGAATAGTGAATTAAAAACTGTTGCGAGGAGTTGATTATTTCTATGATACCCTCATATGATCTTCGCGGCTCTCGGGGTATAAAATATAATATGTATGTATAGTTAGAATGCTCGTGTGTGCCGGTGATCGTGTGAGTGTGTGTGTGTGTGTGTGTGTGTGTGTGTGTGTGTGTGTGTGTGTGTGTGTGTGTGTGTGTGTGTGTGGACAAGCTTTTGCGCTTTACAAATACTTTAATTATTATTAAAATATCAAATAATTATTGCAGCTCAGGTGAATAAGTGATCGACAAGACGTTTTGAAGGTTAATCCACTATCAGTCCAATTCGACGTTGCTAGCGGAAATGAAAGAGTAAATGTTTTGATAAGTAAGTTCTTGAATTTAAGCTCCCACCAATTGGTCATGGTTACCTCAGAATGAACAGACTATTTTAAAGCACACATTTAAGAATTAGATCGGGGCGAACAAAGACTATTTTAAACCACACATTTAAGAATTACATCGGGGCGAACAAAGACTAATTTAACTCACACATTTAAGGATTAGTTCGGGGCGAACAAAGACTACTTTAAATCTCACATTTAAGAATTAGATCGGGGCGAACAAAGACTATTTTAAACCACACATTTAAAAATTAGATCGGGGCGAACAAAAACTATTTTAAACCACACATTTAAAAATTAGCTCGGGACGAACAAAGACTATTTTAAACTACACATTTAAAAATTAGCTCGGGGCGAACGAAACGATGAAAACGGCAGACAGACGAAAGAACAATAACTCTTTTAACGACTCCTACGTAGCAGTTCTTCACGCTCGTATTTGTTGTTTTGTCGTAACAATCGATTGCCATGCAATCTCTTTGAAGTTTTTATTCTAAGCGCAGTGAATCGGGGCAACCTGGCACAGGTCTTTTGCAGCGTGTGGGTGGTGTCACAGATTGCAACGATGAATCAGAAATGAAACGAAGACATTAAAGCGGTGTTGATGGTTATTGCAAGCAGCGGTTCGATCTGTTTGCCATCTGCTGTGTATAACATTATATGTGAGCTTTCTGGGTATATGAGATCTTCATTTCTTTATTATATGCACTCGGCTGTCTGCAGCCGAGTTGGTCTTTGTGTCTCACGCCAGGCGCATTAGCAACTTTAATGCTCAGCGTTATTAGCAATTATAATATTTATTAATAGTGGCATCATTCGTCTGGACGGAATCCAGGTTGACCTTTCATGCAGTGTGTGTGTGTGTGTGTGTGTGTGTGTGTGTGTGTGTGTGTGTGTGTGTGTGTGTGTGTGTGCCTGAAGGTGTGCGTGTGTGTGTGTGCGCGCACGCGTGCGTGCATGTGTGTGTGTGCGTGCGTGCATGTGTGTGTATATCTGTCTGTCTGTCTGTATGTATGTCTGTTCGTCTGTGTCTGATTTATGAGCGCTCACGCGTGTGTGTGTGGCGGGGATGAGGGCGTATGTGTCCAGTGTGTGTGTATGCGCGCGCGTGTGTGTGTTATCTCGACATATATAATATTTCTTCTTCTTCTTCTTCTTCTTCTTCTTTTGTTTTTGTTTTTGTTTTTTGGTCTTATCCCTCTTCTTCTTCGTCTTTCTTTTAAATTGGTATTTTTGTCAATTTTCACACGTTCACTGCGCAGTCAATGCATTTCAGATCAGCTTTACATTTGTTCTCCTTAAACAAAGGCAATGTGCACATTATTTTTAGTTGCAAACTTTCAGAGACATATTATTTGTTTCTCAGCTTTATAAGAACTATTATTATTACCAGTATTATTATCTATCGAACTCGTCCGCGGCACGAAAATGGAAATCTAAAGGTTATTCACATAACGAGGTGCCTCATCAGTGCGTTATATATGTATGTATGTATATATACATATATAGAGAGAGAGAGAAAGAGAGAGAGAGACAGACAGAGAGACAGAGAGAGACAGAGAGAGAACACGGAGAAAATCAAAGAAAAACTACAAGTTGGCCTTAAAAAGTCGCATACTATCGACACAGCTGCCTTCATCGGAGGGTTCTTTCTTACAGCTAGAGATAGAGTGACAGATACCCTTAACTATCCTCTGTATCTATAGGTAGATAACCTGAACTTTCCTCTATATCTAATGGTGGCCCATGCGGCCCAGTGACTTTGACTGACACGCTGTTTGTGTTGTTTCAGGTTGCAGGATCGAAAGCTCATCGGTGACTTGTCTGCCAGGCTGTGAGGCCCCAGCCTCGGAGTAGTGCATCACCGACTGCGTACTTGGAACGCCCAACTGCTCTAACTTCAAATCCAGCTGACCAAGCAGGAAATCTTCGCAACACACACACACTCTGGAAATTCGCTGCGAAGATTGCCAGTCGACTGAGCACTTGAGGTCTGTCTGCTCAGACGGGAACTATCTGCACAAACTTGAAATCCGTTGGGCATACTAGAAATCCACCTCCTCAGAAAACCTCCGCGAGAAGGTAATGGAAGACGAAGGGGTGAAACAAGCTCTTCGGTCAGTCGGGAAGACGAAACATCGTGTTGACTGATGGTTAACGACAGTGGGAGTATCGAAACACGGCTTCGAGATGACATTCACTTTGTCAAACACTCGTGTGGCGCGGACAGTCCACTTCACGGAACGAGCTAGCAGCATTCCAGTTCTGACTGACTATCGAATGGAACTTGCTGTCGCCTGTACAAGTTAGGCTGGTGAAACGGCTTTACCATCATTGAAATCAAACGAAAAGTGTCCAGTGCGCATAATTTGCAAGCGTGTACCAGTATGCACAATTAAATCTGTTTTGAACAAGACAAAACTGAAAGAATTAACCTTTTACCACGGCGAATGTAACTCAAGCTGTCTGACTTGGGCCAAAGCGACATCCTCTTTATTGTTTCTGTCTTAGAATTAGTTGTTACCACTGGCAGGATAATTATTCCAGCGATCTGATTTGGACTCAAAAGACGGCCTCTCCTTTATCGTTGCTGTTATCTCAGAATTAGCTGTTACCACGGCCAGGATATATCAGCTGTCTAACTTGGACTAAAGAGGACCTCCACTTTATTTTTGCTGGTCTGAGAAATAGCTGTTACCACAGCCATAATATCCCAGCGGTCTAACTCGGACCCAGAACACGACCTCTCCTTTTGAGTTGCTGTGGTTTCAGAATTAGCTGACCTGGACCAAAAGGACCTCCTCTTAATTGTTACTGGTCTGAAAAATAGCTGTTACCACAGCCAGAATATCCCAGCGATCCACCTTGGACATAGAAGACGACCTCTCCTTTACCGTTGCTGTGGTTCCAGAATTGGTTGACCTGGACCAAAAGGACCTCTTCTTTGTTGTTGCTGGTCTGAGAAATAGCTGTTACCGCAGCCAGAATATCCCAGCGGTCTAACTTGGACCCAGAAGACGACCTCTCCTTTTGAGTCGCTGTGGTTTCAGAATTAGCTGACCTGGACCAAAAGGATCTCCTCTTTATTGCTGCTGGCCTGTACGAGCTGGAGGAAGTCAGGACACACGGACGTCAACAGGCGACTCCCGAGCGAGTCATCCTCTGAGGCCGGTTCTAGCCTTCCAGAGATGCGTCTCCCGTCATGGCGGTTGTGTCGCTGCTCAACCAGGCCCCCTACCGGCGTACCTTCTCCAGCCGCGAGCGACTTAACACGGAGGAAAGCAACGAACTGTGGAGCCACCACAACACGGGAGGCTGCAGCGCAGCAGGCGGGGGCGAGAGCTCCAAGCGGACCCCGAGGCCTCACCCCGGCTGCCGCTCCAAGTCCGGGGAACTCCTGTCCCTGCGCCACCAGTGCTCTCTGGACACCTGCGACAGGATCGTCATCAACGTGAGCGGTCAGTACTTCGAGACGTGGAGAACTACTCTCGAGCGGCACCCGGACACTCTTCTGGGCGACCCGTCCAAGAGGCAGAAGTTTTTCGACAAGAGGAAGAACGAGTACTTCTTCGACAGACACAGACCTACCTTCGATGCAATTTTCCACTATTACTTGTACGGGGGTCGGTTAAAACGACCGCCGCCCGTGCCGGACGATATCTTCCTCTCGGAGCTAGACTTCTTCGAGATAGAGAAGGAGGTCGTAGAGGAGTACCGCACCGACGAGGGCTACATAGCCGAGAAGATTGTGCTGCCGGAGAAAGGATTTCAGCGAAAGATCTGGATGACGATGGAGTACCCGGAAACCTCCATGGTAGCCTACATTATAGCGATCGTGTCTGTGGTAGTGACCGTGGTGTCCATAGCCCTGTTCTGTGTGGAGACGCTGCCCGAGTTCTCCAACAAGCACTGTGTGGAAGGTCAGAAGCCGAACTTCGGGGACCCGTTCTTCATCCTGGAGACCATCTGCACGGCGTTCTTCACCCTGGAGGTTCTCATTCGAGTGGTGGTGTGCCCCAGCAAGAAGAAGTTCGTGAAGGACTTCAAGAACCTGGTGGACTTCACGGCGGTGGTCCCTTACTACGTCACTCTCTTCAACACGCTATCTAGCCCCAACTGCGAGAACGCTAAGTCCAGTGCCTCTCTGGCCTTCCTCAGGGTAATTCGTTTGGTCAGGATCTTCAAGCTCACCAAGCATTCGGCGGGTCTTCAGGTTCTCATCCTCACTTTCAAGGCCAGCTTTGGAGGCCTCTGCCTCTTCCTCGTAGCTCTAGTCGTCTGCATTCTCGTCTTCTCCTCGGCTGTCTACTTTGCGGAGGTGGGAACGCCTGGCTCCCAGATCAACTCTATACCGGACGGGTTCTGGTGGGCCATCATCACTATGACCACCGTGGGCTACGGTGACGTAGTTCCGGTGGGACCGCTGGGAAAGCTGATCGGAATGACGTGTGCTTTGGCAGGGGTGTTAACTCTGGCTATTCCAGTTCCGATCATCACGGAGAACTTCAATAAATTCTATGCGCACAAAACAGGCAGAGGGAAGCTATAGCGTTGTGGTCGGATATTTTCAACCCCTCAAAAATGGCGGCGTGTTTCTCTGAGTGCACCAGCACTTTTTGTGGGAAGCAGAAAAAAAGTTTGCAGTTTTGCTCTCTCGTCTTCTGTTGGTGAATTGTGCTGACAGTGTTTCTGGTGAGGAGATGTTGGAGCGAGGCAACTATTCGTGACATCAGCATTTCACAAAAGTACGAAAAGCTCC
The DNA here is from genome assembly GCA_963584105.1 of Alviniconcha strummeri. Lineage (NCBI taxonomy): Eukaryota > Metazoa > Mollusca > Gastropoda > Provannidae > Alviniconcha > Alviniconcha strummeri. Next base: position 9,124,542 of record OY757547.1, read on the forward strand.
GCGCCTACGTGTAGGTGTGTTACGACGCTGTCAGCAAGTACATCGAGCGGGATACGGTCATATTAAACACACACACACACACATAAATGCAAAGGGGCGAATTCTAAAGCAAAGTGTGATAAAAAGCGTATGGCTTAACGTTTACGGCGAGATTTTTTGAGACTGCGGCTGGTGGTGTGAACGGGAAAGCGAAGCGTGCTGATAAAATGTGATCTTATTCTGGACGTACCGAAAAACAGGTCTCGCCGTTTGGTCAACCGCGAATATTTAAAGCGCTGCTTTCAAGTACGCGACTTTAGCACGTTTGTGGCTGTCTGAGCAACGGTTTTGGGAGAGTAAAATAAACACTAAACGTTTGATATTTTCTGAGAGACGGGATGAAGCGAGTACGGGCTTTCCCGGGCGCTTTTTGGTAGCATTTTGAGTTGAAATAAACCTTGATATCGCTTTCAAACAGTCGATCATGAATCAGTGTGTGGTATAACTCTCTACCAAATGGATTTATTTTGATAACGCCGTAAATGCTTAGTTTCTCAAAGTGTATCAAAATATGCCAAATTGATAGGAATACACTGTCATGATCTGACACAAAATTATGGTACAGGCACATGATGAACCTTTTCTCCTAAAGGAATAGATTTTTTCCCTTTCTTTCTTTCGTTCTTTCTTTTCCATTCCTACGCATCGTTGTTCATACACCTACAAACGATTACCAGATGGCACGATGGCTCATTATAAACTCCATGAACTCCACATTATGTGTGAAGAAAGTGTGCACGTTTTCGCGCTACTTGTCGTTGTAAATGTTTCGAAAAGAACTGTATTTCCTGAAAACATCGAAACCAGATCTATTCGTGTGCAAAAGGTCGAAAGAAGGAGTGTCAAGACATTCTCAGGACAAACATCTTCACAGCAAGTCTGAACGGCTGGCAAAACAAAACAAAAGGAGAAAGAAACGAAGTCACTGTTGTTGCTGAAACGTACCGTACTGCTAGCTAGGATTTCTGTTCACATTTGTTGTTGTTGTTGTTGTTTTAACTCTTCTTTTTCTTCTTCTTCTTCTTCTTTGAGGGGGATGGGTCCCTTCCCAATGATCGTTCTCTATACTTCTTCTCGTTAGTTATTCTGGGGTCGGCTCCGTGTTCCCATAGCCCTATTTCCACGGCTCTATACTTCCACAGTTGTATAGTCCCACAGCTCTGTGTTACCAGAAATTGTGGAGCTGCTGTCAGTGTTGTTCTGTGGCTGTGAGAATTGAAACAGAGCTTTGGGAATTACACAGACACGTCTCCCAATTATTTTGAGGAAAAGAATAACATCACGTTTTTGTTGTAAAAAGAAATAGCTTTTTGGACTCGACTGCAGATCAGTGCACTCTTTCTTTGAAGGATCATGCAGGCGGTGTCTGTTACTTTGTTCCTTCTGGCATCTTTGTTATGTTTCCGTGTTGGAGTGTTTTTCCGCAGCAAGTCACACGTTCACCGATCTGGGTCCGGGAGAAGGAACAAACTAAACAAAAACCATCGGCGCCAAGTTCTAGTTGGTGCTCTAAATGAATGTGTGTAGGGCTTCTTCTTTTTCTTCTTCTTCTTCTTCTTCTTCTTCTTCTTCTTCTTCTTCTTCTTCTTCTTCTTCTTCTTCTTCTTCTTCTTTCTGAACTCCTGCTATCAGATTTCTCCCCCTCTTCTTCTTTTGTCCTTCGTCCGGCAATTTGTTCACGTGTTACATTCTGTTCCGAGTATTTCTGCTATTGAAGCCGGCATTTGGACGTAAGAACGAGGAGGCCAGTGGAGGCGGGTGTCGACAAAAGAGTGGGTGGTGACTGTTTAGGCAGAAATGAAAACAGTAAGAACTGGCTGGCAAAGAAACGCCAGAAATAAAAACAAAATAATGAGAATTAACACACCCTTGTTGCCCACACTTGAAAAGTATCTCCAGTAATTGAGAATAAGCCAGAAACAGAAATCTCACGCCGGAAGAAAGAAAAAAAAAAAGCAGAAGGACTGGAAGAATATGAAAGTGCAAGTGGATGGAAAGCAAGGAGAGCGAAAAGACGTTGCAAAGGACAGACGGTGAAGAGATGCCGGATGAATAGCGAGACATCTAAAAAAGGACTGGACAGAACGAATACTGAGAGATAGAGATGCAGGAGACGTCAGAAAAGAATCGAGAAGAAGAGAACGCAGTAAACAAAACAAACAAACAAAAACAAACAAACAAACAAAAACAAATAACAGAAAGAAAAAAATGTGTAAGGAGAAGAGAACCGAGGAAAATTCAAGTCAGAAGAAGAGCGGAGCCGAAGAGAAGGAGTGTAAGAACGAGGACGAGACGAGGACTAGCTGGGATCCTGGTCTATGCATCATCACGAAGTAAATGTCTTGGCAGTGTTGCTGGCAGTCGTCTGGCACCGGAGGGAGAACTCATTGATCACTCCCACGGCCCGGAATTTTTTATGGTAAGTTCCTACAATTTTCTCTTCCACTCTCTTGGGTTATTTACCCTTCTAGACTGGTGCTTGTGGTGGTGTAAAAAAAGGCTGGGTGGGTGGGGAGGGGAGACGGAGGTACAGACAGCATGCACAGGATGGCCGGGAGTGGAGTGGGGGGGGGGGGAATTA
>OY757547.1:9129661-9137161 GCA_963584105.1 Alviniconcha strummeri
CAGACAAGTCATGGTTAAGGATGGCTTTAGCACAGGTATTAAAGACACACAAGGACGCATTAAGGAAAAGGTCCAAACACTTGAAAGGTTCAAAAGAACGCCATTTATTAGGACAAGAACACAATCGGCAAATTTTCGGGGTAATCCCCTTTGTCAAGCTACAAAACGACACTTAAACAACAGTTAAACGGTGAAAAACGACGAGAAATGAGATGAAAAGCTAAATCACTTATCTGTTTTGGATCCGGCTTTGTGGTTTTCCTGTCCAGTGCTTGGAAGAATGTTGGCATGACAATGACGTGTAACAGATGTGATGTAATTAATATTATGTGACGTAAAACTCAGATGGTACAGAAGATGCTGGATGCTTGGCAACGCCTGAGCCAGACATCAAACAGGCTGATAATGTTCCCTTGCACGTAGTCCAGTGTCGGTCTGTCACGATACGAAAACAGAGCGAAGATACTTCTCTGTGCTCTTTGCTATCCAAGAGGAGACTTCTTGTTGATTTTCCATCATGTATGGATATAATCTGCGATAGACGTGAGTGATTGGCTGTGCGTGGTCCTGCACTCGTGGAACTCACTGTGGACCTTTTTACGTTACAGTAAAGATTTGTTATCGTACATCTTACGGTACAAGATACAAACAACTTTATTAATCCATAGCGAAAATTACATGGTCTGACATTAAAAGCATTGTATAATAAAACATGCGCTGCACCAGCAACGCATGTTCTCACTCTTCCAAATTGCAATCCACTCGCTCAGACAGCTGCTTTCTATTCCCTCCCAAACATTCATTCCATTTTATTCCAGCCTCATCGTCCCCTGCATCCCCATCTCTATAGACATTGCGTGGTGTGTTTAACTGCCTGCTTGTTGATTGTGTGTCCAAATGGCCGTTGGAATGAATGACTGTAGGTATCGTGTAGTCTTACTACGGAGAATCCTAAATCTCTCGCTTCTGTCTCTGGGTCTGTTGTCGAATTCAGGTCTGGTGTGATTAGGTAGTTTCCCTTAAGAATAATTGCTAGGCAAGCATAAAACCGCCCCACAAGTATAAAACTGTTCGGACGTTCGGACTGGCTGACGCTGTTCGGGTCATTGAGTAGGAGGCTGTAAATTAAGCTCCGTAGTGCTGACGCTGTCCACTTCTGCGCTCCTCTTGTTTTCCTTGAGTTCAGTAAGTCCTCTTCCTCATCAGTCACCTGCTTGCTTTGGCACGTACAGTCAGTGATCAACGGCTTTGTCTTAACCTCTTTCCTGCCATGAGAACGTTGTATGACATATACGTCACTGGCGGAGCATCTCCCATTTGTCTGTGTGACATCGTCTGACAACCCGCTTGAGTTCTAATATAGTATGATCCCCATGCGGAACACAAATGTTTCTGTTTCGTTAAGACCGACTCTCCTTTGAAACCATATAATAATAATAATAAATGCATTTCTAATACACCGGATCCCTCTATGACTACACATGTGTGAGGCTCAAAGCGCTATACATGAAACATTACAACAATGCACAACCTAACTTGATAATGCATCTCTCACATCTCACCATGCTTTGAAGGAAACAGAACCGGCAGTTCACAAATTCCCCTGCAGAAAAAGGGTTAAAAGTATATACGTTCCTGCCTCCCAACTTTAGCCTCGTTCGTGTGGATCTTTCCCAAACCTTTTTGTTTGTTTGTTTTGTACACACACACACACACACACACACACACACACACACACACACACACACACACACACACACACACACACACACACACACACACACTCACGCACACACTCACGCATGCACGCACACACACACACGCACACACACACACACATACACACACATACACACACACACGCACGCACATTCACACACGCACGCACGCACCCAAGCACGCACACACACACGCACGCACACACACACACACACACACACACACACACACACACACACACACACACACACACACACACACAAACAAACTAACTAACTAACTAACTAACTAACTAACTATCTAACTAACTAACTAACTAACTACTCGATCAAACGGAATCTATTGAGATTTGGGGGGTACCCAGAAGCACTTTCTTGTGTTGTCATACGTAGTTTCTTCAGTCATCTAGGCAGATGCGTTCCGCCCTCCAGATGACCAGAACCCCCGCAGCAGCATCGATTGGAATTAAGACTCAGCCAAGCAGTAACGAGAGATTTAGGTGAGCCATGACTAAACGGCGACCAGGGGGCATGTGGCACTGGGTGGCATCTAGACAATATTATGGACTCCATCGCCCCTGTGGCACGGGGTCATGGACTCGGTCAACTAGACGCTCTGACTGGACATAGACTCAGTGAACTAGATGCTGTGACTGGACATAGACTAGACATAGACTCCGTGAACTAGACGCTCTGACTGGACACAGATTCAGTGAACTAGACGCTCTGACTGGACATAGACTCTGTAAACTAGACGCCCTGAATGGACATAGACTCAATGAACTAGACGCTCTGACTGGACACAGTTTCAGTGAACTAGACGCTCTGACTGGACATAGACTCAGTAAACTAGACGCCCTGAATGGACATAGACTCAATGAACTAGACGCTCTGACTTGACATAGACTCAGTCAACTAGACGCTCTGACTTGACATAGACCCAATCAACTAGACGCTTTGACTGGACATAGACTCAATGAACTAGACGCTTTGACTGGAAATAGACCCCAAAAACTAGATGCTCTGACTGGACATAGACTCAGTGAACTAGACGCTCTAACTGGATATAGATTTAATGCACTAGACGCTCTGATTGGACATAGACCCAGTGAACTAGAAGCTCTGACTGGACATAGGCAGTGAAATAGACGCTCTGGCTGGACATAGACTCAGTCATGTAGACGCTTTGACTGGACACAGACTCAATGAACTAGACCCTCTGGACATAGACTCAATCAACTAGACGGTCTGACTGGACATAGACTCAATGAACTAGATGCTGCGACTGAACATAGACAGTGAACTAGACGCTCTGACTGGGCATAGACTCGGTGAACTAGATGCTGTGACTGGACATAGACAGTGAACTAGACGCTCTGACTGGATATAGATTCAGTTAACTAGACGCGCTGGCTGGACATAGACTCAGTCGACTAGACGCCCTGACTGGACATAGACTCAATGAACTAGACGGTCTGACTGGACATAGACTCAATGAACTAGATGCTGTGACTGGACATAGTGAACTAGACGCTCCGATTGGACATGGACGCATAGACTCAGTGAACTAGACGCTACGACTGGACATAGACTCATTGAACTAGACCCTCTGACTGGACATAGACTCAGTGAACTAGACCCTCTGACTGGACATAGACTCAGTGAACAAGACGCTCTAACTGGACATAGACTCAATCGACTAGACCCTCTGACTGGACATACACTCAATGAACTAGACCCTCTGACTGGACATAGACCCAATGAACTAGACGCTCTAACCGGACCTGGGGTCTCTGACAGCACCAAGCTCTCTGGCTGGACTAGCTGTACTCCAGGCCCCATCTGGACTTAACTCTTTGGCGACGGGCCCGCCATGCCGGCTGTTTGTCCACTTGCCCGCAACACTATTGGCATCCGTAGCCATTCTGGTCGTTTTTTTACCATTTTACTATTCTGGTTTGTCCTGAGACGTGTTGGAGACACCGGAGTAATTGCTTGGTGGCAGGATTAGCCGTCTATGGCCCAATTATCATAGAGAGAGAGAGAGAGAGAGGGAGAGAGAGAGAGAGAGAGAGAGAGAGAGGGGGGGGGAGGGGAGAGAGAGAGCGGGAGGGAAAGGGGGTGAGAGAGAGAGGGAGGGGGACGGAGAGGGGAGACACACACACACACACACACACACACACACACACACACACACACACACACACACACACACACACATACATATATATATGAGTAGCGGGGTAGTCACGCTTATGGGGATGCTAGAGTTAACCCGAAGCACACGAGCACGTGCAACTGAGGATAAAATCGCATTGCTGTATGCATGCGATGAAGAGAAGAGGGAAAAGCGATTTTCCTGGCACGCAGAACGGATCTATTCACTTGTAGACCCACCCCCTCCCCTACCCACATCCTCCGTCGATCAAACTTAAATCAGAGATGATTTTAACTTTATTATTTCATATGAAATAGTTTCGTTTGTGCTGAACCTCTCGTATCACGTGCCCTGCGAGTTGTTTTGTACTCCATTAATGTCTCATTTATTATTTCATATAGAACAGTGTCATTTGTACTAAATGTCCGATGCAAGGTGACCTGCAGGTTGTTTTGTGCTTCGTTAATCTCTTATTGATTATTTCATATAAAACAGTGTCATTTGTACTAAAAGTCTCATGTAATGTGACCTGCGGGTTGTTTTGTACTCCGCTGATTTCTACTTTATCATTTTATATAAAAATGGTGTCATTTGTGGTGAACTAAACGTCTCATAATATAACGTGTTCTGCAGATTGTTTCGTACTCCGTTAATTTCTACTTTATCGTTTTGTATAGATTTCTCTATATAAAATAGTGTCATTTGTGTTGACCGCTTTATATCAAATGCCCGGCATGTAGTTTTGCACTCCGCTAATTTCTTGGCATTCATGTTCATTGATTGTGATTCTCCTTTCGGGGAACAGTCAGTGAATAGCAGCTGATTTTTTTTTTACCCTTGAAGACGCCGAGCAGCCCCATCAGATCCAGAGCGCTGAGGTCAGCAGGACACGTCAAGACGTGTCATGCAGTAGGGGAGTCGTGCCTAAGTTCTAGAAACGCTAACACCGCATTCCCCCCATTCCCCCTCCTCTTCACTGAAATAATAATGTCCTCTCACCGAGTGACCAAGACTGGCACCTTTTCTGTTAGTTCGTGAAGTTGTTGTTTTGTTGTTGTTGTTAGTTTGTGTGATTTGCTGTTTGTTTTGTTTTTAGTGTTTTTCTGTGGTGTTTTAGGGATAGTCTGTCTGTCTGTCTGTCTGTCTGTCTGTCTGTCTGTCTGTCTGTCTGTCTGTCTGTCTGTCTCTCTCTCTCTCTCTCTCTCTCTCTCTCTCTCTCTCACACACACACACACACACACACACACACACAAACAAACAAACAAACAAACAAACACATAAGCAAAAAAAAAAGGGGGAGCCTAAATGGGATTCGAATCCAAGATTGCATACGGCTTCACCAGCTTATTTCTCGGTGGAACGCCTACCGATCGGCTACCCGTAGCCTATTTAGCCAATACAGCTGACCCTCTCCTGGCCTCATGCGTCTGCATGGATGTGGGCTGCATTGCCAGCTGCCCATTCACTACGTTAGCTCGGTTTGCCGGCGCAGTGGATTGGCAATAATTCCATCCCCAAATCACATCAACACTCGATAAAAGGTGCACAGATTGGCTGTCTTCTCTCTACGCAGACAGTTAGGTCTTTTTTTTATTTTTTATTTTTTTCCGGTGTTTTCTGTTTTTGTTTACTTCTTTCTTTCCTTTTTTTTTATTTTTTCAAATTGCTTTCGTCAGTCGGTTTGTGCTGCTCTTGGTAGGGCTTTGGCGTCATCATATTCTTCTTCATGGCGCTGTGAACACGTGAGGTTTTGTGTGGACGTTTTTACGCGCCATATATAAACGTTCATTCATTCATTCATTCATTCATATTCATCATCATCATCATCTTCTTCTTCTTCTTCTTCTTCTTCTTCTTCTTCTTCTTCTTGGTGCTGTGAACACGTGAGGTTTTGTGTGGACGTTTTTACGCGCCATATATAAACGTTCATTCATTCATTCATTCATTCATATTCATCATCATCATCATCTTCTTCTTCTTCTTCTTCTTGGTGCTGTGAACACGCAAGGTTTTGTGTGGAGGTTTTTATGCGCCATGTATCAGTTTTCATTCATTCATTCATTCTTGGAGCTTTGTCTTGCATAGATATTGCACCACTTTGCTTTTCTTTTCTGCCATAAATATAGTAGTAGTAGTAGTAGTAGTAGTAGTAGTAGTAGTAGTAGTAGTAGTAGTAGTAGTAGTAGTAGTAGCAGCAGCAGCAACAGCAGCAGTAGTATTAGCAGTAGTAGAGGCCTAGTAGTGGTCTGAATGACAGCACCCAGAAACAGCAGCATGGTAAGAACGAGAACTTTGTTGTTTTATTGTAAAGAGTTAACTACCTTGCCTAGCGGATTCCACGCATATAACCATTAGTACTTCCTCAAATTTCGTCATCACCATCATCAACATCATCATCATCATCATCATCTTTGACATAATACCTCGGATTTGTTACCGTTGCTGCATCGTGCGGGTACCAAACGTCAGCTGTTGCCCGTGGGACCGATGCACGCAGCAATGGTCTGCAGGAGTTTCATACGCCATTACCATCGTCGTCGTCGTGATTATCGTCATCATCACCCTCATCGTCGTCATGATCATCGTCGTCAGCATCCCTGTCGTCGTCATCAGAATCATCATCATCTTCGTCGTCGTCGTCGCCATGATAATCATCGTCAGTATCACCGTCGTCATCGTCATGATAAACATCGTCATCAACACCGCCGTCATCGTCACCATCATCATCACGATCTTCGTCATCATTACCGTCGCCATCGTCCTCATGTCCATCACCATCATCACCGTCGTATTGGTCATCATCATCACCGCCGTCGTCGTCGTCACCATCATCTTCATGAACGTCATCATCATTACCGTCGCCGTCGTCATCATGTCCATCGTTATCAACATCACCGTCGTCGTCATCATCGTAATCATCACTGTCGTCATCGTCTTCGTTGTCGTCGTCACCGTCGTCGTCGTCATTATTATTATCGTCATCGTCATCATCGTCGTCATCATGTCCATCGTCGTCATCATGTCCATCGTTATCAACATCACCGTCGTCGTCATCATCGTAATCATCACTGTCGTCATCGTCGTCGTCACCGTCGTCGTCGTCGTCATTATTATTATCGTCCTCGTCATCACCGTCATCATCGCGGCCGGCCGTGTCGTCATCATCACTGTCGTCGTCATCACCATCACCGTCGTCGTCATCATTGTCATCACTGCCGTCGTCGTCATCATCATTCATGGCTTCGCTACAAGACCATCACGGATGTGTCACTGTTGCATGCGTGCGTGCGAACTGCACACGTCACGCCAGCTTTTGCGTAGGACCATCCAGCACAGTCAGGCAGCTAGCACACAGCCAGGGTCTGTCTGCAGGGTCTGTCTGCAGGGTCTGTCTGCAGGAGTTTCCTCCCGTCACAGCGGCCCGGGCTTCAAGGTCATGATCGCAGTCAGTGCTGAGTGCGGGCCGGGTCCTTAAGATGCTAGGCTCCAGCTCTCGATCTCAGTCCTGTCTAGACCGAGTCGTCCTGGCGGTCTTGACGCTGCTGCCCGGGCCGTCACTCACCCGCTAAACCGCTTTCCGCTTAGGCCAGGACCTTCCGCGACGCTACCGGAGACCGTAGCCTC
>OY757547.1:9141326-9146326 GCA_963584105.1 Alviniconcha strummeri
CAACAACAACAAAATTAAAAAATGGGTGTTTTGGGGGTTGTTGTTTTTTTGTTGTTGTTTGTTTTTGACTGCTGGCTCAAAACCCCTTTCTTCTTGACTGTTGCAGAAATCCACCACCCAGATCGTTGAAGCATCCTACGGACAGGTCTTTTACTTCATCTTTTCAGTGACAACGCTGCTGGCTTTTCTACACGCACTCCGTCTCGGTCCTCGCAACGTCTTCTGTTCTTCCTGACGTGCTTTTCCGGCATTCTTCCTGGCGAAGACAATTTCCTCCTCAGTTTTGGGCCTTACCATTTCTGTTGGTGATGCACTCGCTTTTATGTAGGACCTTGCTTGTTCCTGTATACATTGGTTGGTTTTGTTGTTGTTGCTGTTGTTGTGTTGTAGTTTGTGGGAGGGAATATTTCTGTGAAAATCGTTGTGACTGACGAACGGCACGTGTTTTTCGTTGTTGCCCGTAGCAACGATGTCTGATTATTGCGAAGTATAAAATGAACGATGGGCGTTTGATGCTGATGAGGTTTTTGACGTTTTGATGCAGCGTTCTGTGGACAACGTGAAGAAAAATTGTTGTATTTTTGCCTCTGTATTTTCAGGTAATCAGGGAAGAATCCCGCCATATCTCGACTGTTTTTCTCTCTCAGTTCTTCCCTCCTTTCCTCCGAGTGCAACGTACACAGAACACAGACAGACGAACGGACGGACAGACAAAATGACAGCAGGGGATAACTAACAGAGTGGGAGAAAAAAAGAGAAGAAAGAAAAAATGTAAGAAAGAAAACATCTAGTCGTTATTATTCAGTTCAGTCTGAGGCTTTTTAAACACATTCTGTGGTTTGATGAAAAACCTCTTGTTCTCTCTCTGTCCCTCTGTCTGTCTGTCTGTCTGTCTGTCTGTCTGTCTGTCTGTCTGTCTGTCTGTCTGTCTGTCTGTCTCTCTCTCTCTCTCTCTCTCTCTCTCTCCTCTCTCCTCTCTCTCTCTTCTCTCTCTCTCTCTCTCTCTCTCTCTCTCTCTCTCTCTCTCTCTCTCTTCCTTTGGCAAAATATGTAATTTTTGTAAGCTACTGAACGTTGTTTCCATTTTCTAAAAATGGTTCAGTCATTCTTCATCCTTGCATGCAGCTTTACATTTATCTTCCCTTCTTTCACTTTTTCACCCAGTGTCGGTCGTAATAATTTGTATCACTTCCCGTTAGGTCACTCTCTAAGCACCCGTCACTTTGAACGAAGACCTGAACAACCTTCGACCCCAGTGACCCAACCTCGCTCCCCGAGTTCTTTCTGATTGGATTCCATCTTCAAATGTTTACAACTCGGTCCGAGTTGTCGTGTTTTATAACGTCACTCCTTTTGTCTCTTTCATACAATGACTTAATTAATTACCTTAACTGTATACGCACCATATCACTATCTCTTCAAATCGAACGAAGTGCACTCCTTTTGTCTGTATATATGTGAGAAACGTGTGCATTTTTCCTGAGCGGTATTTGTACATAGCAAGTAAGAAACCTGACACTTCTTTTGTGTGTCGATGATGAGTGGCAGTTGTGGCTGCTTCAGCGTGTGGAACCGTGGCGATGATTACAATTATGAATAATATTATGATTACGAGCGTGAGAGAGGTGTGACTCGTATTAATGTACTATTTTACATTTCTATATAATAATTGCAGTTACCGAGAAGCATGACTTTTTGTAGAATTTGGAGTGTTGCACCAGCGTGTATGCGCTTTTCTTCTCTTTTTACCTTTTTTTTTTTTTTTTTTTTTTTTTTTTTAAACTGGCTTTTTGAACGTTTCCGATTACACACACACACATTCCCTGATATTTTTGCATGTACGTGAAGAGCAAAGTCACACCATTTTTTGACCACTCCCGTCTGAAACAGTGATGGGGATTTCCAACCAGTATTTCTTGTATGTGTGTTTTTGTTTTTTCAGGGAATATTCAAACTACATTTATTGTTAACATTCCGATTGTGTTAGTTAGTTATCATACTCATTATTTAGCCGTCAACTTAGTGGCTCTCTCTCTCTCTCCTCTCGTCCTCTCTCTCTCTCGTCTCCTCTCTCTCCTCTCTCTCCTCTCTCTCTCATCTCCCTCCCTCCCCTCCCTCCCTCCCTCCCTCTCTCTCTCTCTCTCTCTCTCTCTCTCTCTCTCTCTCTCTCGTCGTCTCTCTCTCTCTCTCTCTCTCTCTCTCTCTCTCCAACTATTATCTCTGCGCTGGGAAATGAGCCTTTTGGCTCGTCATTGACTTAAAACATTCAATAACTGAATATTACAATAAAATATTGGACTTGTGAACCAAATATGGAGCGTAATATTCTTCTCCTTTTTTAGATTAGACATCAAACGCAGAAACACACTCTCTCTCTCTCTCTCTCTCTCTCTCTCTCTCTCATCTCTCTCTCTCTCTCGTCTCTCTCTCTCTCTCTCTCTCTCTCTACGCCAACACCTTCTCCACAAGTCTGTGAACTTAAATAACCCTGAGGCAATTCGATGGCGCACTCAATTGTGTGGTGTGCGTGCAAACAGTGATCAAAAGCACAGCTGAAAATGTCATTGCAGTGACGGGCCACAAAAAGAAATGTGCAGGAAAGGCAAATCAATCGTTGCGAAATTCGCGTGTTGCCGGTCTTTTTTCCAGGACACCCATTCACCCTCTGCCCCTTCACCGCGTGAACTTTATGTAAATTTAGCGTAGCGGTCAGGGATACAGCTAACATGTTCTTGGATTTTAACGCCCCGGAAACCGCACAGGGTCGCCCCAGAAGAGTGCAACGAACATATCCAGTTTGAGTTCAGTGTCGCTTTACGTCCACAGAGACCGTAGACTGTTATGGCTAGGGACGCGGAGCCCAGACGGCCACCTCGACTTCCACACAGCTTATGGGCTCTGAAACGTGTTGTGTATTCGAGTTCAGTGTTGCTTTACGTTCACAGAGACCGCAGGGACTATTAGGAACGGAGAGCCCAGAGTTTCGCTGAAGAAAACCCGAAGGTGCCGTCTGGCTCGCTTGCATAGCATTTCTATTTTATCTGGTTTTTGTTTGTTGTTGTTTTCCAGCTGTGCTGTTCGTTGGCCCTTTTTGACTACTGTCGAGAAAAGAATGAAGGTTTTGTGTCCGTTGCTCAGTTACACATTTGATTCGCACCCTGCAGGACTGCGAATACAGTTCACATTAAGGCGGTTTTGTTCACTTAATTTTGTTTTAATTTTTCTTTAGCTGTTGGCTTCTTTCTTGCTGTATGTACAGATTCGATGTCAAAACCCTTCACGATTTATCTACCCTTGTACATAACGGTATTTTTCGATTGGTCAGTTTGTCTTTTACAACAAAAGCTTATGATTATGACCTCGAAGTATCTCAGTCTTGTACGAATATAGCCTAAAGCGTTTGTTGTTTTTTAACTGCCGGAACACGAAAAAATAAAAAACAAGTATGTACAACCATGCCCGCTGCGAATGGAAGATTCACAATGAAAATTGAGGTTTTGTGCTTTTCTGTGTTGACTGCTGTTGCAGAGTTCCCGTATCTTGCGGTTAGTTAATTAACCTCTTTAACATTATTACAATTTGAGGGGAAAGTACACATTTAATTATCATTATCGGTTTAAATTGTTGAATAAGTTTTGAGCATTAGCATTCTGGTCTTTTCACCCATGAACTGGACTGTCATTTTCGCGTCTTTTCAATAATCAGATAGCAGCAGATTCTCTGATTTCAAACCAGGACTTTTTGAGTGACAAAACAACTGTTCGATTCCTATACCTGTCTGTTTCTTCAGAACACAACAAATCCTCTTACGTCAGATGAATTGCCAATTCACCCAAGGGAAAGCAACAAAAACTACGAACTCCCGTTCTTGTGTTTTCGTTCAAAACAGCAACAGATTTTGGTCTTTTCGTCCAAGAGTTGACACCAACAACATTGTGTTTTACATCCCAATCGGTAACTGATTTCTGTTCTTGGATTTGCGTGCAAAATACTTTCTATGTTGACTTTAACCAATGCTTAGCAATATCAATGTTTTTGATTCAAATTCTTGTCTTTTTCCCTAAGAACGGTAACAAGTAAGCTAATGTAAATATACATAATTCTTTCTAGCCGAAAGTACCCGAACTGTCGCTTCAGACTGACTAATGCTGTTGTTGTTGTTTTCTTCGTTCTTGTTGTTGTGGTTGTTTTCCCCTCCTTCTTTCTTTTCTTCTGCTTTATTTCAATTTCTTCTTCTTCTTCTTCTTCTTCCTTCTTCTTCTTCTTCTTCTTCTTCTTCTTCTCTCTCTCTCTCTCTCTCTCTCTCTCTCTCTCTCTCTCTCTCTCTCTCTCTCTCTCTCTCTCTCTCTCTCTCTCTCTCTCTCTCTCTCTCTCTCATCCTCCTTGTCATATTTGCACTTGTTATAACACAGTGTATAAAGTGTCTTACAATACTTTGATTAAATCCGATATTGCATGCTCGCACTGATCCAATCACTATGCAATTTGAATCCTGAGTCTGATGCTGTACCGAAAGAGTACAGAATTTTGGCGGGTGCACTTGCACCGGAAGAGTACTTGTAATATACCGCATGCCCAACAGTCCACTCTTAATAATTTCAAGGTAGGGGGACACTTAGTTGTTTTTCGTGACATACTATGTGTAGGTATTTACTGTTGTTATTAAACATCACCATCAGCGTAGTTATTAATTAATTAATTAATTATTTATCATCATCACCATCATCATCATCATCCCTGTTTTATTTTATTTTTATTTTTTATTACTGTTATCAATGTCATTGTTGTTGTTTTCGCTTTTGCCATCCTGATTATCACCATCAATTTCCCCGTTATTATCTCTATGATCTAATTCTTTATTTATCATTAAGATCCCTCTGTGATATTTATATAGATAATATTACCACTTACATGTGTTGTTTTTAGTTTTCAAATGTTGTGAGTATATCTAAATGGACACAGGCCAGGACCCAATTCCTTCAGGTGTTGCTTAATGTCCT
>OY757547.1:9151326-9177513 GCA_963584105.1 Alviniconcha strummeri
CATGTTTATTTACTATCCTTTGCGATGAAATTCATACACACGCACGCACGCACACACAAACGGCGCATGAATGAATGAATGAATGAATGAAAATGTATATATCTGGCGCCTAAAAAACTTTCACACAAAACCTTCCGTGTTCACAGAGGCAGATGCAAACAGTGCATACGTGTCAGCTCCCTCAAGCTAAATCTAGCAAAAGACATTGATGCCAAATACCAATGAAGTACAAACGTCCCTACCCGCCCACCCACCCCCTCCCGAAATGGAACTATACATAGTTAAATATATAATGTAGAAATATATACAGAGTTAAAAAAATACGATAAAAATTCTAACCCCCCTCCCCGCCACACACACTGACACACACTGGGAATTTCTCATACTCTCATTTTGGTACAAAGTATTTATTATTAGTGCATGTGTATGTGTGCGTGCGCGCGCGCAAGCGTGTGTGCGTGCGTGCCTGCGTACCTACCTGCCTGCGCGCGCGCGTGTTTTTGTATGTATAACAGACACAGCTGTAGAGAGAGACAGACAGGACAGAGAGAGACGCGGGAGAGCTTGCTTAAAGGGAGCAAACTCAAACAAAATAATGAAACCAAAATTCCAGACTCGATTATGTCCCTTCAGTAAACCCTTCCTCCCGACGCCAGAAGGTGTAAAACTAAAATCGGACACACAAACATTACCACATGACGAAATGAACACACATGTCCGTCAGTTGTGTGGCTGGTGGGGGTTTGAATAACTGTCCATAAGGTACATAAGAAACGTTAATTACTACTGGCTTCTCAGTCAAAGTATTTTTCAGTTCCCCGGCGGGCCGGCACCACGCCCCGGCCTCACCGTGATTTGACTGTCTAAACCTGTGACTCAAACTCCAACCATTGGTTTACTTCCTTCAGGTGATGCTTAATGTCCTCGGATGTCGGTTGACATATTAGGGACAAGCTGAGACAAATGCGTGAGTATGGTTCAATATTGCTTTACGTCCACGGAAACCGTGCTGGTTACTGAGAACGGACAGCCCAGGACGCACACTCCGAGCATCGGCTTTCCGGCAGCCTCCTCCAAAGGAAAAATGTCGTAAACCAGTGCTTCAGTGAATTTTGCCCAGGACGGCCACCTCGACTCCGCCACACAGCTCCTGAGCTATGACAATGGTTTACGGCATCCGGATACTCTTTAGGTCACCTGTTACCCCACTACACTCCGAGCACCGCTTTCCGGCACCTTCCTCCAAACTCTGCCAGATTTAGTTACTCTACCGAAAGGTTCGGGTACTAACATAACTGTAGAAGCAATATAACGCCAAAGCTCGCACATAAACATGAGACGCGTCCACCCCGGGTAAAAAAAAAGAAGAAAAAAAAGAGAGTTCCGTCTCGATTCAAACGATTGTGGTTTTATTTGTGCTGGTGTAAACTTTGTTGGCGGCTATAAATGACACGCCTTGTTTTATTTGAGTTGTTTGTAACAAACTTACCAGTGTTTGAGCACCACCAAAAAAACTGCTCGTTCAGTAGCTTACAGTTTTCTGGACCTTATGGCGTAACTAAATACAGCAATGGTTGAAGGAAGGATGTCGTAAACCGGTGCTTGGAGTTTGTACCCCACACTCCAAGCAGTGGTTCACGACATCCTTCCTCCGCCAAAAAGCGATGCTCGGAGTGTGCTGTCAGTTACTTCTGGTGGTGCACGGTTTTCTCAGTGCATCGTCACGTGTCCCACTCATCGTCACTGATGCAGGCAGCCTGGAGTCTAGTGCTGGTGGAACTATTTTTTGAAACAAAATCCTCTCCCGTTCCTAATAAGCCGTATCAGTGGCTTCTATGGACGCGGCCAAACATCATGAAAGAAGAAGGCTACGTATTGTTACCACAACTCAGGGTTCCAGGCGAGATCAAAAGATCAAGAGATCTTAGAGGAGGGAGGTGGAGCTGGACCCTCAAGTTAGCCCAGAAGAGATCATGAGCAGGGAGGTGGAGCTGAGCTGAGCAAGTTGGACGTCTTTTGCTTCGAGTTGTCCAAGTTGTTCGTCAACAGTAGTGCAACGGACATTGTCTTTGTGATTCTGTCCAAGCACAGCAGTTGAAACAGCAATTGCGCAGTGCACAAGTCGCTGGGCAATGGCGAGGGGACACCGCCTTAACACTTCCATTGTTCTGGCGGCGGTCCACGGTCTCTACGGTATTTTTCGGGCGGTTTCTGCGGTCGAGCTTTCACTCTGTCGTCCACGTCCCTAATAAGCCATCTCGCTTCCGTGGACGTTAAGCAACAATGAAGATTGTTATCACTGCGAGAGCTGTGTGAAAGTCGAGGTGGCCCGGTGGCCGTCCCCGGGCTGGGGTCCCCGTCCCGGCCTTGTCTGTACAGTCTCCGTGGACGTCAAGCAACATCTGAAGAAGAGTGAAGGCTACACATGAAGAAGACCCCCACCCCCACCCTAGAAGAGGGAAGGGGAAAAGTTGCTTGCCCTCAGTATCAGAAAGGAGAAAGCCGAGTAGAACTTCAAGTATTCCCGACTGTAGATTCGTGAAAAGCTGTCTGGGCTAAAATTAGATGGAAGTTTTGAAAGGATCGGTGAAAAGTTATTGTTGTTTGTTTGTTTCCTCAGTATATAATAGTATACAAGAAAGTAACAGTGAAAAATACTGATTACCAAGATCTAAACAGGAAGAGCGAGATAATTGTTACAGCAGTTCCACTTAAGCACACAACTATGACAAGACGGACAGTGACACGGGTGGCACTTGGGACCATGCTGTGAGCGGGAGGAAGTCAGTCATAAACTGACCGGCTCCAGCCTCGTTACTCAACGCGTGTAAAAAAAGGGCTACAGCATGTCACTGTTACTGACTAGCAGAGCATATCGCTGTGAACAACGTCAAGGGTCTTACTGACGAGAGTAGCGTATCAAGAATCTAAGCTGCTGGTCTGGCTGCATCTGTGTGCTCGGTTAGTGAACAAAGACCTATAGTTGCCACTACTGACGCGCATCACCGGCCAGTTCGGGTACACGCACAAAGACCCAGAAAGGGTTTACAAGCTATAAAGCAGTCAGTGAAAGTCTGCGGACTCGTGATTGAAAGGTCGCGGGTTCGAATCCCTGCTGGAACGGCGGGAGAATTTCAAGTTCTTCTCCAGGGTCGACTTTCTGTGCTGACTCTTATTTCGGTATCCGTTCCACCCCCGTGTTACCACAGTAGCACGTAAAAAAATCCCGGTCATTCTGCCAAAAGTGCAGGTGGCAGGTTACAGCTAAACACGCATACACCTTACGTATGTGGATTTTATTGAACCGTGCTTCGGCATTGGTCACAACTTGTCCCTAATATGTCAAATGACATCTGAGGACATTAAGCATCAACTCATCATCGTCCGTCTGCGCGCCCAAGACTCGGCCATACAAAAGCCGGATCAACTGAAACAGAAATGACATGTCTCACAGTTCATACAATCACTCCTATGCACTAGACCATATTCAACTATTAAAATGAACATTCGAGCCCAGCGCACAAGTTTTAACACTTTAGATAATCGGGGGCCATAAAATTTCCACCCAATCAAAGAATAAAAGGGACAGGAAAGAAAAGGTTAAAGGGTCATGGCCCTGGACACACATAGTGCACTCGGTTACATAATCACTGGAGAAATCAGTAACATTTGTATAACTTTGATCAGTACTGCCAAAGTAAATTCTAAGTAACTTGTGACTATGCGCAGTACAGTCCTCCATCTCAGTCAGGTCTGCGCCACTTAACTTTCAGCATGGACTGAAATGCTCAGCAAATCATCCTACTTCTTGTTTAAATATGTCTTCTTCAGCGGCCGGGATAGTCCTCACGACATCCAAAACTGAATGAACTGACTGGCCAGTTCATGCCGTCAGTAACTGAAGTCAGTGTTGGAGACTGAAGCAGAGCGAACAAGCAAGTAGTTCTAAACTAAAATGTTGACAAGGAACAACCCAAGAACAACAACAAAATGTCGTTTTTGGAAATAATGGAAAGACAAATTACACCTTTTTAAATCTAACTTAATGTCTACCTCTACTTTTACTTTTGCTTTCAGTATTTGACGCATCATGTTGTTGAGATATTATATTATACGAAGCTACAGCTAGATAACCTCTACTTAATGAGATACGCGAATGTGGAATTAGGTCCTAGCTCTGCATTTGGGAATTAGTGCTCCGGCCCGGAAACCTGTCGGCTGGAAGAAACCTGTGCAGCAGACGATAGTGTTTGCAGAGAACAGCATGGCTAGCTAGCAGTGCAGATGGGTGCTTATTCGTGCACACAACAAGGAGAAGAAGAGGATTAACCGTGGACAAGCATGTCTGCAAGTTTTCTTCATGTGGGAGACATTGTGTCCCTCTACGCAGAAGGCACGGTCAATGGCTTTCTGTCCACACTCGGGTAAGCCTCCTTCCTCTTTTAGCAGACGTCATTTCGATTCATGGTGGACTTCCCAGGGATACGTTTATGATGGGCGGTAAGTGCGTCCCGTTGAGATAAGCAGGAGCCATGTGCTTTGTCTCAGATGTAAACTGTTGCGATGGTTGTGGACGGAGGAGCAGATGAGAGAGGCCTTCCCTTCCCACGCCCATATCCTCCTTCTGGCCAAACGTTAAACGTTATCTTGTCCTCCACCTGTGGCGACTTCATGCAGTTGTTATCGTTTATTTACAGTTACACACAGTTCGTCGTTTCTCTTTGTTGGTATTATTTTATGTGTTGGTAATGCACGCGAAGGTTATAATTTTGCCACATTGGCAGTGTGCAGTCTAATTGCAGTTATGAGGGGAGAATAATCTATTTAATACTGTTACTTGTTTAAATCTCTTTACAGTTTAAAGTAACCCATTCATCATCTCCAGCAGTGCATACAAAGTATACACAGGTCTGTAAACCAGCAGTGCAGAAGCACACTGCGGCTCAGAACCAGGTGTGCATGAGTGCTACATTGCAGATCACTACCTACCTACTTTAAACTGCTGTATCTTCTCAGCCACTCATCCAATCTTATTCGTCCATATATATGTCAGTCTAAAGACAATTGAATGGAGTAGGAAATGTATAGTCTGTTTTGAAATTAAATTTAAAGTTGATTTTGCTGTCATAGAATTTATAAAACGCACATGTTTAGTGTTTTTGCATTATTTACAATTCACTCATAATAAAGTCAACAAACAAAATCTGAAACTGAACCACTGTCAGCAGCAAGTACATTTGGTGACAGATTGTCCATAACCATGCTCATTGCTTGCTCCATACTGTAATGAACAGTTTTATTTGAGGATCAGCTCATTCAGTCACTGGCAAAATGCTAGCCATTTTCGCAAGTCGGAAAAATATTAAAAATGCAGTTAAAAACTAAATTGAACAAAGACAAAGAAATTTTAGATAAACACAAAAGCAAAACAAAAAAACTGTATGTTTATAGCCCTAACCCTGACCCTCACACTAACCCCAGGATCAGCCTAAGTATGAGAGGTAAGGCCAGTTGATACAAATGTGAAATGTTTAGTCCAAAGTATGGCACTGGAAAAAAGCAAGAAATGAATTATGTTGAAGATTATCATTTTACTTTTTTTGAGCCTTTAAAACATTTTTGCTATGAGACTAAGGAACTGATGAAGTCATCATTTGTCACACCTACAGTAACACTGATTAATGTAACCCATTCACTGCCCCAACATGCAAAATATCTGGGCTGAAAGATGCACAGACATGTCTGCGAACAGTATATTTTTCTGGTCCTAAAACACATCTACTTGTAATGCTATGCATTTTGATGAAAATTCATTCACATGCCAGTGTGAAAATGAAGGCTTAAGGATTTCAAATTTCATACTTTTATTGGTCGGTTTCAAGTGACATCATGGCAGTGAAGGGGTTAATCATCAGACATATTAAACTTAAACTAAAGCAGTTTTCTAGTATAACTTAAATTTGTTTAACAAACCTATACTAGTTAGTATATATATAATATACATATTTGTTATTAAATTACTGGTTGAATGTAGAGAGTCAAACTCATAGTTCTACAACAGGGTGCCTTTGTTATTTTAATCATTAATGTTACATACTTACAATGTCAGACGAGTTTGCTTGCCAGTAAGGCAGTACTGGATGGAAAATATGGGCTCTTATCCTGAAAGCCAAGACTGCAACTTAGTGCAAGGGAGAAAAGAGAAACATTATGGTTAATAATATCAGATTATGACTGAGTTTGACAGATGAAGATAATTTGAGGACCAGCTTGACCAATTTCCATGATATATGGATTATGATCAGTGTGCCTGGATTATAATTTATATGATCTGCTATGCACACTTAGTTATCCACAGTGACATAGGCTGTAGACAGCTAGGTGAGTGCTTTCTGTGACTTTGAGGCTGAACTGAAGTGGGAAGGTTATGTAAATACCAGGGCCTGTAACTTGCTCTAGATACATACATAGTGTGCACAGTTTAACTCACCCACTTTCAAGAGTTACTCACTTACTGACACACTGCTCTAGATATTCTGGGACCTTTATAAAATGAATTATCACATTCACACTATATCACAGGGATTCTTTTTTTGTTCGACTTATCTGGATTAAAGTTGGTTAGAATCTTGATATTAGGTGCTGTATGACAATTAGAGAACAACGCACTGAGTGCATCCAAATTGATGAGTTGTTATATGTTGCTGAAACAGTGTTACACTTACAGTATAAGAATCCATGTCTTGTAGTTGTACAGTTTCTAGTCAACCTTGTGTAAATTGTATCTGTTTCAAAGACTGTTAGTGTTACTAAGAGCTGAAATGTGTACCCATTCAGTGATTCATACCCAGGGTACACATATACTATGCATTCATACTTTTCCCCCCTTGTTATCTTTCCATTGGTCCCATACCTAGGAAACAGAATCCACTGGTGTTGGTTTACACTTTGGCTAGCATAGCTTTATAATTACTTGAAAAGAGTGACTGCCCTATATTTCAAGTTTAAGTTGTGCAGAGCTCTGTCAAACTGTATCAGTAATGATAGTCTATTACTCTCAACAATCATGTGAATGTTGATTTTTTTAAATTAGTAAATGACTTTTTTATTATTTTTTTACTGTGGGTCAGTGGTGTATGAAATAATATTAACAGACCTATTATATGATCTCTCTTCCCACACACCCCCCCTCTTCCCACACCCCCATTGTTTTGTTTTTTACTTATACTACGCATATTTAGCTATGGGACTAACAAATAACATTGTAACTGTTAGTGTCTGTGGGTGTATACAGCTGAGTTTTCTTATGTTGAACAGTTGGAAATGTAAAGTCTGAAAATTAGAACTGCATAATATATAATATATGTGTACATAATCAACAAACAATGGAGTTAATTAGTGCATGGAAGACATAACACTAACACAGCAAGAAAGACCTGAGTTGCCTAAGGTAACTCTCACCTGGCATGCAAGTAAATACAAGGTACATGTATAAGCTTCATCAGAGATACAGCCTCTACCAAAAGTTATATTACTTATAAACTCCACCAGAGGTGCATCCTCTACCATAAACTCCACCAGAGGTACATGTATCCTCTACCATATACTCCACCAGAGACATCCTTTACCATAATTATACTCTACTAGTAGTAGTACTACAGGTATAAAATTGACTTCTGCTTTGGTTTTTCAGATTGGTTGATGACCGGTGTGTGGTCCATCCAGAAGCAGGGGACTTGGGCAACCCGCCCAAAAAATTCAGAGGTAACTCCGAGCAAACTTCTCTCACCCCAAAAGCTTCCACAAGGGATTAGTACTAGTAGGGGTCTCACAAGTGAGCTGACTACAGTTCTGCCAGTGTTATTGACAGCTTCACTATGAACACACACGCAGACACACATACACACCCATGTGCGCGCGCACACACACACACACACATGTGCACACATGTGCACACACACACTCAAACAAGAATGATTACTAGAGTTCTAAAACAAGATCTGAGCACATGAAAGGTTTAAAAAAATGCAATATTTTGAGGACGAAACAGCATGTGAACTTTCAAGCTACAAAATGACAAACAGTGAAAAATGAGATGTAGAACTAAGACACTTGATTTGCCTTTGATTGAGCTGTGTTGTTTTCGTGTCCAGTGCTTGGAAGAATGTTGTCACAACAATGATAGTACACAATAAACTAGACAAACACAAATGATAAAATCACAGTCTACACTGACCACCACATACTTAAATTTACTGACTTTACACGTTCAGATTACACCAAGTGCTGGTAACTTGAACACTGTCTTTCTAAGTCCTCTTGTTGTTGTTCTTGTTTTGTTAGTGACCTTTTGTTCAAGTTATTTTTGTGTTAATGTTTTCTTTTCTTTTTCAGACTGTTTGTTTAAAGTATGCCCTATGAGCAGATATTCTGCTCAAAACCAGTTTTGGAATGCTCAGAAACAAACCAGCTCAGCACCAGACTCAGTTCTGCTGGAAAGGCTTCATGTGAGTAACCATCATTGACACTGAAGTTGAACTGCTCCTGTTTTTCTTAAGTTGTTCAGATGTCTGTTACGTTTGTGTGTGTGTGTGCATGTATGCATCTGTGTGTGTGTGTGTGTGTGTGTGTGTGTGTGTGTGTGTGTGTGTGTGTGTGTGTGTGTGTAGATTTGGTTGGTTGTTATTATGTGTGTGTGGTTCATGTTTGTGTATTGTGTATACATGTATGTATTGAGGAGATTTGTAACAGTCGTGCAGTGTCTGCATTTTGACATTATTGTGTATAATTGTATAGATCTGGCCATTTCACTGTATCCTTATCACACTCACAGTTTTCATTTTGTGTTCACCACTTAACTCGGATGTGCCCCTTCTCCTCTGGGGTGGGAGTTTGTTCTGTACACATGATCTAAGAAACAGGATTTGTGGGTGTTGCACAATTCTGATGGTGATCCTAGTGGTCAGCCAGCGAAAGAGTGTGACAGTAATAGCCTAGAGCAAGTATGCCATCTAGGGAGTGGACACAGCACACAGACAGACTTTGCAAATCTGGTTGACCAGAGTCTAGGTCATCAGGGCTTCAGACCTGCATCTGCCAATAGGGCAAGAGTAAAATTACCTTGTACTGAAAAATCAACTTGGGGTGGGACATTACTCATTACTCACTGTGTTTTCTTTTTCTTCTTCATCTTCATTTCAGCAGATTTGGACAATATGTGTATAATATCAAATGATATATATATATATATTTCACAGCTTTTTATACTATTCACTAATGGAAAAGAACACAGCCTACACACTCTGTGACCACACTAAACAGCATGCTGTCTGGTAATGTACAAAACAGCTCACTTCTTCAAAGCCACTGTTACTATCAACAGATGAACTGATACAAGAGACTGGCTGCATCTAGTGCAAGCTTGCACTGGGCATTGCCCAAGCTGTATGCTGGTGCAGGTGTTCCATGGTACACATGAGAGATGTAGGTGATTAACCAATCCAAGCAGAAAGGGATTGGAATGGTGCCCTGCACACTGTTGTACAGGCAGGGAAAATGTCAGGCACTATATATCAGAGAACTTTTCCGGGGGTGGAAAGAACTGGGTTTGTTAGTTTAATTTGGGCATGATGTTTCTCTTTGTCGTCTCCGCAGACTGATTGATTGAAGAGGCTTTGCTTCTTCTCTGTGCAGTTTACTGAGTCCCAGTGCTTTTATTAGCCTGGATCGAGTGGTGCTGTTAGAGCCAAGATTATCCTAGGTCAGCTGCACCTGCAAGTGAAAATTGGGAATGAGGTCAGAAGAGGGAGAATCAATGTGACTCTGTGTAGACAGTTTGGTTAATGGTGCCATGCAATACTCACCGAGATTTGTGGATGCGTGTGTGATGTTTGGAAATCCACCATTTCAAAAGGGTAAATGTACTGTTATAAATGCAAATAATACAAAAGCAAATGAAACGAGTGTACAGGTTAAGCATTATGGATGATACTCCTTCCACCTGAGTTATGGTTGTGTATGCTACAGGTGCACACTTATAAAACAGTAAACCGTATTGCCAGATATCACGGTTATTGCACAAGGTATGCATTTCGTGGTGTCAAGTATACTCACTTGCACACACATTCCAATCATGAAGTCAGAAAAAAGTTAGAATTTTATTTTTAAACGTTTTGTGACAATAACCTTTATTGCCTTTCTTACCTTGGTTTTCCTTTCATTAGCCTTGACCTTACAGTTATGTCAAAGTCACTTGGAAGGATAAGCTGGAGGATGAGTTCAAGCTTTGCTTGTTACAACCATGTGCAAGATTGTGTACAAAATACAGTCCTGAAGTTTGGGTTTGTTGTCTGAGATGCAGCTGCACCATGACAAAACCATACTATTGGCTTTTTCTTGGAGATTTTTTGTTAGTGATGGTAACCGCAGTTAGCTTTACAGGGTGTGGTTGGTATTAGTGAACTAACCCATTTTCAAGGAAAGGGGGGGAGGGGGTGTCAAAATGATACTGCCCAGCATTGAAGCCGGTAGTTTTTTTCTTCTTGTTGGATTGAGTAGGCCTTACATATATAATATATATAATAAAAAAAATACTAATTTTAAAATGCAATTGCATTAACATGCGGTTTTACTAGTCTTGGAGTTTATTACAATAAAGAAGCAGGGGCAGGGCTTGAAGAGGGAAGTTGCAGAGAAAGTAGCAATTACAAGTATTGCTCGTGTTAGTGCCGACAGCCAACATTCAAAGGAAAGGACTGGCATGCCTGACATGCCATTAGTTCTTTGGCGGCGGTCTTATTTGCTTGTAGAGTTGTGGGCGGGATGCTACACAGACAGCTGTTGATGTTCTTAAGCGAGTGCAGTTCCTCTGTCAGAGGCTCGCTCGTCTCAAGGGTTTTGCTGCTTCTTGATGGGCTAGAAGCGAAGGTCGTATAGCTATTAAAGCACCATACGATCTTTGCTGAAAGCATCTTTTGGAGAGTCCACGTGAATTATCGACTGGTCTTCATCTCCGGCAATAGTAATTATCTGTTCCGGCCACTCCGCTCCATCGTGGAAGTTCTACGTTCAGTCAGTTTAACGTCTTGCGTACACAGAGCTCAAGAGTTGTGTGAAAGTCGAGGTAGCCGTCATGGGCTGTCCGTCCTAACGAGCCTTATGGTTTCCGTGGACGTAAAGCAATACTGAACCATATTCACGCATTGGTCTCAGCTTGTGAATGTCCCTAATGTGTCAGCCGACATCCGAGGACATTAAGCAACACAACAGCAGCAGCGACGTCTTTGCCACTTCACCGATTCAGTGCGGGCAGCGATTGTCGGGATGGGGTGTGTGGGAGAGTGGTGGTCGTGGGGGAGGGGGGGGGGGGGAACTCTCTCACAACAACCCTGCAGGTGTGACTGTGTGTGTGGAGGGGGGGGGGGGGGGGGACCCTCTCACAACAACTGCAACCCAAGGCCGAGATCATAGTCCAAGCCTCGTTTTTCGTGCAAACTCTGTGCCAGAATTGGTTACGCCACTGATGGCCATGCAGGCACCCTTTATCTCTGTACGTCTGCCCACACCAGAGGGGGGGCGGGGATAGCTCAGTGGTTAGAGCACCGGACTCGTGATTGAAAGGTCGCGGGTTCGAATCCCTGCTGGAACGGCGGGAGAGTTTTCTTCTCCAGGGTCGACTTTCTGTGCTGACTCTTATTTCGGTACCCGTTCCACCCCCGTGTTACCACAGTAGCACGTAAAAAATCCCGGTCATTCTGCCAAAAAGTGCAGGTGGCAGGTTACAGCTAAACACGCATACACCTTACGTATGTGGATTTTATTGAACCGTGCTTCGGCACTGGTCACAACTTGTCCCTAATATGTCAAATGACATCTGAGGACATTAAGCATCAACTCATCATCATCACCACACCAGAGGCACACTACGCGAAATGTTTGGGTCCCGGCGAAATGTTTGGGTATTGACAAAGTTATATTATTTCAGCACTCCACCGTAACACCCCCACCCCCCGCTCTTTCTTTTTCGTTTTGGTGTATGTAAAGCAGGGTAAAACTAATCTATTTGGTGAATGCCAGAGAAAGGGTTGCGTAATTATTACTCGAGTCAGCCGCAGTGAACATACCACTTTGTATCAGACTTCTCCATCTTGTGTTAGACTAGCCCTGAGATGACCGTAATGGTTGACTGGGCGTAAAACTCCAAGTTACTTACTTGTGATAGACTGAAATTAGTGTGAGCGCCTTTCTGCGTGTGACGTACGTACCACTCTGCCAAATCAGACCGTGCCGCGCCGTCCGTTTTCTCCCGAGCTGTGTCTGTTGCACTGGCTTTACACTATTCAGAGGGCTCTAAAGAGAACGGAATCCTAGAGGTCGGCAGTGTTTGCGCTCCTCGGCTGTCCTACAGTCGTTGCTTGCACTAACAGGTAGTTAAGCTGCCCGGCTCCTAACTTGAGACGTTTTTCTCGTTTTTTCTCCCCCTTCTGTCTGAGTGTTTCCCTGTCAGGTCTTCAGTGGTTGTTTAGTTGGTGAAGGTACCCTTACGTACCCACCCGCCGGTTCTATCTCACTGGGCGTGAAACACCAAGTTACTTACTTATCGTTGTCTCTCCGTCACTGTATCTTTCTCTCTCTCTCTCTCTCTCTCTCTCTCTCTCTCTCTCTCTCTCTCTCTCTCTCTCTCTCTCTCTGTGTCTCTCTCTCCATTGACTGATTTTGCTGCTGCCATGTTGTCTCAGTATTTATTATCTTTTACTTGTTTGTTTATTTGTTTCCTTTTTTAAATATCAGTCGATTTTGTACGATAAGAAAATTCTCTTTTCTCTGTTTTTCGCTTAATCAGTAGTAGTAGTTTAGCAAAGTCTAGTTGTTAGATCTAAATGAACCTAAACTACAATCCTTGGAAAATAAAGTGTTCGACGTCCAGACTGTCTCTCTCTGTCTCTCAAAGACAGGTTTTGACTGAGCCTTGTTAAATGAAGTTTTCGAGTTCTAGTTCTCTCTATCTCTGTCTGTCTGTCTCGCTCTCGCTCTCTCTCTCTTTCTCCCTCTCTCTTGTTACTGCTGTTCTCCTCTGGTAATGGAACAGGATTTCCGATGTTAGACCCCGTCTGGACTGAGTCTGTTAATGTTAACAATGCCCCTGTTTCCACGCTCATTCCAAGTTTTGGACCAGTCTACTTTGGCTTTTATGTTGCTTTACGTCCACGGAGGCGGGATGACCTATTAGGGACGGGGACAGAGTGGGAAAGGGGACAGGGTGATTGGCTCGACCGCGGAAACCGCCCGAAAAAGACCGGAGAGACCGTGGACCGCCGCTAGAACAATGGAAGTGTTAAGGCGGTGTCCCCTCGCCATTGCCCAGCGACTTGTGCACTGCGCAATTGCTGTTTCAACTGCTGTGCTGGACAGAGTCACTAAGACAATGTCCGTTGCACCGCTGTTGACGAACAACTTGGACAACTCGAAGCAAAAGACGTCCAACTTGCTCAGCCCAGCTCCACCACCCTACTCATGATCTCTTCTGGGCAAAAGTGAGGGTCCAGCTCCACCTCCCTCCTCTAAGATCTCTTGATCTTTTGATCTCGCCTGGAACCCTGACCAGTCTACATCCGCCTTGTACATTTATAACCCCACACCCCACCCACACCCCCGCGAAGCGTGTGGTAATCCGCGTGAAGAGTAAGTAAATTGGTGTTTTACGCCCAGTCAGCCAGTGCGGTTATATCGGGGCGATCCGCGTGAAGAAGACAGTAACGACGCCGGTGTCCAAGTGTAGCATGTCTGGCTATTAGCCTCTGCGCTTTGGCGCCTGGATGATGTTAACTGCAGACTAATTAGACACAGGCCATATGCTGCTCAGGCAGCCGACCGACTCAGCCGTGTAAACATGCACTGACCGCACAACCAGCGTAGCAAGTTCTTGTAACCATTACAGGCGTGGGCGGAGAAGGCGAGACTGCATGTGCTTTTATCTGAGTCGGTTTCGCCTTGGCGGCAAGACAGTTATAATAGTTGTGGTTTATGGACACTGCTTTTTTACTTTGCCCCTCACAATTAATGAAATGTTAACATTGCTGTCACCGCTGCCCGTCTTAGATCACAAATTTTGGTGGCGACAATGTAGCGTTTTGTATCAGTAGTCCCCCCTCACCCCTCCATCTCCTGGGATATCGGTCCCCACCAGTACCCCTCCGGAGACAACTCGGCATTAAACAAGTCTGACGAATGAACAATGTTACATTTCGCTTGACCTCCATTAGCGGTAGACTTGCTTTAATAACGAGGAGTTTTTCCAAATCTGTTGCGCTGGCGAGGACTCGTCTTTATTAGGTCATGTCTAAGGGTCACGTGTTACATCCGGTTACAAGCTAGTAACAGGTGGGGGGGGGAAGAAGAGAGAAGAAAAGAAAAATCCTTCTCAAAGTGTTACTTGAAGAACTGGTCACTGCACGTGCTTTCTTCTCGACGGCATGTACCCGAAAATGGACAGTCTATTTTTATCTCAGTTATTTTTAGCTCATGACAGCATCTCCTGGACGCTGCGTTTGGCGAAGCATGCACAGCTGTGTTCTGACGTACTCCAGGCTCACTTGATAATGTAACTGATAGTTCTGGATTTTCAGCAGAGGAAACATTAATTTCGAGACAGGATAAGAGAGCCGCCATCGCCCCCGGCGTACTTGTGGGAGATCGTCAGAATTAGGTTGATTAAAAACCCGACTGAGGTTGCCCGGAGAAGGAGGACCTCGGTGCTTGAGAAGTGAAGGACTAGACCGAGGCCGACTCTGTGGTGCCTATACACAGATTTATCACACAGAGTTGACCAGCGGAAGCACGGTTCTGTGGCGGAACGGTACTCGTGCACAGTACACGATGTTCTGATGATGGCTGAAGAAACAAATGCACACGTTACGTTTACATGACTGTGTTGTCTCTGTGTCTGTCTGTCTGTCTGTCTGTCTGTCTGTCTGTCTGTCTCTCTCTCTCTCTCTCTCTCTCTCTCTCTCTCTCTCTCTCTCTCTCTCTCTCTCTCTCTCTCTCTCTCTCTCTTTCTCATCACGCACACACACTCACACCAAGCTTCGCTTTCTTTCTGTCTCTCTCTCTCATATTATTTAAGTGGCTAATAAATGGAAACAGTCTTCAGCAAAACACTCATAGTCGACAATTACGAGCCCCCAGATCACGTTACGGTTGTATATAAAATTCTTCTTATATATAATTATTGTCTGTACATGCAGCTCCCGCTGTCCCCGCCCAAACATATTTATCAGAAGAGGCTTCACCGAGAACCTCTCCGTCTATCGTCAAAGCCATTGACCTTGTCAGACAGTGCTCTGTTCGTAAATTTTATCAGGATCACTCGTGATACACGCTCATCTCCATGACACGGATCTGTGGGGGACCCCGTCACGGTCGGCAGATAAACGACTCGGCTTTTCGTCGGAGCCCGTCAATATTTTATGATCTAGTCTGTCCAGCTTAAGTGGACATGCAGCGTCTCTGAGGTTGAAAACGTCCACAGGCCGTCGGCAGAAATGTTACAGGCATTTTGTTGTTAATTTTGCACCTGTGTCTGAAAGTGAGGTCATGTTATTAGTGCATTAGTCTTATTTGTTTTAATGTTGAAGAGTTTTCAGGAGAAATAATGTGGGGTAAAGGCATGTGAAGAGATTCTGCTGTCGGTTATATAACGGATGAAAAAAAAAACGAAAAAAAAAACAAGAAGAGCACGAACACTGTGACCAACAAACAAAACAAATGACCCCCCCCCCCCCCCCCCCGACACACACACACACACCAGATTGCGTATCCAGCCTGTTAATAAATAATAAAGATTTGCTCAGTCGGTCGCTAGGGGCGGGTAACTTGTGGCGATGGAACGGGCCGGGTCTTTTTACAGAATCGATTTTATATCTCTACCCAGCTGGCTCGTTTATTTCGTAGAAAACTGCTGTTCTGTTCATTGTCAGCCAAAGTGTCGTCTTTTTTTTTTGCCGCCTTACGTGGTGGTAACGTAGCGTTAATGACGCAGCAGTTCGGTTGCTGAACGTCAGGACAAACACAGTACTGATTGGTGTATTTCCAGTGTGGTGCTGGGAGGAAGGAATTTGGTATTTAACGCCCAGTAAGTAACTAAACATGGTGCTTAACGTCCACAGAAGCCATAAGGCTTATTAGGGATGGGGGGGGGGGGGGGGGGGGGGGGGGGAGAGATTATACCTATCGCTGCACTGTCACCACCTGAATGACTCCTGCATTAAGATCGGCAATGATGAGAACCATTTTAATGTTTCATTAATTGTGAGTCACATACCACAACTTTTGAAGAGAAAGGACAGCCGAAGCGGATTCGAACCGAGGTCCTTCTGCTTACCAGCCTAACGCCTTACCGCGGGCCAAACCGGCTCTCAGTAACGGCGAGGTAAGTAGGTATAATGTCGCTTAATGTCCTCGGATGTCAGTTGACATAACTATTAGGGAGAGACCAATGCCGAAGCATGGTCCAATATAGCTTTACGTCCACGGAAACCAGAAGGCTCGTTAGGATGGACAGCCCAGGACGGCCACCTCGACTCTCACACAGCTCCTGAACTATGTGTGAGTAACGGCGATGATGATGAGTTGATGCTTAATGTCCTCAGATGTCAGTTGACATATTAGGGACAAGTTGTGACCAATGCCGAAGCACGGTTCAATAAATCTTTACGCCCACGGAAACCAGAAGGCTCGTTAGGACGGACAGCCCAGGACGTCCACCTCGACTCTCACACAGCTCCTGAACTATGAGTAACGGCGAGTCAACCATGGCAGTTATATAAGGACGACAGTGTGGTGGGAATGTTAGCTGGCACAACATTGTCACCAGCTGACCACTGTCGTTGGCGGTCTCCACCGAGTGCCACAGTTATAGTGATTCAGTTGCAGACGTGCACTTAGAAACATCTCCACTTCTACAGATCGCTGCAAAAGACGGAGGCAGCTTTGCGGGGACAAGACTGCACCAGGGTTTTGCAGACTGTGGAAACTAATTGTAGCAAGGAGGCAGCTGTCAAAGAGTCCCGGCGTTGCATCAGCGCCTCAGGTCCGTTCTTGTCTGCAGCTGCACGTGTTTTCGTTGCGAAAACTGACCGCGGATACAGTTTTTGTTGTTGTAACAGTGTGTGTGTGTGTGTGTGTGTGTGTGTGTGTGTGTGTGTGTGTGTGTGTGTGTGTGTGTGTGGTTTATTGCAGCTGCAAAAGTAGATTTGTCGCCCACATGTGCTGGTTTGCAACCGGAGACGTTTTTTCGCCTGCTAACACGCGGTTTACGGCAACAGTTATTTTGCAGTTGCATTTCCGGTCACCTGGTTGTAACGGAGTGTGTGCCCATGTTTTGTGTTTTAGAAGCCTACAAGAGCTCCTGCCTCAATTTTTGCATGTGTAATGACAGAACTGGAAATTTGAAAACAATACGACACACACCATTCCCTCCCTCCCCCCCCCCCTTCCCGCCCTCTCTGTTTCTCCCTCTGCAGTGAAATTCTGATGCTTCTGTCAATATGCGTATTTGTAGGTATAACTGCATTAATATACGGTCTATTCGTGCATAATATATGTGTTTGTAGTATAGTCGTGTTTGTGTGTAACAATGACTGGCTGCTGAATAGGTCAAATGGACCTAATGTTAGTTGTTACTGTCGTTTGGTATTACGTTTTTGATCTATCCCCCCCCCCCCCCCCCCCCCCGCATATCCTCCACACAAATATGTTTTGCTGAACGGATTACGTATTGCCTCGTAAACTTACGTCACAAGACCTAGGAAACCGGGCCCTTTATTACATGTTCAAGCGGATAGGAAGTGAATATCTTGGATTATATAATTCAGTCTGATTGTGGCGTAACAGTCTTTCAGTAGTAGCAATGGCACACTTGACAGAGCTGAATTCGCTATGTTAGGCGGTATAGGAGTGTATGATCATGTACTGATGGACAGGCGGGCATTTTTTAAATATTTTTATTTGTTGTTGTTCGACAATTGGTTCCCCTTAAAGTGTGTGTGTGTGTGTGTGTGTGTGTGTGTGTGTGTGTGTGTGCATGAATGGGATACCGTACTATCACATAAACTATGATTTTGTACTGTTTTACTATTAATCACTTTTCGCCGAATCCACTCAGAGGCGCTTGAACTGTTTGTTGAGTGGAAATAAAGATCCAAAGACGGTTTCAAGAACACTCAGCGTATACTTATCCTATGACTTAATTTTTTTTTTTACTTTGCACATTTGAGGAACGTTTGGCGTTGCCGCTGTAGTGTATACCTGCCGTTGTTGAACGCGTCTGGCATGAATAACTTCATTAACCGCCAGGAGAGCGGAGTCGTCAGCGAACGATGGTGGCCTTTGAGCCAGCGTGTACGTTTTGATGAGGCTAATTCGCTGGCTCGAGAGCCCCACGTACCTGAGGCTGACCTCTGGCCTGTTCGCAATTAAGCTTCCGGGTCTTCGTCACCGCCCGGCCCCGCTGTGGGGCACCGCGTACGCAGAAATTGATGATGTTCCCGGCCTGCTGGAGTATGGACAGTTTCCGGAAATAGGTCCGTGATTATCGTAAAGCTTTGCGCGCTTCGCTGTAGAGTGGCTTAATTGGTTGGCAGAGAGAGTGGAGCACTGTCGCTGAGCATAGTGTCGAGGCAGACTGTAACAACCTCCAAACATCGCTTCTTCTTTTTCTTCCTCCTCCTCCTTTTTCTTCTGCTTCTTCTTCTCTACTTCTTCTTCTTCGTGTAGTGTCCAACTTCAACATGATGAAGACTGACACTGTTATTTTGTTGTTTCCATAATCCACCGAACTACAGGATGGTGCGCACTTCGTCGAATGTATTTTTCTGAGACGGATTAACATGCGTATGAGACCTTTTTGCATGCGTATCACACGGGGGACCTGGGTTTGTAGTCTCATCGGAAGGACATATATATTATAAAGCCTGCATAGAATTTGACCCCGGAGAAACTAATGTGGGCGCAGAGCCTAGCACGCAACGGTCACCCAACCGTTTCGAGAACGAGTACTCTTGCGCCACTGACACTCCTGGTTTACTACCCCCTTTCTCCAACGAAGGGTGCCGGAAAGCGAGGCGTTGAGTGTGGGCACTATTATTATAGATGACGTGAAGTAAATGACCTGACTGCTGGTATTACAACTTTGGCGATTTACTGGGCGTTGTATATTAACTAATTAAACCGTGTTCATGCCATAGGGGCTGGGCTAGCATTCGTCGACACACTCCAGCACTAATTGAAACCACAATATTATCAAACAGTGTATTATCGTCTTGGATACTTGTAAAAAAAAAAAAAAACGGGGGTGGGGGGTCGGGGGGTGTAACGGGGTTGGGGGGTGTTACGTCGGGGGGTGTAACACCCCCAACCCCCAACCCCTTTTCTTTTTTTCTTTCGGCGCTAGCAGTTCTGGAATGCAGTAGCTCCTGACACCAGCTGTTTTTCTGACTATCACTAAACGCCCGTAACTTTCTGATTTATGAACCAATTCTTTTGCAGTTTTGCAGAAGACAGTCAAATGGTTCCACGTTTCACCAATTCAAGCGTTGTTATTCTCCTTTCGTAACCAGTTCTCATAAAATAGTCCCTGATTTGGGCAACATGTAGGTGTGACATCGGCGAGAAGCTTGGTGGGCACAATATTGTGACATAGGTGCCGTAAGGGTTAAGCAGCAGACAAATAAATAATACAGTAACAAACAACGCGACTAACCAGGAGGGGTTCACTCTTTAGCGGTTGACTGGGCGTTGCACATCGGGTCTCTAAACCGTGCTCGCGCCTTAGGGCTGGGCTCGGCTACACACGCGTTGTCCAAACACCAGATCTATTCAGCCCGTGTTTCACACACCTGCTTCAAACCAAACGCTTTGTCTGTGTAGACTGCAAGCACGACTGGTGTTTAAAGCTAGAGTGGGGAGGTGTCACCGTGGGCAGCCAGAGTATATAATCCACTTTTGGTCGTCAAGTTCAAATATTGATCTACAGGACCTTACTGGTGAGATCAAGCCGGAGGGTCAGTCTGTGTTGGTCTTTGTCTCTTTGCTTTCGAGTGGCGGATTTTCCCAGGCCATGTGGAAGGATTTGTCAATGCCTTGTTTTGCCTGGTCATCTAGTAGTGATGCACTGAAGACGAGTTATGTTGGTTGGCTCTGTGCTGTACGTGATCTGTTGGGACCGACGCGCGAGATGGTTGTTGGAGCCACGTTTAGTTTTACCAGTTGTTAAATAAAGTAAGTAAACATACTGCTTAACGTCCACAGAAACCACCAGGCTTATTAAGAACGGGGAGAAGGGGGTATGGAGGTGAGGGAAGAGGGAGATTATATACCTATCGCTACACTGTCACCGCCAGAATGACCCCTGCATTAAGATGGGCAGCAATGAGAGCCATTTTAATGCTTCATTAATTGTGAGAGACAAAGTCAGAAGACAGTGTCCACAGGTCACAACTTTTGAAGAGAAAGGAGAGCGAAGCGGATTCGAACCGAGGTCCCACAGCTTACCAGCCTAACGCCTTACCGCTAGGCCAAACCGGCTCACGTTGTCAAATAAAAATGTATTGGCGTATATGTATTATATGCCACGTTGTGCACTGTGGCTGCGACAGCTTGAATCCAGTGGCTGGCTTTTGGTTGTGAGCAGTTTTACTGGTATTCTCTCTCTCTCTCTCTCTCTCTCTCTCTCTCTCTCTCTCTCTCTCTCTCTCTCTCTCTCTCGCTCTCTCTCACAAAACACACACACACACACACACACACACACACACACACACACACACACACACACACACACACACACACACACACACGTGTGCCGCGTACACATAGACGCGGCTGAGATGGGGGGAGGGACACACACACATGCAACCAAACACATAGAGAGAATGTGTGTCAGTGTGTGCTTCGTTTTTCCATCCCATGCGTTTAGCCACGCAAGGCACTGAAATGACGCCCACACTCCAGGAATAGACTGTCGAAGTTTTGTTTTGGTCACACTCCCCAGTGGCCGAGGGAAGCTTTCTCTTCAGTGCACACAATTCCCGAGTAGACTCCGTCCGAAACTATGAACTGCGAAGGAAACCCACAAGCACGTACACACCCCACCCCATCCCTCCCACCACTATGCACCCCTGCCTTCAACACACACACACACACACACACACGCACAGTCACGCGCACGCACGCACACACACACAGTCACGCGCACGCACACACACACACACAGACGCGCGCGCGCGCACACACTCATACACATCGACGCACGCACAAGAAGGAGGAGAAAGTGGCGGGGGGGGGGGGGGGGGGGGGGACTGGCTCCTGCGAATATTGTAGACGTCTGTTACACTGGCGTAAGGAAAAGCTATCCCCTAAGGGCTACTGTAAACACCTCTGCCAGTTCGCAAGAACAAGATCACAATCGCGGTGCTAACGATGGAGGAAACACACCGGATGAACAGTGGATTATAGTAATAAAAAAAAAATGTTTATAATAACGGCTTGACTTTTTCACGTGCGCTTCTGGCTCACGTTAGCTGTGAGCGATTCATAAATACTCTTACATGACATCACATTACTTTTGTGTTTGGCACTGACTTAGGGTGTAATTTAATCAGTGTAATTTTTTCACCCACGCCAAAATATTGCGCGGGGAGGGGGGGGGGGGTCTGAGTTTGTCAGACAAAGAAAGGTGTAAAGAGAGAAATATTGTTAGAGGATGCTGTCTTCCTTTTGTATGTGGGTTTGGTGTAAAGAAGCTAACTACGCTTTCTGTGCTGACGTACTAATAGGCTACTGTTCGCCGTACGCACACTCCGTAAGGGCGCTTTGTATACATGTATACATTGTGTAAAAGAGGGTTATTTTCCAAGGAGAGAAAAAAAGTGTGTGCGTGCGTGCGTATGTGTGTGCGTGCGCGCGTGCATCAACATATTCTGATTTGGACTGAGGACTTTTTAACCCGACGGACAGAAACCGGTTTGAGAACGAGCTGTGTGACAACGTCCATTAAAGCAGTGGCTGACACCAGCAGAGATTTCAGCCCGGCCCTACTGCGTGGGCGCTGCATGGCATATTTTGACAGTGCATGGACTCTGTGTGTGTGTGTGTGTGTGTGTGTGTGTGTGTGTGTGTGTGTGTGTGTGTGTGCACTTCTATGTGGCAGAATGAATGATGGTGTTGTGAAAGAGCGTGCGTGTACGTCAAACAGCATCAGTCTGCGAGGTGGTGATGATGAATTGAAACTTTGTTCAGAAAAAGAGTGTGTGTGTGTGTGTGTGTGTTTTAAGTTCTCGTACTTTGTACAAAACACGTTGAGGAAAAGAGGCAGGTGGGGGGGAGGGGGGGGGGTACAAAGGTGATTGCGACACTTCTCACAAAAATGCACATGTGGACATGCAGACATACATACGACACGCGCGGTTTGCACGTCCTTTTGCAAGGATTCAAGTGATTACCAGAGGAACACTTTTAAACGTACCCCCCCCCCCACACACACACACACATTACCCCCACCCCCAACACACACACACATATGCACACAAATACGAGCGCGCGCGCACACATACATACACAAATACGCGCGCGTGCGCGCGCGCACACACACACACACACACACACACACGCACGTGTTATTGTGGTTATTATTTATGATCATCATTCCTGTTTTCCTGCATTCTGCACACGTGCTGTAGTGCGCACAGTTCTCTAGTCGGCGGGAGAAAATACACATCTGTAAATTCGTAGAATGTTTTTGTTTACATCTTCCGTTAAATCCTTTTGCCGTCAGTTCTGGCGTCTTTAGGCTGGAATGCCCTCGCGAACCGCGCTTGTTAATATGTTACTTTTTGGTTGCTGAAACATTCCCAAGGCTTGCAACAAAGGCAAAGCTGGAAGGGGCAGCTGCATGTGTAGTTGTGTGAGACATCGTTTGGCTTGTGTAAAGAGGTCTTCCCTAAATACATTGGATGGAGTCCCCCCCCCCCCCCCCCTCCTCCGTGTGTCTGTCAGTCTCTCTCTCTTTCTCCTCGTCCCTCACTCTCCCTCCTACCTATTTACATTATCAGATTCAGGGTTTGGGGCGCCAGTTCCCGCTGTTGGACTCCAGATATATATATATAAAAATTTGTCGCGTCAACTTCTACCGAAGGTGCACAGAACTGTACGTTCTGTATCATTCAGTTTACGTAATACAACTTAAGGTTCATGGTGCTCGGTTTTTGCTGGATGTTCACAAAACTGTACGCTTGTCATTTGGTTTACATACGTGGCGCTAGCCGTCATTGTGTGGGACAACAGCTGTAAACAAATATTATTCATTTTACGTTGAAATAGAACTGAAGGTTCGAAGTGCTAGATTTGACTATAGGACTACAGAAATGTACGTAATCAATCTACGTAATCCGTATTGGAGTTCGTGGCGCCATGTTTCTTTTACTGTAGGTATTCAGAATGGTACACTATCTTTATCATTGAATTTTCATGATCAAAATCACAGTTCGGACGCTGTGTTCCAATGTAGGTGTACAGAAGTATATACTATCAATCAGTTTACATAAACAAAATGAGAGTACATGGTTTACAAAACTGTACACTATTAGTCAGTTTACACAGTCGAATTGTAGGACTGTAGAACTGTACATACCAATCAATTTACATAATCAAATTCAGGGTTCCTGGTGCTCAGTTTCACTGTAGAAATCAAGATCTGAACAATACGATTCTATTCGCATGATCAAATTCAGGGTTGGTTGTGTTCAGTTTCACTGTAGAAATCAAGACCTGAACAATACGCTTCTGTTCGCATGATCAAATTCAGGGTTGGTTGTGTTCAGTTTCACTGTAGAAATCAAGACTTGAACAATACGATTCTGTTCGCATGATCGAATTCACGGCTCGTTGCGTCTGAGGTATCACTGCAGCAGCCGGAGGAGGACCACTTAATGACATTGGCAGCCGACTTCTGTCAGTAGCTGCACCGTGCTAATTAGAACAGCGTGGCGATTGCTGCTCCGTCGCTCCGGGTTGCATGTGCAGACTCGGTTCTTGTCCCGTTGTTTTTGTTTATCGCAGTGGCTGGCTGCTGTGCATGTGAAAGTTGACGCCAAGAATGCTTGCCTGCCTCATGTTGTCAATGTCAGTGAGTCTGGTTTGGTTGATTGCGAGGCTAACTAGATATTCCTGTTTGCTGATGTATACTCTCTCTCTCTCTCTCTGATGTCGTGTGATTCGAAGACGAGTAAGCAAGCTTCGTCAGTCCGTCTTTCTGCTCACACGTTCACCTTCTCTTTTTCTGAACAAAGTTTCAATTCATCATCACCACCTCGCAGACTGATGCTGTTTGACGTACACACACGCTCTTTCACAACACCATCATTCATTCTGCCACATAGAAGTGCACACACACACACACACACACACACACACACACACACACACACACACACACACACACACACACACACACACACACACACACACACACACACACAGAACTTGGCTTAGTTGTGAAGCAGTTTGTCAGGTGCCGCGACCCTGTTTCTTCAGAATCGCTCGTACGTAGCAGCCGATTAGTCCAGGCTTCTCCGAAGTCGGCTAATAACACCCTCTTCCCAACTGCAACATACAGGTAGTAAAAAAGACAAATGAGGGAGATCAGAGAGAGAGGCAGGCAGACAGACAGACAGAGAAGAAGAAGAAGAGAAGAAAAAAAAAAAAAAAAACAGAAAATAGGCGGGGTTGGGGGTTGCGAAAAAGAAGAAAAACGCTTCGGCTCAATATACTTTCCTCTCCCACTCCCAAGCAGCCTAAAGTTCCAACACTTCGAATTTAGAAGCACCGGGCACATTTTTGAACCGGATAGCGCGATTTCTGTCGCAGTCGGCTTTCCCAGACGTGCAGCGACACCTTGAATTTCCCATGAGGATAACTGGTGACTGGCCGTGGGAGAAGAAAATCGACCTCTAGTTGTTCCTCTAGACCACAGAGCGGGCAGTTCACTACCCGCTCTGTGTCTAGACCGATTATAGTAACATATCGCTTCAATGTCGGCGCTCGCCGTTGTCCCTCTCTGGGTCAGCTGCCGCTTGTTTTGGTCGTTTGTTTGATACTTAACGCCAAGTTGTCTCCGGACTTGAAAGGCACTGGCGGGGACCACCCAGGAGGTGGGAAGGGTGGAGGGGCTATAGCTGTAACGCTGCATTGTCACTGCCCCTGTGAGCGGAAGGACCTCGGTTCGATACCGCTTCGGCTCTCCTTTCTCTTCAAAAAGGTTGTGGTTTGTGGACACTGTCCTGTGACTTTGTCCATCACTTCCTACTGAAACATTAAAATGCCTCTCATCGCTGCCCATCTTAATGCAGGAACCATTCTGGTGGTGACAGTGTAGCGATAGGTATATAATCTCCCTCTTCCCCCACCTCCAT
The DNA here is from genome assembly GCA_963584105.1 of Alviniconcha strummeri. NCBI lineage: Eukaryota > Metazoa > Mollusca > Gastropoda > Provannidae > Alviniconcha > Alviniconcha strummeri. The sequence goes on from OY757547.1 coordinate 9,176,787, forward strand.
ACCCCTTTCCCCCTTCTCCCCGTCCCTAATAAGCCTTATGGTTTCTGTGGACGTTAAGCACATGTTTATACTTACTTGTCACTGCCCCAGCCATCAGTGTTCAGGAGCTGTGTGAAAGTCGAGGCGGCCGTCCTGGGCTTTCCGTCCTAATGAGCCTTGCGGTTTCTGTGTATGTAAAGCAACTTTGAACCGTGCTTCGGCATCGGTTACAGTTTGTCCCTAATGTGTTAACCGACATCCGAGGACATTAAGCTCCACATCATCATCATCATCACTGCCCCAGAAGCAGAGCTCAGTAGCTGTGTGAAAGTCGAAGTGACCGTCCTGGGCTCCCTGTCCCCGAACTTTTGAAGAGAAAGGGCTGGAGGAACAAAGTCATAACTTCTGAAAGGCTGCATGCCCACGAGGCTCGGAGTGTCGACGCTAGTCCGAACTCCCTGGTTGGCCAGATGAGTAGATCAGCTGCAGTGTGATGGTAGCGATCAAGACGAGCTAGGCCTGTGGGCATGAACAGTGGCGGCGAGTTCACAGTTGCTTTACGTCCACAGAGACCGTAAGGACTATTAGGGACGGCCACCTCGACTTTCACACAGCTCCTGAGCTCAGAGTTTGCTGTTCAGGTTCAAGTTCAGTGTTGTTTTATTTCCACAGAGACCATAAGGACTATTACTGTTAGGGACGGGGAGCTAGGGACGGCCACCTCGACTCTCACACAGCTCCTGAGCCG
>OY757547.1:9177713-9230213 GCA_963584105.1 Alviniconcha strummeri
CAACAGTTAAACGGTGAAAAATGAGAAGGAGAGCTACACCATTTATCTGTTCTTGGTTCAAGAGCTATGTTGTTTTCAGGTCCAGTGCTCGGAAGAATGCATTGTTTAGGTCTGTGTGTTGCATTGATTTGTTGCAGCATGCAGCTGAACTGGAAAAGAAGCAGAATGAAACTGAGATCAAGAAACTCATGGGAACTGTGGTTCACTATGGCAACGTCGTCCAGGTAGGGACCTAGCCCTTCCATTATTGTGACTGGATGTCTGTCTGTCTGTCTGTCTCAGTCTGTTTGCCTGTCTCTCTGCCTGTCTCTCTGCCTGTTTGTTCATTTGTAGTACAGTCTGTCTACATGTATAGCTGTGCCTTTCTTCCAGTTTGCCTGTCTGTCTGTCTGTCTGCTTGTTTGTTTATTTGTAGTACAGCCTGTCTGTCTAAATGTATAGCTTTGCCTTTCTGCAAGTTTGCCTGTCTGTAATACAGTGTATAAAATTATTCTCTGTCTGTGTTAACAAGAAAGTATTTTGGTTTTTGGGGTGCATACTGTAACTTGCCCCTGAAAACAGAGGCCTCCCAGATATTTTGTATCCAGCCTCCCGTGTGTGAGAGTTACACATCTGTGTCAATGCTCCTGCAGCATTAGTTTGTAATGCACTGTGTGTGTGTGTGTGTGTGTGTGTGTGTGTGTGTGTGTGTGTGTGTGTGTGTGTGTGTGTGTGTGTGTGTTTTGTGGCAGTGGTGTGTGTTGTGTTGTCATGTGTGTGTGTGTGTGTGTGTGTGTGTGTGTGTGTGTGTGTGTGTGTGTGTGTTTGTGTTTTGTGGCAGTGTTGTGTGTGTGTGTTGTGTTGTCATGTGTGTGTGTGTGTGTGTGTGTGTGTGTGTGTGTGTGTGTGTGTGTGTGTGTGTGTGTTTGATTTTATTCCTGGGACATCTGTATTTTACTCAATTTCTGAGGTTTTACCTGCAAAATTGTTTATGAACTTTTACTATTCATTAACTAAATAACTGTCTTGGGTGAGCTTTTGTCTGCAGTAAGGTTTTTTGAGCTTTTATCTCGTGAGCTTTTTGTTCCACATACTTTGTAACCATACTTGGTATGGTGGTGCTCCACACGAGCCAAAGTGTCATGCAAAAACAAACTAAAAATAGTTTGCTTAAGTCTTGGTCAGGGTTGCAGTGAGGGCTCATATTATCAAAATATGACCATTTCTGTTATATCTTCTGAACTGATGGCCGCTTTGCAACCAAATGATTTACTGACCAGTACATCATGAGAAGAGCCAAACTGTCCAATGAAAAAACTTAGATGGCTGTGTTCTAGGTCAAGGTCATAGCAAAGGTTAAAAATGTTAGTTTGTCTGGATGTCTTCTGAACTGCTGAATTTTTTGTTACCAAACATACTATAGTGATGCCTCACCGAGAACCAGAGTGGCACGTGAAAAGATTGGTTGGCTAGTTTTAAGGTCATGGTTAATAACAACAACAACAATATACTTTATTTGTCCCAGCAGGAAATTAAAGCTGTCATTTGATCGCACAACGAAGAATATATGTCTGTAATTATGTCATGAAACACACACATACGCACTCTTAGACCCCCTTTCTCTCAATGAGGGCTCAAATAAATTATCATCAGAATATGACTGTTTCTCCTCTTATCTTCTGGGTGGCTTGTTGTGTTTGCAGTCAAGGTCACTGAAGGTTCAAAACTTTATTTAATCCATGGTCAGTCCTTGGTCAGTGTTCTCTACTACTGATCTTTTCACAACCAATCTAAGTGTATTGGTTATCAACATACTTCGACCAATGGCCAAACCAAATGCAAGCAATGTGGGCATGTAAATTTATATCACATGTAGACTTATTACTGACAGAAGCACTGTGCTTAAAGTGTCAAGGCCACTAGGCACATACTTATGGAATGGAAGGGTGTGGGGGGTATTTTGCCACACAAGATGGCCAGCCTTGTTTGCATTGTTAAAACAGACCCCCTGGCAAAATATTTGCCCCAAACTATCCCCCATGAAGAGAAAATGTATAAAACAGGTGGAAGCTAGGACAAAAGAAGACGGGGAAAAAAGAAAGAAAAGAAGAGGAAACCAGTCGGGGGGGGGGGGGGGGGGGGGGTGCATGTCCATGCACACCTGAAAGCATGAAGAGAAAATGTCGCAGAAATGTTATACCTGAAAACATTGGAGGTATTTAATTCATTGGAGTTAGTCAGTTTTAGCACACTGACATGTGGTACACATGTAGTGATGAACTGGAAAAAGGAAACAGTGATAAGATTAAGATAACATAGTTGTGGATGATGAAGTGTATTACAGAGCTCAGAAGCTGTGTGAATAGGGAGGTGGGCCTGGGCTCTCATTCCCTACTCCATTCCTAATAAGCCATATGGGCTCAGTTGATGTTAAGCACCGTGAACGAGGAAGGCATACTTATTAATGTGTTATAACATCAGTTTTCATCTTCTGTATAAGTAAATGTTCCCTACTTTTGCCTGGTTAAGCTGTGACTCACTTTGAGTCGCCAAAAGTGCTGTGCCGAAAATCCCTGTTGTTGTTATTATCATTGTCATAAAGGAACAGATGTTGACTCTTGTCATTGTTGTTTCCCCATGCTCAGTTGCTGCACTTGAAAAGTAACAAATTCCTGACAGTCAACAAACGACTGCCTGCCCTGCTGGAGAAGAATGCGATGAAAGTGCTTCTGGACGGCTCTGGCAACGAAGGGTCGTGGTTCTACATCCAGCCTTTCTACAAGCACAGCTCTCCAGGGGACAAGGTCAGTAAACTGGAGGGAAGGTCAGTCAGGTGTGGGACCAACAAGCCGTTGATTAGGTCATTGAATACAGGGTCAGTAAGTGTTGAATAAGGTGAATACAAGGTCAGTAAGTGGTGAATAAGGTATTGGGATATATGGAGATCATAGAGAGTAAGCTGTGAAATTATTTTAAGGTCAGTGGGTATAAGGTCAGTAAGCTGTGTGTAATGTCAGTCAGTACTGGTATTAGGATAGTGTATTGTGGATAAGTTCAGAGGATATAAGCTGTGTGGATAAGGTCAGTGAGCATAAGGTCAGTAAGCTGTGTGTGGTGTCAATGAATGTTAGTATTAGGACAGTACATTGTGGATAAGTTCAGAGGATATAAGCTGTGGATAAGGTCAGGGAGTATAAGGTCAGCAAGCTGTGTGTAATGTCAGTAAATGTTAGTATTAGGACAGTACATTGTGGATACATGCATAGGATATACGCTGTGGATGAGGTCAGTAAGCTGAGTGTGGTGTCAGTGATTGTTAGTATTAGGACAGTGTATTGTGTATAAGTTCAGAGGATATAAACTGTGGATAAGGTTAGTAAGTATAAGGTCAGTAAGCTGTTTACGTAATGTCAATGAATGTTAGCATTAGGACAGTACACCGTGGATAAATTCAGAGGATATAAGCTGTAGATAAGGTCAGTAAGTATAAGGTCAGTAATTTCTGGATATGGTTAATGACTATGTCTGGTCAGTAAGTTTTGGCCTTGATAATGTCAGAGGATAATTATTAGGTGAGAACACTGGGTTTTTTCCAGTGGATGTAAGCAGTTTGTTAGGTCAGTAAGCTATGGATTAATAATTCAACAAAAGCTTGGAGAAGTAACGATAATAATAATAGTAGACCATTTTCATAAACGCTGTTCTCTAACCTGAGTTGAACTTGCTCCACTTGCCAGTGAAAAGCATGGATCTTGTGACATGCCAGTGAGGCTCCCTGATTGATTCAGCCCTGTATGCTTTGTGCACACTTTACCTTGTTTGTGGTGTCTGTGCTGTATTTGGCATAATGACATTACCATGAGATCATGTCTTGTATTCATGTTTGGGGGGGGGGGGGGGGGGGGGGCTGGTATAGAAAATCGATTACCTCCTTTCTGATGAAAATAGCTGAGAGCACAGAAAGAGAGGCTCAGAAAGAAAAGAAAAACTGTGCAGCAGAGGTTTTCAGATGGGTATAGATTTCTCACCGTCTTCATACCAAACAACAACCCGAAAGAAAATCGGAAAAGGAACAGTTGATTTTTTTTTTAAAATAAAGTGATGCATTATTTTATTTTTATTTTTATGAAATGATAGAAGATGGTTTATACACGTATACCAGAAAAGCATAAAGAAAACACCATGGGTGTGGATTGTTAACTGCTATACTTGATGTGTAACTGTCTAGTTTGCTTTGAGGCCGAACAAATTAACAGTTCTGGCTGGTAAATGGTAATGTTTGCAGGTAATGTTTCAAAGAGAGTTAGAGGATTCTGTGCGGCACATTATGATGATGGAAGACTGTTGCAGGATTTCAGAACTGTGTTCGATGCAGGGATGGTTTGACTGTTCCAGTGTGTCTGGATCTTGTTACGGTGTGTGTTTAGGTTGTGGTTGGAGACAAGGTGGTCCTGAACCCAGTGAATGCTGGCCAGCCTTTGCATGCCAGTAACTGCGACCTTCCAGACAACCCGGGATGCAAGGAACTCAACTCCCTCAACTGCAACACCTGCTGGAAGGTGGCACTCTTCATGGACAACCGAGAGAACCAGGAGGACATCTTGAAAGGGGTATGATTTGTTTTTGTTTTGATTGTTGTTTGTTTTGGAGTTTGCACATACAAGGGGGGGGGGGGGGGGGGGTGTCTTTTCCCAGGGTGAGAGCAGAGAATATTGACCTGCAATATCTTTTATAGTGAATAAAAGAAAAGATCACATGCATGCTTGCTTGCATGTGCGCGCACACACACACACACACACACACACACACACACACACACACACACACACACACACACACACAGATGAGAAATTATTAACGAAGATATATAATTATGATGGGAATGACCTAGGCAGAAGTGAAAGAAATGACAAAACTGTTCAGTAACCACACAGAGGGAGTAGAAACTGCCAGGTACCTGGGAATGACCCAGGACTGGATAAGACGTTGGTTGTTGCTGGTATACATATGAGTGTTAAGTACTTCCAAGTCAAAGTCGCCTTGATATAACCATACTGGTTGGCTGGGCGTAAAACATCAAGTTACTTACTTACTTACTTACTTACTTACTCCATATCAAAGACCCTGTCCAGAGTTAAAACTGGTCAGTCAAGCGGGCATCAAGAGGGCAGTAGCTGTCTGGTGCAGTTAACCTTTGTTCAGGGTTTCACTGTTATGTGTGGCTTGTTGGTCTGCTTTGCAGGGAGACGTGGTGCGACTGTTCCATGCCGAGCAGGAGAAGTTCTTGACAGCTGATGAGTATCGAAAACAACAGCATGTCTTTCTCCGAACCACCGGCAGAACCTCGGCAACGGCTGCTACCAGCTCCAAAGCATTGTGGGAAGTGGAGGTATGGTTGAATTTTGGGTCCCTATTGAGCTGATACACTCACAACACACAAAGTTAATAAGAGTCTCAATGCACAAAGTTAACAAAACTCTCAGCAAAGTTAATAATACTCTCAACACACAAAGTTAATAAGGCTCTCAACACACAAAGTTAATAAGAGTCTCAATGCAGAAAGTTAACAAGACTCTCAACAAAGTTAATAACACTCTCAACACACAAAGTTAATAAGGCTCTCAACACACAAAGTTAGTAAGACTTAACACACAATGTTAATAAGACTCTCAACACAAAATTAATATGTGAACACTGTCATTCAAACAGGACAGCACTGTGTATATTGTCAATAGAGTTGTCTTTTACAAGAAGCATAGACTGACAGACTGTCATTTTACACATAAGACTGAATGCATCAGAACTTGTATGTTTTGCTTCAGGTACTCCTTTGTTCCATTCAAAGGAAGATATGGGGGCCACGCATGAATAACAAACAAAGAAAATCTACATGCGTAAGAGACTGACAATCAAAGACTATGCAATACTGTGCAACTGACAATCAAAGACCATGCAATACTGTGCAAATACTACAAGCATTATCTAAATAGAATATATATTACTTACAGAGTATGCTTTAAAATAAACAGTCCTGTACACATATGATTGTCACATGATACATTAATACAAGGGATTCTGTTCTAATACAGGTGGTACAACATGATCCGTGTCGAGGAGGGGCAGGTCACTGGAACAGTCTGTTTCGCTTCAAACACCTGGCCACTGGACAGTACCTAGCAGCCGAGGTTTGCCTGCTTTCATTGTAAAGTATTCTGTATCGGTATTCTGTGTTGGTTTATTAATCTGTTTCTTCTCATTGGGCCACACTAATGTAATGCTGGTTCCAGAACACACAAAAAAGGTAGCTATTGCTGAGTGGTTTAATGAATTAGGTTGCTGTTAATAGCTGGTTGCTGTTAATAGCTGATCAACCACAGGGACAGTAACTCAGATCAACCACTGGGGCAGTAACTGATCAACCACTGGGACAGTAATGGATCATCTGCTGGGACAGTAACTCAGATCAACCACTGGGACAATAACTCGAAGCAACCACTGGGACAGTAATTCAGATCAACCACTGAGACAGTAACTCAGATCAGCCACTGGGACAGTAACTGATCAACCACTTAGATAGTAACTCAGATCAACCACTGGGACAGTAACTCAGATCAACCACTGGGACAGTAACGCAGGTCAACCACTGGGACAGTAACTCAGGTCAACCACTGGGACAGTAACTGATCAACCACTTAGTAACTCAGATCAACCACTGGGACAATAACTGATCAACCACTGGGACAGTAATTCAGATCAATCACCGGGACAGTAAATATGATCAACCACTGGGACAGTAACTCAGATCAACCACTGGGACAATAACTCTGATCCACCACCGATTGACAATGGCCCTCTCTCATCCTTTCAGGAAAGATCGTCTAGCATGTCTAGCTCTTTCCACACCTCTCTCAATGCATTATGCTGGTACGTACCTCTCAGGTGGATGTAGATCCTACAGCCGACCCAACCCGCACCAAGCTGAGGGGGCAGCCCAACGTGCAGGTGTATTGTCTGGTGTCCGTCCCCCATGGCCACGACATCGCTTCCATATTTGAACTGGACCCCACCACCATGATCAGAGCTGATTCCTTGGTACCCAGGTGAGTGTATGCGTGTTGACGCAGACTCCAAGCACTGGTTTATGACATGCCTCATTCCAACCGCTGCCAGATGTGGTGGCATCAGAGGTCTCCGGAACCAGTCAGCTGACAGTTTTTCATTGGTGCTCAAACAGCTGTAAGGTTGTAACCACACAGACAACTCGGGTTATATCAGGCCATGTTTCTCTTATGACTGCACTTACAGTGCTTGGGCCAGCACAAACAAATCCAAGATTGTTTGAATCAAGACAGACTTTTTAAGATATATATACCTAGGGGCAGATATGCCTTATGTTTACATGCATGTTTCGACACTATGGTGCTTCCACAGCCTATCACCCTGATATAACCACACTGGTTGATTGGGTGTAAAATACCAGTTTACTTATTACTTCCGCAGCCTTAGCAGGCATATGTTTTATAAGTGTCTGGAGGGTGCTGACAGCATGAGACCTATGGGGATGATTTTGGTAGACTGGTGTGTGGAAATAAAGAGTGCCCCTTCAGTTGCCCGTAACCAGTGCCCCTTCATTTGCCTGTAACCAATGCCTCTACAGTTGCCCATAACCAGTGCCCCTTCAGTTGCCCGTAACCAGTGCACCTTCAGTTGCCCGTAACCAGTGCACCTTCAGTTGCCCATAACCAATGCCCCTTCAGTTGCCCATAACCAGTGCCCCTTCAGTTGCCTGTAACCAATGCCCTTTCAGTTGCCCATAACCAATCATAGCAGAGTTGGGAGGAAGGGTGCCAGAAAGGGAAGCTTGGAGTATGGTGCTGACACTGGCCTGTTGTTTTTTGTGGGTCTGAGTCTGGGTGGTGAGGGGGTTCATTTTTTCATTTGCTTTGTGGGTTGTTTCTTGTTTATTTGTTTTGTATTTTGTTTATTGTTTATTAGTTTGCTTTGTTATCGACCAGACTTGCCTGAGGTGACTGTGTGTGGTTGACAGAACATTAAAATCCAGTTACTTACTTACTTACTTACTGACCAGAGGGAGCAAGGAAGCACATACAAACCTCTGTGTGAAAAGCAGGTACCATGCACCAGACGTCTGCTTGAGATCCACAACCACACACAATCACAGTGCATGCACACAGGGGAGTGGTGTGTAATTCATATGAAAAATTAAGAAATTATACTTTTTAAGCTGTGTCACCTGCTGCATAGGAATTCACAATGAGTGTTTGTGTGTGTGATGGTTGTACATCAGAACATCCTGAAATGTGTATACTCCATTAAGAAATTAAGTGGATTTACACTTTAAGTTGTGCAGCCTGCTGTATAAAGGTTCACAGTGTTTTTGTGTATGATGATTGTGCATCAGGACATCTTGCATGTGCCTGTTGTTCCCTTGCAGGCAAACATACGTACGTCTGCACCACCTGTGTACAGACACCTGGGTTCACAGCACCTCCATCCCCATCGACAAGGAAGAGGATAAGCCCATCATGAACAAGGTACGTTTCACTTGCTTGCTTGTTGGATTGCTTCATGTCTGGGTCGGTTGGTTTGGTTCAGTGTTTAGTAAGCAAGCCACAGTCATCTAAATTTAGAGGTTACTTGGTTCTTTTTCAGTGGCCTCATTTCTGGGTTGGTTGGTTTAGTTCAGTGGTTAATAAGCAAGCCACAGTCATCTAAATTCAGAGGTTACTTGATTGCTTGTTCACTTGCCTCATTTCTTGGTTTTATTAGTTGAATGGTTTATAAGCCACAGTCATCATTAAATGAGTGGTTTTATATGTATACATATATGGGGAGAGAAACACAGAGAGAGACAAAGAGAAAAAACGATCATGCACATTTGGATTGCCTCATTTAGGAGGGAGAGAGACAGAGACAGAGAGGATCTTTCATGAACATAGTATATATATTTACAACTTGATAGGTTGGTTACCCAGCTGGTGTTGACTCGACTACTCTTTCGCAACAGGTTGGCTGTGCCAAGATCAAAGAGGACAAGGAAGCATTTGCCATTGTACCCGTTTCAGCACAGGAAGTGAGGGACCTGGACTTTGCCAATGATGCTGCCAAAGTTCTCACAGACATCGCCAACAAGCTGGAGAGGTCGGCCATCACACAGAATGAGAGGAGGTATGAGTCAGTGTCTGCACTGTTTTCGATGGGATTGCATGATGGTGCAGTGGTATCTGTGATGAAGGGTGACTGATGAAGAAATCATTTGGACATAATCAAAATTTAAAGTGTGCAAGAACCTGAGCTAACAGCAAAGATGCCGAGAAAATGTTTACGCCAAGACCGCTGGCTAAAGGACATTGCATCCCAGGAGTGGGTTCTAAAAGATAAGCTGGACAAACATTATGCATGAAGCATGGCACGCAAAATTCAGCTATTTTTGTGTGTTCCTTACTGTTGTGATGGTCCTTACAAAATCTAATATTGGTCCTTACAAGTCCTTATAAGTTCCTTGTTTGGTTGTAGTCTAAGTCTCTGGGAACCATACTTTACAGGACTGTGACCAAGCTGATCTCGGAAGTCATCTGTTTCCTCCTGGGCATTGACCCAAGCCAGTCCAGTGACCGAGACCTCATGGAGGTGGAGGATCATGGGAAAACAGACAGAGAGCGACAGAAACTGATCCGTGAGCAGAACATTCTGAAACAGGTGTGTGTTTTTTGTTTTTGTTTTGGTCTGTTGTTGTTGTGTGTGTGTTTTGGGGGGGGGGGGGGGGGGGAGTTTTGTTTTTATGGCATCAAGGAAATATTACAGAAAATCTTCAGATTGTGCATTATTTTTTATGCTTTTGATAATAATGTGTGTGTGTGACACAGAGAGAGATTGATTCAGAAGATGTTTATTCAGTACATTCTTCATTTACCTGTTTATTGTGTTTAGTTTGTTTTGTGGCTGGAATTCAAATTTCCTGTGTCTACTGAGGACAAATAAATATTATTGATTCTTCTTGATTCTTATATAAGATGATGATTTATTATCCTTTTCAGGCATTCATTGGTGTGAAATGCATAAACACAAGACAGTTGCACTTACAGTGCACAGTTTGTGAATAGCTTATGTGTCAACATGCTATGTTGCCTGATACTTCAAAAACTGCCTTTTATTCTCAGGAAATTGGGACTGGGAACTCCCCTCCCCACCCCTATCCCACCATATCCCCACCCCACCCCTTTTGTACTCTGTTTGACTTCATCAGAAGGTTATGTGCTGCATAACTATTTAAGAGCAATTAATATTTTTGGAAGAATTTAAATTTGGGATCATTTTTGGTTGTTTGTGTTCTATAATAAACCATTTTTTCAATATGACTTTAAAATTCTGACTGTATACCAGTTTTAACATGTACATATTTTTAACATTTATTGTGTGAGGACAAAATGTGTTTCACCCTGATATAGCCATGCTGGTTGATTGGGTATAAATCGCCAAGTTACTATATGCAGCACGTACTCACCTGTAAAGTGTAGCATGTTGGACGCAGGTGTTCAAGATCCTTCAGGCCCCGTTCAAGGACGTGGGCGATGGGGCACTGATGAGGATGGAGGACTTGTCGGACCAGCGCCACGGTCCCTTTCGCTACATCTGCCAGCTGTGCTACAAACTCCTCAAGCTCTCTTTCAAAAACTACCGCAAAAACCAGGCGAGTGAGAGGATGGGGGGTTTGGTTTCGAATGGTTACGGTGACTATGTCCTTTCTGTTGCACAGTTTTTTTGTTTTGTTTTCTGAATGCTTGTTATGGTTAAAAATGCAGTAATCTCTTGCTGTTTTGTTTTAAAGGAACTACTGTGAGTTTACAAAGAAAGAATAACATTTAGATGTACATTGCAGAAAGAAGTAAATGTGTTGATCCGGTGTGATCTAGCAGTCACCTTTGTCTTTCTCCATTTTGTCTGAGCCTTTACTACAGTAGTCGGGTGGTTACTGTTAGGATGGCTAATTTTTCAATATATTTTTTACTTTTATTCCAATGCTTAATCCAGCTGTGTGTGAATCTCATCCTTCACAGTAGTATTTTCGCGCAATCGTGCCTGGCCCACATTATTGATGCTGAAGTGTCAGCATCGAAAACAGTTGCTGTGTGTGTGTCCCTGTTTCATCTTATAATTCCCAAAGGCACAGTCTCTGCATGTGCATCTCACTCACCTGCATGAGCTCCCATTTTTCAGCCTGAGCTGACCTTTTGTGGTTCATGGGACATTAAAGTGCAGTTGTAACTCTTCCACAATGATAATAATAATAACTTAGATTCATGAATTAAGTGCCCTTTGTCATGGGAGCTCACAGTGGTTTACAATTATTAGCACATTTACAGTGATAAAATACACAAGTGCCCCAGAGGCATTGAGTCAAGCAGATAGAACCTGTTCATCACACACACACACACACACACACACGCACACACACACACACACACACACACACACACACACACACACACACACACACATCCCACCAATCAGTATCATGTTGGGAAACATTCTGAATATATATTATGTAAGCTAATTTATGAGCTGTCTACAACCCCGACCTATGCTCTCCTAAACACTTACCCAGTGCTTGGAGTTTGGTCAGTGTGGTGTGACACAGCCCAAGCCAGGGTGGGTGACAGAGGGGACAGTAACGATCTGAGTACTGTTGACAGAAGAACATGGTAGTACAGGGGTACACAGTATGGAGAGTGCGGTAACAAGCTAAGTGCTGTTGACAGTGTGTGGTCATACAGGGGCACATAGCAGTATAGGGGTATGTAGTACAGATGAGGTAGTAACAAGCTAAGTACTGTTGACAGTGTGTGGTCATACAGGGGCACATAGCAGTATAGGGGTATGTAGTACAGATGAGGTAGTAACAAGCTAAGTGCTGTTGACTGGAGTATGTGATGGTACAGGGGTACACAGTATGGAGAGGATGGTGATGATCTGAGCGCTGTTGACAGGAGCTCATGGTCATACAGGGGTACGTAATAGTACAGGGGTACATAGTACAGATGGGGTGGTAGCAAGCTGAGTGCTGTTGACAGGAGTTCATGATCATTCAGGGGTACATAGTAGTACAGGGGTACATAGTACAGAGATGATGGTAACACTCTGAGTGCTGTTGACAGGAGTACGTGATGGTACAGGGGTACATAGTACAGAGATGATGGAAACACTCTATGAGTGCTGTTGACAGGAGTACGTGATGGTACAGGGGTACATAGTACAGAGATGATGGTAACAAGCTGAGTGCTGTTGACAGGAGTACGTGATGGTACAGGGGTACACAGTATGGAGAGGTTGGTAACACTCTGAGTGCTGTTGACAGGAGTACGTAGTGGTACAGGGGTACATAGTACAGAGATGATGGTAACACTGTACGAGTGCTGTTGACAGGAGTACGTAGTAGTACAGGGGTACATAGTACAGAGATGATGGTAACACTGTACGAGTGCTGTTGACAGGAGTACGTAGTAGTACAGGGGTACATAGTACAGAGATGATGGAAACACTCTATGAGTGCTGTTGACAGGAGTACATAGTGGTACAGGGGTACATAGTACGGAGATGATGGTAACAAGCTGAGTGCTGTTGACAGGAGTACGTAGTACGGAGATGATGGTAACACTCTGAGTGCTGTTGACAGGAGTACGTAGTACGGAGATGATGGTAACACTCTGAGTGCTGTTGACAGGAGTACGTAGTACGGAGATGATGGTAACACTCTGAGTGCTGTTGACAGGAGTACGTAGTACGGAGATGATGGTAACAAGCTGAGTGCTGTTGACAGGAGTACGTAGTACGGAGATGATGGTAACACTCTGAGTGCTGTTGACAGGAGTACGTAGTACGGAGATGATGGTAACAAGCTGAGTGCTGTTGACAGGAGTACGTAGTACGGAGATGATGGTAACACTCTGAGTGCTGTTGACAGGAGTACGTAGTACGGAGATGATGGTAACACTCTGAGTGCTGTTGACAGGAGTACGTAGTACGGAGATGATGGTAACACTCTGAGTGCTGTTGACAGGAGTACGTAGTACGGAGATGATGGTAACACTCTGAGTGCTGTTGACAGGAGTACGTAGTACGGAGATGATGGTAACACTCTGAGTGCTGTTGACAGGAGTACGTAGTACGGAGATGATGGTAACACTCTGAGTGCTGTTGACAGGAGTACGTGGCCCAGAAGCTGCCCTTCATGCAGGAACAGATCGGGTTTGACGTGGGTGCGGAGGACACCATCACAGCGCTGCTGCACAACAACCGCAAGCTGCTGGAGAAGCACATCACCGAGTCCGAGATCGACACCTTCGTCAACCTGGTCCGCAAGAAGAAGGAGCCCAGGTAGGTAGCTAGTGAGAAGGAAAAAAATCTTTAAAACTGGGGATTACTGTTAGGTGGTTGCATGTGGGGGGGTGCGTGTGTGGGTGTTGGTGATATGTTTGGAAGCAGAATTTGTTTCATAGGTTTCTTCTTTTTTGGGGGGTTAAAGTATCTTTCATTTTGTCACATTTGATTTAGTCGATAGAGGATTGGTTTTTAACCATGGTGGTTATATCAGACAACCCTGTCTCTTGCAGTATTACATTGGCCAGAACGTTGGATGTGTCTTGTTGGGCTAAGTACAACACTATGCTACATGACATCCATACACTGCACCGACTGAGGAAGGGGCTTGATTTGTTTGGGCAGAGTTGGGAACTTAAGCATAGGTTCATATGCAGGAATCAACAGAGAAATCAGACCAACTTACGGTGGCACAATGGTGTGTGTTTTTGCAGGTTCCTGGACTACCTGTCCGACCTGTGTGTGTGTAGCAAGGTGGCCATTCCTGTCACCCAGGAGCTGATCTGTAAATGTCTGCTCAGTGAGAAGAATGCAGACATTCTCATTGAAACGAGGTGAGTCAGTCATTTGTATGGGTGCTGTCATTCTCATCGAAACAGGTGTGTCAGGCATTTGTGCAGGTGTCGCTCTTCTCAAAACTAGTGTCTTACATTGAATTATCATAGGTTTCATTTGAATTTTAGTTATTTACATGTTACATTGATGGTATGTTTCAAAACAAATTTTCTTTCACAGGACAATAAAGTATTATCTTATGTCCCATTGCGTGCTTTCACACACTACATCCTTGCAATGCCTCTGTGTCGGGTGCAGGCTGGTGCGCACTCAGGTGGAGATGGAGATGGAAATGGAGAGCACGGACGGGGAGCCAGTGGACCAGATCATCACCGTGGAGGAGGACGAGGAGGTCATGCTGCTCTGGAACAGTGGCCAGAACCAGAAGGGCATCCGAGAACTGGCCATGGCTGCCGCTGAAAACATCAAGGAGGACAAGGACATCATGCACTACTACAGGTAAGAAGACTTTTAGGGTTCTGCATGTAGGACTTTAGGTTCAGGTTTGAAGACCTAATCCAGATGCCATTATGTTGACAAGGTTAAGCATGTGACAGTTCACAGTAACCAGTACATTTTGGTATTTTACCAGTTAAGACCAGCATGTACCAGGGAAAAATCAACAATCAGTCAGACTTACCAGCTGTTATTTTGTTTGACCAGTTCTCAAAATATATACACATATATGAACAAATAAATGCAGCACAGAGAGAGAGAGAATGTTGCATGGTGTGTGTTTGTGCACATGTGCATGAGTGTGTGTTCTGGACAGGGAAGAAAGCGGAGTTTGCTAGTAAAACTAGAATAGGAAGCCATGTATCTGACTGGTTACTGTGATCATCTGACTGGTTACTGTGATCATCTGACTGCATGGTTACTGTGATCATCTGACTGGTTTCCATGAACCACTTTTGCCACCTTGTAGATGTCGCACCAGTTTGAAAAGCTGTCTTGATGTACTACTTCAGACACGTAGGAAGACTGGGGTGTAGTCAGAAAGATTTTAGGACTTACGATTCCAGGCGCAGACAAAGTATAAGACCTGTGAAGACATAGCAGTGAATGTGCAGAAGGTGAACTTGCATCTTTAGGGTTCTTTTCCTGCAGAGCTTAAGGATGTACGTTTCAGCCTTTGTGAATATTGTTTAATTTTTCAGACACCAGCTGGACCTGTTCTCCAACATGTGTCTGGACCGTCAGTACCTGGCCATCAACAGCCTGTCCCCCCAGCTGGACGTCGACCTCATCCTCAAGTGAGCATCGTTGTTTTAACAGTGGAACAGTTAAAGGCTGTGCATGAACATCAGTGCTGTGCTCAAGTGAGCACAAGTCACAGTGTTGTTTTTAACAGTTAAAGGGACTTCCAGAACATCAGAGTCATCCTCAAGTAAGCACAAGTCACAGCGTTGTTGTTGTTGTTGCTTTAACAGTGTAACAGTTAAAGGGACTGCATAAACATCATTGTCATCTTCAAGTGAAGTCAAGTCGCAGACCTGTTCATTTTACCATGGCAGCATTTAAAGGGACTAAACTGCACTGTTGTGTCCCCTGTTTGTTTCAACAGGCACTGAAAGGAACTTTTGCAGTTAGTTTTTTTTATTCCTCATTGAGCACTGGATTCATCCTCATGTCAGCTCAAGGCATGGTGCTGTTCACGCTTACCAGGCCACATTTATTTAGTGCATCTATTCCCTTCCATTCTATTACGGGACATCAGCCTTATTCTTGAATGAGCTCAAGTGGCAGAGCTTGTCATTTTTTCAGGGTAATGTTTAATAATAGTAATGGAGTATTTATGGTGCCCCATCTTGTAAGAGTCTGGAACACCTACAAAGACATAAGGATATGTTCCTTTCATCACACGCACTCGCTTGCACGCACACATGTATGCATGCACACAGTCATGCACACACACTTGTGCACACTCGTGTATGCATGCATGCATGCGTGCGCTTGTGCACACATGCGCACACACACACGCACACACACACACACACACACACACACACTGTTTAATGAGTGTAGAGACTGACCGATTCCGATGCCATTACTCAGCAAGAAGGAACCTACGCTAGTCTGCTGACAGGCATCTGTTCCGGTGTTGACTGTGATAAAATTTTGCTGGATGAAATCTAAACCACTGCATGCTCAGGTGATGTGTTGACAGGTGCATGGCTGATGAGTCGCTGCCTCCTGACCTGCGGGCGTCGTTTTGTCGTCTGATGCTGCACATGCACGTTGACCGTGACCCCCAGGAGCAGGTCAAGCCTGTCAAGTATGCTCGCCTCTGGTCCGAGATCCCCACAGAGACCTGCATCAGAGAGTGAGTGGCTTGATGGCGTACTGTGTTCATGGAAAATGTTGGGGGAAGCTGGGGGGTGAGGGTGGGGGAAGGGGGGGGGAGAAAGGGAGTGATGGGAAGGGGGAGATGGACAGAGAGAGTGAGTTGTTCATGTGTGTGTGTGTGTGTGTGTGTGCATGCGCTTGATTGCACTCATGTTTTTTTTTTTTTGGGGGGGGGGGGGTACTTTGCATATTTGTGAGTATGTATATATGACTGTTTAAATATTCATGTGTGTGTGTGTGTGGACACATGTGTTTTGTTAGTCTGTACCTTAGTGTGCATGTGTTTGTGTGTGAGAAGGTAGGAGTGTGTGGGTGGTGGGGGGGATGGGGGTGGTGGTACACAGGGATGTGCATGTGTTACTCACAGAGCAATACCAAATGCATCAGTCACACACATGCACACATACACACACACGTGCATGATTGTCCCATTCACCATGTGTTACACATAGAGCAATATCAAATGCATCAGTCACACACACACACATGCTTGTCCCATTCACTTTGAAATTGTTAAAGCAAGTACCCACTGTATAAGTCTTTTCTGTCTTTTGTCCAGTTATGAGTCTCACATCAGCAACGTGCCTGAGCGAGAGAGAGTGAGGAACAAGTTTGCCCAGACCATGGCCTTTGTGGAGGACTACCTGTGCAACATAGTCAACAAGGCATGGGCCGAGAAGGAACAGAACACACTCACCTTCCAGGTAAAAATCAAGAGGGAAGGAAATCTTATTAAGCTCTGGAAGGTGGGGGGGGGGTGGGGGTGGGGTGCACCCAATAGTATGGGGTTAAGAGGATATACCTCTGGTGGAGTTTATGTACCTTGCATTTACACGCATGCCAGGTGAGAGTTTCCGTAGGCGAGTCAGGTCTTTGTTGTTGTTCTTGTGCTATCCATTTTTGAGCGCTAATTTACTCCCTTGTGTGGGGATTAAATTAGGTGTTTTTTTCTTTAATTTTGTGCATTGTGTCATCTGTTTTTGACTTGTTCGCTGTTAACTGTGTCTGAAGCTGTGGTCCAGCTTTTTGCTTGTGATTTGATCACCTGTGTTTTGAGCTGGTATAGAAGAATTCTGAATGTAATTTGTCATGAGGTGACCCAGTGTGGTTGATAGGACATTAAAAATCCAAGACCTGACTAACTTCTCTTTAATATTTTTTTCTCCATCTTCTGATCTTACTCATTCTGTTTTAAGGTCTGCCATACCTAAATATGATGCTTTAGTAATCAGTTATTTGTTTTTCTTTACGCTTTGATCTAAAAAGATAGAGAAAAGAAAAAATGAGAAAAAAACTAAACAAAACTGTGAAAAGAGTGGAGAGGGGAATGGTTGATGGAGTCGTGTGTTTGACAAAGCTGCCCATGTCCCATATTTATTACTATTGTGTTTGTGTGGTGCATACATGCGAGTGTGTGTGTGTGTGTGTGTGTGTGTGTGTGTGTGTGTGTGTGTGTGTGTGTGTGCATGCATGCATGAATGTGTGTGTGTGTGTGTGTGTGTGTGTGTGCGTGCACATGCATGAGTGTACGTGTACGTGTGTGTGTGTGTGTGTGTGTGTGTGTGTGTGTGTGTGTGTGTGTGTGTGTGTGTGCGCGTGAGTGTGTGTGTGTGTGCGTGCGTGAGTGTACATGTGTGTGTGTGTGTGTGTGTGTGTGTGTGTGTGCATGCGCATGAGTGTACATGTGTGTGTGTGTGTGTGTGTGTGTGTGTGTGTGTGTGTGTGTGTGTGTGTGTGTGTGTGTGCATGAGTGTACATGTGTGTGTGTGTGTGCGTGAGAGAGAGTTTCAGCTGCATGTTTCCATTGTGTCTTTGTTGTTTGTTTTAAGTCTGTGTGAATTTGCCTTCCTGTTGTTCCTGGTGACTGCAGGTGGTGAACCTGGCTCGTCAGCTGATCTACTTTGGCTTCTACACGTTCAGTGATTTGCTCCGCTTGACCAAAACCTTGCTCAGCATCTTGGACTGCGTACCTGAGACCAACAACGCACCCTTGCCCCAGCCTGTGGAATGTAAGCAGCTGCTTGGTGTTAGTTGGTTGAGCAGTAAGTCTTAATACATGTAACCACCAATCCTACCACTCCTCCAGAACACAGAGGGGAAAGTGCTGACAGTTTGGTGGCTTTGACCAATACTTGCTGTTGTCATGTTTTAAAGCTGATAGTTTTCTGCTGTGCAAGTGTTACTTTGCGTTTTTCACTTAAGTGGCATTTGATGGATTTGTGTGTGTGTGTGTGTATTTTAATAGTGACAGTTCTAGTTGCCTAACTCTTCTGTTTGTGGAAATTGGTGAGTTCCCAAATCATGGCTTCTCAGTTTTTTCCATTGGTTTGTAACAGTCTAAAACTATATGTTATGCAAGCCAAAAAAAAGAAAAAAAAAGAGGGAGAGAGAGAGAAATTGAGAGGAACTGACACCCAAGGACTGATTTCAGATCTCCCTTTTTTATTTTTTTGCCCAAAATATGCCAACTGGGGCAGGATAGCTTAGCTGGTGGAGTGGCAGACTGAAAATCCAGGTGCAATGCTGATGTAATTTTGATTCCCGAGTGGCTCAAAGGATTTTTTTTCTTCTGGAGTCAGCTTTCAATGTGGACTCTCTTAAAGTGTTCAAACAGCCCATGTGTGCAGTTGTATGCTTCAGTGTCTGCATGCACATTCATTAAAAAAAATAATATATAAAACATGCTGACAGCCATACACCATCTTTTGTGTTCAGGTGAGGAAGAGAAGAGTCTGATGCAGGTGGGTGTGGAGATGATGATGAACAGCAAGAAGCATGATGTGGAGGAGGACAACCTTGTCATGGACACCAAGCTCAAGATCATTGAAATCATTAAGGTCTGTAATACTGCATACAGTTTTGTAATGTGTGTGGGGAGGAGGATTTTTTTTTTTTTAATTTCTTTTTTTGGTGGGGGGTGGAGGGGGAGTAGCATGGAACATGGTGTAAAGGGGGCAGTGCAGCTTGGTCACAGATCTCAAGAGCATCAGAATCTTCAAGATAGGATAGAGTATTGTGTCTTCATCTGTGTGTTTGGTGGAGGTGTGTGTGTGTGTGTGTGAGAGAGAGAGAGAGAGAGATAGAGCAGGAGCTGCATGTCAGTTTCCACACATGTCCTGCAAACCCTGGACACTTTAACTGAACCAGTAGAAGTGGATGCAGTGCAACAAGCCGCCACATCATTCTGTTCTTGCCATTTTGCTGTAGCAGGGCTGCAGTTGTAATTATTCTGCTGCTGTGTGTGTTGACAGTTCATCCTGAATGTGCGGCTGGACTACCGCATCACCTGCCTTCTGTCCATCTTCAAGAAGCAGCACGATGGGGACAGGGCACCGCAGGAAACCTCTGCACCAGGTACGCATGCAGTTTTCTGCCAATTTCAACACAGTCTGCTTTGATCCCATCTGCCAGTTTCATCACAGTCTGCTTTGATCCCATCTGCCAGTTTCATCACAGTCTGCTTTGATCCCATCAGCCAGTTTCAACACACTGCTTTGATCCCATCCGCCAGTTCCAACACAGTCTGCTTTGATCCCATCAGCCAGTTTCAACACACTGCTTTGATCCCATCTGCCAGTTTCATCACAGTCTGCTTTGATCCCGTCCGCCAGTTTCAACACAACTTTGGTCCCAGGGTTATAGGCTTCTGGCTGGGTACTATAACCTGCTTTGGGATGTACATGTATTGTTAGAAAAATAAAATCTTTGTCAGTAATTTATTATTATTTTTTAAACAAAAATCATAGTTCTGTCTAATTGACTATACCATTATGTACTATACTCTGCTGTTCTATCCTGTACTCTATACTATACAACGCTGTACTATGCTGTAATTTGGTCACCAGTCAATGAAAACTTCCATTATAGTTAGGGCTTGTTAAAGTGGAGAAAGCATGTTGATGAATATATCACTTAATTGATGCCTTGAAAAGCTCTGACTGTTTTCCTTCTTTGTGATCATCTCAGTTTGTTGAACCAGCATGTCTTATTTTTCTCATTATTCTTGGTGGGGTTTTTTTGTGGGGTTTTTCCTTTTCTTTCTTTTTTTCTTTTCTTTTTTTGAGGTGTGTTGCTGATTACAGGGGTTTGGGGTGGGGTGGTAGGGGTTCAAGACTTGGAGAGCATTGCTATTGCTACACTACTGGAGAATATGTTTTGTTCTCTTGTGAGTGTGGTTCCCACTCATTCATCTTATGATTGTCTTTTTCGGCTGGTTGTGTCATCACTAAAGCATATTGCTGTGTTGACAGGGGGCTTGGACCTGGAAAGCATTGCTACACAGGCAGAGGACATCTTCGGTGGCAGGTAAGATCTCATTGCCCTTTTTGGTTGGTCTTGCCCCCATGGGGGCTGTTTCCCTGAGGAACCTGGCTCAGAGTGATAGTTGGTGGACTCTGTTGTCTTGCCCCCGTGGGGGCTGTTTCCCTGAGGAACCTGCCCTGTAGTTGGTGGACTCTGTTGTCTTGCCCCCGTGGGGGCTGTTTCCCTGAGGAACCTGCCCTGTAGTTGGTGGACTCTGTTGTCTTGCCCCCGTGGGGGCTGTTTCCCTGAGGAACCTGGCTCAGAGTGATAGTTGGTGGACTCTGTTGTCTTGCCCCCGTGGGGGCTGTTTCCCTGAGGAACCTGGCTCAGAGTGAGATGGGTGGACGTGGACAGGGGGACAGCAGCCAGGGGAATACATGTTCATGCAGGCGTTGCTGAACCAGGTTATCCACATCTGTCTGTGCCGCAGTGATTTGTTAGTTAGGATGAAAGTGAATGGATTCCTGTCACATCTTACAGACAGCTGGTTTTGACCTGAGCCATCAGAACTGGGAAGGGAAGGGAAGGTGGGGGGTGGGGTGGCGGGGCAAGGGGGCAGCAGTATGTCTGTTGGTGTTCTTCAACTTGTTGACACACTGATGTTGATGATGTGCCGAACTTACATACCTCCTTACCCTGGCTGTCTGCAGCGCGGAGACGGCCGAGCTGGACCTGGACGGTCAGGGGGGCAAGCTGTTCCTGCGCGTGCTGCTTAACCTGGTGATGCACAACTACCCCTCCCTGGTGTCCGGGGCCCTGCAGCTGCTCTTCCGACACTTCTCGCAGCGCCAGGAAGTCCTGCAGGCCTTCAGACAGGTCAGTGAACTGCAGACACAGAGCATAGCTGCCCTTCCGACACTTCTCGCAGTAACAGGCAGTCCTGCAGGCCTTCACACAGGTCAGTGACCCTTCTGACAGAATGCAGCTGCCCGTCAGGCAGGTCAGTGACCCTTCTGACAGAATGCAGCTGCCCTTCAGACAGGTCAGTGACCCTTCTGACAGAATGCAGCTGCCCTTCAGACAGGTCAGTGACCCTTCTGACAGAATGCAGCTGCCCTTCAGACAGGTCAGTGACCCTTCTGACAGAATGCAGCTGCCCTTCAGACAGGTCAGTGACCCTTCTGACAGAATGCAGCTGCCCTTCAGACAGGTCAGTGACCCTTCTGACAGAATGCAGCTGCCCTTCAGACAGGGTAGGAAGTGGTGGGGCTGTGTATGTGGTTTTTGTGTGTGTGTGTTTTTCATGCATCTCTGAAGGGATCTTTCTTGTGTATGCATGTTTTGTTTTATGGTTGCGTACGGACTGGTTCTGTGGGTTGACTTGAGAAAAGGTTTGTGAAAAAGAGTTTTGAAGTGTGAATTTGCTTATGACAGAGTTTGATTGTCCTGAGGTGATCCAGTGCAGTTGACAGGAAATTAAGATCCAGTTACTAACTTACTTTAGCCTATGCGGTTGACAGGATGTTAAGATCCAGTTACTTCCTGACTTACTTTAGTCAGTGTGTTTGACAGGATGTTAAGGTCCAATTACTTCCTGACTTACTTTACCCTGTGTGTTTGACAGGGTGTTAAGGTCCAGTTACTTCCTGACTTACTTTACCCAGTGTGTTTGACAGGATGTTAAGATCAAATTACTAACTAACTTCTCTTTGCAGAGTTTTTTTTTTAACCCTGCCAACAGCAGCAGAAGTCATGCAGGCCTTCAGTTAGAAGAGCGATTAACCCATGAAGACAGAACACAGCTGTTCCAGTAACAGGGTATCAAGCATCGTTGGGCTTGTGCATGTCATTTTCTATTGCAGACAAGTCTTTCTCTTAGCACCTCTTTGCATCGTGGTTATAGCAACTCATTTTGTCACAACTCTGTCAGGTTCAACTGCAAGTGTGCACTAATGTCATGGTGAACTCCCATCAGACCAGGCAGGGCTTGTGTGTAACCTCTGTCATTTTGTTATCCCACTGACAGATTCAGCTGCTGGTGTCCAAAAATGTAGTCTTTTGCCTTGCCGCTGACAGGTGCAATGGGTGAACAGGTGAACTCCCATCAGACCAGGAAGGGCTTGCATGTAACCTCTGCCATTTTGTTATCCCGCTGACAGATTCAGCTGCTGGCGTCCAAAAATGTAGTCTTTTGCCTTGCCGCTGACAGGTGCAATGGGTAAACAGGTGAACTCCCATCAGACCAGGAAGGGCTTGCATGTAACCTCTGCCATTTTGTTATCCCGCTGACAGATTCAGCTACTGGTGTCCAAACGTGTAGTCTTTTGTCTTGCCAATAACAGGTGCAACTTCTGGTGTCCACAACTGATGAGGAGAATTACCACCTGGTCAAACAGGGCTTACCTGTAACCCTTTGCCTTGCCATTGTCAGGTTCAACTGCTGGTGTCCATGAATGACATGAAGAACTACCACCAGATCAAGCAGGACTTAACCTTTTGCCTTGCCACCAACAGGCTCAACTGCTGGTGGCCAAAAGTGTAGCTTTTGTCTTGCCACTAACAGGTTCAACTGCTGGTGGCCAAAAGTGTAGCTTTTGTCTTGCCACTAACAGGTTCAACTGCTGGTGGCCAAAAGTGTAGCTTTTGTCTTGCCACTAACAGGTTCAACTGCTGGTGGCCAAAAGTGTAGCTTTTGTCTTGCCACTAACAGGTTCAACTGCTGGTGGCCAAAAGTGTAGCTTTTGTCTTGCCACTAACAGGTTCAACTGCTGGTGGCCAAAAGTGTAGCTTTTGTCTTGCCACTAACAGGTTCAACTGCTGGTGGCCAAAAGTGTAGCTTTTGTCTTGCCACTAACAGATTCAACTGCTGGTGGCCAAAAGTGTAGCTTTTGTCTTGCCACTAACAGGTTCAACTGCTGGTGGCCAAAAGTGTAGCTTTTGTCTTGCCACTAACAGGTTCAACTGCTGGTGGCCAAAAGTGTAGCTTTTGTCTTGCCACTAACAGATTCAACTGCTGGTGGCCAAAAGTGTAGCTTTTGTCTTGCCACTAACAGGTTCAACTGCTGGTGTCCATGAGTGACATGGAGATCTACTGCCAGATCAGGCATGACTTACATGTAACCTGTTATCTTGCCACTGTCAGGTTCAACTGCTGGTGTCCATGAGTGACATGGAGATCTACTGCCAGATCAGGCATGACTTACATGTAACCTGTTATCTTGCCACTGTCAGGTTCAACTGCTGGTGTCCATGAGTGACATGGAGATCTACCGCCAGATCAGGCATGACTTACATGTAACCTGTTATCTTGCCACTGTCAGGTTCAACTGCTGGTGTCCATGAGTGACATGGAGATCTACCGCCAGATCAGGCATGACTTACATGTAACCTGTTATCTTGCCACTGTCAGGTTCAACTGCTGGTGTCCACAAGTGACGTGGAGAACTACCGCCAGATCAAGCAGGACTTACATGTAACCTGTTATCTTGCCACTGTCAGGTTCAACTGCTGGTGTCCATGAGTGACATGGAGATCTACCGCCAGATCAGGCATGACTTACATGTAACCTGTTATCTTGCCACTGTCAGGTTCAACTGCTGGTGTCCACCAGTGACGTGGAGAACTACCGCCAGATCAAGCAGGACCTGGACGAGCTGCGTCTGCTGGTGGAGAAGTCGGAACTGTGGGTCTACAAGAGCAAGTTCAGCGACGGCAGCAAGAAGAAGAAGAAGGTCAGCAGCGGGGGAGGGGGAGAGGACGGAGATGAGAAGGTGAGACTCGTTTAACCCTTTACCTGGCAAATGAACCGCAGTTGAAGTTAACCCTTTGTCTGTGAAGTTGACTGCGACGTAAGACTCTTTTGTCTAAAATCCTGCTGAAATGGAGACACAGTTTGCGGGTTGTGCTCCTAGTATTGTGACATCTAAGTGAAGGGATTTTTCGGGCTCTTTCTTGAAAATCATGCTGGAATGGAGACTGAAGTTCAGCAGATCATGCATACTTCTGGTAGCATGATGTCTAAGAGAAGGCATTTTAGCATCTTTCAGACCCTTTCTCTAAAATCATGCTACGTCTGGAGTAGCCTGCTCAGGTTTGAATTTAAGTTACCTGTGACAGGCTTTTTTTGCATGCTGAATTTTCCTGTGACTTAAAGACATGGTGAACACAACAGGTGAGAGATATCTACTAAGTGATGGGTTCGTATTGGTAACCCTTTTGTTGTTTTGTTTTCAGGAGGAAAAAGGCAAAGAGAAAAAAGACAAAAAGAACAAGTCACAGATGTCTTCATGGGTGAGACCTCTTTGCTATAGGCACCGTCATCCCATGTCAGCTAGTTAGAGTGATATTCGGCCTGTTTGTTCATGAGTTTTGCTTTGGTTTTCTTTTTGTTTGTTTGTTCTTGTTGCTGGTTTTGTTTGTGTATTTTGTGTTATTGTTTTGTTTTTTGGGGGGTGGGGGGTGGTAGGGATAAGCTAAATGCCAGTGTTGCCTTGCGTTACCATGGGGACGGGGAGGCAGGAAGCACACACACAAAAATGGGTAAATTTATGTGAACTTGTTTAAAAGTGTTGTGTGTTTGTGTGCACAGAGTCTGGTGGGTGACCAAGGCTCGGCCATAGACCAGGACATTGGACCTCCCATCAGCGGAGACTCCACCACCAACT
This sequence comes from Alviniconcha strummeri, assembly GCA_963584105.1. Classification (NCBI taxonomy): domain Eukaryota; kingdom Metazoa; phylum Mollusca; class Gastropoda; family Provannidae; genus Alviniconcha; species Alviniconcha strummeri. The sequence goes on from OY757547.1 coordinate 9,202,898, forward strand.
ACAAAACCATCAAATCGGTAAGCTTGCTTTGGGTTTAACACCCAAAGTGACTGGGGAAAGGGGGGGATATGTGTGTTAGTTCATCTTGGTCCATCTGGCGGTCTGTCCATGTAGCAAAGTGACTGGGGAAAGGGGGTGGGGGGGATGTGTGTAACCGAGTGTATTGTATACATGTTCCGGGCCATGACCCTATAACCTTTTCTTTCCGGTCCTTTTCCTTTTTGATTGGGTGGGGTTTTTATGGCCCAATTATCTAAGGTGTTAAAAGTTGTGTGCTGGGCTGGCAGCGTCCCTTTTTCCCCAGTGTCCCTGCAGAGGCAGGTTGTTTGTTTAACTGTTGCGGCCGGTGTTCATGTGTTTTCATCAGGGGAGAGCCTGTAAGTAGTTATTTTTCTATGGCTTGTTGTTCTGTTGTTTCTTATTGATGTAAATAATGTATGTTTATAATGTTATCATGTTCACAACGTGCCTTGATTTTGGTTCTTGAATACGTGGGTAATTTCGGCGTTAGATTGCCGCCTGGTTGCAGCCGCTGTGGCGTCAGAGTACTTTGTTTGTGCGTTCATATCTTAAACCTTTATGCCACAGGATGACCGGTGTTTCCAAAATGTATGCAGCTAACCCTGGTTAGCTGATATGTAGCTAGTGTGTTATGTTGCCATTGCTGGATGTTCAGTTTGAATGATGCTTTGCCGATACAAAGTTATCCCTCTAAAGTATGGGTACTTTGTCAGTGCGGCATAACTTCTTTGTTTGGTTTCCTACCGATCTATGTTTCTACATGAAATTGGTGGTATATCATGGCTAACACTTTGAAGATGTTGACTTCATAGTTGTGGAATGTTCAGTTTACTAGTTGAATATGGTTTAGTACATGGGGGTGATTGTATAAACTGTGAGACATGTTATTTCTGTTTTGATCCGGCTTTTGTATGGCCGAGTCTTGTGCGCGCAGACTTTCACTCTGCTTAGCTTGTAAACCTGTTCCGGGTCTTTGTGCGTGTACCTGAACAGGCAGGCGATGCGCGTCAGTGGTGGCAATTAGGTCTTTGTCTCTGTTCACTAACTGAGCAGACAGGAGCAGCCAGATCAGCAGTTTAGATTCTTGATGCGCTACCCGCGTCAATAAGACGCTTGACGTTGTTCACAGATATGCTCTGCTAGTCAGTAACAGTGACATGCTGTAACGCTTTGAGTAACGACTAGGCTGGAGCCGGTCAGTTTATGACTGACTTCCTCCCGCTTACGGCATGGTCCCAAATGCCACCCGTGTCACTATCCATCTCGTTGTGTGCTTAAGTGGAACTGCTGTAACGATTATCTCACTCTTCCTGTTTAGTTAAGAATGAGCTTGGTAATCCGCATTCTTCACCGTTACTTTATTGTATACTATTATGCTGGGAGTTCATCTGTTAATTGACTGGCTGTCTCTTGTATACTCACCGCGACACTGTGTAAGTCAAGCACACAATTTATGTGCTTAACTGATTAATCATTTTGTCATGTATTACAGTAACCCACAGGTAAACTACATGGTTACTGTATTTATTAGATTAGTAATTGCTGTTGTTTATACTTTACATTTGCTTTCATGTTCTAAATGTTTTGTTTGCTTATGTCTTTTCCAATACAGACACTGTTTCCTGGTTGGTTGGTGTACAAATAAAAGTTATGTTATGGCAACCTCTGACTTGTGACTCTTTATCCATGCTTCCAACCTTCTTCCCCTCAACTCCCCACCCCACTCCCCTACATGTGTATGAGCTCATCTTGGTCCATCTGGCGGTCTGTCCATGTAGCAAAGTGAGGGATATGTGTATGAGCTCATCTTGGTCCATCTGGCAGTCTGTCCATGTAGCAAAGTGAGGGATATGTGTATGAGCTCATCTTGGTCCATCTGGCAGTCTGTCCATGTAGCAAAGTGAGGGATATGTGTATGAGCTCATCTTGGTCCATCTGGCAGTCTGTCCATGTTAATAACATTTTTTGTCAGCTTCTTAACAGAGAGATGCTTTGTAAGCAACTCTGGTTTGCTGGTGGCCCACCATGAGCTAAATTGTAAATTGCATTGTACCCCAGTCTATGTTAATGTGATCTTCATGGTTGAAAAGGTGTTAAATATCAAGTGACTTTCTTTGAATGACTAGACTTGTGTTGAGCAACACCCTGTTGCAGATCATGTGTTTGACCAGTCTCTGTTGCAGATCGTGACACATTTGACCAGTCCCTGTTGTAGATCATGACACACTTGACCAGTCTCTGTTGCAAATCCTGACGCATATGACTGGTCTCTGTTGCAGATCCTGACACACTTGACTGGTCTCTGTTGCAGATCCTGACACATTTGACCAGTCTCTGCTGCAGATCCTGATGCACCTGACTGGTGGTCTCCGTTGCAGAACCTGACACACTTGGCTGGTCTCTGTTGCAGATCCTGAAGCACTTGGCTGGTCTCTGTTGCAGATCATTATACACTTGACATCTCTGTTGCAAATCATTATGCACTTGACTGGTCTCTGTTGCAGATCCTGATGCGCCTGACTGGTCTCTGCCTGCAAGACTTGGGAGGGGAGGTGAAAAAGCCACGCAAGCACGAACAGCGTCTGCTGAAAAATATGGGGGCTCACCAAGTTGTGCTGGATCTCCTCAAGATTCCCTATGACACAGTCAGTGTGGTGGTTTTCTCTCTTTCCTGTTGTGTAGTCATACAGTGAATGTTTGTGTGTGTGTGTGTGTGTGTGTGTGTGTGTGTGTGTGTGTGTGTGTGTGTGTGTGTGTGTGTGTGTGTGTGTTTGTGTGAAATGAGTGAGTGTACCCAGTGTCTGGTCTTACATCCACCATCATTTGGGATTCTTTCAGTGCTTCTTATGTTTTTTATTTTAATGTTTCAGTGTACATTGCGAGAAATTTGGGTCGCCTTACCTGGGTAAAGCACAGCAGCTGCAGAACTAGCACTACCCATTTCTATCAGTGTGAGCAGCATTTTCTTGTGTCCAAGCAATGGTACGGCCGCCAGTGGTTTGGATTGGAGTGCACTGAAAGTTGACTGTGGGAGAAAAATCCCATGCTGCACCAGGGGACTCAAACCTGCATCAGTATTGCACGTGACTTTTCAGTTAGACGCTGTACTAACTGAGCTATCCCCCCCTAGCTCGGCATGCGGCGAAGATCCCAACAGTAAAGTGTACCCAAGTAAGATTTGTTGAATGGTGTTGCAGGGCACAGACATTAGGATGTCGGAGATCATGAAGCTAGCCCATGAGTTTCTGCAAGCCTTCTGTCTCAACTACCAGCCCAACCAGAACATCCTCTACGGTTCACTGGATCTCTTCCTGTCACCAGGGGTAAGTCATCTCTGTCTTTTGCTTGTCTGTTTTAATGCAATGTCTGCGAGTTATCACCAGGGGTAACTTGTCCCTGTCTTTTGTTTGTCTGTTTTGATGCGGATGTCCAATTGAATTGTTGGCACTGCATAAACACTTTGGTAAAATAGATCATACAGTGAAATTATTAGCTAATTTGATCAAATGACCCACCAAAAATGCTTGTCAGTTGTCTCTCACAGTCCTCCAGGGACTTGTTCCCCCCTTTTGCGAAAATGGGTCACATAGTATTTGATGTGTGGTTGTGTGTTGTTGATGACTGCACCATATCGACACAACCTCCATCATTTTATCATTCTGTCAACAGTCTATGAGGCACAAACCATGTGTTGTTGATGATGCACCGTATTAACACAGCCTCCATCATTTTATCATTCTGTCAACAGTCTATGAGGCACAAACCATGTGTTGTTGATGATGCACCGTATTAACACAGCCTCCATCATTTTATCATTCTGTCAACAGTCTATGAGGCACAAACCATGTGTTGTTGATGATGCACCGTATTAACACAGCCTCCATCATTTTATCATTCTGTCAACAGTCTATGAGGCACAAACCATGTGTTGTTGATGATGCACTGTATTAACACAGCCTCCATCATTTTATCATTCTGTCAACAGTCTATGAGGCACAAACCATGTGTTGTTGATGATGCACCGTAATAACACAGCCTCCATCATTTTATCATTCTGTCAACAGTCTATGAGGTACAAACCATGTGTTGTTGATGATGCACCGTATTAACACAGCCTCCATCATTTTATCCTTCTGTCCACTACAGGGAATACAGCCAGCCGTGTGTAGTTGATGACCACACCATATTGACACATACAAACCATGTGTTGTTGATGACCACACCATATTGACAAATACAAACCATGTGTTGTTGATGACTGCACCATGCTGACACATACAAACCATATGTAGTTTATGACTGCACCATATTGACACATACAAACCATGTGTTGTTGATGACCGCCCATACTGACACAGCCTCCATCATTTTATCATTCTGTCCTCAGTCCCTGGAGGCACAAACCATGCGTGCTATATTCCAAGACAACGTGTCACTGTGCAATGATGTGACAGAGCGCGTTGTTCAGCACTTTGTGCACTGCATTGAGTCGCACGGGCGTCATGTGCACTACATCAAATTTCTGCAAACCATCGTCAAAGCCGAAGGAACCTACATAAGGCGCTGTCAGGATCTTGTCATGGCCGAGGTAGGTGTGATCACTCATGATTAGGTGAAAGCTGTTCGGTATATAGCACAGAAATCTGGTTTTCTTAAAACAGATAAGTGCATATTTTTTCTCGAGTACTTCCCTCTCAGAGGAAAGGACTGGCTGGCATGTCTCCATCCTTATCCACAGAGTGGCCACAGTCAAATGCCTGTTGTTATACCCTGCCACTTTGAGGGGTATGATGTGAAAACAAATCTGGATTGACTGTCAGATTGAAATATTTCATTTTGCAAACTTTCATTTGAAGTACTGCAGGAGTGGGAACGCAACCTGCTGCTTTTTGTTGCTGCAAAATGTTACCACCGTCCTAATTTCCATGACTGAACAGAAATGATTGTGTGTGTGTGTGTGTGTGTGTGGGGGGGGGGGGGGGGGGGGCATCTTGCACATAGTTATGCTTGAACCCATGTTGATGTGTACTTTATGTGTTAGCTTTTGCTGAATTACAGATAAAGGTCTCCATCTCAGTGTGCATTATGTGTGTCATGTTTGTTTAGTGCTTTGAGCCACAGGGTAGGTGCGTTACAAATTTCCATTATTAATATTAAGTACCTTGTAGTTGTCTGTAATAACAATAGTATGAACCTTGAATCTGAAATCTACAATTGAATGGACAAGTCCTTTAAAAAATATTGTGGGGGGGCAGGTGTGGGTGGGGGGGGGAGCCAAGTACCAGTACACAAGCACCACAAAGCACCTGGTGTGTTTGTACTGACATTCAGCAGTAAAGGTGTATTGCATTACTGATGCTGTGACGATTTTGGTCTTCTGTCTTGCCTTTGTCACACAGCTGGTGAGCGCAGGAGAGGAGGTGCTGCTGTTCTACAATGACCGCGGCTCCTTCAACACCCTCATCGAGCTGATGCGGTCGGAGCGGCACCGCACGGACGACCGCAGCCCCCTGCAGTACCACATCAACCTGGTGCAGCTGCTGGCGCTGTGCACGGAGGGCAAGAACGTCTACACTGAGATCAAGTGCCACTCCCTCCTCCCGCTCGACGACATCGTGCGCGTGGTCACCCACAGCGACTGCATTCCAGAGGTCTTTTTTTCTTTCCTTTTTTCGGTGGCTTTTTGTGGTTAAAACTTCTTTTTTTCTTTTCTTTTATCCACATAACATAATCCATCCTCTACAATAATTCTTTCACATCAGAGGCTGGATTTTAATTGGGGAAGCTGGGAAGGGGGGGTGGGGAGGGGGGGGGGTGCTGATCTTGTGTGTTTGTGAGTGAGTGTGTGTGTGTGTTGATTGATAACTTTAGTAGTAATGGTGATCATGATGATGGTGGTGGTGAAGATGTTAACTGATAAGTAGCAATGGTGATGATGATGATGGTGGAGGTGATGGTAAAGATGTTGATGGATAAATTCAGTATTGATGGTGGTGGTGGTGGTGACGATGGTAGTGAGGATGTTGACTGGTAAATTCAGTAGTGTATGACGGGTGGTTCTCTGTTTTGTTCAGGTTAAGACAGCCTACATCAACTTCCTGAACCACTGCTATGTGGACACAGAGGTGGAGATGAAGGAGATCTACACCAGCAGGCACATGTGGACTCTCTTTGAGGACTTCCTTGTTGACATGGCCATGGTGAGAAACACATCCCCCCCCCTCCACACACATGCACGCACTCACACATTCTCACATGCACGCATACATGCACGCGCACACCCACACAAACCCACACACACATGCACACACAGACACACACACACACACACACACATATGCATACACACACACATACACACACACACATGCATGCACACACACACACACACACACACACACACACACACACACACACACACACACACACGCACATGCACATACACACATACACACACACATGCACATACACTCCCAATGCATCTGCAACACTTTGTCCTGAGGTGACCCTGTGTTGTTAGTGGAATGTTAAAATCCTAAAAGTAAGTCCCAATGCAACACACAAATTTACACCAGCAAACATAATTCTGTGGAATCTCTTTGAGGACAGCATGACTTTACCAGGGTGAGGAGACTTGCCCGCCAACCCCCATGGTACCCCCTTATCCCCCTTCCCCCCTCCCCTCCCCCCTGCATCCCCTGCTTCCCCCCCTGCCTCCCCCTCTTCTACCCCCCCCCCCCCCCCCTCTGCTCTGCTGAGCTGACTTGTGGTACAGCACACTTTACAACAGCACATGTGTGTGGACTTTCTTTTAGGATTGCCTTGTGGATTTGTTTAAGGTAAGAATTAAAACTGCTACCCCCACCCCTAGCTCCCCAAGCCCTTTTTTTTTAAACAGATTTTATATTTTTTAAACCTTGTTTGTTTGCCAGCAGGAGTTAACAGCTACAGTCGACAGCCACTGGGCATGGTGTACGTATCAGTCAGATTTATTTTGTTTTGCTTATGCAGGTGTGCAACTCTACGACAGATCGTAAGCACGCGGATGTGCAGCTGGAGAACTACGTGACGGACACAGTGATGAGCATCATCACCACCTTCTTCAGCTCTCCCTTCTCGGACCAGAGCACCAACCTGCAGGTAATCAGCACTCAATAGCTTGAAGTGTTCCCTCCACCGCCCACTCACCTCGCTAGGTGTTGTGACTTGGCACATTAACCTGACTGACCATGACCATTTTATCCATCTTCACTGACTTGGCACATTGACTGACCTTGACCTTGTATCCTTGTTCAGTGACTCGGCACGTTAACCTGACTGACTTTGCCATTTTTATCCTTCTGCAGCTACTCGCCACAGTAATGTGACTGACCTTGACTTCTTGTTATTCATCAGTGACTTGATCTGCACATTAATGTGACTGATCTTGACTTTTTATTATTAATCAGTGACTCAACCCTCAAGTTAGTGTGACTGACCTTGACCTTTTATGATTTTCATCAGTGACATGCCTCATTGATGTGACTGACCTTGACCATTTATGATTTCATCAGTGACATGCCTTATTGGTGTTACTGACCTTGACCTCTTATTATTCATCAGTGACCCATCTCATTAATGTGATTAGCCTTACTGCCTGTGACTTTCATCTTTTTTTATTTCTTTTTTTATGTGTATGTGACTCACCTCGTTAATGTGACAGACCTTCAATCCGTGACTGACCTCTGATGTCACTGTTCATCAGCGACTGTGACCTCACTGCTTTTCAGTGTGACCTTGTTGCTGTCTGGCTGTTACAGCTGGGTTTATGTCTGTTGTGCTGAGACATTGAGTTGATGATGTGCATGGGTGTCTGTGTATTCTGGTAACTTTCCTGTCAATATTCCATGGCCGGCTGGCTCTCAGTAACTGCCAGTTTTATACCTGCTGTGCTGAGCGGTTGAGTTGACGGTGTGCATGGGTGCTTGTTGGTGTCCTGGCAACCTGTGGCTATCTGTTTGTCATTAACTGCCAGTTTTATGTCTGCTGTGCTGAAACATTGAGTTGATGATTTGCATGATGTGTCTGTACAAACTAGCTTCTGTCTAACTTTGCTGTGTGAAGCATTGCATGAAGGTTTTTCTTTTATTTCAACAACAGTTTGATGTTTTTTGCTTTTTTTGTGTGGGTGTTGTGAACAGTTCAAAAAGCACCTGTTACAGGTAATGATCTTCAGTGGTATATAACTCTTACTTTTTGTCTTCTTTTCCTTTTCTTTCTTTTTTAATAAGGAAAGCAATTTCCACTATCTGTCCATAAATATCTTGTCGCTTCAGAGCCAGAAATGGTCCTACATTTCAAGCCACGAAGCGAAAGAGTGGCTTTTGGGCCAAGTTACCTTGACGCAAATGTCACTGTTGGCTTGATGTATCTTACCTGTCTGTGTCTCTTTCCCAGTTTCTCTCCCCAGTGCATATACCCTCTCTGCTGTCACTCAGGTGATCATTCTGTTGCTTTTTGGCCCTTTGCAAAGAGAGTGTACTGCAGAGGCGCCTCCACAACGTCAGCACGGTGCAGCCTTCGTAAAAGAGAACTCCTTTAAGCTGTAATTCCACTGATGGCAGAGTAATTCCAAATGCACCTGTTCTGCACACGTTACTTGTATTGTTAGTTCCTTTTAACCCTATCATTTCCCGTGAGGGGAAGTAATTAAACCTGTGCATGCCTGTCCCAGGGAATTTATTGGCAGGTTCAGAGTGGATAGTAAATTTAAAAGATTCCAGCTGTTCTCATAAGGGAGAAAAACAGGCAAAAGTGTTGTTGGTTTTTTTTTTTCATGTATGTGTGTGTGTGTGTGTGTGTTTTCCAGCTATTTTTAGGGTGATGCCATATTCAACAAGGAAATTGAAAGTTGCAAGTAATGCACCAGTTGTGCCTTACTGAATATTCAGTCTGCAGGTAGTGGAAGGGTTGGGGTTAAAAGGAAGTTTCTCTTAAGATTGGATTTTGTTGTTCCCAGGTACATAGTTTGTCTCAAGCTGGGTATGAGCTGTGCATCTCGGTGGTGACCTCACCTTCATACAATGAACATTTAACCTAGCTGGGGGGGGTTCTTTCCTTTTTTTCTCTCTTCTTCTTCCATTTTTGTTACTAAAGTTTACAGAAAGTATAGTTGAACTTCCCGTCAAAATTAACATGAAAACCTCTTTTTCTGATCAACTTTTTCTAATCAATGCTCCCTGGACTCCTGGCATAATTTTCAGGAAAAACAGTACTTTCTCCTTCCCGCCCTACCCCCGCTCCTCTGTGTCCACCCCAGTCCCCATCATACCACCTCATCTTAGTGTTGGGGTTGATGCTCAGTTCTGACTCACTTGGATGAGATAAAAGATTGGAGTCTTGAATAGTACAGGCATATAATGCTCATTCAAGTCAGCACAACAACATTGTTTGGTAGAAATTCCAACAACTTTACAGATTAGACATCTTTTGGGACACTTAAGGTGTTCATTTTCAACCAGTGCAATACAATACAATACAACTTTATTGCCAAGTGTCAATACAGTTGCACTGGAATGTTTTGTGGTGCCAAGTATACTCATCACGCATTCACACCAATCATAAAACATCATTAAATTACAACTACAGCAAACAAACATCCAGGTAAAAAGTCATTCATAAATAAATACAGGAGAAATCCAGCAGACATAAGCTATGCATATCACATAAAAATTGCCTCTTCACGAGGTCCCCCTCTTAAAATTATTGTTGTAATAAAAGGAATTATAAACATTATCTACAATGAAATTATTTACAGTCATACTCAGTCAGCAGGGAATAAAAAAAAAAAACGTTTCCCAAGAGCACAGTGGTTATAGTGATAATTAAACTATGTTGATTGTGAAGGTTCATCTTGAAGCATTTACTGTCTTTGCCTACATGATGGTTTACTTCTGTGTCCATAAACAGCTTTTCCAGAATTCACTCATAAAATTAAATGGCTGTGATTTGAACCCAAAAGATGACAAGAACTCTTGGAAGAGTAAAAATATTTTTTAAATGATAGTAAAATGCTGTTACATGTATACAGTTGTCATGCTTGCTCACTGAAACCCCACTTCTGAATATCCATCTCACTTCTGACAAGGCATTCTGTCCTCACTGTTGGCAGCGTGCTGTCAAACAGTGATTTCTGCTGACCCCAAAGTCACCGCCTGCTGAAAGAGAGAACCTGTATTTGGATTCGTATATTGTAGTAATAGCTTTGTATCATTAAAAAAAAAAAAAGAGAGTGTGTTATACATGTCTTTTATTTGTGTGAACTTGTTTCCAATACTGTGTAGAATTTCATGTACTTAGTGTTACTAAATTCTCACTGTATTCGGTTATAATTATATGCAATACCTAATCTTTGCTTTGGATGTAAAACTTTCACATGCATGCATTGCTTTCAGTTTTGCGGATAGACTGGTATTATATCGGTGTGTTTGTTTACTTTGTCTTGACTTTCCCCCAAGCCTTTCCCTGCCAAGCAGTTTACAGTTGGTGCAGTCTTATTCCGGGGCTTGTCCTGAATACCACAAGTGTTTTGTGTGTTGGAACTTTGCCCCATATGAAAATGCAGGACGAGTCAGAACTTTAAGCAGGACATTTGTATTGATGTTCTTCAGTGACAAATTGGAAACACACTGTAAAGAATGTTGCATCAACCTGACGGCAGGGAATAGGTTATGTGAGCTGCTGGTTGGTTGGTTGTCGTTGAATGGTAAAAAGTGTTGCTTTGTTTTCTTTGTTGTGTGTGCTGTTTCATATTGTTGTACTTTTTAGAGAAAGTTTGTTTTTATTGGTATTTTTGTTTTGTTTTCAATTCCTCTGTGCGCCTGTAAAATTCATATAGTTCCTCAATTTAGTGTGCATGTGTGGGTGAGTGGGTGTGTGGGTGAGTGGGTGAGTGTATGCATGCATGCTATGTGTGCCTATCCACAGTTGGTATGTTGCCAATTTTTTCTTTTTTCTTTTTTGAAACTTTTTAGAGTTCATAATTCTATATCTGTCAGCTATATTTTGGGTTTTGATGCAACGTATGTTTATATGGTTTTGTTTTCATGTATATTCTACTTAGAGCTTGAGCACTATGTTTTTGGTTTGATACACAGGTTCATCTGTTTGCTTCGGAGGTATTGAGTAGACGTTTTGTTTGCTATTGCGAAAGATTATCACAATACTTTCGTTTACTTTTGCAATTTAGATGACAAGCAAGGGATGTAATTGACCAGACATGGGTGTACGTAGATTGAAGAAGGGCTAGATCCTCCATAACAGTATTACTGTCCATTCTTTACTGGGTGATATTTCTGTGGATCTCTCTCTTGACCACTCATACATCTGTGCATTTCTCTGTGTTTCATGACTTTAAACAGGAGTGTGATGTAAGAGCATTTGATCCCAATTCCCTCTCAAGTTTTATCCCCCGTCCATTTTGTGCTGAGTTGCACGTCTTTTGAGTTTGGTGTTGAAGAGAAAGAATTGTAGTTTTGTGTGAATGAGCTCAATGTCTGTACAAAATCGCCGTTTTTGCCTCTGGCTTAATTAAGAGGCACAGGCTCATGCATGACTTAATGGACCTGTCATTGTGGAAAAAAATAACAAAAAGAAAAAAAGGTGTACTTGTCTCGTAATTTTTTTTTTACATATTTTTTTTGTGTGGGCATGGACAGATTTTGTAGTTTTGAATCTTTCCAGTTCTTGTAGCAGTTGTGCATGAGTTAGGAGCGATTCATGTCAAAGAGTGTAGAAATCCTGATTGTAAAAAAGAATCTCTGAACATTACACAGAACATTCCCCCACCCCCATCCTTTTTCCCCCTCCCCTCCTCCCCCACATTCTTGATACATTCATTTACTCTTCTTGTTATAATATTAGGTACTGATTATTAGCTTTTCACTTGTTTGTTTCTAGTTAGTTTGGTACTGTATGGCACGATCGCATAGCGTACAACATGCACATAGCCCTAGCAACCTACTCAAATGCACTTTGTGTAATCAGCCTTCCATTAGCACCAACATGTCATCTGTGGTCACCACTGTTTTTGTGAGTCAGTTCAGTGTGACATCAGTTCAGTGTGACATCAGCTCAGTGTGACATCAAGGAGTTCAATATGACTTTTTTGTTCGTTCGTTTTTTGTGGGGAGCAGGCATCATCAAAACAATCTGACCAGTGCTAGAAATGTGCTCTTGATAGCACCTTTTAGATATTAATGGAAATTTCTAAAGCATTAACCCAGCAGCTCAAAGCACAGTGAAAAGATATACTGTCAAAATGTGTGATTTGATATGATTGGGGTTGGGGGGAAGGTGATTCAAATCAAACGATTCAAAGGAACACTTTACAGACTCGCAGAAAACTGTTGACTATAGAAGGCTGTCAACCCTTACCCAAAATCAGTAAATGATGCACACACACACATATATATGTATATGTTATATGCACTGTTTCATAGATACATGTTTCGTTTTGTCATGAAATAAACAGAGAATGGTTAGCACTTACACACAACAAGTGAATCACCTAAAATATGCCTCACCCTCATGCCCTGGTTTCGAGGTTGTGGTTTTGTGGATTGTTTTTCTTCCCTGTCTGGTGATAGTGTAGGTAATTCAAGTGTTGTGTGATGTGTTAACTGGGTTCATTTCTCCCCTATGCGCACTTTGCAAACATGCTCTGGGCTTCAGAAGCAATTTGTTTTGGACTGTTTAACTTCAGCAGTTGCAGCTTATTATTGCAGGAACAAAATTCAGCAGTCATGTTCCATGTTCTAATAGTTATTCCTGCTGAAAGTTTTGGAGCAAAATTCCAGCACAGGAACGTTTATCAGCATTCATATTCCAGTAGATAATCCTGCTGAAAGTTGGGAGCAAAATTCCAGCCCAGGAATGTTCATGACTAAAATATACAGTTAATATTGCATCAGTTACATTTCTTTTGTTTGGTACATATGATTATGTAAAGGTTTTGTGTCAATCTTCTGTTACAGTGTTAGACACCTTAAGTCTTCCTGTAGGCTGTTTTCAGTGTTTTCAGGTTTTAGTTGTAAAATGTTTTCCCCCTTTCTCTCTGTCTCTCTGTCTCTGTCTCTGTCTGTCTGTCTGTCTGTCTGTCTCTGTCTCTCTGTCTCTGTCTCTGTCTCTGTCTCTCTCTCTCTCTCTCTCTCTCTCTCTCTCTCTCTCTCTCTCCCTCTCTCTTTCCCCCTCTCTCTCTCTCTCTTAATTTTTTTTAATCAGAAGTTGTAGTTACTTATAGTAATTGTGTCCTTGCATCAGGTAAACACTGACCAATATCTTCAGTTGTGAGATACTGTCCAGAAAGGGCTGTTAGACCAGAACAGTGGTAGGTTTGTGAGCCTGAGTTGTTGTTTTGGTCTCAGTGTCCCAACTGCTATTCTCACATTTTACACAAGTCTTTGTTCCCCTATCCGTAACGATTTAATAGGATGGCAGGAAATTGTTAATGACACAAGAAGTTTATCATAGTGTCAATAACAGCTGCACTCTCAAAACTGCTCTGTTAGTGTGACCTGCAGATTGTCCTGTAGGATGAGTACTTTAACACATGAGCAATTATGGCATTACATTATGAGTACTTAACACATGAGCAATTATGGCATTACACTATAGGATGGGTACTTTAATGTATGAGCAATTATGGCATTACATTATAGGATGGGTACTTTAGCATGAGCAGTTATGGCATTACATTATAGGATGGGTACTTTAACACATGAGCAATTATGACATTACATTATAGGATCAGTACTTTAACACATGAGCAGTTATGGCATTACATTATAGGATGAGTACTTTAACACATGAGCAGTTATGGCATTACATTATAGTATGAGTACTTTAACACATGAGTAATTATGGTATTACATTATAGTATGAGTACTTTAACACATGAGTAATTATGGTATTACATTATAGGATCAGTACTTTAAGACATGAGCAATTATGGCATTACATTATAGGATAGGTGCTTTAACACGAGCAATTATGGAATTACATTATCTTTCATGTAAATGTCATTTTGGCATAGTAGACTGTCTGGAATTTTATGCATGTTTTCAGCACTCTACAAGTGAACACAGCTGCATTTTTTTCCCCTTTGACCTTTCACCTACACAGTCACATTTCACGCTAACACTACTTTTCATTTGTGTTACGTTTGTGATTGAGGGGGTCAGAATAATGGGGTTTTCTCTTTCAGGACAGTGCATCATGTAGCCCTAAGTTACAGCATAGTAGCCAATATAACATGTATCATTTGCTGCCTTGGTCATGTTCTTAATGTGGTATCTTTTTATTTTACAATTATTCCACTTACAAAGTCACTGCAGGGTCATTAATCATGCTATGGCCAGTATTGTCCCAGTGGAAGTGTTCAGATCACAATATTATATAGAAATCTCTCTGACTCGGAGATGGTCTTCCATTTAATACAGATTAGTGCATGTACTAACGTGCGTGTTTGCTCATGTTGGGGATGTCAAAGGTGAACCGTCACAGTTACTTGCAGTACCATCAAAAATGAGTATTTGAGTCACTTGGGGGTAACCATAATGCTTGAAGTAACATACCTGTTCCTGTATCTCCCCCCCCCCCCCAACTCCCTCCCTCCCTTACTCTGTCCCCCCTACCACCCCCCACCCCACCTCTTTCTGGGTCTCTGTAGGATGTGGAAGTTTCTATAATTCTCCACATTTATTTTACCACAGTTGTTTGTATTTTATGTTGCTGTGTTAACTGTTACTGTGTTTGTCGTCATGGGCAGATTTATAAGAAAGTTGACTTGTGCTTAAATCTTTATGCTTGTGCAATCATCATCATCGTCATCATCTCTCTCTCTCTCTCTCTCTCTCTCTCTCTCTCTCTCTCTCTCTCTCTCTCTCTCTCTCTCTCTCTCTCTCTCTCTCTCTCTGTGATGGTTTATTGTTGCTGACAATAGTCCATACCAGTGGGGTTGAGCCATTTTTTTCCATAGCCGGTTTGTGCACTAGCTAATAAACACAAACAGAAATGTAAATTCAGACAATTGAACTAAAACAGTTACAAAAACAAAGCAATCAAAAAAATACAAAAACAAAAAAGGAAAAAGGAGTTTGCACATCATCATCATCATCTCTCTCTCTCTCTCTCTCTCTCTCTCTCTCTCTCTCTCTCTCTCTCTCTCTCTCTCTCTCTCTCCCATCATCATCATCTCTCTCTCTCAGCATAAACCAGTGCATCTAAATCTCTGTTGCTCGGCTGGTTGAAGGGCTAGGCTTGTCCAGTGCATTGGTTGAGGGTTCTCAGTGTCCCTTTGGACACAGTCTTTCACCTGCCAATGTGGTTACTGTATAGCACTTTCAATCTCAGAGAGTGATTGACTTTCCCCAGGTACTCATAGCATTAATTGCCTGTCTGTGTAGAAACTGTCCATTTGCCCCTAGTCCCAGAGTATAACATCTCTTATGCAGCTTGGGATGAATAGGTGCTGTAGAATAGTCTAAAGAGAAAGTACCTCTGAACAGAAAGGGAAACACCCTTCTGCATCATTATTAGCTCTGCTGGTACATACCTAAGCCAGATTTGTGTGTGTGTGTGTGTGTGTGTGTGTGTGTGTGTGTGTGTGTGTGTGTGTGTGAGTGAGAGAGAGAGAGAGAGAGAGAGAGAGAGAGAATGGGAGCAGTTTTGATCAGCTGTACTTCTGTTTTGAATGTTATTATCTTGCATTCATTGAGGAGAGGCACAGATGAATATTATTATGAAATGTAAATACTAGAGTTTTAATTTGTATCATGTGAAAGAGTGCCTGTTGGTAGCTAAATGTCTTCACATTGGCAGAAGGTTTCAGCCAATGGCATTCTGAAGTGATTAGAGAAGTAAGTTCTGTTGTAATTATGTGTAACTGGTGTTATCTTCACCATCATTATCATCATCCTCGTCATTATTATCAGGATCATTATCTATTCTGGAAAAAGTGTTTGTTTTCAGTTGTTGGACAGTGAGTTTAATGCCTTATTGCTGAACTAATATTTCTGAACTGTGTTCTTTGATTTAAAAGCATGATATGTTAAATTGCCTTTTGCCTACATTTGCAATGGGATACAGAAATTAAGGTCCCTTCTACTAAGAATCCAGAGCTAATCTTCTTTTTAAGGCTGCAGATAGTCAACTTATAGCCTCAAGTGCTTGCATTACTACCAGGAATTCTTCTGTCATGATTTCCTCCTTTCTGATTCATGGAAAGTTAATTTTCCCCATTCATCTTGAATTTGAAAACAAAAATATGTCATTGCCATGAACGGTGATTCAGATTTGTGAGTTGATTTCTTCTTGTTTTTGATAGTGATACCACCTCTGCAGTAGGCTGCTAGTGAACATTACCCATGACCTGGATGTTTTATTTTCAATTGCCAATGTCTTTAGCCTGTGCTGCTCCCCCTTTACCTCTTTTTGCAGTACATTTGCTTTACTTTGATCTAGTCCAGTAAAAGAACACATTTGAATAAGGTGATTGTTGAATTTTCAGACCAACCAGCCAGTGTTTGTGAGACTGCTACAGGGAGCATTCCGTGTGTCGCACTGTCAGTGGCTAACGGGCCCTCAGCGCTACCATGTGGAAAACTGCATCAAGACTCTGTCAGAGAGTGGTATGTGGGTCCGTCTGTCTCTGATCTGTCTGTCTCTCTCTGTGTGTCTACCTCGCTGTCTGCTTCTGCAGTGTCTGTCTGTGTTTGCTCACATGTCCTGCCTGTCTCTCGCTCTCAGTGAATAATTTTGATTTGCCTCTACATTCAGAGTTTGTAACCAAGATTGTTCTTGTCTCGCCTGAAAAGTGTGCTACAGCTGAGGTCACCTGCTTATAGATGCTGGTGTGAGGAAGACAATTCTAAGGCATTTTCTCTTTGCACAGAATCCTTTAAGACAACGTGATTAAAATGTTTTAATGCACCTATGATTTCTGTAGTTGTGATCAAGTATGTATGAAACAACACACAAACAGAACTTGTGGGCTTCAGTGAAAGTCTTTAGGTAAGCGTCATGCTTAAATACACACAGGCACGCACACACACATGCATGCATGCACACACTCACACACACACACACACACACACTAACATGCACCATAACATCTGCAGTTCCCAGTGAAACATGAATTCAGCATTTTGTTCTCGCAGCCAAGAGTCGAGGTATCGCCATCCCTGTTGACCTTGACAGCCAGGTCAACTCTCTGTTTGAGCGATCGCAGATCATCATTCGCAGCACCAACCGCTGGCTGAGCGTGCGACAGAACCGCCGCGAGTCGTCCCCTGCCACTTCACGCGACTACCGCACCATCATAGAGGGCTTGCAGGCAAGCAGTTGGATTGATTTTCTTGACTATTAAGACCCCCCCCCCCCCCCCCCTTCATTGCTGTGGCAGGGTCTTACTGAACGCTGCAATCTGCTGCCTTCAGTGACCGCTGCTGTGATCTCTTGTTTTTAGAAGAAAAAAACCTGGGGTGACCCTGTGCCGTACTACTACTAATAAAAGTATTTTTGAAGCGCAACATTTTGTCCCTGGAGACTATTCTAAGTGCGCACGCATGCGCACGCACGCACGCACGCACGCACGCACACACACACACACTCACACACACACACACACACGTACTGTCTTTTAGAGAGAGGTACACTTCAACCCAACAGGACATTGAAGTCCGAGAACTAACTTTTCAAAAAAGACTTTTTTGTGTAATTTACAGATGTATGACATTGAAGTCCAAGAACTAACTTTTCAAAAAAGACTTGTTTTGTGTAATATACTGATATATATGACATTGAAGTCACACACACACACACACACACACACACACACACACACACACACACACACACACACACACACACACACACACACATGCACACACACACACACATACTGTCTTTTAGAGAGAGGTACACTTCAACCCAACAGGACATTGAAGTCCAAGAACTAACTTTTCAAAAAAGACTTTTTATGTAATTTACAGATGTATGACATTGAAGTTCAAGAACTAACTTTTCAAAAAAGATTTGTTTTGTGTAATATACTGATATATATGACATTGAAGTCCAAGAACTGACTATTTAAAAAAAGACTTGTTTTGTGTAATTCACTGATGTATGACATTGAAGTCCAAGAACTAACTTTTCAAAAAAAGACATGTAATTTTACTGATGTATGACGTTAAAGTCTGAGAACTAACTTTTCAAAAAAAGACTTGTTTTGTGTAATTTACTGATGTATTATGGTACCAGTGGTGTCAAAGTTTTTTGTATGATCATGTGATTCGGTTTTCGCTAGTAGCATGAGGAGTTTGAAAGCAGATAGTTTCGCGTGATGAACTAGTAATGAATCCTGGTGGTAATTTTGATGTAACTACGCATGCTTCTGCTGGGGAGTAATGTGTGGCTGCTGGGGAGTAATGTGTGGCTGTTCATCTTGTAATCTGGGGAGTAATGTGTGGCTGTTTATCTTGTAATCTGGGGAGTAATGTGTGGCTGTTCATCTTGTAATCTGGGGAGTAATGTGTGGCTGTTCATCTTGTAATCTGGGGAGTAATGTGTGGCTGTTCATCTTGTAATCTGCTTGCAGGACATTGTGGCAACACTGGAGGAGCAGATGCGCCCCCTGGTGCAGGCGGAGTTGTCTGTCTTAGTGGACGTGCTGCACCGACCAGAGCTTTTGTTTCCCCCAGGCACCGAAGCACGCAAGAAGTGTGAGACAGGTGGATTCATCTCCCGGTCAGTGCTCACTTTTGTGTTTTCGGCATCGATGTTGTTGCTATTGCAGACAGGGAATTTAAAGGGTATGCCCACTGCCGAACACAAAATAGCAATGCTCACACCTGTTATGGCAACTTTCAGACGTTGAGTTAGAGCAACCTTAACAATTAATCATGAGAGAAGGTGTGGCCTGTTGGGTTTTACATCAGTGTTTTTAACTTATGACGATTGGTAATGTTTCGGTAAAGTTAGCCGGCAGGTGGAAAAAAATCATGCAACATAAATCATGACTAAAATATATTAAACAAATCAGCATCATCCCCACCCCCACCAAACCTGTAAAGGCCAGTTCCTTTAAAATCCAGTTACTAAGCAACCTGTGTGTGTGTTGAACAGGCTGATCCGGCACACAGAGAGACTGCTGGAGGAGAAGGAGGAGACGCTGTGCGTCAAGGTGCTGCAGACCCTGAAGGAGATGATGACCATAGACATCGACTATGGGGAAAAGGTGGGCTTTTCAGACTGGCATTTGCGCTTCTCACACACTTGGTCACTGTTCATGCTAGGAAAGGAGTACCCGCAGCAGACTGCAGTTTGAACTGTTGTGTTTTGGGCCAAAGCCGGTGAAGGTGGATGTGTTTTAAGGGAACTTGTTCATGAGGTTCGTACATTCCCGTAATACTGAACGTCTAATTTACCTGGGTGGAAGGGCTCCTCGGTGTGTTGTTTTTGACTCTGGATTTTAGGTGGTGTTGTTTTTTTTTCTTTCCCCCATCATGGTTTTGGGAGAAGTTTTGATACCTGCTCCAGTGATACTGGTGTTCCAGGGAAAGGGTGATTCCAGTATGTTGTTGTATGCATTGTGGAATTATACCAGGTGTAATCAGGATTTCGTACTATGCTTTTAAACAGCTTTGGAGTTGCTTAATTCTGTAACATTTATACCCTAAGATTAGTGTCACCATTGGAGGAAAGCAATTTCATAACTGATGTCGTTCATTTCTTTTAGGGTTACAGCAGTTTTTAAAAGTCAGACAAATAGTGTACCATGGCTCAGAATACAGTATTTTATGGGCTGAAGTAGTCATGTGGGTTCAGCATAATGCTTTCACACATTACTGTGGCAGAGTCAGAGCAGGAGCTGTTAGTTCTTGCGTCCTGCAAGGGTGAACAGCTCTGCTTGCGTGTGTGTGTGTGTGTGTGTGTGTGAGTGTGTGTGTGTGCGTGTGTGCGTGTGTGTGTGTGTGTGTGTGAGTGTGTGCGTGCGTGCGTGCGTGTGTGTGCGAGTGTGTGTGTGGCGTGTGTGTGTGTGTGTGTGTGAGTGTGTGTGTGTGTGTGTGTGTGTGTGTGTGTGTGTGTGTGTGTGTGTGTGTGCGTGTGTTACATACACTAACAAAAAAATGAAGGTAGTGTAATTATAACTTTATTATACTTGGCCAGCATCCATGATGTGCACAGCTGTCGTTCTTTGTTGTTGAAGTGTAGGTACGCTCCATCTTGTTGGTGTTAAGATTATGGGTTGTTGAAGTGTAGGTACGCTCCGTCTTGTTGGTGTTAAGATTATGGGTTGTTGAAGTGTAGGTACGCTCCGTCTTGTTGGTGTTAAGATTATGGGTTGTTGAAGTGTAGGTACGCTCCGTCTTGTTGGTGTTAAGATTATGGGTTGTTGAAGTGTAGGTACGCTCCATCTTGTTGGTGTTAAGATTATGGGTTGTTGAAGTGTAGGTACGCTCCGTCTTGTTGGTGTTAAGATTATGGGTTGTTGAAGTGTAGGTACGCTCCGTCTTGTTGGTGTTAAGATTATGGGTTGTTGAAGTGTAGGTACGCTCCATCTTGTTGGTGTTAAGATTATGGGTTGTTGAAGTGTAGGTACGCTCCGTCTTGTTGGTGTTAAGATTATGGGTTGTTGAAGTGTAGGTACGCTCCATCTTGTTGGTGTTAAGATTATGGGTTGTTGAAGTGTAGGTACGCTCCATCTTGTTGGTGTTAAGATTATGGGTTGTTGAAGTGTAGGTACGCTCCATCTTGTTGGTGTTAAGATTATGGGTTGTTGAAGTGTAGGTACGCTCCATCTTGTTGGTGTTAAGATTATGGGTTGTTGAAGTGTAGGTACGCTCCATCTTGTTGGTGTTAAGATTATGGGTTGTTGAAGTGTAGGTACGCTCCATCTTGTTGGTGTTAAGATTATGGGTTGTTGAAGTGTAGGTACGCTCCATCTTGTTGGTGTTAAGATTATGGGTTGTGGGCTGCGCTTAATGAAGGAAAATTCACTTTCGTTGCACATTACACTTCATGGTCTGTCACTTAAAAAAGAGAAAATACAAAGTGGGGTGTTCCTGGGCAGACATATGATTTTTCAATCAGTAAACAAAATTCCATCAGTTGCTGAGGGTCTGGATTCTTTCTTGAGAAGGAAGAAACCTGTACAAAACTGTATTTAAGTACTTTCTAGGGCAGTTTTGCTTTTGTTTTTTAACTTTGTCAATCTCTGCCAAAGCTGATATTTCTGAATCTGATGTCTGCTGAGTTATTAATAGTAACAGAAAATAAGATCAGTCAGCCTTGAGCTAAAGTTTCAAGACTGCACACAGTAGCATAATGGTGAGGTCCACTGCTGAGTTATTAATAGTAACAGAAAATATGATCAGTCAGCCTTGAGCTAAAGTTTCAACACTGCACACAGTAGCATAATGGTGAGGTCCACTGCTGAGTTATTAATAGTAACAGAAAATATGATCAGTCAGCCTTGAGCTAAAGTTTCAACACTGCACACAGTAGCATAATGGTGAGGTCCACTGCTGAGTTATTAATGTATAACCAACAGAACATGCAGTCAGCATTGAGTTAAGTTTGAAGACTGTGCACACAGTAGCACGGGGGGCTGGGGTAGCTCAGTGGTTAGAGCACTGGACTCGTGATTGAAAGGTCGCGGGTTCGAATCCCTGCTGGAACGGCGGGAGAATTTTCTTCTCCAGGGTCAACTTTCTGTGCTGACTCTTATTTCGCTATCCGTTCCACCCCCGTGTTACCACAGTAGCACATAAAAAATGCCGGTCATTCTGCCAAAAGCGCAGGTGGCAGGTTACAGCTAAACACGCATACACCTTACGTATGTGGCTTTTATTGAACCGTGCTTCGGCATTGGTCACAACTTGTCCCTAATATGTCAAATGACATCTGAGGACATTAAGCGTCAACTCATCATCATCATCACAGTAGCATAGTTATGAAGTCCTCTGCTGAGTTATTCGTGTTTAACCAACAGAAAATACAGCTGGTCATTCTTGAGTTAAAATGTCAAGACTGTGCATGCAGCAGCATAAAAGTGATGTGTTTACAAAGTAAGGCTATGGACACGAGAACTGCCACTTGGACGTAAAGCAACATAAAAAAGTTGTAAAACACAGAGTACTTCCAGGTAACAGGAGAATTTAACGTCACGACTTTTACAGGGTGGATTGATTAGTACTTTTTCACGCCATCATGGCCATCCCAATTTCAAGGGTAATCATCAGAAAGTCTGCGGCTGATGTGTTCCTGGGGCATCATTTTAATCCTGAGTGGTACCTGGACAAATTTCAGCAGTTTGGTCATTTTGCTTGTGAAATCATTTTGTGTCGTGATTCATGCTGTTTCAACACTGACCTGTTCATTTTCATGTTTCTTGTAGGTCATGCACAAAGAGGCAAGTGGTAGTGCAGTATAATACATAGCATGAAGCAGGAAGTGTAGGCTTTAATACACAAACACAACACACTTTTTTTTCTTTTCTTTTTGAAACCCCAGTTTATAACATCAGCACTAAGGTTTCAACTCAAGGCAAGTTTGGCTTGGAAGAAGTCTTGTCTTGATCGACTGAGAATGCTTCTGTATCTGAGTCAGTGCGTGCTTTTTTTATTTTATTTTTTCTAGGTTTTTCTTTTTCTTTTTTCAAGCTTTTCTGCTTTTTTTTTTTCTTTTCTTTTTTCTTTTTTGCATGGAAACTTTTATGGGTCTGTGTAGTGATGAGTGCAGTTTGGCTGGTCAAGAGGCCGTCCATGGCAAAAACTTTAATATTGGCTCTTCTTCATACACTGTATAAGCAAGCTTCATGACTACTTGCATTGAGCTTTACACTGCCGTATCTAGCTTCAAGTGACCCAGTGTTATTTAGGCTATAGGGTCATTGTAGAGGCAGAATGGCATTATGCTGACAATGATAAAGTTTTCTGTGATGCTTTGATACATTGAAACAACTCAGTAAAGCTTTCTGTGGTGGTTAGATTCAGTGAAACAACTCAAGCTTTCTGTGGTTGTTAGATTCAGTGAAACAACTCAAGCTTTCTGTGGTGGTTAGATTCAGTGAAACAACTCAAGCTTTCTGTGGTGGTTAGATTCAGTGAAACAACTCAAGCTTTCTGTGGTGGTTAGATTCAGTGAAACAACTCAAGCTTTCTGTGGTGGTTAGATTCAGTGAAACAACTCAAGCTTTCTGTGGTGGTTAGATTCAGTGAAACAACTCAAGCTTTCTGTGGTGGTTAGATTCAGTGAAACAACTCAAGCTTTCTGTGGTGGTTAGATTCATTGAGACAACTTGCATGGTAATGAATTACTTTTCATGATTTGATATTATCTAATTTTTAATGGTGTCTTTCTGTTAGAGAGTTTTGCAACTTTTGCATGATAATGACCTCTGTTAAAATTTACTCTTTCATACCAGTTTCTTGATTCTTGATGTCGATTCCAAGATCACACGAACTTCAGAAAGATGAAACTGAAAATTTGCGAAGAACTAGTATGTTCAAATTTTCTCAGATTCTGTTTAAGCACAAGGTTTGAAACTGTGCATCATGATCAGTTTGTTTCAAACTTTATATGTTTGCGCAAGGCTCCTGTGACCTTTACACTGTCTGGAGCCAGAATGTGGGGGCTACAGCCAAATGCTTGTTAAGTGTTTCCATGTCAGGATTACTTTCAGCTGTAGCAATCTTTGTGACACTTGACAAACTCAGCTTTAGAAATCCATGAAAAGTGGCAGGCAACACTGCACTTTTATGCTTGACAGTATATATGGGTGTAGGGAAATGGTTGCACATGTGACAGTCTCACCCAGCTTTGGGTGAACCTCAGGGTTTTAGCTGAGGAACGCTAACAAACACAAGATAGTTTTCCCATTTTGAATGCGAGTCATTAGCATTTGCTCTTCTTGGTTTTAGACTTTTAGAAGTGTTATTCAAAGTTCAATGTAGAGAGAGAGAGATATCACTTGCATTGTAGATTGTATCATTTTTACATTAGGCTGTGCCTTATAACACCTCCAAAAGAGAGAAATTTGTGCAGTATAACACCTCCAAAAGAGAGAAATTTCATTTGCATTATAGATTGTATAAAAATGTATAAATGTAATTTTTTTACATTAGGAGGCCTTATAACACCTCCATTCATGTCTTTTTCAATCTATCTGCGCTATGGCTATTGCAGTATTCAAATATTTACCTTGAATGAGCAGCAAGGGTGCTACATGGTATAAAGTCTTTGCCACAGCCAGTAGATTCCAACAGTTACGCTGCCTTTGTGCATTGCTGCATTGAATATATTTTTTGTAAAATAAAGCATAACCATATTATTTTAGAACTGCATTATATAATTTTGGGATTTTTATATACATTTTTTTAAAATTAAAAGCAGTCATGTTTGCATGGCCACCTAAGCTAAGTCCTAAAATTATGCAGAGACTTAAAGTGCAATGACAAAAACATCTGATATAACACTGTACAGAGACTTAAAGTGCAATGACAAAAACATGTGATATAACACCATACAGAGACTTAAAGTGCATTGACAAAAACATCTGGTATAACACTGTACAGAGACGTGCAATGACAAAAACATGTGATATAACACCATACAGAGACTTAAAGTGCAATGACAAAAAACGTATGATATATGACAGTTGTAATGACAGTGCTGATGAATGGTCAGCATTAGGTGATGCATTAGTATTTATAGATGTCTTCTTGCCTCATTTCATCATTTTTGATATGTGACAGTTGTAATGACTGTGCTGGCAAACAGTCAGCATTAGGTGATGCATGAGTATTTATAGATGTCTTCTGCCTCATTTCATCATTTTTGCTGTCCTCATCTGTCATGCTTACTAAGGTGGACGTTAAGACGCTAAGTCAAAAAGAACTCGAAGATCATCGCCGGGTAAGCCAGTGTCGTGCACATTGAACCGCCTATACCCAACTTCATTTCTGCCATTTCGTGTTTGAATCATCCCCTCCTATCTTATAGTTTCATAAGCTTGCATTTGTCAGAAGTTGTGAAGTCGTGTGCGCATTTTCCACTGTTTTGTGTTCATCTGTGTTCTCTGATGTGGCCTACGCAAATACATGTACTGTGAGTTTCTGGTTAGTGTTGTCACAGTATTGTCTTGCATCAGTTATTAGCACCTCCTGGGCTTTTAGGCCCGCAGTGAATAATGATGGTAGTAGTTAGGCCCACAGTAAGTAATAATAATGATGGTGGCAGTGATGACCTGCGCAGTTAGGCCCACAGTAAATAATGATTATGGCAGTTAGGTCCACAATAAATAATGATTATGGCATAGGTCCACAATAAATAATGATTATGGCAGTTAGGCCCACAGTAAATAATGATTGTAGCAGTTAGGCCCACTGTAAATGGTAATAATTATGGAAGCAGTGGTGACCTGGGGAGTTAGGCCCACAATAAAAATTGATGACCTGGGAAGTTAGGCCCACAATAAATGGTAACAATGATGGTAGCAAAGATGACTTGGGCAACTAGGCCCACAGTAAAAGAAATGATGGTAGCAGTTAGGCCCACAATGAATTGTGATGGTAGCAGTTAGGCCCACAATAAATAGTGATAATTATGGTAGCAGTGATGACCTGGGCATTTAGGCGAGAACACACACACATACACGTGTATTTTGTTTGAAATCTGTTCAATCAACAGACAAAGGGGGGTTATCAGTGCCTGAAAGATCATGCATATTTAGTTTGAAGTCTGAATCAACAGACAGAAGGGGTTTATTAGTGCCTGAAAGACGTCACGTGAACACAACAGCAAAGACCAGAATCGCCGGCATTAACTCTCACTGGCATGTGAGTAAATACAAGGTACATAAACTCCAGCAGAGGTACATACTCAAAGTCAGTCAGAATGTCAATGTGTGTTTTTTAATGGTTATCTGGTTTCCTTTAAATGTTTGGGGTGAGAGAATTAGTACTGAAACGAGGAAAACAAACAGATAGAAGTAGGGAGCGGATGTGGGGTTGAGAAAAAATGTTACACTAACATCTTAATCATGCAGCCATTTAGGTCATCATGTGAATGTGTCACCTGTACTCCCATTAGCATATCATGAGAAGAAAACGTGTTGCATTTTTGACTTAGCGCCATTCATTCTTCACCTGAAGGTGTAGCCATGTTCGCTTGTGTATGGCAGTCCTCATGGTTTGTTCTGTGGTTTTCTTTGCTGATAGTCTGAGTCAGAAAGCAAAAAGTCGAAGAAACTCGACGGTACACCAGGGGTGAAGGTAAGAACTCTCTCCACTCCGTGCATGTAATT
Source organism: Alviniconcha strummeri (assembly GCA_963584105.1). Taxonomy (NCBI): domain Eukaryota; kingdom Metazoa; phylum Mollusca; class Gastropoda; family Provannidae; genus Alviniconcha; species Alviniconcha strummeri. The sequence goes on from OY757547.1 coordinate 9,229,263, forward strand.
AGCACCTGTAGAAAAAAAGGAGAAAAAAAACCAACGACTGCAAGGTCATTGTTGTCTTTGCTGCAAACGTGTTTAGAGGTCAGTGAAAACACTTTAGAGAATTATAACATCTTTTAGTTCCTGAAAACAAAGGGAACCCATTCTGCCAGTACCCTAGTCCTTTTTTTCCGTGCCTCCTTGCTACTGTTCCAGCACTTCTGCCTCCTGTTATTTAGATCAGTGTTCACAAAACAAAACAAAATGTGTGTTCTTTTTTCCCTCTCCATCTACTGATCCGAGAGTCGGCTCAGCTTGTCTCCCAAGCTTCCAGAATATTTCCCCACCTTGAATGCCCTACCTGTTTGACGTTGTGGTTCTGCCTGCAGCCAGCTTGCATTTCTTATCCTGCGCCCACTGAGTGAAGCCAGAATTACTTTTAAAGGGAAAGAATCCCGTCAGAGTGCTTTTGAAGGATTTGTGGTTCAGTGCACTTTTGAGTTGTTTTGTTTTCTCTGCCCAAAATGGACAGTCTTCATTATTTTTGGTATTTTTTATTGAGCACAGCACATTTCCATGGTTTGGGTTTCCTGGTAACCACATTTACTAACTTGCAAATTGTGATTCGCTTTTTTTGTATGGTGGCCGGATGTTTTCCAATCCTTTTTTTAATTTTTTATGTGTGTGTGTGTCGTCTTAATTTTTTTCTCTTTTTTTTCTCCCTTTTTATTTTCTAGCACATTGGTGTCTTCAGTCCTGGTCATTCAGGCAGGTTGCACTGTTCACATGCTGAAAGACTGAGAAACTTAACAGGCTCTAGTGTAAAACAGTGGACACTGGGAAGAATTCTGTATTTTATTGCAGTTTCTGTGAAATCAGTTTGATAGACTAGAGCAATCTCTTTGTCAGATTATTTTGCCCAGTGGAATTAGCTTTTGCTATCAGTAGCAGTTGATGCTAGGTACAACATGGTCC
>OY757547.1:9232713-9262212 GCA_963584105.1 Alviniconcha strummeri
CCGGTGATCCAAATGGTGTTGAATTTTCAACATGCTTTTAAATTTTACATATCTTTTGATTATTGCATGGTATGGGGACGCTGGAATGATAAGCACTGGATCAGAATTAAGTCTCCTTGTTAAAACCTCTGATGAGGTGTCAGTGATCTTGTGTCACTGTGTTCAGTGTGAAAACATCTGATTGGCTGTGTTGCTTTAGCAGTGCTGTAGGAAGCATTCTGCCAGTGAGAAAGAAGCATCTGCATTTGCAGTGTTTCATTTGGACGTAAATGTATAGACAGTTTTCCAGTGTTGTTTCACATGCATACCATCAATTGTCACTGATGATTGAAAGGATGTATTGTAACATGGACTGCAGCATTGTCAGTGTGATCGTCTTGATTTCTCCATATCATATGCTGCCTGTAGGAAACATAATTAAGTACTTAGCTGTCATTGAGCAGTTTGTTTTTCACTGTTTTGCAGGATGCATACTTTTCTTACCTGACTACACAAACTGTTCGTGAATGTGAAGGCACTTCCTCCTTCTGATGTGTGTGTGTGTGTGTTTACGTGTGTGTGTGTGTGTGTGTGTGTGTGTGTGTGTGTGTGTGTGTTCATATGTTCCTTCAGACCTTTTTTTTACAATGAGTTGATTTGTGTGACAGGGAGATCAAGGCACTGCATCTTCTGATGTGTGTGCATGGCACTGCCATCTTCTGATGTGTGTGTGGCACTGCCATCTTCTGATGTGTGTGTGTGTCACTGCCATCTTCTGATGTGTGTGTGGCACTGCCATCTTCTGATGTGTGTGCATGGCACTGCCATCTTCTGATGTGTGTGCATGGCACTGCCATCTTCTGATGTGTGCATGGCATTGCCATCTTCTGATGTGTGTGGCACTGCCATCTTCTGATGTGTGTGTGGCACTGCCATCTTCTGATGTGTGTGCATGGCACTGTCATCTTCTGATGTGTGCATGGCACTGCCATCTTCTGATGTGTGCATGGCATTGCCATCTTCTGATGTGTGTGGCACTGCCATCTTCTGATGTGTGTGTGGCACTGCCATCTTCTGATGTGTGTGTGGCACTGCCATCTTCTGATGTGTGTGTGGCACTGCCACCTTCTGATGTGCATGTGGCACTGCCACCTTCTGATGTGCATGTGGCACTGCCATCTTCTAATTTTGTGTCTTAATGTATTCCTTCAGACTGCCTTTCTTACAGTGAGTTGACTTGTGTGACAGGCACTTAATTCCATCTTCTGATGTGTGTGTTATTGTGCTCCTTCAGACTGCCTTTCTTACAGTGAGTTGACTTGCGTGACAGGGAGAGGCACTACGCCAGAGCTTGCTGACTCGCTTCTATGGACGTTCACAAGTGCGGAGTCGACAGGAGAGTGCAGCAGGGGGCAGTAAAGGTGGAGGTGGGGGCAGTCCCTCCGCTGTGGTGTTGAGTCGGACAGAGCTCACTCTGCATGAAGTACAGGTGTGTGTGTGTGTGTGTGTGTGTGTGTGTGTGTGTGTGTGTGTGTGTGTGTGTGTGTGTGTGTGTGTGTGTGTGTGTGTGTGTGTGTGAGAGAGAGAGAGAGAGAGTGTGTGTGTGTGTGTGTGTGGGTGTGTGGGTGTTATGGATGGGAAGCCCTGGAGTTGTGGTATTGAGTTGGATGAACCAGGCAGAGCTTGCTCTGCATAAAGTACTGGTGTGTGTGTGTGTGAGAGAGAGATAGAGAGACAGAGAGCATGTGTGTGTGTGTGTGTGTGTGTGTGTGTGTGTGTGTGTATGTGTGTGTGATGGATGGGAGCCCTGGAGTTGTGGTATTGAGTTGGATGAACCAGGCAGAGCTTGCTCTGCATAAAGTACTGGTGTGTGTGTGTGTGAGAGAGAGATAGAGAGACAGAGAGCGTGTGTGTGTGTGTGTGTGTGTGTGTGTGTGTGTGTGTGTGTGTGTGTGTGTGTGTGTGTGTGTGTGTGATGGATGGGAGCCCTGGAGTTGTGGTATTGAGTTGGATGAACCAGGCTGAGCTTGCTCTGCATAAAGTACTGGTGTGTGTGAATGAATGTGTCTGTGTGAGAGTGAGCGCATGTGCTTATGTATGTGTGAGAGAGAAAGTGAATGAGTGTGTGTGTGTGAAGGATTGAGTAACTGTGTGTGTGAGAGAGAGAGAGAAAGAGAAAGTGAATGAGAGTGTGTGTGTGTAAAGGATTGAGTAACTGTGTGTGTGTGTGTGTGTGTGTGTGTGTGTGTGTGTGTGTGTGTGTGTGTGTGTGTGTGTTTGCAAGCATGCGCAATTGAGTGTACATGTGTGATCGAAGGAATCAGTGGTAGATGGGGGTAAAATTGCAGTGGTGCATGGTGTTCCGACAAAACTTACACTACGTCTGAAGTGATACAAAATACAGTTAGACAATACCCCCCAAAAAATGCTCACACCCAGTTAAGCATCCTGTTTTCTAGTTGCCCAGCGTGTGCCAATCACTAACGTGTGTATGCAGACTGTTTATTCCCACCCTGTGTGTCTGGAGGGGGGTGGGGGCAGGGGGTGGGGGCATGGAGGAAGGGGTTTTAATGGCTGACTGTGTGTTTAGTGTCACCTGGACAGGGAGGGGGCCTCACAGCTGGTGATAGACCTCATCATCAAGAACACCAGCAACAAGATCTTCCAGATGACGGTCGACCTGGGCATCGCTCTGCTGGAAGGGGGGCAACAGCATCATACAGTATGCTGTAGCACAACATCTAGCTTAGTTCCTGCTGAAATTTGTCCTGATATAACCAGAATGGTTGCCTGGGCATAAACCACCACTTACTTACTTATTCCTGCGAATCCACCCAGGTAATAACCATCCCGGTTGACTGCGTGTTAAATTTTGTATTACCTATCTCTCCTGCTCAAGTTTGCTCTTGCATCTTGGAGCAGTTTTCTCCCAGTCCATTCCCAGCTCTTCCGCTGGCTTCAGAGGTGTTCCTATCCACCTCTCTCTCTCTCTCTCTCTCTCTCTCTCTCTCTCTCTCTCTCTCTCTCTCTCTCTCTCTCTCTCTCTCTCTCCCCCTCTCACTCTCTCCCTCTCTCTCTCTCTCTCTCTCTCTCTCTCCCTCCCCCCTCTCCCCCTCTCAGTCCTCCCCCCCACCCCTTTCTCATCCTCTAACTCCATCTCTGTCTCCTTCCCCCACCCCTCACTCTCTCTTTAGATGATCCTGTGAAAAAATGACACATAATAAATGCTTTGTACCTTGTGCAGCAATCCATATTTACAATGCTGAAAAAATGACACATAATAAATGCTTTCTACCTTGTGTAACAATCCATATTTACAATGCTGAAAAAATGCCACATAATAATGCTTTGTACCTTGTGCAGCAATCAATGAAAAAATGACACCTAATAAATACTTTGTACCTTGTGCAGCAATCCATATTTACAATGCTGAAAAAAATGACACATAATAAATGCTTTGTACCATGTGCAGCAATCCATATTTGCAATGCTGAAGAAAAAAAATAGACACCTAATAAATACTTTGTACCTTGTGCAGCAATCCATATTTACAATGCTGAAAAAAATGACACATAATAAATGCTTTGTACCTTGTGCAGCAATCCATATTTGCAATGCTGAAAAAAAAAATAGACACATAATAAATACTTTGTACCTTGTGTAGCAGTCCATATTTACAACACTGAAAAAATGACAATAAATGCTTTGTACCTTGTGCAGCAATCCATATTTACCATGCTGATGTCGGACAAGCGCACTGACACATTCTTCAAGGTGTTTTACGACCGCATGAAAGACGCTCAGCAGGAGATCAAGAACACGGTCACCGTCAACACCACCAACACGCAGCGCAAACCTGACAAAGAGAAGGAGGACAAGAGAAGACGTAAGGACAGCATTGGACAACTTGTCTTCATAGAAGAGAACAGCTCTAGAGAAATGTACTCACCTATATGATGACACACTAGAAGCAATTAAACACAAGCACGTTCAGTAGAGAGTCTCTCTGTTGAAAGCACTTACGTTCAATCGTTCCTTGTGTGTCATCATATAGTGAGTACATTTCTCTAGAGCTGTTCTATTTTGTCTACCTCACCTGCAGTTGTTCACTCAACTTGTCTCCAGTTTAACTAGAAACAAGGTGGCACGTATAGCCATTAAAACTTTTGCCCAAATTTGTTGATTCAATGCAAGCTGCAGACAGATTGCATAATGCTCTTATTTATTATGACATGTTTTTTCTCAAATTCCTGGGAAGATTTGTTGACAGTCGTCGCTTTTGTATGACCATATTACCACACCTAAGGTTTGCATCACAAATTTGATCTAAGACATCCTTTTAAGAATATGAGGTACGCAGATAATGGGTACGTGTTTTGTGATCTAGAGTTGTGGCAGTTCTAGCTGGAGTAGGAAAAATATTCATTTTATGACACCGTCTCTGCCAGGAAGACTTGCCTAGAATTCCAGCTGTAGTCAAGATTTCAGTGTGTGTACGGCATCTGTGTAAATGACAGAATGCCCTGTGGTGAGCGTTGCTGTCAATAAAAGATTCCAGGTGAAGAATTTGGAAGCAGAATTGTAGTCAAAATATTGTGAAGATGGTACCACAGTTTTTTCAACCTGACATGTACCTGACAGACCCACATATGTAACTGCATCCCTTTTTGAGTCAGCAAACAAAGGGAGTTAATTAGCACTCAAAAAGACGGCAAACAACGGCAACAAAGGCCAGAATCACCTAAGGTAACTGTCACCTGGCATGTGAATAAGTACATGCTACATAAACTCTACCAAAGTTACATCCACTGGGGGTACATCAATGGGAGGTATGTCCACTGGAGGTATGGGCACCAGAGGTGCATCCACCGGAGGTACGTCCACAAGAGGTACATCCACCAGAGGTATATCCACCAGAGGTGCATCCTTTATTGGTTGTTGCAGGTCAGAAGACACCAGGGGGTGTGAGCGATGACCTGAAGAACCAGTTTGACGATGCAGCCATACAGACCAATCGGGCGTTGGCTCACATCCGCGCTGCGCAAGGCCGGCCAGGGGAGGAGGAAGGAGAGGATCAGTCAGCAGCCCCCACTGCAGATGATTCTCCTGGCGAAAAGGTTCGTGGAACAAAGGGTTCTGAGGAATGGTTGGTACCTTGCCTTTAAAACTACCTTAGACATGCATACACACATGTGCGCACACACACACACACACACACACACACACACACACACACACACACACACACACACACACACGCACACACACACACACACACACACACACACACACATGCACACACGCACACACATGCACACACGCACACATAGACATACACTCACACAAACATAGATATACATTTACACACACAGACATGCAAACACACATGCACATGCGCATACACGCACACACACACACACTCACACATGTACACACACACACCCATGGCTATGCTTACATACAAACACACACATGCATGTATATGCACACACACACTCATGCATGCACATATGATAGATATATATATATAAAATATATAAAAAAGCAGACGGACATGTACATGTAGCTTGTGTGTGTTCAGACTCTGAAGGAGAAGGAGGTGAAGCAACTCCCCATCCAGATCAGCATCATGAAGAACATCCTGCGCTTCCTGCAGCTGCTGTGCGAGAACCACAACCGAGACTTGCAGGTCAGTCAGCCGCGGCAGTCTGCCAGCATAGTGCACTACCTGCCTTGTGCCCTCAGCACCTCCGTGCAGACTGGCTCTGCTGCAAGACACCAACAGTTTGCCTCAAACGCTCCACCACTCGCATTCTTTGTCCTCTTTAAAACTGCCCATGGAGCTTGCCTGTTTAATAACGATACACAGACTGGCTCTGTTGCAAGACACCAACAGTTTGCCTCAAACGCTCCACCATTCGCATTCTTTGTCCTCTTTAAAAACTGCCCGTGGAGCTTGCCTGTTTAATAACGATTTCTCAGCCATGTGTCTTCTTCATTTTTTTCTCGCCTGAGTCCACTCCCCCTCAGTTTTTTTTTTTGGTGTGTGTGTGTGCTGTGAGTGCTGCTGCTACTGTAAAGTGCTCTGGGCTCCCATCTTGCACAGAAGATGAACGCTATAGAAGTCCTTGTGGTGATTATGATGATTATTATATTTTATGATGGTGTGGCACAGCAGGACCACTCTTCAGAGACCACCCAGAAATTATTCCAGCAAAAGGTGGTTTTAAAAGAAGAGTGGCCCAGGATCAGATCAGGAGTTTGTTCACATGGAAGTGTGAGGAGAGAGGTTTCAGGTTAAAAAAATAAATTAAAAGAAAGTGTTAAAAGAGGCTAGGGATTCATTGATGTGGAATTCCAAAGTGAAAAAGTTCAAAAAAAGACAGAGCGTTCTGTTGGTTTGTCCAGAACTACCTGCGGGAGCAGCGCCACACCAAGTTCAACCTGGTGTGCGAGACCCTGCAGTTCCTGGACTGCATCTGCGGCAGCACCACGGGGGGTCTGGGTCTCCTCGGCCTCTACATCAACGAGAGCAACGTCGACCTCATCACCCAGGCCCTCGTCACTCTCACTGAGTACTGTCAGGGTCCTTGTCACGAAAACCAGGTAGGTGGGGTGTGTGTATGGGAAGTGTGCATGTGGGTGTGGAGGGGGATGTGGGAAGCATATCCGTTTGTCGGGGTGGGTGGGTAGGAGGGTACATCAGTGAGACAAAAGTCAGCCTCATCACCCAGATCCATGTCACCCTCACTAAATACTGTCAGGGTCCTAATTAATTGTCATGAGAACTAGGTAGCCGGGGTGTGTCTGGGAAGTGTGTGTGTTGGGGTGGGGGGGGGGGGGGGGGGGGGGCTGTCTTTTGCCATGCAAAGCAGATGTGTGTGTGTGTGTGGGGGGGGGGGGCAGAGGGGGGGCAGGTCTGCATCAGTGAGAGTAAAGTCAGTTTTCATCACACAGGCCCACACCACCCTTCACAGAGTACTGCTAGGACAGTTCTTTTGTAAACCGGATTGGTGGTTTTACGTCAGCATGGGAAATAGGGCTGGGTGGGGGAATAAGTAGGTACATTTGGGGTGGGGTGGGGCATGTGTGTGTGTGTGTGTGTGTGTGTGGGGTTACATCACAGAGCAGTTTTGACATCATCATTTTGGCCCGTGTCACCCTCACTTTGTCCCATGTCACCCTCACTTTGTCCTGCCAGGGGCATAGGAACCCTGTCCTAAAAAAACTCAGGATAGGTGTGTGGGTGTGTATGTCAGTGGGTAGGTGTGGGAATGGGGTACATCAACAAAGGTTGGGTAGATTGAACTCTTTGTGTAAATAGTGAATAGGCAGTTACAGGTGGTGGTGAGGGGTGCCAAGTGATGGATGCCTTTGGCCTTTTTAAACATGGACACAGCTACACACTGAAAGGTTACACATTGCATTTATTCTGGATGATTTGCTATAAAACAGGAAGAATTTCATCCCCGATAATAAATCCCTGATTCAAGTGTTTTCCTTGCAGAACGCCATAGCATTGCATGAGAGCAACGGCATTGACATCATCATCGCTTTGCTGCTCAACGACATCAACCCTCTGGGCCGTAATCGCATGGACCTTGTCCTGGAGTTGAAGGTATGGGGCTTGAAAGAACATATGTATGTGCTTTTAATTTTTATTGTTGGATTTGAATGAAGGTTTACTAGCACAGAAGCTTAAAGTCTAGCAAAGAAGCTAAAACATAAAAGGGATGGAAAAATCCCATGATTTTTAAGCAATAATAAAAGAGCATGTGCTTACAATGTTTTTTGTTGAATATGAATAAAGGTTTGTTAGTAATAAAGCTAAAACAGAAAAGGGGTGGAAAAGTCCCATGTTTTCATGTAATAAAAGCAAACATGCTTTTAATATTTTTGTTGAATATGAATAAAGGTTTGCTAGTAATAAAGCTAAAACAGAAAAGGGGTGGAAAAGTCCCATGTTTTCATGTATTAAAAGCAAACGTGCTTTTTATATTTTTGTTGAATATGAATAAAGGTTTGCTAGTAATAAAGCTAAAACAGAAAAGGGGTGGAAAAGTCCCATGTTTTCATGTAATAAAAGCAAACGTGTTTTTAATATTTTTGTTGAATATGAATAAAGGTTTGCTAGTAATAAAGCTAAAACAGAAAAGGGGTGGAAAAGTCCCATGTTTTCATGTAATAAAAGCAAACGTGCTTTTAATATTTTTGTTGAAGATGAATAAAGGTTTGCTAGTAATAAAGCTAAAACAGAAAAGGGGTGGAAGGATCCCACAAGGAATAAGCAATGACAGAAGCTAAGAGCATGTGCTTTTAATGTTTTTTGTTGACTATAAAGGTTTGCTAGCACAGAAGCTAAAACAAAAAAGGGATGGGGAAAAATCCCATGTGGAATAAGCAATAACCAAAGAAAAGTGAGTCATTAAATCCACAGATGCCGCCCATCAGACCCAAGAGGATATGGGTGAAGACATGCCAGTTTTATTTCATACATTTTGCGTATTCAGTAGAATCCTGCAGAGCGCTTCCCGTGTAGTTAGTTGGTGCCTAGCTTTTACCCCCAGCTGGTCATCCTGCCTGTGTTGTTGACAAGACGTAACCCTCAAGGATTCTGTTTTCAGAATAATGCATCCAAGCTATTGCTGGCTGTTATGGAGAGCAGGCACGACAGTGAGAATGCTGAACGTATCCTGAACAACATGAACCCCAAGCAGCTGGTATGTTTGAGCATTGCAGAAGGACATGATTATTACATTAGTTTGTAGCTCGAATCTGTGGCATCCGTAGTGTGGGGTAAAATTAAAAAAGATTTTTTTTGTATGGCTGTTGAGCGCATATTATTACCGGATGATCAAACTGAGGCAGCATGAAGATGGTCGGTGGTTATAGGTTCCGTGGACATGGTTTTAAGAGCAACTTTGGCCACATTTCTGAGAGGAGAGGAATTGAAGCACACAGGTGTTTTTCTCAAGCACTGGGACTATACACTGTTGTCAAAATTGTTGAGGAGCTTGAGACACTACCTGCCTCTTGCTCTGTCATTGTCCTCATGTTCTCTTATTGTCCTGCCCCATCATCATCCAAATTGCCCTCAAAGGATGTAAGTCAACAACCCCCTTCATCTTGGGTTTGTCATCATCTTCTGTTTACCTGGAAATAACCTGAAGACTAAAAACAAACCAAAAAAAAAAGATAAATATAGCCCCACATTTTGTTCACAGACTAATGATACTGCATTTTTATTGCAATTGTATTTCAGGTGGAAGCCATGAGGCAGATTTTCAAACAGGCTGTGATGGATGGCGATATTGTTTCATTTGAGGTTAAGCGTCGTTTCGCCTTGTTGTTGACTGGTTGTTGCGCAGTCATGTGATGCTCAGTGGTGACCTTGTGCAGCATTGCTTTGAATGTTGTTTGGCCCTTCTTGCTGACGTGTGTTGTCATCATTCCCGTCTCATTATTTGAGTGACAGTGGCTGCAGCCGAAGTCCTGCCGTTTGTTTTTGCACATCTTTTTCTTTTTTGTTTTCTCAATTCCAAAATACTTCAGCTCAGTTTGTTTCAGTGTTGTTGTTTACAAAAAAATTGTGTTGCTGTTCCCAATAACAGAGGTTACGTTTGTTTAATGTTTTGAACATCCTTTTTCAGAGTATTCTTTCAGTTCCACAATTCCAAGAATTGAATTTTTGTCTTTAACACCCACTCCCCTTCCCCCCTCCTCCACCCCACCCCCTGAGTTTCACCTGACCCGCAGTGGCATACCACAGATGCAGAAATTAAGGTTCTGCCACGGAGAAAAAGTCTGATCCTCAGCATCACAAACTAAGAATCAGACCTGTGGTTATGATTTGATAGATGTCGTTTCACCCTAATATTCATTGTTGACTGGTATATGCTGATTTCTTCTTTCCGTGATTCCTTGTTAGCATGTGGTGAGATTCGCACTTTGTGGATTTTCTGCCCTGTGTACTTTTTGCTGGCACAACCCCTTCCCAGATAGCATGAGTGTACTGTTCTTTGATGTGAAAAATCATTGGAGTCAATACTGGGTTATCTTTATTATATTTGTATGTTGCAGTTTGTTTATAGGTTCAGTATTTTGGGGTTGTTTTCGTTTGTTTTTTCAAAGATTTGCTCAGTTTTTTTGGACACGGTCTTGTGAGGAATGTGCTGGGGTGGGGGGTGGAGAGATTGTGTGTGATAAAAAAAATAGCGCTTACATTTTTCTTGTAATTATTGGATGTGTGGGTGTACAAGAAAGAGTCGCAAGACTCAGACATCAGATTTTGCTGCACATTGCACCCAACTAGTGGATTTGCCAGAGACAACTGTACTTAGTGTACTGCCCAGTAGTTACCACTTGTGTTTTTTTTCAGGTTATTGTTTGGCAGAAAAAAGTACATCTTTGTTTCTTCCACATAGCATAGTGTGGTCAGCTGATGTTGTCAGTTATTCTGTTTGCTCATGCTACTCAGTGTTTACTTGTACCTGCCATTCTTTTTCACTTGGCCTGTCTGTATGAACAGTTTACATCTGTAGTGCACACAATGACGGTGCTGATTTTTTAGACGCCTGGTCACTGGAAGTTAAGAAGTAAAGAGGGTAGCTTACTGTCAGTTGATGCGGCTTTTATTTTTCTGTGAAAAAGTATACATGCCCTGTTTTTAGACTGCGTCATTAAAAATCCATTTCTTATGACTTATGCCAATACTTAAATGTAGATGGGAACAGTGTACCATGCCCTGTTTTTAGACTGCGTCGTAAAAATCCATTTCTTGTACCAATACTTAAATGTCAATGGGAACAGTATACGATACCCTGATTTTAGACTGTCATTTAAAATCCATTTCTTATACCAGTACTTAAATTTAGATGGGAACAGTATACCATACCCTGTTTTTAGACTGTGTCATTTAAAATCCATTTCTTATACCAGTACTTAAATGTAGATGGGAACAGTATACCATACCCTGTTTTTAGACCATGTCATTTAAAATCCATTTCGTATACCAGTACTTAAATGTAGATGGGAACAGTATACCATACCCTGTTTTTAGACTGTGTCATTTAAAATCCATTTTTTATACTAATACTTAAATGTAGATGGGAATCCACACCAGGCTTTCACCCCTGTCTGCATCTGTGAAAATGTATTAAAATCTTATAGGGAAACTGTTACTCCAATGTTAAAGGGGGACTGTGTTACTCCAGTGTGAAAGGGGACTGTGTTAGTCCAGTGTTAAAGGAGAACTATGTTCATTGTTAAAAGGGAACTGTGTTAAGCCAGTGTTAAAGGGGAACTGTGTTACTCAGATGTGAAAGGGGACTGTGTTACTCCAGTGTGAAAGGGGAACTGTGTTATGCCAGTGTTAAAAGGGAACTGTGTTACTGCAGTGTTAAAAGGGAACTGTACATGTTATGCCAGTGTCAGAAGGGAACTGTGTTACTCCAGTGTTAAAAGAAAACTGAAGTCAAGAAGCTCCAGAGGCCCTTATAGGCCCTGAACAGAAAACGAAATACACACGTTTTGTTTTCACTTGGTCCTCTGTTAAATATTGACATTTGAAAGTGGTGAAAACACATCAGTGAGTGCTGCTATTTTGTGCCCAGTTGTCTGTATCACTATTAGTGACATGATGAACAAGGCCAGAATGAGCAACAGAAATATGAGATGTATATGTCACACACCAGCCTCTTTCTGCTCTTCATTGGTAAAGAGTGAACCAACATGGCTTCGCCCTGAGGAGTTTCAGATTCAAAGCAGACAAGTACGTCTCTTGTATGAGTATTGACAGAACAACAAAATGTTGTTGTTTTTTGTCAGGCCAGCTGATGTCTTTCACTCCCCTTAAGTATGCACTACACTAACATGGAAGTAGATTTAACCTAACACTTCCCATACACACACCCCACCTACCTGGTTTTCATGACGGGCCCTGACAGTAGTCTCTAGGATGACAAAGGTCTGGGTGACGAGGCTGACATCAGTCTCACTGATTACCCAGAAATGGCTTTCCCAGAATCTAAGATTCCTGCATACAAAGGAAAAACACACAAAAACAACAGAAGAAGCTGCACAGAAAGGGTTAAAACAGAACCCGACTAAAACCTTTCTGTGCAGGTGGATGTGGCCAAGCAGGCCTTTCACTCTGAGGACACGTCGTGCGAGGACGATGAGGAGGAGGAGGAGGAAAGAGAGGCATCTCCCAAGGCTGTGGGTCACAACATCTTCATCTTGGCGCATCAGGTGAGTCACTTCTTGGATTTTGACGTCCTGTCAACCACCTGGGCAAAGCCCAAGGAAAAGGGGGTTTGTGATATCCAGGTGTGCTTTGTGTGACAGTTATCCCAGCACAATAAGGTTCTGGCTGAAGCCCCAGGAAACAGGTCTTTGTGGTAACCTGATGTGCTTTGTGCAACAGTTAAACGCGCATGTACAACACAACAAGGAAACAGATGTTTGTAGTATCCAGGTGTGCTTTGTGCAACAGTTAAACAACACAACAAGGAAACAGATGTTTGTAGTATCCAGGTGTGCTTTGTGCAACAGTTAAACAACACAACAAGGAAACAGATGTTTGTAGTATCCAGGTGTGCTTTGTGCAACAGTTAAACAGCACAACAAGGAAAGAGATGTTTGTGGTATCCAGGTGTGCTTTGTGCAACAGTTAAACAGCACAACAAGGAAAGAGATGTTTGTGGTATCCAGGTGTGCTTTGTGCAACAGTTATCCCAGCACAGCAAGGAAAGAGATGTTTGTGGTAACCAGGTGTGCTTTGTGTGACAGTTATCCCAGCACAGCAAGGAAAGAGATGTTTGTGGTAACCAGGTGTGCTTTGTGTAACAGTTGTCCCAGCACAACAAGACCCTAGCAGAGCTGCTGAAGCCCAGCGGTTTGGATCTGTACGGGGACCAGGCCCTGGAGTTCTACACTCGGCACACAGCGCAGATTGAGGTAACCGCGCAAACATGTTCATTACAGAAGGCTGTTGCTCAGCTGACAGTTGAATTCATTGTGGTGTGTGTGTGTGTGTGTGTGTGTGTGTGTGTGTGTGTTTGTTTTTCTGTATAATACTTTATGTAAATTTTTTGGTAGGACTATGCTTTATGTGTGCTTAGAATATCATATTTAGGTTTACATGTATAATGTGAGCGCTCAGGGCATTGATGAGCGCATAACTGTACATTATTATTATTATTGTTAATGTGCATGAATGGTCAAACATATTAGCTGAGCACTCCACAAAGAATTCACTTGGGCCCTGAACAGCAAGATTTGACAATGACAGTCTGATTACCAGGTTACCTAAACATGCGTTAAACTAGTCAAACACGAACAATGAACTTACAGTTTGCACTGCCACATGCACACACACTCACTCACAGTCACACACACACACACACACACACACACACACACACACACACACACACACACACACACACACACACACACACACACACAATTACTTTCTGACTCACTAGTCACTTATTTGATCAATACTTTTTTCTCACATTTGATCCCAGCACCTTACTGTCGGTGGTGCCTAATCTGTTATTGAATTTGGCATACATGTTTTTCTGTTATTGAATTTGGCATACATGTTTTTCTGTTATTTAATTTGGCGTACATGTTTTTCTGCAGAATGGTCATGGTTATTTTGAACCTTTTACCAAGTCCTGTCACGTTGGCTGAGTGTTGCTTTACGTCCACAGAAACTGTAGGCTTATTAGAGAACCGGGGAGCCCAGGACGGCCACCTCGACTTTCACACAGTTCCTGGACTCTGTGTCCTGTCACATCAACAGTGTGCCTTATATACCAGAGTGGATGTTTTTCACTTTTGAGGCAGAGTTTAGGGCTTGTGCCTTATCACTATCCAGATGCGCCCTGTAGTATGGAAATTAGGGTAATTACAGTGGTAGTCTTGTTCACACTGATTGTATGATAAGGAAAATAGGGTGATTACAGTGGCAATATTGTTCACACAGACTGTACAATAAGGAAATTAGGGTTATCACAGTGGCAATATTGTTCACACAGACTGTACAATAAGGAAATTAGGGTAACTACAGTGGCAATATTGTTCACACAGATTGTGCGCCTGGACCGGACCATGGAGCGCATTGTGTTTCCCATCCCAGAGATCTGTGAGTTCCTGACCCAGGAGACGAAAACGGTGGTGCTGAAGACCGCAGAGCGAGATGAGCAAGGGTCCAAGGTGGCAGACTTCTTTGGACGCCACGAGGACATGTTTGCTGAGATGAAGTGGCAGAAAAAATTAAGGGGTGAGTAGGTAGAGATTTATCATGCATGGGGGAGGAAAGGGTAAGCTTTATGTTCTCTTGTGTAACAGATATTCTGTTTGGGGGTGGAAGTTGGTGGGGAGGAGGGGCACCGGGGGTGGTTGTGGTTGTTTGTTTCATTAATGTCATTGGGGATTGTAGCAGTTCTCTAGTGGCTTTCATAAACGGCTGTTGAGTCAGTGTCATAAGAATGATTTGTGATGAGTATATTTGTGAATAAAGCTCCCGAAGGGAGGCCAGGGATGTCTGATGTCTTCCTCCTGTCTGGAATCTCAGGGCTGTCATTTGATTCCCCTTTCCTGTCTCCTCTCTTGTTTTTTCTGCCTCGTCCTCTTCCTCTTTCTGTCTTAATTGTCATTTTTCTGCTAATGGTCCATTCTCCTGACTTTTTTCCGGAAAACTCTCAAATATGTTTTGTTAAGGGTTAGGCTTTTTTGTATGGCTCTTGTTGAGCAGCTAGGAGATGATGGCAGGTGGTATGTGCAGCTTGCTGCCATATGGCACTGGTATTTGACATTATGCATATATATAACATTTTCTAATTGTGTACTGTGTCTCTCCATTCCTTTCTTATTTTTTCTTTAACCTGGGATCCATAAATTAGACGGAATGGTCAATGATACGAGCATGTCCTAACCTTATGTGCTCTTCTAACAGGGGTAATATTCAACGGACTAACTCTTTGAAAATTTGTGTCTGATGTTTGTATATGTATGTTTTATGTTAGTGAAGTGATTGGTTTTGTAGATTGACCTGACAGAGGGTTGATAGATATTTGAAAATAGTTTAGAAATGTGTATTTGCTTATGACCTGAGTTTGACTGTCCTGAGGTGATCCTGTGGTTGACAGGACATTAAAATCCAGTTGTTACTATTACTATTGTGAATAAAGAATCAACACACAAGGGAGTTAATTGGTGCTTGAAAAACCTCACACAAACACAACAGAGACCTGAGGATGTACCTCTGATGGAGTTCATATACCTTGTGTTTACGCACATGCCTGGTGAGTTACTGTATGCAGCTCAGGTCTTTGTTGTTGTGTTTGTGTGACGTCTTTTGAGCGCTAGTTAACTCCCTTGAGGGTTGATTCTGCATGAACACTCTGGGCCTGTTTTTTTCTTTCAGTTTGTGATAAAGGTTTGTGAGGACATTTGTGATTGTTATGCACCGCTTGTGTTCCAGCCAACCCCTTGCTGTTCTGGTTCAGCAGTCACATGACGCTGTGGGGAAGCATCTCCTTCAATTTCGCGGTCATCATCAACCTCATGGTGGCCTGTTTCTATCCCTTCAAAAAGTCCACTGATGACCAAGGTTGGTGTCTGCTTCTCCCTGTTTGCCGCTCTCTCTGTCTCTGTTTCTCTCTGTGTCTCCCCCCCCCCCCACCCCACCTCCCCACCCCCACCCCACAAGGTTTTTGGCTCCATTTGTAAATTGTAATTCTTTTATGTTCTACATATATAATGTAGATCAGTGATGCCTTGTAATTTTGTACTCATATGTAGCGTAGCAAGGAACAGTTGTTAGGTTTGACTAAGCTGCAGGCCTTGTAAATAAAGTTTCTGAGTTCAAGTTAGAGCCCTCTCTCTCTCTCCCACTCTTTGACTTCACCCCCATCCCCACTGCTCTCTCTAGCTCTCATGTTAACTTCTTGGCTGTATCCTCTTTCTCTCAAAAAGGTGACTGGGGACAGACGTTGACTTCAGTATGTTTGTGCAATTTCAGCATGGACATAGACCGAAAAACACACCATACATGTGATGGTAAACCGTGCCTTTAACCCTCAGATAAAAAATGACAGTGGCTGTAAGATACACACCCAGTGATGTGTCTAACAAATGTGTATTTGGTGCTGCTTGTGCGGTTCAACAGTTCTCGACCCACGACTTTCGGGCCTGGTGTGGACAGCCATGTTGGTGTCGCTTGCCATTGTCATCACCGTGCCACGACCAGCAGGGATTCGAACCCTGATTGTGTCCATCATACTTCGCTTCATCCTTTCTGTTGGGCTGGAACCAACACTGTGGTTGTTAGGGGCCTTGAATGTAAGTAACTGTCTAAGATTAGAAGAAATTAAAAAAAAATCTAAAATTATTGTGGGCTAAAAATCGCTTCCAGCTCCTGGGAGGACTGATGCACCCCTATAGGCTCTTTATGAAAGGAGTAGGACTCTGTCTCTGTCTCTGTCTCTCACTGTCTCTCTCTGTCTGACTCTGTATCTCTCTCTCTCTCTCTCTCTCTCTCTCTCTCTCTCTCTCTCTACCCGGCGTCAATTTTGCTGTTTTTAAACTAAGAGTGTGGGATTAAAAACATGAACAAAGTATATTAAAAGTTAACTAATGTTGAAATTTCAAATCTCTTCAGGTGCCTGAAAGTTTGATATGTTTCTGTGCCAAAACTGGTAAAGACTGGTACGTTTAAACCTCTTCTTGCTGTGGATTAAAGGAAAAACTACTCAGTGCACAGTGAAACATCTTCAAGTTGATTTTCTCAAAATGGCCTCCACCACACATGCAACCTTCAAAAAACATGTCACATCCACATTTCTTGGAGCAGAAATGTAATTTAAGCATCAAAATATCAAGCAGAACTTGCAGATTTGAGACATGCATATATATATATCTCAAATTACCAAATTTTAAGTTAAGACTCATTTCGTGAGAATGGGTCACGAATTTGTATGCTGCTCATAACTGTATACAACAACTCTGAAAACTCTTGTGTTGTCAGATTTTACAGTTTCCTGTTGTTTCACCTGTGTTTTTAGGTGATCAACAAAGGTGTGTTTCTGGTGAGTCTTATGGGGAACCGAGGCACGTTCACCAAGCCGCTACACATCATTCTGACCGACTTTGAGTTCATGTACCACATGTTCTACCTCTTTCTCTGTGTCAGCGGCATTCTCTTCCATGAGTTCTTCTACAGTTTACTGGTATGTGGATTTTTCTCGGGTTTGGTTTAGATGTTTTCTTAGGGCTCATTGTTTAGGTGTTTGGTGTGTGTGTGTGTGTGTATGTGTGCATGTGTGTTTATTGTGTGTGTGTGTGTGTGTGTGCGTGCATGCACATGCATGCATACGCTGTATGTGTGTCAGTGCCTGTGTGTAAATGAATGATAAGGAGAGAGAGCTTTGTATTGAATGAAACAATTCTTTTTCATATCAGTCTGTATTGTGCATCCTTTTCAGTTGATTTGCTGTAAAAAAAAAAAATTTTTTTTTGTCTGACCCACATCCAGGAACAAAAACAAAATGGTCAAAAAATATTTTTCTTTCAAAAGGAGAAAAGAACGTTTTTGGGAGGGCAGGGGACGGGAGATGAAACCAAAATGCTATGCAGAGAGTAGGTAGGGCCTATCGTTTGATTCAGCATGACACTGAGCATCCCCCTCTCACCGTTCCCAGATGCTGGATGTGGTTTACCGAGAGGAGACCCTGCTGAACGTGATCAAGTCGGTGACACGGAACGGGCGCTCCATCATCCTGACAGCGGTGCTGGCCGTCATCCTCATCTACCTGTTCTCCATCATCGGCTACATGTTCTTCAAGGACGACTTCATCATGGAGGTGGACCCTGCCTTGGAGGCCCTGCAGCTGGCGGCTAACAGTGAGTGCCTTGCCCCTGGCTCCCAGTGCTGGAGCTCTGTTGGCCGTGCTTCCTTGCATCTCTGTCACATTGGTTATGCCAGACAGCACTGTCTTTGGGGCTGGGTCATGTACGGTGGGCTTGATATTGGTCAGACAGTGGAAGATTTAACTCTGCTAGTGTGCACACATGCACATGGACACAGACACATGCATACACCCCCCCCTACCCCCCCTCCCCACACACACACAAACACTCACACACATGCATTTATGTATGTGCACACACAAACACACACACATGCATACATACATGAACACCCACACATGCATACATACATGAACACACACACATGCATACATACATGAACACACACACACACACACACACACACACACACACACACACACACACACACACACACACACACACCAACAACAGAGTAATTAAATTCACTTGGACACCTGCACCAACAGTGATGATATCATCACCTTTGTTACAGACGTGACCAACGCCACCGCCGAGTCCCAGAAAGGGTCATGTTCGGCAAACGACCCAAACTGCACAGAGTCCACTGCCAACTCCTACGTGGAGCAGTTTCAGGGTAAGCTCAAACAGCAGCTCACCAAGTGTTTGTCGTCAAGGGATAGGTGCTGGTTGTTGTTGTTGTTGTTGTTGTTGTTGTTGTTGTTGTTGTTGTTGTTGTTGTTGTTGTTGTTGTTGTTGTTGAACAGCTGGCAGATGGTAGGTGATTATATGGCACTCATAATTATTTGCCATTATGCATTTGTACAATAATGTTTTCTATTTTTCCTGTTTCTGACTTCTTTTCTTTCTTTTTCTTCTGCTTTTCTTTAATGTGGTATTGATAAATTAGATGGAATGTCCTAGCCTTGTCATAGCATGGCCGAGCCTTGTAAGCATTTCTTAACAAGGGCACTATTGCAGGGACCAACCCTTTCAAGTTGTGTATGCGTGCATGTGTGTGCATGCGTGTGTGTGTGTGTGTGTGTGTGTGTGTGTGTGTGTGTGTGTGTGTGTGTGTGTGTGTGTGTGTGTGTGTGTGTGTGTGTGTGTGTGTGTGTGTGTGTGTGTGTGTGCGTGCACATGCACGTGCAGATGCAGGTGTGTTCTGAACATTACACATGTGTTTGAGAGTGTATGTCAGTGGAAGAAGCTGGGGCGAACAAGAGGGGGAGAGAATGTGAGAGTGAGATATATATTTTTTACGTATTTTTTATATATTGTTATTTTAAATGTACCTTCTTGAGTACCGCCCATGTGTCAAAGGAAAATTTTCATTTTTATGCTTTGTACATTGATGAATAATAAAGATTGATTTGAATGATTTGATTTGATTGATTGATTGATTTGTTCTGTGTTTTCTATTTGTGTCCAGAGATGCTGGTGTTTGGAGGCGGGCTGGGTGGAGGGGAGGAGGGGGAGTTTGAGGAGAAGCAGCGAGCATGTGACTCCCTCATCATGTGCATCGTCACCACCCTCAACCAGGGGCTGAGGAATGGTGGCGGCATCGGCGACGTCCTCCGCAGACCCAGCAGCAGGGTGAGGCGCGATGACGTTGATGGCAGCTAGGGGTGACAGTGGTCGTGGGGGTTGTAGTCAATGGCATATTACTGCCTTGGAAAATGGCCTTGACAGTGGTCGTGGGGGTTGTATTCAACCTATGTTACTGCCTTAGAAAATGGCCTTGACAGTGGTTGTGGGGGTTGTATTCAACCGCATGATACTGCCCTGGAAAATGGCCTTGACGGTGGTTGTGGTGGTTGTACTGAATTGTGTTTTGTTGCCATGGTGATTTTACTGAACTGTGTTTTATTTGCTTTGAAAAGTTGCCTTGACAGTGGTCTTGGTGATTTTAGTGAACTTGGTCTTTCAGCCAGGGTCTGCACGGTACCGGTGGAGCAGGTGCTGGCAGCTTCTTTGGGTGACTGAGCCGTAACCACCCGAATGACCACACTGGCATGTTATTTTGTGCTCATGTACGTTGGCCATTGTTGCAGGAGCCGTTGTTCGTAGCCCGTGTGATATACGACCTCCTCTTCTTCTTCATTGTCATCATTATCATCCTCAACCTCATCTTTGGTGTCATCATCGACACTTTCGCTGATCTGAGGAGTGAGAAGCAGCAAAAAGATGAAATCCTTCGCAATTCATGTTTCATCTGTGGTAAGTACAGGGATTCAAGTGTTCCATGTTCTGTTCAAACAGTAACATGATGTTGCTCTTGTTCCGTGGGTTTTTCTTTTCTTTTCTTTTTTGTAAATCTTTTTTTGTTTGCTTTTGCCATTTCTATTGGAACACTAAAAGTTGAAATGGAATATTATGTTGACAAGGATAACAGCAATAATTGTGAAGTAGAAAAACACAGGGAAAGGTCTTGTTGAGGATTATCCATATCTGTGAAATTCTCGGTGCTGTACCATGAAGTGTAAAGCATTGTGCACTCTCCCTGGTTGGGTGGGATACCATACTACAGAAACAGACGTTTTCATTATAATTTAATTTCTAGTGTACAAATGCCAGTTAATTTATCTATCTGGTCCTGGTACAGTGTTTTGAAAGTTTGGTAAGCTGGACGTTTTGAAAGTCATTTGTTTTACTTTTTTTATTGTAATGTTTCATTAAGCCCTTGCAGGAAATTTTGATCGCTTTACCTGGGTATGGCTACAGGTTTGGGTCCAGTGCTCTACCAGTTTAGGAGGGGATGGAACAGATACTGAAATAAGAGTCAGCACACAAAGTGGGCCCTGGAGAAGAAAATTCTCCAGCCACTGCTGCGGGGGGCTCAAACCCGGGACCTTTCAGTTACAAGTCTGATGACCACTGGCCTACAGTTCAGGTTGTTACATCTGTGGATTTTGCTCATCACTGTTTCTGTACCCAGGTCTGGAGCGTGAGAAGTTTGACAACCGGTCAGTGTCGTTCGAGGAGCACATCAAGTCAGAACACAACATGTGGCACTACCTGTTCTTCATTGTGCTGGTCAATGTCAAGGACTCCACAGAGTTCACTGGGCCTGAGAGCTACGTCCATTCCATGATTAAGGTGAGTCTGCCACCCTGTGAAAAGCATTGCTATGCGTCCATGCCATGATTAAAATGAGTGCAGCCCAGTGAAAAGCATTGCTATATGCCTATTCTAGGATTAAAGTGAGTCTGTATTCCAGTGAAAAGCAATGTTATACATCCATTCCATGATTAAAGTGAGTGTGAAAAGCAATGTTATACATCCATTCCATGATTAAAGTGAGTGTGAAAAGCAATGTTATACATCCATTCCATGATTAAAGTGAGGGTAGCAAAACTTTGCATACACCTGCATGAACTGAGCAGGAAGTGTTGTTGTTTTTTATACAGAGAGGTTAATTGTACATGTGTGTGTGTGTGTGTGTGTGTGTGTGTGTGTGTGTGTGTGTGTGTGTGTGTGTGTATGTGTGAACGCTGCAGGACCGGAACTTGGACTGGTTTCCAAGAATGAGGGCAATGTCGCTGACAGCGGATGAGAGCGAGGGGGAGCAGAACGAACTGCGCAACCTGCAGGTACAGCTGGACTCCACCAACCGGCTGGTGCAGACCCTGTCACAGCAGCTGATGGAGCTCAAGGAACAGGTGTGTGGACAGCACTTAGATTAGCATCATAATTAACAGTACCTGATGGCGCTGAAGTAACAGGTGTGTGGACAGCACTTAATCATCATAATTAACAGTACCTGACGGAGCTCAAGGAACAGGTGTGTGGACAGCACTTAGAGTAATCATCATAATTAACAGTACCTGATGGAGCTGAAGAGACAGGTGTGTTGATAGCAGTTATAGTAATCTTCATAATTAACAGTACCTGATGGAGCTGAAGAGACAGGTGTGTTGATAGCAGTTATAGTAATCTTCATAATTAACAGTACCTGATGGACCTGAAGAGACAGGTGTGTTGATAGCAGTTATAGTAATCTTCATAATTAACAGTACCTGATGGAGCTGAAGAGACAGGTATGTTGATAGCAGTTATAGTAATCTTCATAATTAACAGCAGCTGATGGAGCTGAAGGAACAGGTGTGCTGACAGCAGTAATAGTAATCATGATAATTAACAGTACTTGATGGAGCTCAATAACAGTACCTGATGGAGCTGAAGAGACAGGTATGTTGATAGCAGTTATAGTAATCTTCATAATTAACAGCAGCTGATGGAGCTGAAGGAACAGGTGCGTTGTATCCATTGATAGCAGTAGTACATGGATAGAGGAACACAGAGTAGTTGTACAAGTTCACAATACCCTCCAGTCTAGTGGTCAGCAGTCTTTCTCTTCCTGGGCTCCAGCTGTCTGGAACCAACTCCCTTCTTCTGTTCTTCATGCTACTTCTGTCGGTTCTTTTAAATCTTCCTTGAAAACCGTTCTCTTTTCAAAAACCATTTCTTTAGTCCCATTACCCTGAGATATGAGTGTGTGTGTGTGTGTGTGTGTGTGTGTGTGTGTGTGTGTGTGTGTGTGTGTGTGTGTGTGTGTTGACTCTTGACTCTCCACATATACATTTAAAGAATGTGTGTAAGTGCTTATTCTAGGTATTCTTTTGTCTTGCATGAGTCATTCTTAAATTGCTCTCTGTCGTTGCAGATGAATGAGCAGCGTAAACAAAAGCAGCGGTTTGGCTTGATGCAGCAAAACCCTGCCGTGCCCATGCCTTTCGCACTCAACCAGGGGCTGTAATCACCGCACAGGATTCCTGAGTTACTGCCCCTGCTTTTGGGGAGTTGTGCCCCTTAGTCTGCCATCACCAACAGACTCAGTTTTCAAACCAAAGTTTACCACAATAATCAAACTGATTTTCTGCTAAGTATGCAACTGCCAAAAGACTGAGGAACTGTTTGGAGAGGGAAGCAATGTGCGCACTGGCTGCAGAATTGTTGAGAAAATCAACCTGCGAATTGGAATCCACAGAGCAGCACTTCCTCACTCTGTGGAGGAGCTGACACTTGATGCCAAAGTATCCATGTACATTTGCAAAATTGTGGGTAATGCCATGGTGGGTTGGTTTTGAGGGCACACACTAGTGTTGCTGTTAGTGAACGGCTGTTAGTGTCGCCAGCAGTCCTCCGTCTCACCTAGAAAACAGCTCATTTGTCTAGGGACTTGAACCATTTTGTCAGTCCTTTCTTGCCTGGAGAAGTGAGAGCGCAACTCTCTTATACTTTCTAAGGGTTGTGGCACACCCTTCTCTTGGGTCTCCATCCCACCTCTTCTGGGTTCTTCTCTTACGCCGCTGGGCAGCCCTGCTCCATGCTGACTGCTGGCGTGACAAATATCCCACCTTTATCAGTCTGAACGCAGTCTGTGTTCCAGTTGACCAGCTTTTTGCCGTGCTGGTATTGAGACAATTGAAATTTCAAAGAGCAGCAACCCAAAAAGATGGAATTATAAACTCAGAGCATGTAAGCCTTGCATTGCATTTGTTGACATCATGGGACACAATCTTTAGTGATGAGTGAAGTATGTGTCAGTGTTACTTGGGGTGGGTAGGAAGCACAGGGGTATTGTTATTGTTGCTTTTCTTTCACTTTTTTCAATCCCACATGGAAAATCCAGATTGCCTTATCTAGATAAGATGCCACAGCAGCTGCGATAGCTACCAGTATGTGTTTTCGTTGTGTGCGATGTCCTGTAGGCCATGTATATATGTCACAATGTCCTGTAGGCCATGTACATGTCACCCCGGAGGAACATGATCTTCACAGTGTCATTTAATTGCTTGCTGCTTATCCTGGAGACAGCAACTTGATGTGATCCCACTGACGGAGATGGGATTATTGTTCCTTTCTTAATCATTCCCGCTTGCCGCCTCCTTGCTGTTCGGTATCCTCTTTGCACTCAAGTCTCCTGCGTCTTCTTCCCAGCCGTAGTGTATACAGTGTGTGTGTTGTGCGTCTTCACTCACAGAATTCAGCAGTTCCATTGAGAATGCTTGGATGCAGCAATAAAGTTTGCATGAAGACCGATGTATATATAGTTTATATGCACAGTAGAGCACCCACCCACTCTCACACACCACATAATTCAGCAATTCCACTTTGGATGAAAATGCTTGGATCACTTGTGAATGACAACAAAGTTTGCTTGAAGACAGATGTATATAGGTTATGTGTTCAGTAGTGCACCCTCCGCACATGCCCACCCTGATGTACACATATATATAATATACATAGTTTATATACCCAAAGTAGTGCCTGTTCCCTCACCATCCCTACTTCCCCAATCTCCTTTCTTCTTCACATTTCCGTTCTTGCTTCCAGCTGGTCTGGACAGATTGTCTTCAAGTGGAAGTTTTGGAAGATGGTTTTTATCCACAAAGTACAATTTATACAGAAAGTATATTCTTTCTTTATCTGATTCATATTCAAAGTTTTACCTTTTTTTTTCCTTTTTTTTTGGACAGTTTATTTCATATTTACTTTTTCGTTTTGAGTGACGAGCAAAAAAAGAAAAGAAGGAAGAATTGCAGAAAAATTGAAATTGCAATCATTGTCTACATTTTTAAATTTGTTTTAATGATAAATCTCAGAGAAAATACATTCTGGAGAATGTTAGGAGTTTAAGGAGTAAATTAGTTTGTATCGTTGATGTGGCAGAGATAAATACCTTAAGAAACAAAATTTTTAGCAGTTTGGTTTTGTAATAAATTGACGTAAACACAAATAAGAGTGTAACTGTTCCTATAACGTTTAGATATATTTTAATTTTTTTTTTGCTTGTGAACAACGATTTATAAAGTACAGCAATGGTGCTCTGTTATTGACCCAGAATATTTTTTGGCCAAAGTTTTCCTGGCATTTGAAGTGAAACATATCGCACAGGGTTGGAACAATATTTATCTGTGTTTAAGTGTCATTGATGTGTGTGTAAAGACTCCCTCTGCTTGTGCCCTGTGACTTGAGAAGTATTAGACCTTTGAGTTGAGTTCTGTAAAAAGCATGCATTTAAACAGAGCTACGCAAGTTTTCCGTGGGTTTCATTCTTCTGTTGTCGCTTCAGTCGAAATGCTTTAGCTGAGGTGTGTATATAGCATATATTGTCAGGTTGTGCATACTTTATGCAAAGTGGCAGTTTGGATTTTGTTTTCTTTTTTTCTAACGTAATTTAAACAGAAAGCATCTCATGTATAGACTTGCATTTGTTTCCATGTTTTTATGTTTGTCTGCTCCTAGCACTTTGTTACAGGGTGTGTGTTTTTTTCTTCAACTTTAAGGGTTAAATGTTACAGGGTTGTTGTTTTTTTCAACTTTAAGGGTTAAAACATATTTGTGTTTTGCATCACAAGTTTCATGTTTTCAAAACCTGTTTGATATTTGGTTTTAATCAATCGAATGCATTCAGCATGGAGAATGTGGTATAAGCCTGTGATAGTGTTTTACTTGTGAATGAAATTGAACATCATGTCTACGTACCACTAGAGTGTAATGAGAAAATGTAACCAATCCATCATGAGTGTTCTTTTGAGTGCTTGTCATTTCTGATTATTTTTCTCTTTGTATTGGAGCTGTTTCAGAATTGCTTGCATGAAAAAACCTTCTCCAATTAAAGTTGAGTGTTAAAAAAAAAATTGGCTGTCAAAATAGTTGTGCAGTTGTGGGGGTTACACTGCACTTGTACAGTGAATGATAATCCAGTTGCCTACTTGTGACATGTAGATTTAACATTACTGCAAATTTTCCAAAGCTGTACTCCAATAGGCCGGCAGGCCACATGTAACACTATACAAAGATCCATTTGATATCAACTTCTTCTTCTTCTTTTTTTTTTTTTTTTTTACAGAAATGCAGTTTTTCCACAAAGATGTGCTGCACAGCTTCTTACAACAGAGCGACTGTGTTGACAGCCATATCGTCATTCTAGCGATTGTTGTTTTTGTTTGGTGACACAGTTAATGAGTTTTAATACCATTTTTTTTTAATGGTAGGAATAATGTTGCTTACATCCACATAGGCGAGTAGGCCTATTAGGGACGGGGACGAGTGGGAAAGGGGGACAGAAGAGTGAAACCTCGAAACGGGCACCAACCCAGAAGACCAAAGCTGCCGTGGACCACTGCCAGAACAACAAAATGTTAAGGCAGTGTCCGCCTGGCATTGCGCGGCAACTACTGTACCACGCAATTGTTGTACCACCTGCTGTGCAGCGCCAAGTCACAAAGATGATGTCCGTAGCTATGCCATCGGGAAAGTTTTATGGTGCACTGTAGAAGTGAGACTGTTGTCTTGTTGCTGCTGTGTCTTGCACAAAGTTGAGCAGATAAAAGGCTGTAATTGACTTGTTTTAATGATGTAATTCTTGTCTCCTGTGTTTGCAATGTTTCCTCATGTGTAAACCAGAACTTCAGCATAGTTCTCCCTCCAAGTCTGATGTGTAACATTGCTTCTGGCAATGTTTAGGTTTGCTGTACATGTTCATGCCTTCTCGCATGTAAACTTGCATGCATGCATTTTTGCATGTACATGTGCACACATGCATACACAAATACACATGCAAGCGTGCATGCACAAATACATGCATGCAAGCACACACACACATGCTCACGCACACACACATGCATGCACGCACACACACACACACACACACACGCACAAACACACAATCATGTATGTGTCGCCAGCCTGAAGGAAAGATGGCTGTTCCTGGAGGTAAATATTCCCCACTAACCATACCTGCAATGAAGAAGCACCTGCTTGAACATGCCACTTCGTTTGGCTGATCTCTTGCTTTATATGTATATATGGCCTGCTGCATTGGCCCTTTCTGCCAGTATCTCTGCTCCAGTGCTGGAAATTTGTTCACCGCATGCCTGTTGGGTGTCCTGGGTGCTATTGTAATCTGTTCACTGTCTTACTCTGGATCTGGACTTTGTCTTTCATAATGTTGAATCATGAACTGGAATATGATCTGCGTGCGGCTGTAGCAGTGGCTTTGAGCAGCCACAGGTATCGTGTTGTTTGCGGCACGTCAGAAGTATATACGTCCATGGTGATTCAGATGTTGCTGTGTCCCGTGTTTGCGCGTGTGACGTCAGACGAGCTACGTTATTTTTTCCTTTGTTTTTGTGCGGGGGACTTTTGGGGGGTAGATGGGAGGGAGGGGGATGCGGAGGAGGAGTCGAGTAAAAATGTTCAGAACAGACCAGTTCTAGACATCTGTAGTAGTTTCCTCTTCTTGAGCGTTGCAGAATCAATCGTCCATACAGGTCCAGATTGATGGTGTTGATGACTGTGGCTGTCTGCAGCAGGTTCCGTTTAACCCCTTCAGCGCCGTGCTGTCATTTAAACCACCAATAAAATGCGAAATTTAAAACCATTAAGCCTTTTTTCTTCTTTTTTTGCACAGGCATATGAATGGATTTTCACCAGAACGCACAGCACCGAAAGTAGACACGTACGTCATAGGACCGGGACCAGAAAATAAACAGGCGCGTCTGTTTATCATTCAGCTGGAAATTTAACAGGCTGGGGCAGTGAAGGAGTTAAAACCCAGAGCTTTCCTGCAAACATGGCTCCTTGGGGCCTGAACCAAATGGATATTGGCGATGGGGGGGGGGGGGGGGGGGGGGGTTGCAGGGGGCGCTAGCTTCTGCGTCGTATCTCCATGCCCGAGGGTATCGTTGGCGGAAGCTGCCACAAGCATCATTTTTGTTTTGTCGCGACAAATATTTGTGGTGACAAACGTAATTTTGTCGTGACACAAGTTTTGTCGCAACAAGCATATTTTGGTCACGACTTTTGTTGCAACAAACACATTTGTTGCGACAAACATGGTGTCGCGACAAAAGTTTTGTCGCGACAAAAATGATAAGTTGTGGCAGTTCCCGCCAATGATATGAGCTAGCTACCGCATGGAACAGCGTGTCTCGTCCATCTGCTACACCTGATACTGTGCCAGAATTCAGTGACTGAGTCTCTCCCTGGGACACTGGTGACGCTTTGGTGATGGTGTCTCGTGGAAGAGTCCACTCTTTTACATTTCATTTACAGTAACGCAGAGCGAGGTCAGGCCTGACCCGCCTCTTTGATTGTTAAGGAAATGGCACTGACATGTAAATCAACCCCTCACCAAAGAGACCCCTCTTTTCGCCCTGCTGTTTTTTTAACATCATGTCGTGAGAGAATCGTACTCTGTGTGAGCGTGTGGCAAGTCTTGGCTTTCAAGTTGTTATTGAAAGACATTGTTTACATGCTGAGTCTGTTGGCAGCACACCTAGTTCTGGATTTGTTCAGTTGTATGTCTTGGCCATGTTTGGAGAAACGCTTTATGAAGATGATAGCTATGCTTTAAAGCTTTACTTCTGTTCTCTGTTAATTGCACAAATATTCTGTGCACAGGTTGCAGTTTATAAGATTGCTGCCACGTCTGTGTGTGTGTGTGTGTTTTTTTCCTCCTTTTTTTTTTTCTTTTTCTTTTTTTTCTTTTCTTCTTTTTTGTTCTTTGTTTTGTTTCACAGATGTATTATTAAGACATACAATTTAGTGAGAGGATAGTGAAGTCTTGTTTAGTTGTACTTTGTCTAGATCACTTCTCTGCATATTTTCAGCATTGGTCACAAGTGTATATAATTTATATGCTCAAATATATGTTGCAAGCTGTCAAATAATAATGACTGCTACTCACAGTTATTCTTCAGTAATATATTTTTTAATGTTCAAAATTGTGGGCAGATATTAAAATGTCTTCAACTGTAGTTTGAGTCGAGTTTAAGTGCACAGCTTCCTCATTTGTCCAAGTCAACAACGCTGGCATCATTTTTTTTTAGCGAGAACAAAGAACACCATCCTGTGTGTTAGAATTTATGTTGCTAGTGTTTGAATTAAAAGTCCAAAGTGACACTGTCATTGCCTTCATCAAAAATGTTGTTACTAGCACTGTGTTAGAAGATGTTACTTGCAAAACATTGATGGCCGGATTACCAGAACAATGAAAATGAACAGCAGCATCAGTGGTGAAAATGAACAATGTCACCGTGCCTGCCAAAATGGATGTTGCTGTCATAAGCTTGTGGGGTGTATGGTGAAATTGAATATCTGTCCAAACTTTTGTTGTTGGCTTATTTTGGGAGGATTAATGGTGAGAATGAAAATTCTGCTCTTCAAGCTGTTTTTGTTGCTGGTAAAATAAAGTTTGGAAGAGGAATGTCTGAAAGTTCCACAAATACAGACTGGTGTGATGTTCCCTTGGAGTGTGTATTAAATGATCTTGAACCCCGCCGTTCTAACTTTCCATTGCAGTTTTGGGTTTGGCTTTGTTTGTTTCCGTAGGTGTTTTGCTTCGTTAAGTGTGTTGTTTACGTTACTTAGATATCTTTATTACAAAAGAGACGTTCATTCCCAGTTATCCTCCTCTTCGTGAACGGTACTTCAGCTTTTAATAACACTCGTGACAAAGATTTACTGTAAGTATTATTCAGCTGCATTCTAGCGTGTTTTCACTTCGACGGTGTTTGTCTGCTGCATCAGTTACAAATAAGAATCTTTGGTTGCAAGCTTCTTTCTTGTGTGTTCTACTTTTGTACCATGTATTCTTTAAGGTCTTCTTCTTCTTCTTGTTTTTGCAGTCATTCATTGTCCTATGCATTT
>OY757547.1:9262412-9274124 GCA_963584105.1 Alviniconcha strummeri
ACCGTTTAATATGTCTACAATTCGTAACTACCAAGCAATAAGAAAATTTATTTTGTCAAATTTAATTAAGCAAACAGACTAAAACCAAACGTAAATAATGCTTATAATTATACAAACATATGACTTAATGTATTACCTGCCGATACTAGCATAATTGTTATGTAAAGATGAACATTAAGATTATTTCAATGATACTGAACTTAAGATACTTCAAATTTTGTCACATGTAAAAATGAAAAATGAGATGATTTTTTTTTTTTTTTTTTTTTTTTTTAATGGACAAAAAGTTTCAAGCAGTGATTGTACTAAAGTCAAGATCGACAGCATCAGTTATACATATACGTACAGCAACTGATTACGTCATTCTCAGCATCACACAACTGACCAAAAAAAGGACGAATGTGTCCAAATTACATCAAATACGGATGACCAAGACACAGTCAAAGGTGAAAGTAGTGTGCTATTTATAACTATAATCAGGTGGGGTGGAGGGAGGCGGGGGGGAGGGGGGTGGGGCGCTACTAAACACTGAACTTCAGTACTATACAATTTTTTAAAAATAAAATCTCAGAAATTCAAGAACAGTCACGAGTGTAATCAGAGATTTGTGTTTTGCAAATGGGTGAGGGTAAATTATTGTGGGAACGTTATTGACAGAAACCCTTGGTTGTATCGGGTTCCACACACAGCACGGGGGCTTGGGTGGGGGGGGGGGGGGGGGGGGGTAAGAGGGAGGAAAAACAACATACGACACAGGTCTGGCACCCACAATAAACCATGAACTCTATACATCCTGTGGCTAGTTTGCTTGGTGGCAGTAAGTAAACATGCTTAACGTTTACAGAAACCATAAGGCTTACCAGGGACACTTTTCCTAGCTACTATTTTATGAACTCTCACTTGGGGAGGGGGAGGGGGGGGTAAGAGGGAGGAAAAATAACATACGACACAGGTCTGGCACCCACAATCAACCAGGAACGCGATACATCCCGTGGCTAGTTTGCTTGGTGGCAGTAAATAAACATGTTTAATGTCTACAGAAACCATAAGGCTTACCAGGGACACTTTTCCTAGCTACTATTATTTTATGAACTCGCAATTTCGGCACTTTAGAACATTTTTAAAACCGCCATTCAAAATCCAGCAAAGCGGTGAAGGAGGGGTAGCTCTTGGTGATATTTTATTGACTAAAACGGCAACTTTCGCTCAGGTGCAGAGTTTCATCATAGTGCAACAAAAACTAAAACCAATCATTATACTCGCGAACGTATCATTCAACAAGACGCTCATCACTACATTGTACATTATAGCTGTTCGTTTGTAATGGCTCTTCGATTTGGGAAAGAATTAACGCATTCACGATGATCCTAGAGCACTGGAGGCCTTAATGAACAGTTCTGAAGCGCCTATGATGCGGCTCAAAGCGCTGAACAATACAATACAAACAAAAAGAGCACACGTAATGTACATCGAGATTAAAAATATTGTCAATTTAACATACAACTAACAAATAATGCACGTATCAACACGGGTTCAAACATAACTGACCATATGCAACGCACACACAAACGCATTCGGTACAAACAGAGCACACACAGACACAGACATTCACTCACACACACACACACACACACACACACACACACACACACACACACACACACACACACACACACACACACACACACACACACACACACACACACACACACACACATTCAAACTTAACATTATTGATTAAGTAATCAGTATACAACCATGATCTCAGCTGTGCCGTATTGCTGAATTAATTACTCTTTGTTCAAGATCACAAGCGCCCTGAGCTACTGACACAATACATCTTTTTAGTTTTTTGTTTTGGCATTTGATAGTACTCTCAGTCTATGCAGTATTGGGTCTGCATCAGTCTGTGGCTTAACGGTTGGCAACCGCTCTGCTATCATCCACTTGATTCAAAACTTTACATTTTACACGGTTGCAGACGATATGACAGACGACGGAGCTCCTGTACCATTCACAAGAAAATGTATGGCCCTGATCTCTGTCAAAGGTCAAAACAAAGAGAGAGAGAGAGAGAGAGAGAGAGAGAGAGAGAGAGAGAGAGAGAGAGAGAGAGAGAGAGAGAGAGAGAGAGAGAGAGAGAGAGAGAGAGAGAGACGTATAACAACAGTCCAAGCATGTCCTGTTTTGAACTTTTATTCCAAATTTTCGCTCATCGGAGGGCTTTGTCAAGGCCTGCCCGGTCGGCTAGATTCCTATCTATCTTACTGACAGATAGATAGATAGATAGATAGATAGATAGATAGATAGATAGATAGATAGATAGATAGATAGATAGATAGATAGATAGATATTCAAAGGGAAAATATCACCAGTTTGGCCTGGTAAGCAGACGAACCACGGCGTTAGACGAGTCTAACGAAATGAACAGCTCCCTTCCCTTATGTCCCGGGATCAAGCCAGTACCTCGATGGCGCAGACACCATCTGAGGTCCATCATATTAACTGCTACAAGTAGCGCTTGCTCCTCTAGCTTTGCAAATGCTTGTTCTAAACCTGGTTAACCTGACAGAGTTTAGAGCAGGCGTGGTGAACACCTGGCGAACACTCTGCCTCTAACTTCACAAACGCTTGTTCTAAACCTGGTTAACCTGACAGAGTTTAGAGCAGGCGTAGTGAACACCTGGCGAACACTCTGCCTCTAGCTTTACAAACGCTTGTTCTAAACTTGGTTAACCTGACAGAGTTTAGAGCAGGCGTGGTGAACACCTGGCGAACACTCTGCCTCTAGCTTTACAAACGCTTGTTCTAAACCTGGTTAGCCTGACAGAGTTTAGAGCAGGCGTGGTGAACACCTAGTGAATACTCTGCCTCTAGCTTTACAAACGCTTGTCAACCTTGTTAACCTGACAGAGTTTAGAGCAGGCGTGGTGAACACCTGGTGAACATTTTGCCTCTAGCTTTACAAACGCTTGTCAACCTTGTTAACCTGACAGAGTTTAGAGCAGGCGTGGTGAACACCTGGTGAACATTCTCGTCTTGAGGGTAAACCTACGTAGCTGACAGGCTGTTACAAGCCAAGAATTCACTCACTAACTAGCAAGTGAAAACATGGCCAATTGCAACGTGCAGAAAGTACTCTTGGCGACAAATAAAAAACTATATATTTTCGGCTTCGAATTTCTCGAATTATCCCCCCCCCCCCTGCCTTTTTCTATATCACACATATTACTCCGTATTCATCGATCTCTCCAGATTTGTCAAAATGTAGCAGAAAGGAATTTGCTTCATCTTAAATGTCTTTGTTCTTCGACTGACACGCATTTATCCGCCTCTAGTATTCTAGGAACTGCAAATGGGAGACCATTAACCCGCGCTAAAACCTCGTGCGCTAACAAAAAACAGTAGAAGGGAAAATCGGCATATACGCATCCCGGTTGTAGTCTGGATCCGAATTAAGCACACAAAAACATGTGGCGTGACGGTAACTGCGTTTATAATTCGCTTGGACACTAGCTCTGATGCCGCGTGTAACCCGCTTCCATCTTCCTGCCATTGTTCGTGAGCGCTAGAGTTTGGCCCGGCCTGGATTGTCTCCCTTCGCTTCTCCTCTACTGAAACACGCACACATACTGAGTCGATCATTACCGAGGTGAAACACGCGTATTTAAGCACAGGGCTGGAAAGCTGCACACCTTCTGTTAATGAATAATAGAAGAAGGCACTAAAGAAAGAGACAGTGATCAGATAATGCTACAGGCATTCTGTGAAACCTCGGGCTGTTGAGACCGCACCCGCATACATGCAAACACACACACAAATTCCAACCTCGAATTGCAAAGAGAGGATTTTCGTGTCAATTAGTCAAGGCATCTGATTCAGCCTTTGCGTGTGTGTTGGTCTGGGTTTTTAATTATTTTTTTATATATAGATTTAGTCTTGCTTAAAAATCTGAGAGAGATCACTGCCAGCGTTAACAAAAAAAGATAGAGTGAAAACAAATCACAACACGAAAAAAGGGTCAACTGAACTCATTCCGCTGTTAAAATTGCAATGAACAAAGCGGTGTACACGTTTTCGGCATACTAGCATTTTCCTATAATTATATATGATCAACGGACAGAGACTTAGTTATCTTCTATAAAACAGGATTGTTTGTTTAGCTGTGGCCGTGGGCAGTCGATGAGTTATTGCTGAAAACTAAAACTACCTCACACACGGAAGACACGTCATGAATGACTTGAGGCGCACGCCCACTGGCCATTTTTTTTTTTTTTTTACTAAGATTATTATTATTTGTTGTTATTGTTGACCGCTTTTACATAGCGCTATTCTCCGCTCTAGAGCAGACTCACTGCGCTCGCATGTGATTCTACGTGAGTGAATAGCCTTTTATAGCGCGTTTTTGAATATACACCGAAGTGCTGTACTTAATGCGCTGGCATGGCTGGTGCCACATGAAACTGCTGCTGTCTCGGCGCATTCTGTGTACACCATACAACCATGCTCGATGTCACTTCATGCAAAGCCACATATGTAAAGTGCTTGCGTGTTTAGCTGTAACCTGCCACCTGCACTTTTGGCAGAATGACTGGGGTCTTGTACGTGCTACTGTGGTAACACTGTCCACTCTGGCTTACACACATGTAACCAACAACTGTGTAGCTGGGGACGGGGGGTGGGGGGGGGGGGGCGGAAGAGGGCTTCGAATGATAACCCCTTCACTGTCATGATATCACTTGAAAATGGCCAATAAAAGTGCAAAACTTGAAACTTTAAGCCTTTTTGTCTTATTTTTCGCACTGGCATGTGAAAGGACTGTCATCAAAGCCCACAGCATTGAAAGTAGATGTGTTATAGGACCAGAAAATATACTGTTTGTCGGCACGTCCGTGCATCTTTCAGCGCGGAAATCTTACAGGCTTGGACAGTGAAGGGGTTAAACCAAGCCAAGCCAAGATTGAGTCAGTGTTGTGTTTCGCATGCTGCGTTTTGTCACAATAAACAGCGTTCTTTTCAACCTGTTATGTGTTCGGATCAGTGCGATGAACTTTGCGCAACATTTTTCTCCGGAGAAACGAACACTACATGAAGTATGACATCAGTCGGAGATCTTGGAGAGAATAAAGTACAACTAAATTCCCCAAGTTTGACTGATGGGTGATTCCTACGGTAGTGGTCCCACAGAGCAAGGGAGGTATAGCCTAATCCGCTGTGTTGGGCGATGTTTTACGTGTTCTATGCTGGACAAAAACACTACAAGAAAGAACCTACGTTCGTTCCATGTTCTATGTTGGGCAAAAACACTACAAGAAAGAACCTACGTTCGTTCCCTGTTCTATGTTGGGAAAAAACACTACAAGAAAGAACTTACGTTCGTTCCCTGTTCTATGTTGGGAAAAAACACTACAAGAAAGAACCTACGTTCGTTCCCTGTTCTATGTTGGGCAAAAACACTACAAGAAAGAACTTACGTTCGTTCCCTGTTCTATGTTGGGCAAAAACACTACAAGAAAGAACCTACGTTCGTTCCCTGTTCTATGTTGGGCAAAAACACTACAAGAAAGAACCTAGGTTCGTTCCCTGTTCTATGTTGGGCAAAAACACTACAAGCAAAAACCCAGGTTCGTTCCCTGTCCAGGTCCTCAGCACACTGACACAACACGCTATCTTTCCCTTTGTGAGTTAGTTCACAAGAGTACAGCTCTTCTTTTCTTCCAGTGATAAATATTTCAATACTGTTTCATTTCTTGAGGCAAAGTCGGTCGCCTGGCCTTGGTAATTAAGGCCACAGCGGCGACAAGAGCAGTGCTGTACACACATCCCCACCAACAGGTGCAGTGTTTTCCTGTGTCCAAACCCTGCTATGGCTGCATGATGATGTACAGCTTTATGTCCTCGGATGTCGGGTTGACACATTAGGGACAATCTGTGACCAGTGCGTAAACATGGTTCAGTGTTGCTTTACGTCCACAGAAACCATAAGGCTCATTAGGACGGGGAGCCCAGGACGGCCACCTCGACTCTCACTCACAGCTCCTGAACTCTGTTGAGGTATGGCTGCCACTGTTTGGGATTTTTAACGTGCGCGCAAATGTTGATGCGTGCGACTGCGAGCACCGCAAGAGAAAATCCCTGCACTGAAAATCCCTGGCTGCACCGAAGACTCGAACCCGCGTCACTGAGTATTGCGCCTGGCTTTTCGGTTCAACGTTCTACCAATTATTCATGATGATGTGGGGCCTAATGGCCTCAGCTGTCGGGCTCTGCCAGCTAAACAAAAATCCTTCCCGTTACAGATGTGACGGTAGTCGTCTATAATGTGCGGACACAGAGACAGGAACTAAACCCGTTTCCTGTCTTGTACTTGTTTATGCTCGTCATGGACATCAGCGGAACTTTTAATATAGACTGCTTCCCTATTTTATGGCCTATACCTGTGTGAGTGGTCCCTGAATTCCCTGTTTCACGGCCTATACCTGTGTGTGTGGTCCCTTCACGGCCTATCCCTGTGTGTGTGGTCCCTTCACGGCCTATACCTGTGTGTGTGTGGTCCTTTCCCTAATTCACGGCCTATACCCATGTGCGTGGGTCCTTTGATATGTTATCTATCCACGGAGATCCATTTCCTTTGGTCTGCTATGACCTTGCTGCGAACAGACATAAAATAAAGTATTGACCGATTGTTCCTTAACGCGTGAATGATTTAACAATTTCACTCACACTCGTGCTAATAGCTTTTCAGCTTTCAAACGATTGAACAGTTTCTCCCCGAGTGCGCATTGCGGCGATAGAACAAAACAGAAAACAAAAACAAAACTCGTGCTCATTGCTTTGATGGAACGGGAAATTCTGTATTTAACCTCACTGCTTTGAACAACAGCACTCTTTACGGTCATTGCTTCGACGGAACGGGCAGTTCCACACTTTGTGTTCACTTCTCCGACTGAACACCTTCACTCTAACGTACGTATCCAAGCGCTGGTGGCGGTGCCGGAAAGGACTCCACCCTTGTGCTCACTGCTTGCCGTCCTTGTGCCGGACCACCAACACGGGCACGTGCGCGTGGTGTATGACGTAGTCGCTGACGGAGCCCATGATGGTTCTCCGGATTTTGCCGAGTCCGCGCGTGCCCGTCACGATGTAGGTGGCGCCACGATCGAGTGCGCACTCGCAGATGGCCGCGCCGGGTTTGTCTTGCGTGTTGTCCACTCGTACGAACTCCCCTTTGATCTGGAAACGATGGGTGTCAGACCATTGATTAGTAATCGTGATGATATAATACGATCGTAAACAATAGTGTGAACGTACAGTCTAACAGGTGTGTGTGTGTGTGTGTGTGTGTGTGTGTGTGTGTGTGTGTGTGTGTGTGTGTGTGTGTGTGTGTGTCTGTCTGTCTGTGTCTGTGTGTCTGTGCGTGCGTGCGAGCGCACGTGCGCGTGTGTGTGTATGTGTGTGTGTGCGTGTGTGTGTGCGTGTGTGTGTGCGTGTGTGCGTGCGTGTTTGTAAATTCAACGTTACTTTCTAATGTGCAAGCCTATGGGAAATTTCAAACAAAAGGTGACACTGAAAAGATATTAATTATTTATGATTACTGGGGTCAGTAATCATAAATAATTAATATCTTTTCAGTGTCACCTTTTGTTTGAAATTTCCCACCTCCTCCACCCCCCACCCCCCGGCTAAACATAGAAAGAGCAAGAGGGAGAGGGGAAGGGAGAGAGAGGGGGAGAGGGAGGACGGGGGGGGGGGGGGGGGGAAGAGAGAGAGAGATGGAGAGACGGGAGAGAGAGGAGGAGAGAGAGGGAGTGGGAGAGAGAAGGGAGTGGGGAAGTGAGTGGAGGAGAGAGAGAGTGAGATTGATTGATTAAACTTTATTTCTCAACGGTGAAGATATTAGCACAAAGGCCGAGAGAGAGAGAGAGAGAGAGAGAGAGAGAGAGAGAGAGAGAGAGAGAGAGGAGAGAGAGAGAGAGAGAGAGAGAGAGACAGACAGACAGACAGACAGACAGACAGACAGACACACAGACACACAGACACACAGACAGACGCACAGACAGACAGAGCGAGAGAGACAGAGACAGACAGATCTTATCCATTGTGTATAACGAAAAGCGGCGTTGGTCACAAGCACACACACACACACACACACACACACAACACACACACAGGTATAATAGTAAGCGAATGAATCTTAGGATGGTATTGCGCTGGAAAAAATCGGAAGGTCCTTGCCGTATATAGAACTGGAAGTGTGTATATAGTTTACCGAAATGGATGTTAACATCCTGTAGACCCACAGGGTCACCCCAGCCAGACGACCAAACTCTGTCATAGAACCAACACGCAAGGGAGTTAATTAGCGCTCGAAATACGTAACACAAGAGAGGATGCAATTCTGGTGGAGTCTATGTACCTTGTATTTACTCTTATGTCAGGCCAGAGTTATCTTTAGGTTGTTGCGTTTATATGTGACGCACGTCTTTCAAGCGGTAATTAACTCCCTTGTTTGTTGATTCTCTACTAAGTAAATGCAATATTTAATACACTATGAGAGCCCATTTCCATCTCCCTATTAAGATCATTCCCCGGCTCGATTCACCACACTAATAATTTTTTAATTTTTTTCTTTAACAAAAAAACAGACACACTCCAAACAGCCTCCCCCGGCCTTGAGGTCTCTGCCGCGGCTGGTTACATCCCAGTCAATCCCAGCTCCCTTTCCTTCATTCACACTCTTTGCCGTCAACTTTCGAGGCCGTGGCGTAACCGGCACTGGCAGAGACTTCACGAGGAGGGTACGTAGGTCGGCTGTTGATGCTTTATAGTGTGTGGGCTCAGTCCTTCCGTCTCTTGTCCTTCGAATAAACTACAGGGCTTGACTCGACCGCCATTTATGCAGTTATATCTTCGCTATAAGAAGGCCAGCTGCATTTGGCCCAGTCTTCAGAGCTCAGGAGCTGTGTGAAAGTCGAGGTGGCCGTCCTGAGCTTCCCGTCCCTAATTGTCCTTATGGTCTCTGTGGACGTAAAGCAACACGAAAGAAGAAGAAGAAGAATGATCGGAAGCAGAGCTCAGGAGCTGTGTGAAAGTCGAGGTGGCCGTCATGGGCTCTCGTCCCTGTCTGTGGACATAAAGCAACAGTGAAGCAGAAGGCGGACTTCAGAGCTCAGGAGCTGTGTGAGAGTCGAAGTGGTCGTCCTGGGCTCCCCGTCCCTAATAGTCCTTACGGTCTCTGTGGACGTCAAGCAACATTGAACCTGAAGTGTCCCAATCAGCATTCAACCCAGTTGCCGCTGTGGACGGGTTTGTGTCTGGTCTTCAAGACCTGTGCTGCCTGTAGTTCTGTGAGCTGTACTCGATCAATGTTTGATATTAGCCTATGTATATGGGTATTGCGCAATGGTGCGATCTGGTCGCGCGCTGAGTGTTGCGAATGAGGATCAATGCCCGTAAAAATGTTAACGTGTTTAGTGGATATGACAGCGGCGGCTATGTCTGGATGGTGTTGAACGCAGATGCGGATGGAGGCTGTTGGTGCGGTCATGTTGTCTTTAGCCAGAATGTAACACTGTACAGCGCCTGGTGCAGTCTGTAACTGGATATAATTATATTCACTAAATGTTTCCACTATTGTTATTATTAAAGCTGAAAACAAACAAAACTGAAGACAGATACGACCCTCAGCAGGTCGACCAACACTGACATGAAGCTATATATGGCCGGTAGCAAAGCTCAGGAGCTGTGTAAAAGTCGAGGTGGACGTCCTGGGCTCCGTTCCCTAATAAACCTACGGTTTCTGTGGACGTAAGATTCAACCAGGCCGGTACCAGACGTGCACAACGTGGAATCATTACTGGTACGTCACCCCATGTACGGCCACA
Organism: Alviniconcha strummeri; assembly: GCA_963584105.1. Classification (NCBI taxonomy): domain Eukaryota; kingdom Metazoa; phylum Mollusca; class Gastropoda; family Provannidae; genus Alviniconcha; species Alviniconcha strummeri. The sequence goes on from OY757547.1 coordinate 9,272,297, forward strand.
CGTTATTCACGGCCAGTGGACGCGGGTGGTCTAACTGGCCATAAACTGCATGAACCAGGCTAATGGAGGCCACGACCTGCTTCACATCGACTCACGAAACAAACATGCACGGCCCACGCCTAATGGAGGCCACGGCCTGCTCCACGAACAAACACGGCGCCATCCCGCCGTGGATTTGCTGCCCTCAAAAAGGAACCAACAGCGTGTGGAAGACAGGCTGGTGTTAGCAGGAGCAAAAAACAACCGAACGATTATTATTCTTCTCCTCCTCCTTCTCCTTTTTCTTCTTCTTCCTTTTGTATTTAAGGTATTTTCACTTAAGTGATATTAGACTGACCTTACAATTATCATGCTAATTACAATAATCATGCTATAAATTTTTTAAAAACAACAACAACAAAACAACAACAACAACAACAAAACAAGAATAAACAAACAAAAAAGACTTCAATGGGCAAAAACAACAGCATTTCCGCCCCCAGGAAAGCACTCCCCTCTCCGATATGGCTGTGACCGGAAACGTGAGTGTCTGATTTCCTCACTATCTATGCGGATATGGTTTCATAGACGGATATGGTTTAATGCGCGGATATGGTGTAATACAGGGATATTCTTTCATACACGGATATGGTTCAAAATACAAGGATATGCTTTAAAACGTTATATGGTCTAATAATTACACGGACGGTGATATAGGTTAATGGCGAAGCGGGATACAGTCAGAAAAGCGTATATAATTCGCCCCCCCCCCCCCCTCCCCTCCTCCACCCCCAACTCTTTTCGCGAACGCTCCATGTAGTGAGATGCAAATATATAAGAGGCTCAAAAGGACGCTATTTATTAGGACAAAAACACAGGCTGCACATTTTCGGGGTAATCCCATTTATCAAGCTACAAAACGACATTTAAACAACAGTTAAACGGTGAAAAGAGATTAAAAAACAACAACACGTTTTTGATGAACAGCTGAATCACTTATCTGTTTTTGGTTGAGCTATGTTGCTTTCTTGTCCAGTGCTTGGGAGACTCATGTATGTATATAGTGATGTTTTCCTGTCCAGTGCTTGGAAGAATCATGTATGTACATAGTGATGTTGTTTTCCTGTCCAGTGCTTGGGAGAATCATTTATGCATATAGTGATGTTGTTTTCCTGTGCTTGGAAGAAACATGTACGTAGTGATTCCATGGGCATTATTTTGTGCTTCCAGGATCTCTGGCTTCAGAGAATACTCTATGTTACTGCAGTGCGTTGACCAGCAATACGCGCTTGATCTGATATGATATAGCACGCTAGTCAACCATTCCAAATTCAAGATTACTTTATCTCATCAGAGATACACACACACACATACACACACACACACACACACACACACACACACACACACACACACACACACACACACATACACGCACGCATGCACGCACACACGCACACAAACACACACACACATACACACACACACACACATACACACACACACGCACGCACGCACGCACGCACGCGCACGCACGCACGCACGCACGCACGCACGCGCGCACACACACACACACACACACACACACACACACACACACACACACACACACACACACACACACACACACACACGCACGCACGCACGCACGCAATTCGCAAAATGTGCCTGAGCATATTTTGGCAAATTCCCGAAACGAAAATCTGAAACCGACTGAAAAAACACACGAGAAAGCAAATGGCAGCAAATGTCATGCCAACGAAATGAGGCAGGAGCGTGTGCTGTTTCCAAATCAGCGGATTCTTACCGTGCACGCTGTTATCTGGAAGCATCCATTTGATTCGTTTAT
>OY757547.1:9274324-9286857 GCA_963584105.1 Alviniconcha strummeri
CAGCGGATTCTTACCGTGCACGCTGTTATCTGGAAGCATCCATTTGATTCGTTTATGAATATTCATCAACACTTCTCTCTTTCTACCCCTCTCTTTCTCTTTCTCTCTGTCTCTTTCTCTCTGTCTCTCTCTGTCTCTGTCTTCTCTGTCTCTGTCTGTCTCTGTCTGTCTCTATGTCTCTGTCTGTCTGTCTGTCTCTCCCCCCCCCTAGTCTCTCTCTGTGTCTCTGTGTCTGTCTCTCTGCCTCTCTGTCTCTCTGCCTCTCTGCCTGCCTGTCTGTCTGTCTGTCTGTCTGTCTGTCTGTCTGTCTGTCTGTCTGTGTCTCTCACTTGAAAGTGTGTTTCAGTTCGATCATGTTGTTTCTGTTGTCTGTTTGTGCGTACTACTTAGTCTACACAACTTCTATACGAGCGAACGCACTGTAAACATGATGTGCCTTATGTAATTGCTAAATGCTTTGCGACTTATGCGCGATGAATACGATCTCTAATACCCCCCCCCCCCCCTTCTCTTTGTCTCTGTCTCTCTGTGTCTGTCTGTCTGTCTCTGTTTGTCTCTGTCTGTCTGTCTGTCTGTCTGTCTGTCTGTCCCCCCTCCGCCCCCCCTCTCTCTTTCTCTGTATAATTTCTTTAGCATACTCTGATCTGCTGTTGATAACGGGACAGCTGCATGTTTGATAAAAGCTGGAACATAATTGTCCCTGTCTGAATCAGGAACCGCTAGATTGCACGGATCCCACTGAGCTATAGCTGGTCAACTATCGTCGCGACAAACTTGGGCGGAAGAGCGCATGCAGAGCAATATATGCCATGAGGACGTGAAAGCTACCCAGTGCTGAGTGTCTGTCTGCCGTCGTCGTGTGGGTCAGGCAGCGTGTCGTTCAAAAAGCAGGATGAAAATACGGTGCTGGATTGCTGATTGATTTCGCCAGTCCCGTCGGGGAAGGCTGTGGAATACTGATAGTGAACGCGCTCTCACGACTTGCAATGCCTCGACTTGTTTTTGTGTGCACGCGCTGTCAGACTGTGTGTGTGTGTGTGTGCGTGCGTGCGTGCGTGCGTGCGTGCGTGCGTGCGTGCGTGCGTGTGTGTGTGTGTGTGCTGTTTTTAAACTGAGATCTGGATTCGTTCATAAACTTCAAGCATTCGTATAAGCTGCATGTGCGCGCGCTCTAACGTCTGGGAAGCTAAACTTTGTTCGACGAGACAGATAAACAGATCAATGATTTTTAACGCCCATTCAACCGTGACAGTAATATCAGGGCGATTGTTCGCCGAGTGTTTCTCTGAGTTCAGGAGCTGTGTGAAAGTTGAGGTGACCGTCGAGGCTCCCTGTCCCTAAAAGTCTCTATGATCTGTGTCCCACAGCAACACTGAAACGAGACGAGTCTTTGCGTGTGCCTTTTTTAAGCAATCTCGGTTCTGGATCTGGATTGTATACATCGCAGTGTCGCAGTGAACAAAAATTAATAATAATAATAATGGAAATTTGTAAAGCGCCTACCCTTCGGCTCAAAGGGCCGAACAAGCATAATATAACACACGTAATGTACATTGAGATGTACCATCGATAATGGTGGCTAGGAACGGATTCTTCATTTTAGTGGGTTCTGATTGGCTGCTGACGTTTTCTGGTTCGTTTACTGCGTGCTTATACAATACAATAATACTTTATTGATCCTTAAAAAGGAAATTCAGTTGTCTGCTTTTGACAAATAAAAGAAAAAGTACATACAAACATAATTAAATACTACACAGTTTCACTCGCTTAATTAGAATAAACACTTATTAAAAACGACTGAATAAACTGTAAGAACAAAATACAGTTGCAATCACAATGACAATGGTGCCCGTATCGTTCACACACATACTAGTTGTCACACCCTGTAGATTATTGTGTTGAATTACTTTTATTTGTGTTGGTTTTACGTAAAACGACACTTCCGCCCGCCACTGAAACTGAATGACGCTGATTAAAAGCTTGAACTTTGAGGACAGCTTCCAGTCTTGTATGCATGAATGCCTGTTCTACACACCTTTAAGTTAAGCTTATTGTCCTTCGCTAAGGACGTTTGCTGTCAGAAAAACAATAGCGAAGGACGTCCTGTCAGCCACACAGGGTCAACTCAGGACAATGAGTGTCAACAGCAGTTTTCATTCACACGACATGCACTAACATAACACCGAAGATCAGAGAGCGTTTGGAGATATTACGTCCTACAAAATGACAGAAACACAACGTGCCCGCACACGATACGAGTATTACATACGCTGGGCAAATATCTCGGTGCAATTAGTGTGGCCAGAAAAGAGAGAAAGAGAAGAAAAAAGAGGAAAACAAAACATCAGGCCAAAAGGGAGCAAGAAATGAATAAGAGCCGACGGGTCCCTGCTGGAGACATTGATCGTACGATAACACATCTACAAGTCAGTGTTGCTTTGCTCCGAAGATTCTTCTCTCCAGCAACTACTACCCCCTCCGCCCCCGCCCCCCCCCCCCCCACACACACACACAACCCCTCATACAAATAAAAACAAAAACAAAACAACAACAACATTACAGGCAATCCAGAACATAGTTTCTGTTGATGATAGCGCAGAACAAGAGGAAAGAAGATGTCTGGGACGACCAGACGCGGTAATCATGATCACTGAGCAATGACAGCTGGCTTATCTCTCCTGTTATGCTTTCTCTCCCCTTGTCAGTTTGTGGATGGGAAGAGATGCCAGACAGTCCGGAGAGACGGAACCGCACGAGGTTTGTTTAAATGCTGACAACAAGGAGGGCGAGCAGCTTTGGCCTAGCGGCACGGCGTTAGGCTGCATTGTAAGCAGAGGGACCTCGGTTCGATTCCGTTTCGGCTCTCCTTTCTCCTTCGCTCTGATATAACCGTACTGGTTGACTGGGCGTAAAACACCAAGCTACTTACTTATTTACTCCTTTCTCAACATTGAAAAGGACATGAACAAGAGTGAAGGGATAGTGGTTGATGTGTGTACTGATGTCAGCATTGAAAAGGACGTGAGAAGGAGTGTGGGTGTATCAACTGATGTGTGTAGTGAGGTGTGTAATGAAGCTAACACTAAAAAAGACGTGAATAGGAGTGGAGGTATAGCGGTTGATGTGTGCAATAATGTCAACATTGAAAATGGCATGAACATGAGCGGAGGTGTATTGGTTGATGTATGTAGTGATGTGAACGATGAAAATGGCATGAACATGAGTGGAGGTGTATTGGTTGATGTATGTAGTGATGTTAACATCGGAAAGGACAGTAGCACGAGTGAAGGTGTACCGGCTGGTATGTGTAGTGATGTATGTAATGATGTTAGCACTAAAAATGACGTGAATAGGAGTGGCTGTGTGGTGGTTGATGTATGGAATGATGTTGACTTTGAAAAGGATGTGAGCTGCAGGAGCGGTGTATTGGGTGACATGTGTAGTGGTGCTAACATTGAAAATGGCGTGAACAGATTTGGAGGTGTAGTGGTTGATGCACGCAGTGATGTTAATGTTGTTGATGAAGGTGTATCGTTTGATGTGTGTGGTGATGCTAACGTTGTAAATGATGCCGATAGGAGTGCATGTACTTATGCTAATATGGAATATAACACGAACAGAACCAGAGATGTGATGATGGACGTACGTAGTGATGTAAATGTGGAAGACGAAGTGAGCGCTACTGCTAATAGTGAGAATGACGGGACCAGGGATGTTCCAAACAAGGCAGGAGTAAGTGCCACCTGCTGTTTAAAAATAGTGTCACTAAATGTGTGTGGATTGATGTCGAAAATGAAATACCCGGAATTTTGCGAAATGTTGGTGTCGAATGATATCATTTGCTTAACTGAAACAAAAATGGACGATCTTGACAGCTTCGATTTTGATGGATTCACCTGCTTTATGAAAAATAGAAGCATCTATAAAAGGAAATCGTGGGGATAGCATTGCTAGTGAGAAATCAGATCTTAAATATGGTGAAGATAGTGGAGCATGTAGATTTTCAAAGACGAATTGAGAAACGTTTACGCAAGTTTTATCGTTTTGTAGACTTTTGTGTCTTTAATGATGGACTATTTTTTGAACTACCGTGTGATACCCAAAACGACACTAATTGTAAGAAATTACTTGTCTGTGCTTTATATATACCGCCAGAAGGGTCTGTCTACAGTAACAGAAGCTCTTTTACTGAGTTGGAAGAAACACTTCTGCATATAAACCTGGATAATGTCCTTATCATGGGTGATCTAAATGCAAGAACTGGGGATTCCAGCGACTATATTTGGGATACTGCGGCTTTAGATAATGTACTGGATGATGTTAGTACAACTGAACTCATGAAAATGTACAATATCCAACAAGACAGAAGGTCGCAGGACGTAGGTAAGAATAACTTTGGCCATGCGCTCATTGATTTTTGTATTACTCAGCGTCTTTTGATTGTAAATGGCAGAGTTGGCGGAGACGCTGATTTGGGAAAATTGACCTGTAAAAACGCTAGCCTTGTTGACTATGTTATAGCGTCGCCGTGGGTTTTTCCATGCATCTGTGACTTTTATGTTGGTGATTTTGATGAATGTTTATCTGATATTCACTGCCCTGTATTTATAAAACTGAAAACTGGTACTGATAGCCACAAAACAATCCATAACGTAAATGTTAGTCAGGGTATGATGGGGTTTGCTAAACCTGTTTGGAGACCTGGAGCTGAGCGTGATTATTTAGCTGAAATTGACGAGGGAGGAGTAGAGGTAATTTATGATCGTATGCAAAAGTTGCTAGAAAGTACTGACAGTATTAACCAATCTGATATCGACGACATAACGGATGGTATATGCAGCTTGTTAACAAATGCAGCTGTTAGACTGGATATGTACCAGAGCCAAACCTGTATGAGAGAGGACAAAGGCAAAAAAAATCAAAATGAGCCAAGAAGACAGGAGATAAAAAAGAATAAATACCCTTGGTTTGACGCAGAATGCAAGAAGAAAAGGGCCGAGTATCGAAAAGCTAAAGGTATGCATAAAAGTCATGATAATTATTATACCAAAGGAGAGAGAGCACGTGCGCATAAAGAGTATAAAAAAGTTCTAAATAGGAAAAGCCGAATGCACACGAAAGTCTTCCACGAAAGGATAAGATCATTGCGTTCTTCGGATCCACGTGCATATTGGAGAATCCTGAATAGTAATAACCGTCAAAAGAAGCATACTGTAGATGCCATTAGCCATGATCTTTTTGTTGACCATTTTCAGAAGCTGGGCAACATCCCCGAGGAAGAACTTCATACATTTGATAACGAAACTGATATATTTGTACACGATGATTTAGAAAATGATATCTCAGCGGACGAAGTTTTGAAATGCATCAAGAAGCTTAAAAATAATAAATCCTGTGGGTATGATGGTATACTTAATGAATTCCTAAAGACCTCTTCTTCTAAATTGCTAATCGCAGTTACTACGCTATTTAATATTGTACTGCAGACAGGTAAAATTCCACACGCTTGGTCTATTGGCTATATTAGTCCTATGTATAAAGGAAAAGGAGAAGAGAATGACCCAGATAACTATAGGGGTATAACTGTGCTGAGTTGTTTTGGAAAACTCTTTACTAGTGTGATAAACGATCGAATTCATTCTTTTTTAGAAACCAATGATATTCTTGGTAATGAACAATCAGGTTTTAGGAAAGGGCATTCGACGATGGATCACGTTTTTGCTTTACATTGTCTCATTGATGTATATTTGCAGCGATTTTTTTTTTATTTTGTGCGTTTATTGACTATAAAAAGGCCTTTGACAGTGTGCAGCGCGGATTGTTGTGGGGAAAACTGTTAAATTCTGGTGTGAATGGGAAGGTTCTACATGTGATACGAGATATGTATGCTAAAGCAAAATCATGTGTGAAAACTAGGCATGGTCTATCGCAGTTTTTTGTCTCAAACGTTGGTCTGCGTCAGGGGGAAAATTTGTCACCAGTTTTGTTTTCGCTGTTTTTGAATGACTTAAAAGGTTTTTTAACGAGTAACAATGTTCAGGGCTTAAAACTACCATTTGCATTGGCCCAGGATGTGTGTCTTCAAGATATCGACAATTTTTTGTATTTGTTTTTATTGTTGTACGCGGATGACACAATTGTACTAGCCGAATGTCCTGAAGATTTGCAGAGAGCGTTAGATATACTCAAAATATATTGTGAATTATGGGGTCTCGATATTAATGTTAGGAAAACCAAAGTCATGATATTTTCAAGGGGGAAGATCAGAAAAATGCCGAAATTCAATTTTAATGAGGAAACTGTTGACGTTGTTTGGGATTATAAATATTTGGGAGTAAAATTTAACTATAATAACAAGTTTAAAAAGGCACAACAGTTACAGTTTTTACTTGCAAACAGGGCTATGTTTTCACTATTAAGGAAATGTCGGCAGCTAAATTTGCCACTAGATATACAATTAGAACTTTTTGAAAAATGTGTGCACCCAATCCTTCTGTATGGTTGTGAAATATGGGCGTGCCAGAAGATGGATGTAATCTCAAAACTACAGCTTCGATTTTTAAAACTGACCTTAGGTGTCAAAGTTACAACCCCAACATGCATGGTGCTTGGGGAAGTGGGAAGATATCCGATAGAAATTGAAGCAAAATGCAGGATGTTAGGATTTTGGTATGGTTTGTGCAGTACCTCTCACCCCGAATCGCCTAAGATTTCTAACCTAATGTTTCAGCTATGTTCTAAGTTGTATTATGCAAGCGATTATAAGCTCCCATGGCTTATGAAAGTGCATTCGTTATTAGATAGTTTAGGATTATCTTATATTTGGTCTAACCAAATCCATACCATCGAAAGCTTTCAACGTATAGTGAAGCAAAGACTAATGGATCAATTTATACAAGAATGGCAAAGCAGAGTAGCAGAAAATAGTGTTTGTAGTAATTATCGTTTATTTAAAAAGAAATTTTGCTTTGAGGAATATCTAACCTATCTCCCATCTATCCTAAGACAAAGAGTATTGAAATTTAGACTTAGTAATCATAGACTGCCAATCCAGCAAAGACGAACGTTAGGTATTCCAAGGGATGAAAGAATATGTACTGTTTGTGACAGTGGTGAGGTAGGAGATGAATTTCACTATCTGCTTAACTGTTCCAACGAAAATGTCAAGAGAAACCGTACTAAGTATATTGATAAATATTATACACATCATCCCAACGTGCCCAAATTTTGTAGTCTCATGAATATGACGTCAAAATCTAAGAATATCAAGCTTGCCAAATTTATTAGTTGTATTCTTCAATTATTTTGATTAAGCCAATAACGAACAACGAAAACAAAAAAGAAAAAGTTAATTTTTACGCCTTAGCCTTATATATTTATAACAACTTTGATTTGTGTTTGAGCATTTAATTATTTTTTATATATAAAGTGTGGTAGTTATTTATTAGTAGAACGCATGTACTTGTTCATAGGGAATGTCGTGTGCGAATGTAACTTCGCTTTCTAGCCCCCAGGGGCCAAAAGCTCAATAAAACCTTGAAACCTTGGTACGGTTCATGGACACTGTCTTTGTGAGCCGGTGTGGCCTATCGGTAAGGCGTTAGGCTGGTAAGCGGAAGGACCTCGGTTCGATACCGCTTCGGCTCTCCTTTCTCTTCAAAAAGGTTGTGGTTTGTGGTAAATGTCTTGTGACTTTGTCCATCACTTCCTACTGAAACATTAAAATGGCTCTCATCGCTGCCTACCTTAATGAAGAAGTCATTCTGGTGGTGACAGTGTAACGATAGGTATATAATCTCCCTCTTCCCCCACCTCCATAACCTCTTTCACCCCTTCTCCCCGTCCCTAATAAGCCGTACGGTTTCTGTGGACGTTAAGCACCATGTTCACTTACACTGTCTTGTCATAGTTCAGGAGCTGTGTGAGAGTCGAGGTGGCCGTCCTGGGCTGGCCGTCCTAACGAGCCTTCTGGTTTCCGTGGACGTAAAGCAATATTGAACCATGCTTCGGCATTGGTCTCAGCTTGTCCCTAATATGTCAACTGACATCTGAGGACATTAAGCAACACTACCTACCTACACTGTCTTGTGACTCTGCCCCTCACAATGAATGAAATATTGCAATGGCTCTCATCGATACCCATCTCTATGCAGAATCATTCCGGTGGTGACAGTGTTGCGTCATCCCCCCCACCCCCACCCCACCCCACCCCCCGCTTTCCTCCTGGGATCTCGGCCCTCAACAGACCACCTCTTCGGAGACAACTCGGCGTTGAACAGGTTGAACCCAGACCAAAACAACAGCGGCGGCGTTAGCAACCCGCCAGTCCTACGGTCCCGTGACAGAGTTCATGAGCTGTGTGAGCAGGGAGCAGGGCATAGGCTCTCATTTCCTCTCCCGCTCTTCCCCCATCCCTAATAAACCACAGTTTCCGTGGAGGTAAAACAGCCAGAAAGAGGAAGAAGATTCCTCCAAGCCGGAGCTCGGAGGCTGTGTGAACAGGGAGGCGGGGCTGGGCTGTCATTCCCTATCCCATTTTTCCCCATCCCTAATACGTCTTACGGTTTCTGTGGACGTAAAGCAGCAAGAAAGAGGAAGAAGATTCCTCCAAGACACCTCAGGAGCTGTGTGAACAGGATGCGGGCCTGGCTTTTATTCCCTCTCCCATTCTTCCCCCGTCACAAATAAACTATGTGGTTTTTGTGGACGTAAGGCACCGTGAAAGAAAAAGAAGAAGGTCGATTGGAGGGCCATAGCGGCGCATCTCACGGAGGCTCGTCTGTCGATGTTGCGCCTCCGGAAGTGATTCGTATGCTGGTGTGCAGTCTGGGAAAACAGACCTAGCTGCTACGCCGTACAGCACAGTACTACCCGCACTTGTGGCCTCCACCAGCAGTGCAGTTCAAACTATAGCCAGTTGTGTTACCTGCAGTCCTGCAGTTGTGACCTCCACCAGCGGTGCAACTCAAACTATAGCCAGCTGTGTTACCTGCAATCCTGCAGTTGTGACCTCCACCAGCGGTGCAGCTCAAACTATACTAGCTGTCACCTGCGGTCCTGCAGTCGTGGCTTTGTGGTACAAGCACTGTGCATTTTAACTATGACCCACTGACCGAAGCCAGCGTGGGTTCGCTAAGGTTCCAGTTAGTCAGCAAGTTAGTTCTTGGAGCTCATCGTCCCGTCAGCCGCATAGGGTCTCCACAGAACAGTTCAGAATACAAGTCACTAAGTCACCAGCTTGTCTAGTTCATGGTCACAACGTCAAAAGCCAACCACCATATGTATATCTATTTGTCTGTCTGTTTGTCACAGACAATCTATTTCATAATTCTAATCGCGTGTCGTAGGAATCCAGCCGACCGGGCAGGTCTTGACAAATCCCTCACGGGCGAAAATTTGGAATAAAAGTTTTTGAAAACCAGGATCTGCTTCGACTGTTGTTATACGTTGTCTATCTATCTATCTATCTATCTATCTATCTATCTATCTATCTATCTATCTATCTATCTCTCTGTAAAAGGTTTTTGAAAACCAGGATATGCTCCAACTGTTGTTATACGTTGTCTGTCTATCTATCTCTCTGTAAAAGTTTTTGAAAACCAGGACATGCTTCGACTGTTGTTTTACGTTGTCTATCTATCTATCTATCTATCTATCTATCTATCTATCTATCTATCTATCTATCTACCTATCTATCTATCTATCTGTTCCCGTGGAATAAAAGTTTTGAAAAGCCAGGATACGCTTCGACTTTTGTTATACGTTATCTGTCTATCTACCTATCTACCTACGTATGTATGTATCTGTCTGTCTGTCTATTATCTATCTACCTATGAACAATAATACGAGATATGTAGCTATTCATATTCCGTAGGCACTCAGCACGGGAACCTGGTTAAATCGCTTAATCGTGACCATGAGCAGGGTGACCTATTTAATTGTGACCATGAGCAGGGTGACCTATTTAATTGTGACCATGAGCAGGGTGACCTATTTAACTGTGACCATGAGCAGGGTGACCTATTTAACTGTGACCATGAGCAGGGTGACCTCTTTAATTCCGCGGACTACACAGGAAATTGCTTTAGCCAGAACTAACACAGTCAAAACGTACTGCGGGAGAGCATGTGGAGAACAAATAAAAAAAAAGGCGAATGGACTGGGAAGGTGGACAAGGAAGAAATACCCAGCAGTGGATGATGATGAAGTCATCCTTAATGTCCTCGGATGTCGGCTGACATATTATGGTCAAGCTGAGACCAATGCCGAAGAAGGGCGGTTCAATAATTCTTTACGTCCACGGAAACCAGAAGGCTCGTTAGGACGGACAGCCCAGGACGTCCACCTCAACTCTCACACAGCTCCTGAACTATCTCCGGCAGTGGACGAAGCATGCGTGGCTATATTCTGACCGCCAAGATCGAGAATTTCAACGGCTAGCTAGGCACTCATCAGTGCCTGCCTAACATCCAGGTGGACAGCACGCGCTACGATCTCAGCGCACGTTAAAGATCCCACACCTTTCAAGAAGAGGAGCGAGTTATTTCTTGGATTTTAACGTACCGTCAACGGCAGAGTGTCACCACGAAGCGGTCGATAAGGAGGCTAGCTCAGCGGTCGATGATAATTAACGAACCCAGGAGATACCGTATAAAAAGAATGCCGATCAGAATAATGTTTACGGCCGAAGCGCCCCAGAGGGCATTATGCAAGCGTGGCAGCGGGGACGCTTTTGGCGTTGGTTGCTGAATACTTTCTGTCGGGGGCGTGCCTGGAGTACTTGGCAGCCAGTTCAGGCAAAAATTAATACAGAGGCTGAAATGTCATCAGACGCACAAATATAATATAAAAACAAACAAAAATAGAAACAGCTTGGGGGGTGGGCGGTGGGGAGGGGGCGGGGGGGGGGGGGGGAGAGAGAGAACTGATGAACCCAATAGGCTCTTTATGAAGGGAGTACGACTTTCTGTCTCTCCATTTTTTCTTTTATCCGCCAGGTCTACTCTGTTTAAGGTCTTCCAGATCTAAATATAACGCCTCAACAATTAATTGCTTTTTTTTTTTTTTTTTTTTTTTTTTTCTACACTTCGACCTAAAATTAACCCCCCAAAAATGGGAATGAGTGTGGGAGGTGGTGGGGCTTTGGGGTGGAGGTGGGAATGAGCGTGGGAGGCGGTGGGGCTTTGGGGTGGAGGTGGGTGCTGGCAGTGGGGGTCTGGAGTGTAGGTGGAGGTGGGCAGTGTGGAAACTGCTGCATGTTGCTTCGCTCACTCACTCATCATGGTGACGTTGGCCAGGGTCTCCGGACAGTGGATCAGGATGAGGGCGTTGTCCGACTTGTGCATGTTAGTCACGTACCCTGCAACATACAGCAACAGTAAGTACACTGTCAGAAAAGCAACGACGGTACCCTGCAACACACAGCAACTGTAAGTACACTGTCAGAAAAGCAACGACGGTACCCTGCAACACACAGCAACAATACCCTGTAAGAAAGGCAAGGACGCTAACCTGTAGCAAAGCTGACACTAAATGTAATAGTACCTTGCAACACAGTGACGGCATCGTGAAGCGTACATCGACAATAGCCAATAACACAGTTACACAACCGCCAAATCATTGGTTCCGTGGATGGCCGAATTTGTGCACATCTTTCACAGTTTTTACCTGTCTGTCTGCGTACTTAACAAAAGAGCCTGTTGTCTGCAAGCTGATATTTGAATGCTGAACTACGCTGATGCTTTAAATGCCGACCGGTGGCAGCCACTTAATTACTCCTAAAACTTATTGTTACAGACGTATGCAGTACTGGCCAAACTAACAATTTGTTTTACACGCAGCACACACACTATTCACAGCTGAACCTGAAGCGAACACATGTGTCCTACGTCTCATTTTTCTCACCGTTTAACCGTTGTTTATGTGTTATTTTGTAGCTTGATAAAGGGGCTTATAATTATATAATTACCCCGAAAATTCGCATGCTGTGTTTTGTCCTAATAAACAGCGGTTTTGTTTGTTCGTGTTTTTTTAAATTATTATTATTACCTCTGTGTGTGTGTGTGTGTGTGTGTGTGTGTGTGTGTGTGTGTGTGTGTGTGTGTGTGTGTGTGTGTTTATGTAATCATCGTTTTCACGTACAGTCCATCGATCCTCTAGATATGGATTAGATGGCTTAATTCCCTGCTACGGAAATGTATATATTCACGATTCAATATGATTGCGGCGAGTGACCATTCCCTGTTGCACCTCAGAGTTCTTGGTTCTGTGCCCTGCTTCATGCATCGCTGTAAAGCATCTGCCCATTGATCCACTGATCTTTGTTTGTATAAGTGCTTTTAGCAGGAGGACATAGTAAGTTTACTGACGCAGACTTCGTAAAGAAGCAATTTGTATGCCACATGCCTAGCTCTAGCGTCCGTGGGATTTTTATTTATCTATTTATCAATAAATTTATATTGCAAATTTTGTTGTTGCTGCTGCTGTTATAACAGGTCCGTTTTATGACTGGTGTGGATGTGTGAGAGAACTTG
>OY757547.1:9287057-9308663 GCA_963584105.1 Alviniconcha strummeri
CAAATCTACACCCAGACTACTGGATGAAGCAAGTCAATATCAAGCAACAACAAAAAACAAATAAACGAGTGGGTCAAGATCTCCTCCTTTGCCAGAATTGTTTTGATGTGGATTTGAAAGGGCAAACACTTCTAATGACTTAAAATGAGAGGATTGGGGAAAGAAAAGTTTTATGCATGTCCTAAATCAGTAAATGGGTGTAAGTGTGAACAGTGAAGGAGGTAATGATGGAGCATAAAATTTTGTGGTGTAGTGGGGAAAACAAATAAAACTAAAACGGTTGCTACTGAACATATTACTATATATATCTCATAGTCATATATATATATGAGCCTGTGACAAAAGGTGCTCCCGCTTAACCCGGGTATGTTTGTATGCTCCTATTTATTTTCGTCTTACTAGAGTTACATGAAACTGTGGTTGCTTTTATTCAGTATGCATTGATGAGTAGTTAAAGTAAAAATTGGCAGCTTTGGTCACCAAGAAGAGGATTAAAAACAAAAATACTTGACGAAAATCGACGAAAAGCGGCTTCTGGAAAGTGGGACAACGTGGGTTGTTTGACTTCAGCTCAAAACCGCAACTAACCAGCTGAACTATTCTTCACAACTTGTACACCATTTGACTACTGAATAATCTAAATTTAGTATCCAGTCGAATTGTAAGCCATGCGTGACGTTTCATAACCAAAAAAACGAAACTGAAAATACACTGGCCGTTCGTAACGGACTGTGTCCAAATTTCCCGTAAGTTTAAAGATCGTCTGCTACCGTCCGCCATTGCATTCACTGCGGACCTTCGCTTCTCTTATTTGCATATCAATCGCGCACCGAAAGCAGTCGATGTTTTTACTGGGGGCATTTCCGTGTTTCATTTTTTTTACCCAGACGTAAAAAATCTGAAACTTTGTCCATTTGTTACGAACGACCTTTTGCAAATTTTATCGGCATCGCAAACATTTAATTACTGCTGACCGCTTCTAAAACTACCACTGGCCTTCCTGTTGACATCACATGGCCGCTTGTCGCTGACAATGGTTTCGTCGAAGGGGTGGCGGTGAGTATTCTGACTGTGTCCGGTTATTTTGTTTTGTTACGTATGTCCTAAATGTTACGAACGACCCACATAAGTGTCGAATTTCTGTCCTCATCATATATTTTCCCAAACAAATGCTTTCTTAGCCCCTAGTAAGTGATATAAATGGCACTGGTAGTGTGCTTTGTTTACTTCATCGTATTATGGCGGGAAGGGGGCAATTTCAGATTTTGGACACAGTTTGTGACTGTGTCTGTGTTACGTGTGTCCAGATGTCTTTTCTTACGTTAGTCTGCAGTCCGTCTATGTCTGTAATTATTGCTGATTTAGGTAAGCGGTCGATTTAAAAGTTGAAATGGCTCACAGCTTACTTACCCTTCAAGTGGTTGTTTACAAACTTTTACGTCTGACTGGAGGCTTGTGCATATTAAACAAGTACTCTGTAAACTTTGTAGCAGGTGAACGTGACATGGGCACAGTGCTACCCCCCGTCCCCCTTTCCTTTGTTTTGCAGTCTTAATTTTGTTTCCTTTCCGCGTTACATGTAATAGTTGACTTGCCACTGTAAATTTATTTTTATTTTTATTGATTAACTGTGCATGAAGGCCGACTTTGGGGGCCGGTGGTGGGGGGTGGGGGTGAAGATTGTCTTACAATTTATTATAAAAATTGTCACTGCTCTTGTATAAATAAAGACCTTTGGTATGTAAGGGCACTTTAGGATTGTTACAGTCCAAAGTACATGTATCATTTTTCTGTTTTCCTTTTTTACATACTGAAAAAATTAATACAGGTATCTGACTTAAAGATGCCATACTTTGTGACCTGATCACATTTTTAATGTGTTGTTTTTCTTTTAGTTTTAGTAAGCATACATTAGATGACGTCTGTCTGTCCCTGGTATTCAAGTCTGTATTAAATTATGTTACTTTTGATAACTGTGGCAGGTTCTGGAAGTGTGCCAAGCAGAAAATCATGTATGGATCCAGTTCTTCACACACAAAAAGGAAGCATGTTCTTCAGGCTCTCACCACCGGACTTATCTTATTGGGATTTCTTGATTGCAAACAGAAAAAATGTTTCCCTGACACTGAGTGCAAAGTGAGGCAGCAGTTTTTCACTGACAGTGATTGACAGGTTTAGTTTGAAAGGATGTCTTTTTTCTTCTTCTTTTTTTTCTCTTTTTTTTTTGGGGGGGGGGGGGGGGGGGTCTTATAAATTGTCCTAAAGTTTTAATGTGATCTGCATGTTCAGAAAGTCGCTCCTTTAAGTTTAACCTGTCATATCATACTGTTACTGTGCCTAGATTCACTACAGTTGTGTGCTGTTTGGTCAGTCTGGGTGAAATAGTATCTTGGTTTTCATAGACTGTTTCCACTGCCATAGTGTTACGTTCGTCCACTTAAACAAGCTGGAATGTGTGAATATGCGTCCTGCCTTGCATTTTTTTTGCATTTATCATTACAGTGTATACTATGAAATAAAGTGTTCCTTGTTTGAAAACTTTACTGAAGTTGTTATGTGTTTGAAATGATTATTTGTAGAACTAGATTCTTGAGCGCAAAATTTGGACACAGTGATTACATAATACTTTACATTTAAAGCAGAATTTGTTTGTCCTGCCTGCTCTGATTTTATTACTAGCAGCTACTTAAATGCACCAGAAGCATTAAAATTGCATACAAATGGTTTTTCTCTGTATTATTATGACATTCACTGTGTCCATTGTTACAAACGTCCACACCTGACCTGACCCCCGTTTTGATGCCATACAGCACACACTTGGATCAAAACCATTTTTTGATGATTGAAATAGTTACTTGAAACATACCACTTTCTAATGGTAAGACTGAAAATAGCTTACTGGGAGTTTGATTTTGAGGCAGTGTGTCCCACTTTAGATCACGACCTTTTGTCACAGGCTCATATACCATATATTTCTGGCACCCTCACTTGTGAAAAACTGTATTGTATATCAACGTGCGTGTGTGTGTGTGTGTGCACATGCGCATGCCTGTGGATGTGTTTCAGTGTGTCATTACTGTGTGTGTGTGTGTATGTGCGCATGTGATAGTTTTACATTGCAAGAATGAGATTATTACATTAACTTTTATACATGACTAATTGTGTTATTGTGTCTATTTATAAGCACACTGTAATGGATGAAATGTCACAAAGAAAAATTCCTGTGCACATGTTAATGTCAGTGGCAAATGGATATGCTTGTAATATGATTACAGATTTGTAGAATTGGTCCTGCCAGACTGCCTGCCTGACGTTGACTTATTTGTCCAGATGTTCTTGCTTTGGTTCCAAGGGAAAACGCCAGGCGCACAGCTTGTGTCTCAGCTCCTACAGTGTAGCTGCACCAGCAATGGGGAGATTGAAGACAGTGGCATTTTGGGATTGCTTCAAATGTTGCCGTCGAGGCACGACCTGACCGAGCTGCAGTATGAGCGCGATGGTTCCACAGCACGTTTGTCACCAGTCAAAAAGGCTAGGTGTGTTTGCAGACTGTTTTTCTTCTTCTTCAAGGGTGTGGGGGGTGCTTTTACTTTTGGAGACTATTTTGAGTCTGATTTGGATGATCACTTTTATATAGCACTATTCCCTGCTGTCAAGCTCACCCTGATATAACCGTACTGGTTGACTGGGTGTAAAAGATCAAGTTACTTATGCAGTCTCCAGCAGACTCACTGATAGGATTCAGTTGTTTCTTACGAATCACACATCTGTTTGAACTTCTTTTTGTGATCATCATTGTGTCTGATCATTTCCAGTGGCAAATTTACTGCCATGCAAACTGCAAGCCCCGACCATTTTTCATGGAAAACAGTATGATCCATGTCCAAGTGCTATTATTTTGCAGTGAACGGTAGTCTGTCATAACAAGAACTTTTATTTTGTAACTGGTGAAGTGGCTGTTAGTGCAGGTAATTTGCATTTGCAACTTGACCCAAATTTACATTTGTGACACTACTCATACAGCTTAACTTGCATAATCCAAACACATAATTTTTTTAAAAGAACACTATTTATTAGGACAAAACACAACCTGCAAATTTTTGGGGTAATCCTCTTTATCAACCTACAAAACATCACTTAAACAACAGCTAAATGGTGAAAGATGATGAAAAATGGGATGGAAAGCTAAACCATTTATCTGTTTTTGGTTAAGCTATGTTTTCCTGTTCAGTGCTTGGAAGAATGCTTAACTTGCAATTCTCTTCTCTTCTTATATTCAGACGGCAGTCACCATTCATACATCTTAACTTGTGTCTTCTCTTCTTTTCGTATCTCCAGACGGCAGTCATTTCCAGGCGTGTATGTTCCACCCCAACCCCCACCAGCAGCCTGTAAATCAGTCGTGGAACGAGAGCACTTTCTCCTTGCTGCTCAGGGACTCCGAAATTTGGTTGACCTCTCCACCCAGTCCACTCAGGCAACAGCTTCAACGTCCCAACAAACCCAGCCACCCCATCCTAGTGGTGCTGTGTTACTTCTTCCGATGTTGAACGACTACCTGAGTCACTACCTGGACATCCTCAGCAGCAGCAGCAGCGCAGCTACCCCCGGTATTGCCAGCCCCAACCTGTCCTCCAGCTCCAACAAGTCCAGCAGCTGTGAGGCAGGGAGTTCCCTGGAGTCCATGACCAGTTCTCTGGTGCTGCTGTTCCAGCAAGGCGCCGAGTACGCCAACAGCGTGGAGACCTTGACGCTGTGCTCCCTGCGGGTGCTGCACACCTTGGTGTGCGTGAGCGAGGAGGTGCGCTCCGTGTGCGTCAGGTCCAGGGTGGGGGCACCCCTGCTTCAGCCGGCCACAGACACCAGCTCATCCACCATTGAAACAGACCATGAGAAGGATAAGGTGCGTGTGCTAGCGGTGCTGTTGATGCTGTTTCAGAAATGCACGGCGTTGGTAGCTGAGTGGTAAAGCGAGACCCCTAGCTAGCAGCTACCCTGAAAATCACTCAAACAATGGTCTAAAAGAGGGAAGAAAAAGCAGTGGTTTTGGGTGAGGTGGTGGTTTACTCGGTGTTATTGTTAACCACATTCTGTCAAGTTTAGGGGATCAGACTTGGGAATGTTGGTTTGATTGCTGGAATCCCAGAGGGTCCCAATGCAATTTCAGAGAATCCCTGCACAATTTCAGAGTCCCAGTGCAATTTCAAAGGGTCCCTTTGCAATTTCAGAGGGTCCCAATGTGATTTGAGAGGGTCATGGCTATTACTGACTGTACTAGATACTTCACCACAATAGTGTTCACCACATTCTGTAAAGTTTAGGGGGTCAGACTTGGGAAGGTTGGTTTGATTGCTGGAATCCCAGAGGGTCCCAATGCAATTTCAGATGGTCCCAGTGCGATTTGAGAGGGTCATAGCTATTACTGACTGTACTAGAGACTTCCCCACAAGAGTGTTCACCACATTCTGTAAAGTTTAGGGGGTCAGACTTGGGAAGGTTGGTTTGGTTGCTGAAATCCCAGAGGGTCCCAGTGCAATTTCAGAGGGACACAGCCATTACTGATTGTACAACTGCAAGAGACTTTACGTTCCCCCCCCCCCCCCCCCCCCCCACACACACACTTTTTTCAAAATGGCTGCCATAATACTTAGCAACTTCAAATATTCACAACTTTAATAATTCTGTTAAATAGTTACTACAGTCTTCATTTCAGGACCAAAATAATCAGCCGGGGATGTAGTTTTCAAAATTATACACACCTCAAAATGCACCTTAAGACTATTTTGTGAGAGAGGGTCATATTTAAGCAAACACACACGAAAAAACATGCTGTTTTTCAGGCAAACGAGTCTGGCATGGAGGGTGATGATGAAGAGAGTACCCCGAGCTCCAAGGACTCCCTCATCATCAGTCCAGCGGAGTCGCTCAGCTCCCCGGCACACAGGCTGCAGGGTCTCAACCTCCTCATCAAGCTCCTGAGGCTGGCCTCACCTGGTCACCAGGTGCGTCTTCCCGGTCTCTCTGGGTCTGATTGATTGTTGGGCATCTCTCTCTCTTTTCATCTCTTTCTGTTGCTTTCCTTCATCTGTTTAAAATGATTTTGTAATTCTCTCTGTCTGTCTGTCTATCTATCTGTTTCATTTTTGTCTGTCTCTCTCTCCTGAAAATTCAGATTTGCAGTTGTCTTACTTTGCTGAGTTTGTATGTTGCGAAGTTTTAGACAGTAATAGCTTTTTTGTTTAGTTTTTAAGGTGTATTTTAGCTTGCCACAATTATTTATATTCTTGTTTGGTGTATTGAGTGTTGCTGTGCTTGTCATCAGGGACAGATTTGTAAAAAAAAGCTGATTTCTGTAATTAATTATTCTCTTATCTGTCTGTCCTGTATCTCCCATGTCTGTCATTGGCTCTCTCTCTCTCTTGCCCTCTTTCACTTTCTCTCACTCTCTCTCTCTCTCACTCTCTCTGAGTGTGTGTGTGGAGAGAATCTTCGGTGCATGTTTTGATGATTTATAATTGTTTATGTCCATAAAATGCTGCCCTTTTCCCCCACCTTCCTCCCTGACAGACAAAATAGTGATTGTGGCTACCCCTAAAGGAAGGAGGAGTTTCTGTCATGCTTTGAACGATTCCAGCCAGCCACTTTCTCTCAGACATGTTTCACTGTACACCTGATTTCAGAGCTCTGGGTTCAAAGGATCTATTGTGGAGGCAGCGCTGGACATCCTCATTGCTCTGGCTAACAACCTACCTGACGTCGATGTGGCCAGGTACTGACCGCCCAGCACCTGTGTGTAATCGTACCATAGCTATGCTGTGTCAGGGGAATGTCTAAGCATTTTTGTTTATGGTCTACACTCTGAAAGCAACTCAGTCTTGTGCCAAACTCAGAGTGGACTTAGGTAAGGTGAAATCACACTCTCGTGCCGAAAGCATTGGTAGGTTCCGGTGTAGCTTATAATGATAGTAATGATAATAATAGTGATGACAGTAGGATGTAAAACACTGAACAATGCCATTTTCCCAAGTAAGAGTCAGCTGGTTGACAATGCTTCTTCAATACCAAGAATTTTTGCACTTACAATAGTTTACAGGGATGTAGAGACATGTATGTGTGTACATTATCGTGTGTGTGTGTGTGTGTACATGTGTGTGTTCTTGCATGTGCACTTTATCCATACAGAAACAAGATTAAAAAAAACAGAACATCTCATGTGCAGTTTGGACCTGATCATTCTGTGTGGCTTTACAGAAACAGAATGAAGAAAAAAGAGAATGTCTCATGTGCAGGTTGTACCTAATCATTCTGTGTGGCTTTACAGAAACAGAATGAAGAAAAAGCAGAATGTCTCATGTGCAGGTTGCATGTGATCATTCTGCGTGGTGTTCTGACGGATTGTCTCCAGCTTGACCAGCAGCCAAACATCACTGTGCGTGCATTGGACTTGTTCTCCTGCCTAGTGCAGTCTCACTCCATTCTGCCATTTCTCTGCACTAAGACAGGCAAGTTGGTGTCCTTAAGGGTGCCTGCTACAGGATTTACCTGAATTTTGGTGGTCAGAGAATCAGCTTTGAAAATAATTGAAACATTTTGATACACTTTACTGTGCAGTGTTGTATGGAGGTGTTTTTTTCTGTTTTTTATTTGTCTTGCTTTTCTGTTTCACAAAATGGGTTAACTCTTCTTCATTATTTTATAACAATGAAAATAAAGAAGATTTTTTACATCCCTTGGTCTTGTTTGGGCGTGAAGCGCTTCGCAGCAGGACAACAGCAACTGCAACAAAGTGTGGGAAGGTACTCCCTTTAATTGTGAACACAGCCACTGGATGTTACTCTCATGGACAGGCATTAGCACTGAAAGCAGTAATTCCCACATGCTTCCACACCAAGTTTTGATATATATATAGAAACAAAAAAGAAATGTTCTGAAAGTTTGAAAAGATTCACCATGTCTTTTGCTCAAGTTGTCAGACATGGCGAAACATTTGACAACTGCGGCTGTGGCAATAAGTGGGAGTGGATGTCAGTAAACAGTAGCCGGATTGGCCTAGTTGGAGACATGAAAAGCCAGATGGACACTTAAGACTTTATGCTTGTTTGTAACTTTTTTTCTCCGTTTTTTTTTTTTTTATTGTTGTGTTTTTTGGTTTGTTGTTACTGCACAACCCCTAACAATGACTTTCTCTTCAATACGATGAAGGAGGTCACTTTACAGAAGAAGAAGATGATCAGCTGAGCTGGGAGTGAAAGTTTGCGAGGATGTGAAGAAGGAATACATTGGCACATTGTTTTGTGATGCTACAGTTCTATTCATTTCCATAAAAATGACCTCAGGATAGCCTCAGATTGCATAGATTTTGATCTTTTCCTCCTTTTTCTCATTTGAAGCAATTCCTGTGCCTGCATTAGCCCAGTGTCTTAGCTACTCTACCCATTTCCTGCCTGTGATGAAGTTCTAGCTGATGGTCTGTTTTCAGGAGTCTAGCCTGTGAGGGAGATATGCTTGGAGGGCATGAACCCAGTTTCCATTGTAGATGTTTTGAAGGAAGCATGTTTGTGTGTGCAGACACATGCACCCTGCTGAATGTCCATCTGGTGGCCACCCGCCTCCTGGCTGGCAGTCGGGGCAGGCAGCAGTTACAGCCCCAGTTGCTGCCCATCATCTCCAAGGTAATGGTCTGCTTCATTTTCCTCACAAAGTGACCACACCATGTGCATCTGGAATTGTAACAGTCATTTCATCTTTGAAGTAGCAGATGATTTATGCTGATAGAGTGACCACACCATGGCAGTTTGGTATTGTAACAGTCATTTCATCTCTAACTACAGTCCAAGGTAACTGTTAGCAGCTTTGTGTTGACTGTGACCTTACCATGGGCATCTAGAATTTTAACGGTCATTTCAACTCTAAGGTAGCAATGACCACACCATGGGGATTTGGAACTGGAACGGTCATTTCATCTTTAGGGTAGCAGCAGGTTTGTGCTGACAATGACCACACCATGGGGACTTGGAACTAGGGTAACGGTCAGCAGCTCTCTGCTGACAATAACCACACCATGGGCATCTAGATTTGTAACAATCATTTCATTTTTAAGATAATGGTCAGCAGCTTTATGCTGAAACACACAGATGTAGAATCACAACAGTCATTTCATCTCTGTGGTAAAGGTCAAAAGCTTTGTACTGATCGAGTGACTTACTTCGCATGGGGATCTGAAATTGTAACAGCCACAGCATCTGCAAGCAGTTGGCAGTTTTGTTCAGATAGGATGACCGTCCGGCTAGGACCGTTAGCAGCATGTCATGTCTTCTCTAATTTATGTTGCGTGGCATCATTTTGACAGTCTGAGCAGCTGTAACAGTAACTGCACAGCCTCAAATAGCACCCCAGGACCTCTGAAAATAGACCCACTGTTTTAGCTGAACAGGCAGGAATACCAACTGAAGTTGGAAGTGAGATTCGCCTTTCCCCAGTAGCACTGTTGACACATATCAGATGAACCTATGTTTGCTTTGAATCAACACACAAGGGAGTTAATTAGCGCTTAAAATACATAACAAATACAACAACAAAGACCTAAGTTGCCTGTGATAACTCTCACCTGGCATGCGTGTAAATAGGTATTTTGAGTGCCAGACTAACTCCCTTGTGTGTTGATTCTGCACAAGCACTCTGAGCCTTGTTCTGTTTCTGATTTGTGTTTGCTTTGGTTTGTCATTCTGGAGGAATGTTCACTGTTTCTCAAACTCACAGACACACACATGCTTACTCAGACAGTAGCTGGTGGCTGGTGCCTTATGGGGTACCCCAAATGGCATATAAGGCAATCTGTGTTTGCTTCCATCCTTGTAATAATAATAATAGATTATTTATAGCACCCCATCTCTTAAGAGCCCAGAGCACTTACAAAGACATAAGGATACACTCATTTCATCACACACACACACACACACACACACACACACACACACACACACACACACACACACACACACACAAAATAAGAAAAGCTTTTTTGTTTTCTGTCCATTCCTTTTTTATATTCTTTAATCCGGTATCAATAAATTAGTGGGCTGGTGGACAATACCAGCATGTCCCAGCCTCAGGTGCTCTTTTAACAGGGGTCATGTTGAAGGGACCAACTCTTTGAAAATTTGTGTTTAACGTTTGTGTGTACATACATGTTTTATGTTTATGTAAGGATTGGTTTTGTAGACTGACTTGAGAAAGGCTTTATTGCTTGCCTTTGCTTATGACTGAGTCTGATTGTCCTGAGGTGACCCAGCACTGTTGATAGGATGTTAAAATCCAATTACTAACTGACTAACAGTTGACTGACAGGAGCAGATTACCAGTTAGGTATTCATGTAATCATTTCAGCTCCCAAAATGGCTGCACACCTTCATCCTGTGAAAGATTGAAGGCTAGAGAAAATGGGATTTGTCTTCTTTTTCAAGCCTGTTGTGTGTGTGTGTGTGTGTGTGTGTGTGTGTGTGTGTGTGTGTGTGTGTGTGTGTGTGTGTGTGTGGTTGTTTACCATTACCTGCTAACAGATGTGCCATGCAGGTTGTCTTGTGTTTTTGTTGTTGACTTTTCAATGGATTTCTGTTCAGTTTATCCCTAGTCTCCCTCCACATGCCATTGGCCCTGTTGTACCTGTTTCCATGACTACCAAGTGTGACAGTGCTAAAGATTTTGTCTTCTGTTCAGTTTACCCCCAGCATGATACATGGTGACAGGCTGTGTTCTACCAGTTAGATGATTACCAGTTTTTGACAGTGTGGTTTTGTTCTCTGTTCAGCTCGTTCTCAGGCTGACACATGCTTTTTTTCTACCACTGTACCAGTTACTTGATTGCCAGATGTTTGACAGTGTGGTTTTGTTCTCTGTTCAGCTCATTCTCAGGCTGACATATGCCATGGTGTACCACTGTACCATTTGCTTGGTTACCAGACGTTTGACAGTGAGGTTTTGTTCTCTCTTCAGTTTATTCCCAGCCTGGTACATGCCATGTTCTACCTGCTTCGGGAATACCAGGTGTCTGACAGTGATGATGTTCTTGGTGTGCTGCGAAAAGGTCAGTGAAAGTAGGAGATTTGGGGTGTACCTTTAATTTTACACCCCATTCATTTTTACTGCCCAGTGTGTGTGTGTTTTTTTTTTTACCTAAGCCTCTCTGTACATCTGTCTATGTCCTGTTCTTCTGTGTTTAAATTTAACCTCCTTGGGTTGCTGCATTATTTATCAGCAGGTATTTTGCTGCTGGGCACCATCTCTCCAAGGCACCCTCATCGCTGTGTGTCTCTGTCCTGATGTACTGATCTCTGGTTGTACTGACAGGTGTGTTCCTGCTATACAACGTGTCAGCACATGACTCCCAACCTGTGTCTTTCTGCCCTGATGTACTGATCTCTGGTTGTATTAACAGGTGTGTTGTGCTGCTACACAACATGTCAGCACATGACATCCAACCTGTGTGTCTCTGCCCTCATAAACTGATCTCTGGTTGTAATGACAGGTGTATTGCTGCTACAAAACATTGGTACACAACTCCCAACCTGTGCCCTGATGTACTGATCTCTTGTATTGACAGGTGTGTTGCTGCTACACAACATATTGAACCTGTGTCTCTGCCCTGATGTACTGATCTCTGGTTGTACTGACAGGTGTATTGGTGCTACACAATGTGTTAGCACATGACTCCCAACCCGTGTCTCTCTGTCCTGATGTTCTGATCTCTGGTTGTAATGACAGGTGTGTTGCTGCTACACAACATATCGATACAAGACCCCAACTATCAGCAAAGCCACAGCGTTGTCCATCTGCACTACTCCACCCTGATGTCTGGGCTGACTCCAATCTACAGGAGGCTCAAAAGTCAGGAAGCTTTGCCGCAGGAAGAAGGTGTGCATCTCTGTGATTAACTGTGCAAGGACTCTCTCCCTCTCTCTCTCTATATATATATATACATAATATGATTAACTGTGCAAGCATTGTATATATGCATCTATGTGATTAACTGTGCCAGCACTCTCTATAAAAACATCTGTGTGATTAACTGTGCAAGCTCTCTCTCTCTCTCTCTCTCTCTCTCTCTCTCTCTCTCTCTCTCTCTCTCTCTCTCTCTCTCTCTCTCTCTGCGTGTGTGGTATTTTCATGAAATATTTACCTTTGTTTTCCTCCTGGTCATTTTTTTTTTTTTTTTTTTTTTTTCCCTCAAATTTAATGTTTGCATATATGATTGTGGGTGTATGTGATGTGCTTTGATTTTGGTTAGGTGTGTATAATGCATCATCGCTTAGCTTCCAATCCTGTTAGATGTGATCTTGTCTTATACGAAGATAGAAGTCATTATTTTGTCGGTTTCTTTTATTCGTTAATATGTTTTTTGTCATTCTCTCTCTCTCTCTCCTAAAAAAATAGTTTGTATTGGTCTTTGCTTTATTATTGCTCTGTTCGTATGATGTGATGTTTTAGACAGAAATTAGTTTGTTTTGGTTTTAAGTCGTTTTTTCTCTAGCCTATTTAAGGGAATTGTGTTTGATGTATTGAGTGTTGCTGTGATTGTCATCAGGGACAGATTTGAAAAAAAGCCGACACGTGCTTAAATCTTTATCCCTGTGTAATAAAGTATTATCTTATCTTATCTCTTTCTCTCTCTACATCTGTGTGATTAACTGTGCAAGCACTCTATATCTGCATCTATGTGATTAACTGTGCAAGCACCCTCTCTCTCTTTCTGTCTCTGTCTCTCTGTCTCTCTGTCTCTGTTTCTCATTCTCTCTCTCCCTCTCTCTCTCTATGTATTAGATATATATGCATCTATGTGATTAACTGTGCAAGCTTCTAGGCTAGCAGGCACAGTGCTTTGAAGCAGTCTGCAGCACCTGTATGTGTGAAAGTGTTAGAGCCTGCTGCCAGTTACAGGACACACTGCAAGAATTATGGTTTACGTGGCTGGGTGCTGAGTGACAGGAAAGATTTTTCTGGAATGGACACAGTGCTTTAAAGCCGTTGGTAGCGCCTGCAGGTCTGAAAGTGTTGTATCCTGCTGCCAGTTACAGGACACGCTCCAAGCGTGATGATGTGGATTGTGGCTGGGTGCTGAGTGACACTGTTAGTAACAGTGAGGCTGTTTCCAGAATGACACACCCTTCTTCCACAAAAGAACCTGCTATTGCATCATCACTACTCGAATCTGACCAAGGCAGGGGTGTAGAGTCTGCTGCACATGGTCACCGTGCACTGCTGTGTGTTTTGCACCTGAGTTGGGTCACATGTCCTTCAGTACCTTTTGAAACTCACGAACTGTTCTGGCTACACAGGCCCCTGCTGCATGTCAGTTCAGTTCAAGATTGTACCTAAGTGCTCAGGAAAGTCCTTACGTGCTCCACCCCGTCTCTCATGGTGAAGTTTTCCAAGTGCCCATAGGTCGAGTCAGGGACAGGTGACCTTCACCACAGTGTACAGTGTTGTCAAGCTGAGTGTGTGTAGTGTGTGCATGTCAGTTTGATAACTTTGGGTTTGCGTGATCATTTATTAATTACCAGCTGCTTGATGTTTCAGTGTCTGCCCTTGAAGACCTGTGGGAGGAAGCGGACGAATCAGACACCGGTTCCCAGGACAGTGATACAGCGGAACCAATGGTTGTGGAGTGATGTCTGGGTACCAGTGGTGTCTGGGTACCATGGGTGTCTGCAAACGGTGAACTAAAGGAAGTGGATGAACTGGACACCAGTTCACAGGACAGTGATACAAGGGAACCAATGGTTGTGGAGTAATGTCTGGGTACCAGTGATGTCTGCAAACAGTGAACTGAAAGAAATGGATGAATTGGACACCAATTCTCAGGACAGTGATACAGTGAGAACCAATGGTTGTGGAGTGATGCCTGGGTACCAGTAGTGTCTGGGTACCATGGGTATTTGCAAACGGTGAACTGAAGGAAGTGGATGAGTTGGACACCAGTTCACAGAACAGTGATACGGTGGGAACCAGTAGTTGTAGAGTGATGTCTGGGTACCAGTGGTGTCTGTGAACAGTGAACTGAAGGAAGTGGACGAATTGGACACCAGTTCACAGGACAGTGATACAGTGGGAACCAGTAGTTGTGGAATGATGTCTGGGAACCAGCGATGCCTGGGTACCATGGGTGTCTGCAAAGAGCGAACTGAAAGAAGTGGATGAATTGGGTACACCAGTGCACAGGACAGTGATACAGGGGAATGAATGGCGAAGTGATGTTTGGGTACCAGGGACTGAGGGAGCCAGCCGATGTATGGTGGTGTCTGGGAATAGTGAAGGAAGTGGCTGAATCGGACACCGGTTCCCTGGACAGCGATACCGGGGAAGCAATGGTTGTGGAGTGGTGTCTGGGTGCCATGGGTGTCTGCAAACAGTGAACTGAAGGAAATGAATTGGTTGGACATTGGTTCCATGACAGTGATGCAGGTGAACCAGTGGCTATGGAGTGATGTCTGGGTACCAGTGGTGTCTGTGAACAGTGAACTGAAGGAAGTGGATGAATAGATGATCTTCGGAAATCCAAGGGACTGTGCTTGGTAAGTGCCTATGGGCATGGAGCTGTATATATATAGGTCCATGCCTACGGGTGTAGCGCAGAGTAGGCACGCTTTTGTTGGGGGTACAGTGAGCACATGGGCAAGATGACAGATACCCGTAAACAAAAGGCAAAAACCCCCATCACAAATGCCGATCAAGCACTCACGGTTCATGGGGAATACGCAGATCAGATAGTAGGTTCCCCCAGCTGGTAGTCTAGTATAAATTATAATAGGTCTATGCCTTAAGATCTAAAACTGTTGCAGATCGGCTCTTCTCCGCTGCTGCCTCCATTCAGGGGTCTTCACTCTCCCGGAGTACAAAAACACTGTCAAATTATCTTCACGTGTTATTTCCGGAAATCGTCTCTATTGGACACCAGTTCACAGGACAGTGATACCAGGGAACCAATGGTTATGGAGTGATGTCTGGGTACCATGGGTGTCTGTGAACACTGAACTGAAGGAAATGAATTGGTTGGACATTGGTCCCACGACAGTGATAGAGGGGAACCAGTGGCTGTGGAGTGATGTCTGGGTACCTTGGGTGTCTGCAAACAGTGAACTGAAGAAAGTGGATGAATTGGACACCAGTTCACAGAACAGTGATACGGTGGGAACCAGTGATGTCTGGGTACCATGGGTGTCTGTGAACAGTGAATTGAAGGAAGTGGATGAATCAGACACCAGTTCACAGGACAGTGATACAGAGGAACAAATGGTGGAGTGATGTCTGGGTTCCAGTGGTGTCTGGGAATAATGAAGGAAGTGGATGAATCAGACACCAGTTCTCAGGACTGTGACGCAGGAGAACGAATGGTGGAGGGATGTTTGGGTACCAAGTGATCTAGTGGTATCTGGGAATAGTGGGGAACCAATGCCCACATTTAGTCCAGTTCTTTCTCCTGTAACATCCATCATGCGTGGTCGTAATATGCACTGTATTTGGATAATAAGAGCAATAATGGCAATCAATTTAACACTAACAGCCCAAGGCGCGTATGAAGCAATTAAGGCAAAACAACAACATGGCCAACAGAACTATGTTACAATATGAGAGGGAAATTATTTAAGTACACTGGGGGTGGGGGGCTGGGGTAAAGCAAATTCACATTTGGAATTTATTCTATGTTAATAAATAAACACAGCAGTACACACACACTATAAATTATAATACATGCATTACTGGTGATAGGTTGGTACAATGAGAGGAAAACGACAGACATTATGCAGAGGAGAAGAAATGGGTTTTCAGTTTTGACTTCAAAGAAGAGAGTGAAGATGGATTGCGTTCTTTTGAAAGAGATTTCTTTATCTTTTGCAAAGAATTGCTTTAGATGACCCCAGCCATTGCATGCTAAGAAGGTTCCCTTGTTGTGGCCTTTGGGTGACAAGGTTCCCTTGTTGTGGCCATTGGGTGACATAGTTCTCTTGTTGGGGCCATTGGGTGACAAGGTTCCCTTCTTGGGGCTGTTGGGTGACATGGTTTCCTTGTTGTGGCAATTGGGTGACATGGTACCCTTGTTGTGGCCATTGGGTTACATGTTTCCCTTGTTGTGGCTATTGGGTGACACGGTACCCTTGTTGTGGCTATTGGGTGACAAGGTTCCCTTGTGGCCATTGGGTGACAAGGTACCCCTGTGGCCATTGGGTGACAAGGTACCCTTGTGGCCATTGGGTGACATGTTTCCCTTGTTGTGGCCATTGGGTGACATGGTTCCCTTGATGTGACCATTGGGTGACAAAGTTTCCTTGTGGCCATTGGGTGACAAGGTTCCTGTGTGGCCATTGGATGACAAGGTTCCCTTGTTGTGGCCATTGGGTGATGTTTCTCTGTTGGGGCCATTGGGTGACAGTTTCCTTGTTGGGGCCATTGGGTGATAAAGTTTCCTTGTTGGGGCCATTGGGTGACAAGGTTCCCTTGTGGCCATTAGCATTGGGTGACAGGGTTGGGGGGGGGGGGGGGGGGGCTCCTTTTAAACACAAAACAATGAAAGTAGTGAATTAAAATATTCTTGAAATTGTGACTGCCTTGCTTTGCCAATGAAAGGTTTTATTTGTGATACATGTTCTTTCTTGATATATATATATATACTTAAAAAGAAAGTTTAAGAGAGTAAAATATTAGATAACAACAGTATGCATTTGATATTGGATACAGTTAATTTGTTGCATATATTTAGTTTGCAATTACTTGATGCAATTAATATATGATGCAAATTTCGTGAAAATTAGATTAATAAATGTGTGGTCAGTCTTGATGGTTGTTTCATGGGTTCCTCTGTCCTCTGATCTTCAAAATCACTGGTCTCATGATTACCTCTGACAAATCTAAAAATGGACCAACCAGACACAAGAGTGCTGACTTTGTGTGTGTGTGTGTGTGTGTGTGTGTGTGTGTGTGTGTGTGTGTGTGTGTGTGTGTGCATGTGAGTGTGTGTGTGAGTGTGTGTGTGTGTGTGTGTGTGTGTGTGTGTGTGTGTGTGTGTGTGTGCTCCATTCGTTGCGGAAAGTTGGGCACACAGGGTAAGCGATTCTTGCGCATGTGAAATGGGGGGTAGGGGGCTTCCGGATGTTGTATTAACTAAGTAAACATGGTTATTAACGCCCACAGAAACCATCAGGCTTATTAGGGATGTAGAATTGAGACTTTTTTTAAAATGTTTTCTGTTGGTCACCAGAGACCGGTGTGCATGACTTGCCTTCAGGTCCACGTTTCAATTTCTTTACCCGACTCTGCCTTTCATCTGCTTAAAGCCAGCTGACTGGGCTCAAAGCACCAACTAACTGCTTGAAAGCCAGCTGCGGTTTTTTTCACTAGGATTCACACAAGGGAGCCTACTTCTGTCTTCACGGCTGTTTCCCTGTGACGTTTGACACGGAATGGTCTTGTTTGACACGGAAACGTCGCTGTTTCCCTCTGACGTTTGACACGGAATGGTCTTGTTTATGTTTATCTCCATTCCTACAGATACAGTCAAAATCGAGAAAAAAAGCAACAAAAAGCGCATATTTCATTGTGCACGGACATGGATAAAATAGCAAAGGATCCTGATACGACCCAAGCACACGAAAGGTTAAAAAGGTTTGCTGATTTTAACAGGACAACACAAAATGTTGATACGACCCAAACACACAAAAGGTTAAAAAGGTTCCTGATTTTAACAGGACAACATAAAATGTTGATACGACCCAAGCACACAAAAGGTTAAAAAGGTTCGCTGATTTTAACAGGACAACACAAAATGTTGTTACGACCCAAGCACACAAAAGGTTAAAAAGGTTCGCTGATTTTAACAGGACAACACAAAATGTTGATACGACCCAAACACACAAAGTTAAAAAAAGGTTCGCTGATTTTAACAGGACAACATAAAATGTTGATATGATCCAAACACACAAAAGGTTAAAAAGGTTCGCTGATTTTAACAGGACAACACAAAATGTTGATACGACCCAAGCACACAAAGTTAAAAAAGGTTCTTGATTTTAACAGGACAACACAAAATGTTGATACGACCCAAGCACACAAATTTAAAAAAGGTTCGCTGATTTTAACAGGACAACACAAAATGTTGATACGACCCAAGCACACAAAAGGTTAAAAAGGTTCCCGATTTTAACAGGACAACACAAAATGTTGATACGACCGACCCAAGCGCACAAAGTTAAAAAAGGTTTGCTGATTTTAACAGGACAACACAAAATGTTGATACGACCCAAGCACACAAAAGGTTAAAAAGGTTCCCGATTTTAACAGGACAACACAAAATGTTGATACGACCGACCCAAGCCCACAAAGTTAAAAAAAGGTTTGCTGATTTTAACAGGACAACACAAAATGTTGATACGACCCAAACACACAAAAGGTTAAAAAGGTTCGCTGATTTTAACAGGACAACACAAAACGTGCAGAATTTCGGCACAACCCCCTTTCCCAAGCAACGGTCTGACAGGTAAACGATGAAAACTGTCTTCTTATTCTGTTTCGGTTGTTGGTGCTGGCGTGTCTCCAAAAACTGAAGTCAGTGTTTTACAGTAAAGAGCTCCGTTGGTCCAAAAGTGGAGTAAGTAAGTAAATTGGTGTTTTACGCCCAACCAGAAGTGGAGGATCTGAAGTTGCAAGGCCAGTATCGACTGTAGGTTCATTCAACGGGCATGTGGCATCGGTCGATCTTGTTTTTATAACCATTTGCTTTTAGCATCAAAACGCCACTAGTTTAACCACACAAAACCAGACCCAAACACATAAAAGGTACAAAACAACGTTATTTATTTAGGACAAAACAAAATATGCGAATTCTCGGGGTGATCCCCTTTATCAAGCTAGAAAAACGACACTTAAACAACAGTTAAACGGTGAAGAGTGAGATGTAGAACCAGGAGATTTACCTGTTTTTGGTGGAGCTATGTTGTTTTCGTGTCCAGTGCTTGGAAGAAGGTTCACACAAAACCAAATCTAGCAACCACAGACGCCTGAGGTCGATTTGTTGTCGGGTCACTTTGACTACTAGGCTTGTTCTAAACAATCGTAAGCGGCCAGATCAAGTAACCCGTTGTTACTGAAATGAACCGCACTGGCTGCCTTTAAAGTTCCGCTGCGAATACAAGATAGCAGCTTTTGCGTACGTCACTTCTACGGTACCTTTCCGCCTTTCTTACCTTTCAGGTTCGCTTTGCACATCATGCATCCCTTGGTCCTCAAACGAGAAGCCTTTAAAATTCTGGAAGGTAATCTGAATTTGTGTGTTTGTGTGTGTGTGGGGGGGGGGGGGGGAGGGGGGGTGCGTGCGTGCGTGCGTAGGCACGTTTGGATCGAGCGCTGTTTTACTTTTAGTGTCATCGCCCTGTCTGTCTGGAATTCGCTGCCTGCCAATCTGGGAAAACCTCCACACCCTGTCCGAGTTCAAAATCATGCAGCTGAAGAGTTTCCCGTGTTTAGCCATGCTTTTTCACAAACCTAGCTAGACCATTCCTGTGATAATCGAACCTGTTATGTGCATGTCGACGTCACTGTGCGTGAATGGTGTGTGCTAGCAAAATCAACAAGCAAACGCTCTGGGTCTCATTCTGTTTGAGATTGTGGTGTGTGCTAACTGGTTGAGGTATTGTTTTGTTTTGCAAGACGATTTACGCCCTGTATTATAACTTGATTTTTATTGCCCGGTCAGCCATGACGGTACTACTAGGGAGAGGGTGGAGAATGTGTGTGTGGGCGGGGGGTGGGGGGGGGGGAGGGGGAGGGGGGCGCTCTGTCTCCACTGAAGTACGTGTACACAGAAGTACAAAAAAAAACGCTGGTCCTGTGACAGTCTCTCTAATGACAGTCTCTTCAATTATTCATCCAGTGTTACTTCATTTGGTGCATCATTATGTGCACCTTCGATCGAATTTGGCAAACCCACTTTGTCAACCCCACTGAAACACAAACATGTACGCACGAGAGAGAGAGAAAGAAAGAAAGAAAGAGAGAGGAGGGGGAGGGAAGGAGAAGAGAGAGAGGAGGGGAGGGAAGGAGAGAGAGGAGGGAGGAGAGAGAGGAGAGAGAGAGGAGGGGGAGGAAGGAGAGAGAGAGGGTGGGGGAGGGAAGGAGAGAGAGAGAGAGGGGGAGGGAGGAGAGAGAGAGAGGAGAGGAGGAGGGAGGGAGGGAGGAGGAGAGAGTTAGGAGGGGGGGAGGGAAGGAGAGAGTGAGAGGAGGGGGAGGGAAGGAGAGAGAGAGAGGGAGGGGAGGGAGGAGAGAGAGTGAGGGGGAGGGAAGGAGAGAGAGAGAGGAGGGGGAGGGAAGAGAGTGAGAGAGAGGAGGGGGGAGGAGGAGAGGAGTGAGTGAGGTGGGGGAGGGTGAGAGTGTGTGAGTGGGGTGGAGGGAGTTGTGAGTGGAGGTGGGTGAGGGAGGTGTGTGGTGGGTGGTGTGTGGTGGGAGGGTGGTGTGGTGTGTGTGGGTGGTTGGTGTGTGTTGGTGGGGGTGGTTGGTGTGTGTGTGTGGTTGGTGTTTGTGTGTGTGTGGTTGGTGTGTGGTGGGTTGTTGGTGTGTGTGTGTGAGTGGAGTGTGATGGTGGGGGGAGGGAAGGAGAGAGAGAGAGAGAGTGATGGGAGAGAGAGTGAGAGAGAGTTGTGGTTGGGGGTGGTTGGTGGTGTGTGAGGGGTAGGGGGAGGTAGTGAGGGGGGGAGGAGTGAGAGAGTGAGTGAGTGGGGAAGGAGAGGAGAGAGAGAGGTGGGGGAGGGAGGAGAGAGAGTGAGAGAGAGGAGGGGAAGGAGAGAGAGGGGAGGAGAGAGAGAGAGAGGAGGGGGAGGAGGAGAGAGAGAGATTTTTGTTGCATCAGCGTGGACAAAAGTCAAAATCAGGAGCATAGTCGCTTGCGCTAGCAAAACACACAAGCAAACGTTCTGGGATACGTTTTGCAAGACGATTTGCACTGTGTGGTGATCGCTGGAGCGTTTGCAAGGAGTATTTTGTCTGTCAATGTTGAATCCCCCAAGCACTGATCTCGAATTGTAACGGTTTCCAGCTTTTCTATCTGTTCATCTTCATATAGCTAGAGTCACAAGACAAGCCGCGGAAGTGGTCAGTTCCATTTGACACTATTCGCCACAAGCGCCACTTTTTATATCTGAAGAGGATTGGGACAAAATGAAGTTGAATGAACCAGAAAGGCAGGACTAAAAGGCACAGTTAATTTCTGAGTCATCATACAAATTTAACTTATAAATCTAGGCCGCTAGGCTGCGTTCTGACCTACAATCCTTTCTCTTTTTCTTTTTTCTTTTTAAGGGGGAGAGGGGTAGAGGCTGTGATAGTTCTGGATTCTCAGAACCTTAATTTTTGCATCCGCGGTACCCCGCTGCGGGTAACAGGCCTCGTACAATTCATTTTTTTTAGCCTGTGGCTCTCAGCCCTTTGGTCCATGGACCTGCATTATATACATGCAAATCCTTGCATTAGTCCATGGACCTGCATAATTATACATTCAAGTCCTTGCCTTGGTCCATGGACTACATATACATGCTAGTCCTTCTTTTGGTCGTGGACCTACATACACAT
>OY757547.1:9308863-9349681 GCA_963584105.1 Alviniconcha strummeri
GAATTCTTCTCCGCATACTCAACGATCCAGGCAGGATACACTATACTGAACACAGTAATCCCGTATTTTGACATGGCACTGACTTACATAAGTTACAATGAAGAACCACCAAACTAAGTATGGAAGCAAAAGGATCAGCAGTTCACAAGATCTAGTAGAAACGGTCATATCTGGTACACATGAGCCATTATATATATGTGACCACGACATTAACAATAGCCAAGCAATCTTTTCACACGACACTGCCGGTCCGGCTCATGATTGCTAGAGTTTTAACCAGTCAGAAGTGATCATCTGGACAAACATTTAACAACGCTTTGAACCTTCACTGTTACTTTGACCTTGAACACAGCAATCCAATCCTTTCACAATACACTTCGGCTTATCACGTGCCACCAGTCTAAGTCTGGTTGCAAAAAGGACCAACATTTCAAAAGATGAAACAGAGAGCCATATTTCAATTACGTGAGCCCTGATTGTGAACTTGACAATGAAAATAGCAACCCAATTCTTTTCCATGACACTTTTCGTGACCTGATTGTCTCCCCCCCCCCCCTCCCCCACACACACACCACCACCACCACCACATTAACTTCGCTTAATATAATAATAAAAAATTAACTTGAGACACACCTTGACACTTGGCAGTCCCTCTGCTACCAGGAGAGTGTTCAATTTTAGCTATGCACCGCCGACACACAATTCCATCTTGGTAGTCCTCATTCTCTTCTCTGTCGCGGACTAAATCTAAGCATCCTTGCATCTGCTGGCCGTTAAGACTTGCAAACGTGGACCCAGTGCCAGCGTGAACGACTTCCCCACACACTATACACCGCCTTCCTTGCTGGCCCGACGGCCTCTGGTCCTCTTCGTCTCCTCCCCTCTTTTTTTCCTGTGTCTTCGGACCATTTTCACTTTGTCCTCTCTCTGCTTTGTCCATCCTGCTGTTTGATACAAAGACTGTACCGAGCGGATAAACTGAAACTGAACTCGCGATGCAGCGACGATGCAGGCAAGCACTGAGCTAGAAAATCGGAGGGAGCAAGACAGCCCGTCGGCACTGTAACAGTGTTCCAATGTCCCTGGCATGCGCTGTGGTGCTTTATCAGTAATGGTTTCGAGAACATGACGTCACGCGCTGTATTGCGGGATTGGGCGGCCATGTTGCAAGCGCTTTTGGGCGGTTCAGGTGGGGTTGTTACTTGACTTTTGCCCGGCATCGCCTGCATATAAATAGCGGGCCGGGAAATTTGAAGCAAACGGTTACAGTTTGTCCCTAATATGTCAACCCGACATCCGAGGACATGAAGCCCCACATCATCATCATCATCATCATTTGAAGCAAATTCTCAACGTATGACATGGTCACATCGCTGCTGGTTTATCACAAATATCTGGAAATCAGACCATCGCCGGCTTAAATATGATGCTTGGCACAAACATTAAATTCATTCTCAGCTTTCTATCTGCTAAATCATTGTCAGTGGTGATGAAAGTGAATTTTGTCTTATTTCGAGACGCAAAAGCTTGAGTCGTCTCTGTGCCTGTATGTGTGTGTGTGTGTGTGTGTGTGTGTGTGATGCTGTCGTACCCTTGCTTTTATATCTCCGGAAAACATTTTGGATTCTCTTTAAAAAAAAAAAAAAAATCAGATCCAGTGGTGAAACTCATGACGTGAGCATTAAAATCTCATGGATGGTAATATATTTGTTTTAATTAATTAGTCTATTTAGATACTTCCAACTTATATCAATACCCAGTTTTCTCTCATCGTGCGTGCGTGCGTGCGTGCGTGCGTGCGTGTGTGTGTGTGTGTGTGTGTGTGTGTGTGTGTGTGTGTGCAGATCAATGTACTGTAATAATGTATACAGTATATTTTAATCATAATGGTTTGAATTCATTGCGTTGTTGTTGGGTTTTTTGTTTGTTTGTTTGCTTTGTTGTTATTGATTTTTGCTTCAGATAATACAAGTTTATAAATGTAAATTATACTAGTATAGTAGTAAGACTGTCACACTGTGCTGTACATGTGTATAGAATATTGTGTTTAGCACTGTATCATAATTCATATGAGCACTGAGGGTACTAAGAGCATATTATAATCATATAAGTGTGCATTATTAGTAGTATAAAAACGAGAAGACTTTTTTGTTTTGTTTAACAGGTTATTTAAATGCCTTGTCATTGATTGATTATTCTTTTTCTTTTTTTAAAGTAAACAAAAGCAATGAAAACAACTTTATTCCAGTATGGCAAAAGCGTACATGTGTTCACATTGACTTATTTTATGGGCCAAAACTTGATCAGGTGGACCAGTGCTATTTTCACTGACCTCTCATGAAAACTGCTCAGTGAATCAAAATTACACTGGTTACTATTAGTACTGTTACAAATAATGCATGTGCTGTGTCACTGCATTGTCTGTATGTGCACACAGTTTCAAGTGGTTGTATTATGTTGTTCAAAACTTATGATCTCATAAAATTTATCATTGGGTGGGGATAGCTCAGTGGTTAGAGTGCTGGACTCATAATCAAAAGGTAGCAGGTATGAGTCCCAGCAATAGCAGCAGAATTTTCTTCTCTGTGGTCAATTTTCTGTATTGACTCTTATTTTGGTATCTGTTCCACCCCTGTATTATTGCAGTGGCATGTAAAACTAAAAGATCCCAGTCATTTGACTAAAAGTGCAGGTGTCAAGTTACAGCTAAACATGAAGTGGCATGCTATGGTGCACGGTTGTATGGTATACACACAACATGCCAAGATGGCAGCAGTTTTACGTGGCATCAACCATGTATAATGTAACAACCAAACAGTGCTGTAAGTACACTACTTCAGTAGATATTCAAAATTGCGCTATAAAAAGCTAGTCATTCATTTAGAATCACATGTGACATGAGCACAGTGAGTCTGCTTGAGAGCAGAGAATAGTGATATGTAAAAGCCACTAACACACCAATGAACACTGCTAATTTTTCTACCCAAAGTGGGACAGGTTTTTCACAGTTAGTTTCCCTGGTAATTTGTGTCAACAAGAAGCAATAAAGCTGTAAAGTAACTGTTGTGTCTGGTAAGTGGTAGTATAGCAAGTGGTTGTAATGCATGGGAAGAAAAACAATCCTCAGTGCAAAGCACTATTTAGTATTGCACTACACTTTCCAAAACATAATACATTCATGACCTGTAATCCCTTCTAGCTCTACCTTATGGATCAGCAGTGTTTTCCATCAGGTTAGGATTTTTTCAGGCACAGTATTTTTTCTTTTCACTAGCATGGATATTTTGATATGGGGTCACAATGGGGGTTTATAAAAGTCTTTTTAACTTCAAGTTAAAAGATTTGTCTTTGAAATTAAAGTTTATATAGGTTTGATATTAACATATATTGCAACTGTCATGGCAAACTGTAGGCTTTGTCATACATACCTGAGTGCATGGTCAGGTTAGTCTGAGGGTGTGAGGTTATCAACTTTATTAGTTTGCAAAACTTCATGTGCTGGCCACAAAAACAGTGTTAAAAGTGTTAGATGACAACTGGTCATTTTGTTAAAAGATGCTTGCACATTGCAAAAATCTTATCCATAAGGTGCAGATGTCAAGCCATGACTGATGCATGTGGTGGCTGCTTACGGTCTTTTCCTCCAGCAAAAAAGCCCACCTTCTACACAGTTTCACTCAAACAGAATACAAAATAACATACATACATAATATTCACATCTAGTAGAATCGTTTGCTTTTAAGCAAGCCTGAGACCCATCCGACCAGTCGGTCCACATTGCCAGTTACACACACAGTACATAAATGCACATCATTCTTACACAAATTTGGACAGTGCAACTCACTGCATCTTCCAGTGAAGTCCTATCCTCCTGGGACCATGTCCTCCAGCAAAAGCCTGCCATCCAGGGAAGGCTGACCCTGCAGTGACAGAATCCAGAATACCATCTATGAGCAACAGTGAAATCTCCATTTTAACTGCATGCAACATTACAATACATAAATATCTACATATAGTGAAACAAAGCTCCCCTTTGTGTGAATATGTGGCACAGGCACCCCCCAAAATCAACTCACACTTCTCAGTAACATACACACACACATCATTCTTAACACTCCAGGGACCCTCTTCAGCAGAAGACTGCCTACAGCAAACTCCTGCTGTCCTGGGAATTCTTGTGTCCAGTGAAGTCCTGCCATTCAACAAAGCCTTTGCTCTTCAGTGACAGAATACCGTCTATGAACAGCATAGTAATTTGCCTTTCAGCTGCATACAGAATTACAACACAATACATAAATATCCATACACAGCAACCCAAAAGTTAGTAGTTAGTAATTCAATTTAACATCTTGTCAAATATGCATATGTTTGAAAAGATGTTAAATATTCACATTATATGTCCATGTATAATGGCAAAGATCAGGGACATATGGCAGCAAGCGGCACACTTGCCAGATACATACACATATCACAAGTATGCACAACCCCATCATTCATGCACAAATTAGGAGATGTCTGGCTCTCCAAGTCCTCTGGCAAGGTCCTTTAATCCAGGAACCACATCCTCC
Source organism: Alviniconcha strummeri (assembly GCA_963584105.1). Classification (NCBI taxonomy): domain Eukaryota; kingdom Metazoa; phylum Mollusca; class Gastropoda; family Provannidae; genus Alviniconcha; species Alviniconcha strummeri. The sequence continues at coordinate 9,313,432 of OY757547.1, forward strand.
AGCAATGCCTTCCAGGGAAGGCCTGCTGTATAGCCCTGCTCTCCTGTGACAGAAAACAGAATACAGTCTATGAATAACAGAAATTTGCCCTTCGGCTGCATACAAAATAACAACTACACAATACATAAATATTCACACATAGCAAAATAAGTGTCTGTGGGGCATGCACCCCACCCCAAATCAGTCCACACTGCCAGTTACACACAAGCACATGCACACACAACTCCACCAGTCTTACACAAAGCAAGAGGTGTACAGCTCGCTGCATCCTCCAGCAAAAGGCCCTTATTCCAGCAGACTCTTGCCACCCTTTAAGCCCTGCCCTGTCCTCCATGAAGGCCTGCCCTTCTGCAATGGCTTGCCCTCCAGTGACCCTGTCCTCCACGAAGGCCTGCCCTTCTGCAATGGCTTGCCCTCCAGTGACCCTGTCCTCCAGAGAAGTCCTGTGATCCAGTGACAGAACAAAGAATACACTTTCCTTTTATGCAAGTCTCGGGGGGGGGGGGGGGGTCTTTCCTTTTATGCAAGTCTGGGGGGGTCTTTACTTTTATGCAAGTCTGCAGGGCACCTCCCCACCCCCCTAATCCATTTTTTTGTCCATGCTGCCAGTTACGCACACAGCACCATAATTCTTACCCAAATGAAGAGATGTACAGCTCACTGTGTACTCCAGAGAAGTCCTGTCCTCCACGAAAGTCTGCCATCCAGGGAAGTCCTCCCATCCAGTGAAGCCCTGTCATCCACTGACACAATACAGAACACTTATGAATAATGGAAATGCCTTTCAACTGCACATAAAATACACGTAAATATCCAGTTTATTTGTCCTCTTAGCACACACATTCTGCAAAGGCAGTCTACACTGCCAGTTACAGCATGTACACGTACATAGCCATCACTCTTGCACAAATTAGGAGATGTGTATCTCACTGCATACTCCAGCAAAGTTCTTTCACCCAGTGACCATGTCCTCCAACAAAAGCCCGTTCTCCTGCAAAGTTCTGCCCTCAAAGGACATCCTGCCATCCTGTGACAGAATAATCTGTATGAACAACACAGATATGCCGTTTGGCTGCATGCAAAATAAATATAATAAATATCCACAAACAGCAAAACAAAGCTGCCTTTGAAGCAAGTCTGTGGGGCATGCACACCCCAAAGTCAGTCCATGCACACGCTGCAGTTACACAGCACATATACAGTAAATACACGCAACTCCATCATTCTTACACAAAGAGATGTACAGCTCACTGCATCCTCCAGCAAAGTCCTGCCTTCCATGGACGCTGTCCGAGTCCAGCAGAAGACCCATCCTCCAGCAAACTCCTGCCATCCTTCGAAGTCCTGCCCCGTTTTCCATGAAAGCCTGCCCTCCAGTGACCCTGCTGGAGTCCTGTCTTCCGCAGCAGTGCTGCCCTCCAGTGACAGAATATAAAACACGGTCTATGAACAACAGATGCTTGCCTTTTGACTGCACACAAAATGGCATGTAAGTCTCCACATACAGTAAAAAAAGTTTCCTTCTAAGCAAACCTGTGGAGCACACACATCCCCCCAAAACCAGGCCACACTGCCAGTTACGCACAGCATGTACATATCCATCCTTCTTACACAAATAAGATGTATATCTCTGCATACTCTAGCAAAGTTCTTTCACCCCGAGACCATGTCCTCCAACAAAGGCCCATCCTCCTGCAAAGTTCTGCCCTCAAAGGAAGTCCTGCTCTCCTGTCCTAATACATAAATATCCAGACATATTATGTTTCCATTTAAGCAAGTCTGCCCCCACCCCAAAAAAATAAATAAAAAATATATATATAAAAATCACACTGCCAGTTACACACACAGCACATGCATGCACAACTCCATCACTCTTATGCAAACAGATGTATAGCTCACTGCATCCTCCAGTGAAGTCCTGCCCTCCAAGGACGTTGTCCTCCAGAAAAAGACCTGTCCTCCAGCATCTGATGAAGTCCTGCCCTACAATGACACAATACAGAGTTCTGTCTATGCATAACAGAACTTTCAACTGCACACAAAATGACATTAAACATAAATATCCACATGTTCTTTAACAGTGGGGATGTGGGGGGAAAGTAGACACAGAACACATCAGCCAAGGTTCCCCTCTTTATTTACACATGGACCAACCTAGAATTTCACCAGAGAAAATATTATACATACAAATAAACAATGACATAATACAAGCTGTCAAAAATAATAGTAACAAGTTTCTTGACCCAAAAATACACAATCAGTAGTAGCCGCAAACAGGAGCCAGCTCAGCAAACACCTTGCTATGCACGTAACAAAAAAACAGCGACCAGACCAAAAGTGCTCACACCAATTATTGGTTCACAGTGTACTATCAACAACAGTGCCAACAACAAAAGAACAAACACAAAAATAGAGCTGCATTACTGAAGTAAAATACTGATAATGATCATTATGGTTTTGTTCTGGAACAATACAAAAGAATAAGTCGGCAAAAAAATTAACTACACACACACACACACAATCACAATACACCTCCAGACCTGTCCTCCAGAGGAGTCCTGCGATCCAGTGACAGAATCCAGAACAGTGTCTATGAATAACACAGAAATTTGCTTAACATAATAGGTGAATATCCATGTCCAGTAAAACAAAGTTTCCTTTTAAGCATATCTCCTCCCCACCCCTAATGAACCCATGCTGTTGGTAAGACACACAGCACACGCATGCACAACCCTATCATCCTTACACAAATTACAAGATGTACAACTCACCGTGTACCGCAGTGAAGTCCTGTCCTCAAGGGACCCTGTCCTCCAGTATCATCATAGTTCAGGAGCTGTGTGAGAGTCGAGGTGAACGTCCTGGGCTGTCCGTCCTAACGAGCCTTCTGATTTCCGTGGACGTAAAGATTTATTGAACCGTGCTTCGGCATTAGTCACAACTTGTCCCTAATATGTCAACTGACATCTGAGGACATTAAACATCAACTCATCATCACCGTTCTTGGCTGCTTTTACTTCTGGTGCGTACTTTCTTCACGCAATGGAAGGCGGTGACAGCGAATTTGTGAATTTTATGCTGTCAACTTTAAAAGCCTTTTTGGAGGCCCGTAGTCAGAATGCCTCTGACAACAAGCAATATCTTGTTGCTCGTGCTGTAGGATGCCCCAAAATGCATTTTTTTCCCACGAACTCGCGATCTTCTGCCGGGGTCAGCCAAAAATCGACACTGAGAAACTGAGACACTTTTGTTCACCCTTCATTCTTACAGCGTGTTTCTGATCATCACAAATATGAAGTTAGGTTTTGTTTGCCTCCAAAAAAGTCCAGTTAACATATTTGTGACAGCTTAAATCAACAGGGAATGATTTAAATCTTTACCGTTTAATGGCAGACACCAAGCAAAATCAGCATCATGGTTAAACAAAAGAGCAAGCAGGCAATCCAAAGCAAGAAAGTACTTCGAGGACAAATGTACATCGATGGAGGACTGTGTTCGAAGGTGATGTTGGTCCTCCTACTCCTAGTCGCAGTGACCGATACACTTCGCCTCTTTGATGTTACTTGTAAGCAAGTAAACATCAATAGTTCCCAGTGGTAGGGTTTTTACTCGCGAAAGCTCAGTCCCCTGTCTAAATGCACACCGTTTTAGTCGCATATGACATGTTTGTACCGCAGTTGAAAGCAGCTTCTCCCGAGGTCTTTTTAATTGTTTCAGTCACAATTTCTTGCTGCGGGAAGTGAGTGGGAGCTGGCGAGTGATTGGGGGAAGCAGGAAGCGGGAGACTTGTAATGGTATAGCCCTATTTCACACTTAGCCTCTGCTCCCTTACTGCCCTACAGTCTGGAACTGGACGCTCCCACCCCAACACATAAACAACCTGATAGCAGCTTCCAGACTGACATGAGTGTGGTCAGTAGTGACGATGCCCCAGAGCCACTCCCTTCCCCCCTTCCCCTCTCTTCACTGTTTCTCACACACTGGCCTGCCACTTGCTCTTTGTTCCTGCTACCCATCCCACGTTCCTCTGTCCTCTGTGCTAGTTGTTATATGTCTATGTCTCTAGTAATAAAGAACGCTTTGTGACTCAGCCATGTGTTAGTGTATTGGATAAAAGAGAACCCCAACATTATTGTGATCAACACAAACAACATAACAATACATGGTGGCAGCAGGGTTCTGATACATAACTAGTTGCGTGTGCTGTGGTGTGACAACACTTCAGTGACAGTGACAGTGACTCTGAGGCCTGGAACGGCACATCTCCACTGCGATTCACTTGCGGATTACCTGATTGTGACTGTCTGAGAGTATCACACTCTTCACCTCCATCGTCACATCCGGTAAGTGGTATCGTTTTCCATTTTTTTGGCAACCACACACTCACACGCCAGCATGGCTGACAGCACACTGCCTCGACCTACAATGGACTGGTCAGCATCCGACCGCGCCCAAGCATTGCATGACTTTCAGCAACTGTGCAAGATGTGGTTTACAGTCAGATGCAGATGCACTCCAGATGCCCTCCAACATAACTACCCATAAGATGCCCTCCAGATGCCCTCCAACATAACTACATCATGCTGTGGCTAGGAAGTGAAGGGCTCAGACTGTTGAACTCATGGAGTTTGACGGCCGACCAGCTCCAAGATCCCAAGAACATCTGGGACAGGCTGGTTCTCTTAGAACCCAGCCAGAACTTCCGCATCCACCGTCTGGAAATGCAACGTCTAAGCCAAAAACAAGGGGAATTAGTGGAAGATTTCTACATCCGCATAAAGACGCAAGCGCTGAAATGCAAATACGCGTCGGAAGACATCACACAAGAGAGAATCCTAGAACAATTCATAGCAGGAACGGCCATCCCAAAAGTCCAGCGGGAGCTCCTATCAAAGGATGATACCCTCACTCTAGCACAAGCATTAGACATCGCAAAGGCACATGAGGCGAGCATCAAGCACATGAAGCAGATACAAGACCTACCACCCACACCAGCAACATCAACCATTGATGCGGTCAGCAACAACAGGAGCCACAAGCAGTGTGGAAACTGTGGCGGCACTCATGCCCCACGCAAGTGCCCGGCATACGGTACAACGTGCTCCCGGTGCCACAAAAAGAATCACTGGCGCCAGGTATGCCGCTCGGGCAGCAGCGGCATAACCAACACCGGAGGAGGACAGGCAGCGCATGCCAAAGCTTCAACGAAGCCAACGAAGAGGCATGGATGGTCACCCTGCCGCCCCGGACATCGCCGCCAGGCAATTCACACCGTCACCGACGACAGCGATGATGATGTTGCCAGCGGACTGGAATGCCTTGAATTCTCGTCCATCGAGAAGAACAGCGGTGACAACCGTGACGAACTTTACGCCAGTCTGGACATCCAGTACAAGCGCCCGGCGTCCCTGAGAGTCAGTAAAGGTCGACACAGGAGCACAAGGAAACAATCCCCCGCTCCGTATATTCCGCCGAATGTTCCCCGAAAAACTGGCCCCCAACGGATATCCAGCAGAGGGAACTACGAAGAAAAGACAAACCATGCTGCAGGCGTACAACGGCACCACAATAAAGCAGCATGGTGTCATCACCCTCTCTTGCAAACACAAGGACACTGAGTGGCATAGCTCTGATTTCTTTGTCACGGAATCGGAGGGACCGGCGATCCTGGGACTGCCGAGCAGCAGGCAGCTGCGACTGGTGACAATTAATACACTGCATGGTTCAGACGGCAACGACACCAGCTACCCAGCCAATCCACGACGCCATGGACCTTAAGCGTCTATATCCAGACAGATTCAGCGGAATCGGGGACTTCGAAGGAGAGCTTCACATCACTCTCCGGGAAGACGCCCAACCAGTGGTACAGCCCCCACGAAAATACCCCATCCAACTCCTGGAGGAAATCAGAACAGAACTGGAGAAAATGGAGGACCTTGGAGTTATCACCTCCATCACAGAGCCAACAGATTGGGTCAATGCTCTTGCCTTCAGCAGAAAGGCCAGCGGCGGTCTACGAGTTTGTCTTGACCCGAGATCACTGAACCAGTGCATCAAGAGGACGCACCACAAGACCCCCACACTGGAGGAGATCACCAATCGCCTCAGCGGCTCCAAGGTGTTCAGCAAGCTGGATGCGAAGCATGGCTACTGGTCAATCAAGCTCGACGAAGAGTCATCGAAGCTCACGACTTTCAACAGCCCCATTGGACGCTTCAGGTTCAAGAGGCTTCCCTTCGGACTGAACGTCTCACAGGATGCATTCCAGCAGTGCATGGATCAGATCCTCAGTCAGTGCCCAGGCACCATCGGGATCACCGACGACGTCATCGTCCACGGCAAGGATGACAAAGACCATGACAGAAATCTCCACCACCTTATGAAAGTTGCCCAGAAATGTGGACTTGTTTTCAACGCTGCGAAATGTTTCATCAAGACACCGCAGATCAAGTTCTTTGGAATGGTTTACGACGCTAATGGCGTGCACCCTGACCCGGAAAAGTGCGCTGAAATCCAAGCGATCCCCGCTCCAAAGAATGTCACAGAAATTCAGCAGTTTCTCGGCATAATCCAGGTCATGGCTCCATTCATCTCCAAACTTGCAGACCAAACTGCCCCTCTGAGAGCTCTGACCAAGAAGGACGTGCCATTTGAGTGGAACAGCTCCCTGCAGAAGGTTTTCGAGAACGTCAAAGCCTCCATCTGCAAGGACATTGCTCTCACGTACTTCGACGTCACCAAACCAACCACCATCCAGGTAGACGCATCAAAGATTGGAATCGGCGCAGCCCTTCTCCAAAACGGACGACCGATAGCCTTTGCCAGCAAAGCCATGACAGAGACCGAGCAGCGGTATGCCAACATCGAACGCGAACTCCTGGCTGTCGTTTTCGGCTGTGAACGCTTCCACACATACGTCTACGGAAAACCCTTTGTGGTTGAGACTGACCACAAACCCCTGGAGATGATCCACAAGAAAAGCCTTGCCAGCACTCCCCCACGTCTACAGCGGATGTTGCTGCATCTACAGCACTATGACGTCAGCATCAAATACCGTCCTGGCAAAGAGATGGTACTCGCGGATAGCCTCTCGCGCCTCAGTCCCATCCCTGACAAAGAGATTCACCTTGAACAATCAATATACGCAGTTCAGTTCACTCATGACAAACTGCAGCAGCTGAAGCTTGAGTCAGAATCTGACCCAGAGGTCACTGCAATAAGGAACATCATCATTGATGGTTGGCCAGACAGCGCCAAACAACTGCCCAAAAATCTGCGAGAATTTTGGTCATGTAAGGATGAGCTTTCAGTAGAAGATGGACTGGTACTGAAAGGAGAGCGAGTGCTGATTCCTACTACCATGAGGAGCTACATTCTGCAAAACATCCACGCAGGACACCAAGGAATGGAGAAGTGCAAGCTACGTGCCAAGACGTGCGTGTACTGGAAAGGCATCAACGCGGACATTGAGCGTACCGTGAAGACGTGCTCAGTATGCCAGACCAACCAGAGCAGTCAGCAGGCAGAGACACTCCTCCCACATGACATTCCAGACGGTCCGTGGCAAGTGCTAGCCACAGACATCTTCCACCTTGATGGGAATGACTACGTCATTGTTGCTGACTACTACTCAAAGATGCCCTTTGTTCGACGTCTGACCTCCAACTCCACCAGCGCCACGGTCATCTCAGTTCTGAAGCAGCTATTTGGAGAGCATGGGATACCACACAAACTGCTATCTGACAATGGACCGCAGTACGACTGCGTAGAGTTCAGGACATTTGCAGCAGACTGGGGATTCAAGCACGTCACAAGCTCACCCAGATACCCCCAGTCCAACGGACTTGCCGAACGCATGGTCCAGACTGTCAAGAAAACCATGCTCAAGGCAAGGCAGAGCAGCACTGATCCAGACCTCTCTCTGCTGTGCCTACGCACCACCCCCATCGACAACAACCTCCCCTCCCCTGCCGAACACCTATACTCCCGGCAGCTCAGATCCAACCTCCCTCTCCTCTCCTCCCACAGTGACACCCCAAGATACAGCTGTCCACAAGAACCTGCAAGCCCGCCAGCGGACGCAGAAGAAGTACCATGACCGGCGCGCCCGCGACCTTCCACCATTCCACACTGGCCAACATGTCCGCCTGCAGGAAGCCAACGGGACCTGGACACCAGCCACTGTTGTCGAGAAGAGGCCCGAACCGCGTTCGTACACCGTTCGCACTCCAAATGGTGGTCTCTACCGTCGTAATCGTCGCCAGCTCCGGGACTTCACAGCACCACCCAAACATATCACATGGGCAGACCAGACCAGCCCCGACAACAACCGCACATCCTCACCGGACCAGCAACAACAGATAAACATGCCAGCGACAACAGCTCCACCGCCAAAAGCAGACAGCTTCACCCCTAGTGGCCAGACCAGCGACAAGCGTGCGCCAGCGCAGACGCCTCTACGATGTTCCAGCAGACACACAAAACCACCTCAAAGACTGATCGAAAGCATGTAGGATTCAGAAGATCAAGCAAGAAAGAGGGAGGAAGAACATGCATCAAGACAAAGAAGAAAGAAGAGAAAAATGAAGATTTGACAAACATACAAAAATGCACCCACGGAACTGTTTTGCATGTGTCTCCAATACAATAGAATATATATATATATATCAGTAGCATTTATGCACATATGTACTCCTGTTGAATTCATATATAATGTTTTCTTATTGGACCCCTAATTATTTACAACGAAGGAACTGTCTCCTGACTCAGTGACTGCAACACTTAGCAATACCAAGGTGTTAAAAGAAACAGTATTTTGTACTCTGGAGAAATTCATCAATCAAAAGAAACTGTATATTTTATAGTACCTTAGACCAATAATCTTCACACATGTATCCAATTTTTTAAGTAGCCTATAGAGTATACTGATTGTTAAAACTTTGTTGATTATTAGTCTATTCTTTTCCTTTACCAAAGAGAGAGGATGTAATGGTATAGCCCTATTTCACACTTATCCTCTGCTCCCTTACTGCCCTACAGTTTGGAACTGGACGCTCCCACCCCAACACATAAACAACCTGATAGCAGCTTCCAGACTGACATGAGTGTGGTCAGTAGTGACGATGCCCCAGAGCCACTCCCTTCCCCCCTTCCCCTCTCTTCACTGTTTTTCACACACTGGCCTGCCACTTGCTCTTTGTTCCTGCTACCCATCACACGTTCCTCTGTCCTCTGTGCTAGTTGTTATATGTCTATGTCTCTAGTAATAAAGAATGCTTTGTGACTCAGCCATGTGTTAGTGTATTGGATAAAAGAGAACCCCAACATTATTGTGATCAACACAAACAACATAACAATACAAGACTGACTTGTTGGGGGGGGGGGGGGGGGGGGGGAAGAATTTATGTGTGTCCTAGTTTTAAACTTCAGTCTCTTCAGTCGTACTTGGGTTGTCCCTCTACTACTTTCATTGGCACCGTTTACACTGCGGCTGGCCACTGTGCAAAACTGATTGCTAGCTGCCTTAGAAATGGCTTCTTTATACTTCATATTATATATATATTATTCGCTCCAGCTGTCAGAAGGTCTGCCCTACCCCCATCTAATGACGCAAGGGATCACGTGATATAAATCAGGTACTTTGATTGGTTGTCTGCCGCTCTGCAAAGAAGCCAATGAGTGATGACAGTACACAGAGCGGCTGTGCGAATAAGAAGCGTCAGACAAATTATTCGCACAGCAGCGGTGCCGGCGAATGGTTCAGTGGTTATGTGGTACCTAAAAATAAAATAAAAAAATAAAAAACACTCGGTGATAGGCCTATGTAAAAACAGTTCAGATCGCCTCTGTGATTGGTTATATTTATGCTGTTGTTCTTCCTTGTCAGCACATTCTTGTCATTTTTTTGTTTCATTTTTAAGAATGACCCCTCTCAATGACTTTGATATAAAAAGAAAGAAGATTCAATGCGCACACCACACTCGTAGCTAAGGGCAATGGGACTGAGGAAAAGGTTTCGGAAAGAGGTTTTCAAGGAAGATTTGAAAGAACTGACAGGTACCATGGCAGACAGGAACAGGGAGTTGGTTCCAGGTAGTTGGAGCTTGGTAAAGAGAAAGTGCACTCACCACTGTGGTGTCTGATGTATGGGGTCACAGCTACTGTTTCGGGTCACTGAAATAAGATATATCTACATAGGTAGCCTGGCAGTCAAAAGAGACATCAGAGAAAAGGACAGTAGACTCTGCTTATAGTCAGCTCGAGAAGGAAGACAATTTTGTGCACTATGTCCAGTGTTTACTTTATCCGAGAAATCAACACACAAGGGAGTTAATTAGCGCTCGAAAAACGTAACGCAAGGACAACAACAAAGACCCAAGTTGCCTATGGTAACTCTCAACTGGCATACGTGTAAATACAAGGTATGTAAACTCCACCAGAGGTACATCCTTTTTTCTTTATCCGAGGAATAAGATGAGTTTATTTTTAATTTTCATGTACCATCTTGTTGTTTGGCGTTTCTGCTGCTCTGCCATATGAAAATGCTAACTTTCTATTCAGTTTTCATCTGAGTTTTTTTAAATCAGAGTTCTGTGAGTAAGGGTCAGCAGTGGGGCCGGCTGCACACAATTACAACTCTCCTAGCTGATGCGTTTCACACACCACAGAGAACAGTTATTACTTATGCTTTTTTTGTTTTGTTTTTGTTCTGCAAACAGTATACATCACCACATAAATTATTTTATATGAATCAAAAAACAAAACAAACACTCTCAGACATATTCCTCAGCAGTGTGCCAAATCATGTGTGTTCGAATAAATGAATCAATCCTGTTTTGTTTTTTGGTCAAACATATATATATATTCTTTTGAAGTTGTATTTACTCAGAACTGAAATTTGAAAATGTTACCAAGGTTGCTGATGACTGGTAGTTTCTTCTATTTGAAAATAAAGAGTGAAAACTTTGCCGTGTGTGTGTGCGCTTGTGGGTGTATGCGTGCATGTGTGCTTGTGTAATTTTAGGTATTCAAATTTTTTAGGATGTAGTATGTTCAAACGTTCTTAAAGGAGCATTGGTGTGTCACCTACATCTATTGAAGCGACTGTTTTGTAGACCACACACACACACACACACACACACACACACACACACACACACACACACACACACACACACACAGGCATCCACACTCACACAGACACAAATTACACACATGCATTCACTCTGACACATCAGACAAACAGATGACACAAAACACTTCCCAGTTTCAACATCTCCATCCAGAAATCCATTAACTTATTCATTAAAAGGCAGCAAAATCAACAGATAAGTGAGTTAATTAGCGCTCGAAATATGTGACACAAGTACAACAAAGATGCACGTTGCCTACAGTAACTGTCATGTAGCATGCGTGTAAATACAAGGTACATGAACTCCACCAGCGGTACATCCTCAAAAAAGGATGCCCCTGCAGCGGCATATATATATACACCCTACATTTCAGGCACACTCAGTGACACAGGTGTGCACAGTCATAAGACAGAACCAATCAAACACAGCAGACAAAGAATCCCACACTGATCACCAACAGCCAGACCTTTTCCTCAGAACAAGAAACATGCCGATTGTTGACAGCTGTTTATGTCCTCAGAATCAACCCATTCATCTTTGGGTTTGACATAATTATTGTTCACATACATTTGAACAGAGCACCGCAGTGTGGAGTGGTAGCCATTATATAATTTATAAAGTTATCACCTCGCTTAAGACTACAACCCACTTTCAACCATGTGAGCAGACTGAGCAAAACAAATATTTCCAAAAATGCTATTGCACAATGCTTGTTTTCTAGAGGAAACCAAACAAACTACATTTTCAACATAAATAAATAGAGAGAGAGAGAGAAGAAAAGAAACAAAACAAAAAATAAGACGAAGATCTGCTGCTTTAACACTGACAAAATGCATCACCAGAGCAATGCAGCAACACATACTGCTTTAACACTGACATGACAAAATGCATCACCAAAGCATATATTTTTCTTAATCTGGTGTCAATAAATTAGACAGAATGGTCAATGATACCAGCATGTCCTAGCCTTATGTGCTCTTTTAACAGGGGTAGTACTTAAGGGATTAACTCTTTGAAAATATGTGTTTGATGTTTGCATACACATGTTTTGTTTTATTTTTACAAACTAAATGGTTTTGCAGATTCACAACAAAATACATATGAGAAGAGTTTTGAAATGTGCATTTGCTTGACCTGAACTGACTGTCTTGAGGTGACATTAAAATCCAATTACTAATTAACACACTAACTTTATACAAGTTTTGTTCCTATACAGACACAATGGGGTAGTACTTAAGAAATTAACTCTTTGAAAATTTGTCTTTGATGTTTGCATACACATGTTTTATTTTATTTTTACAAACTGAATGGATTTCGGATTCATGACAAAATCTTTATATTTACATATGAGAAGAGTTTTGAAACGTGCATTTGCTTGACCTGAACTGACTGTCCTGAGATGACCCTGTGTGGTTAACAGGACATTAAAATCCAATTACTAATTAACTCACTAACTTTATACAAATTTTGTTCCTATACCAGCTGGGCCAGCCAGACACTGATCATTACACAGGCTTCCGTGACTTTCCATGCGAGTCAGATATTAAGTGTATGTCATGTCATCAATGAAATAAATAATTAATGGCACAAAGAGAATAAAGCTCAATCAAGTGCAAACAACATTTTGGAGAACAGAGACATCAAGATAACAGAAAGCTAAATTCTGACATCAAAGACAGAGAGCTTATTGATTTTTTGAAGGCCAAGTCAACCACATACATGTTGATCAAAGCATGATGAAAGAACCAATCTGTATAAACTTGTGGCCTTTGGGCACTGAGATCGGGTAAAACATCGAACAGGCACAAGAGGAGAGCTATGTCCTTCTTTGTCAGTCAAATCAGTGCACACACAATGCCTTCTAAGTTAACTCAATCTAGTTTAGTTAACATGGATTTGCTGGTACTTTGTAAGTGTAGTTGAAAGCCTCACAACTTGTTTTTACATCCTCTCTTATTTTTATGTAAATGTGATTAGTGATTATCATTACTGTGGTCTGCATTTAGCAGGCTAAAATAAAGCTTTCTCTCCAAACTCCAAGCATCGGTTGACCACATCCTTCCTCCCTGTAGGAAGGATGCTGCGAAGCAAGGCTTGGTGTGTGCTTTCTCTAATTAAAACAACAGTGACCACTGCTACTCCTTCTTTGTGTGGAGTAGATTCTTTGAGGTATCAGGACTCTGTGTATGTTAAACATTGTCTAACAAGTGTTCCAACAGGGTGCAACACAGTTGCAAAATGTGAATTTCCTGACATTAGTATCTGGGACTACATAATATGCAATCTATTCAAAACAAATAGTTTGCCCACTTTCTTGTTCTGTTAAAGTTGCAGTCTGAGTGAAGAGCTGCACCACGTCAAATCATCAATGAGGTTGAAGGTATTGCAATGTTGGATAAGTTTTTCCCATTGTCTATATTTTAGTGATAACACACCCCTTTAAAGGAACTAACCATCTCAGAGTTGGAGAGAAAAGCATTTTTTCTTTTTTCTTTTGAACACATTTTTTAAATTTTAGTCATAATTGTCTGTTGCATTATGTTGTTAAAAAAATCTGCCAGCTGATTTTACATTATGGGTCAAGTAATGTTTAACTGCCGATCAAGTTCTTTTAACCTGCATGAAGCACATGATCAGTTTAGCAAGGGAAGGCTAGTTCCTTTAAAGACCCTTGACTAGTTTTTCCCCAACACTCAAGACCATGAGTACTGTTTATCAGCTTAGTATCTTCTCTCACGCTCACTCTATCTCAAGACTTCTTCTTGAGATAAAGTGATCATGACCAGATGAGTTAGGTTGAACAAGGTTTGGAACTGATTAGATTAGTAGGCTGCATGGTGCTACTCTGTCACTGCTGGCTTTCATTCAGGTGAACAACCTGATGGTCTTTTCTCATGTTTGGACCAAGAAGGATAGCCCTGCAAGCTACAGATATTCCTCTTGTCGTGATCAGCTCTCTGGTGGTCTGGAGTGAACGCACCTTAAATCACACACACAATCATACACAACAAAACAGAGACAGAGAGAGAAGGAAGTATTAACTATGCACCAGAAGCATCAATAATAATTCACCACATAATATACATATATGACATATATATATTACAAACATACAAAGGGAGATTATTAACCATGCATCAGAAGTGTCGGTGATATACAAAGTTTACCATCCATAATTATATCACATTGTATGCACAGATTTGTGGCAAGGAAATCAACTTGGTTAATGAACACTAAGTTCTTGAAGGCAGTCATACATAAAATTAGGATGTGACAGAAACCCCGCAAAACAGCATGCAAAAGAAGGACGGGATAAATGAAGAGCCTACCCTCTCTGGCAAACAGAGGGCTACAGAAGTACAGATTCCTGGACTTGGATATTGGCACAAGTATAAATGTATCACAGGCCAGGCAGGTTTCAGGCTGGATATGATCATATTCGAGGTTGTACAAGCTATTTGTATGAACTGAAGTCAGGATGGTGAAGATGATTCTAATGATGTTTAACACCCAATCAATTGTGAAGTTCATTTTTGGGCCACGTAATAAGTCTGATTCAGATCAAAACCCACAGCACTTTATGTTAGACAATACTATCAATAGCAAACATAACAAGGTCCTACCCATCAACAATAACCAAGTATTAAAGTGTCAGAAGTTACATTTCACTCAATGACTCATTCACATCCAACAACAACAACAAAACATTAACAGCAAAAAAGAATTCAAGTATTTCCCCAGAGTGCATCAAAATAAACACATAAAAATTATTTCAACAAATCAAGAGCCCCAAATACAAGAGCAAGACACAATGCATCAGTGTCTGATCACAAGTAAAGGTTGACTGTTATGACACACACTACTTTATGGTTGAAGAGGATTTTGTGAAAAAATGAAGGTCAGTAAGGCCTGTTGCCCTCCTTGGCAAAATACACCCCTCCCCCCCACCAATGCCCCCTGTTGTGTGCCTCTACCCACTTTGTTAGCACTATTTATTAGCAACAAAATATCAACACACTGAGTTTGGTAGCACATTGCAAAGCTAGCAGCAGTGCAGAAAATGTTCATGATTAGCAAACGATGAAACATTCAGTGAAGTTCTAAACCATCATGGTGACACTGACCTTGCACAAAGCAATCCAACCATTTCAAGAGACACACCAGCTTGTACACCATCAGACTGAGTTTGGTTGCATAAGGATCAGCAGTTCTGAAGATATGGTAAGAAACAAAACAAAAAAACAGTCATATTTTGATTATAGGAGCCCTAACTGCGACTTTGATCTTGAAGATAGCAAAACAATCTTTTTACGTGACTCTCTGGCTCATGACGATGCAGCATCATACCAAGTTTGGCTACAAAATGTTAAATCGTCCAGAGGATATTATCCACACAAACATTCAATGAAGTTTTTAACCTTCACTGGGCACTCTGAGCACAGCAAATCAATCTTTTACAAGACTCTGGCTTATGATGATGTACCACCAAACTAGTTCGGTTTCACAGGAATTAGCCATTCAAAAGCTATAGTAGAAACAGCCATAATTATTTTGACATTTTGAGTAACAAGTCCTCATTTTGACCTCGACCTTCAAGAGAGCAACCCATCTTTTGTTTTTTTCATGGCATGCCAGATCATGATGGTGCACCCCCATTTCAAGTTTGGTGGCAAAACATTGAAAAGTATAGAAGATATCTTCCGCACAAAGCCCAGGCACACAGAAACACAGACATGGTGATTCCAGTGTACCATATAATGTAATGAAAAGGAAGAAGTTAAAAAGGCAAAATTGCTGGCAGTAGGCAAAGATTGCAAAGCTATTTTCTGACCTGCCCCATGATTAACAGAGAGAAAGCTGGGTTCTCAGCAGACAGCACTTCAATTTCTGCACCCGAGGTACCCTACCACCACACTAAAATCACAGGAATTTTCTTAGAAATGATAGTATCCAACTGAAACAGTTCACCAGATTCAGTCCTGTTTGTTGATGATGTGGACTTCAAAAATCACCCAGATTCATACTACAAATCTGAAGAAACCAAAGCTACCACAAGTACCATTAAACTCATCTACACACCAAGCTCAAATCTTTGATAACAACCAGGTTTTGCAAACTCTAACATTACAGCAGTGTAACAGTACAAAGGTGAAACAATAATAATAAAATATGTATAAAGTGCAAACCTCTACCATAGAAATAGAGCTCATAGCAATTTGACATGAGGCTCACACAGATGTGACTAGTGCAAAACAATGACTATTAGTAAATAATTATTAGCTGGCAAATGCCTCATGTTGTATACTACAAAGCGTTTTACAAGCCTACATCCAAACAAGTAACAAGTACCCACTGCATTTCAACCATCAGGAACACAGCAAATGACTATTGCTTACTAAAGCCTTGGACAGAATTGTATTTGCAGCCTTCCAAAAGCATGATCTGTCCAACAGGTAGAAAGACCCTCCTCCCCCCACCCCTTATTTTATATATATATTTTTTTTAAATGGATTTTGTTTTAAAATGCCAGGCTGATTTTTTCTTCCCCTCAATACTCTCAATGACCCAAGTGGTATGGTGTATATGTATAAATTGCTCCCAACTACATTACAAAAGAATTACAGCATGTGCAGGTTGCGGCTTGTGCTGTACATCCTAGCCATGACGGCCTTGGGCAAAATCATGACTGGTAGATCCAACTTCAAAAGTTGATATAGATCCATAACCCAGAAGACATTAACAACAAAACAAAACAAAAAAACCAACCCTCTCTTCAAACTTTTCATTCTGATCGCTTCTACTCACGGGATACAAATGATTGGAGAAGGAGGGAAGGAACTTGGTTGGCCCATTAAACCAAGACAGTTATATAATATACAGACTTATTTCTTGTCCTTGCACTGTTGCAGCAATAGAAGAGAAGAGACTGTTGTCCCTAGACTGTACACACTGGCTGCTTACATATGACTTAATACTTTTTATTGAAGTGAGATGAACCTCCTGTATGCACCCCAAGTGACAAGCTGCTTACTGTAGAGCACATTTTTTTTTTGCCGGGGAGCAGGATTCTGCAGCTCAGTCATTGTCAGGATTGAGCATGTTGTTCAAGGATGTCTCTTTGAACTGCAACTTTGATGATCTGAAGATCAACATGTTTGGAAAGCTATATTCTTTTGATTACTTTTTCAAACTTCTTTTTTTACCCCCCCCCCCCCCTCCATATTTATTTTTATTTGACAATTTCACTTGTTTATATTATACATTATATGCAAGCAGTTGTTGTGCTGTCATCCCTCGGATGGCAGTTAAGGACTAGATGTAAAGGCAGCCTATTTCACAATATCACTAGTTTATATGATAAAACATTATATGCAAGCAGTTGTGCTGTCATCCCTCGGATGGCAGTTAAGGACTAGATGTAAAGGCAGCCTATTTCACAGTTTCACTCATTTATATTATACATTATATATGCAAGCAGTTGTTGTGCTGTCATCCCTCGGATGACAGTTAAGGACTAGATGTAAAGGCAGCCTATTTCTATCACCCTTGTGAAATTCATTTGACTCCTTCAGCTGTTAATAATTCATACAACGTTGCATTCAATCAAATCACTCATGCACTGATTCACTACTGCGATTCAGTCATTTAGCAGGATGTCATGCTTGATTTTGCTAGCCAAACCAACAATTGGCATTGTTGTTGTTGTAGCGTTCCCTCAGACGAACATTCTGATATCATACCTGATATGCAGCTGTACATTGACAACCATATTCCATCAGGTAAAACAACCGCATGGATGACCTTTGCTTTTACTACCCCACCACACAGGCAGCCACACACCACTTTTGGAGGAATTATCTCCATTTCTGGAGGGTGGATGCTGTTATGCAAGGAGTTTATCCTAGCTGAAGACAGTCCCAACATAACTACACAGTACACAACATTTTCATGTAGCCTTGGTGTTCTTGCTGGCATCACTGGTGTTGTGACACAGCCCAAGCCTTTAGGCACGAAGAAAACGTGTCACCCCACTTGCCTTCGTAAAAATCACAAGAGTCCCTTCAGTCCTTTTCTCTTTTCTTACAACACAAACTAGCCACGTTAGTTCAGTTCAGTTCAAGATGGTATCTACGTGCTTGGAAAAGCCCATATGTGCTCCACCCAATCTCCCAGCAGTTTCCCCAACGTCGCCTTTGAAGTGGTTCCAGTGTCTGCCTGATTGACAATGGCCCTCTCTTGTCCTTTCAAGGAAGATTGTCTAGTGCTTCCTCTTTCCATATTAACTGGACACAAGATGCAGAGTGCTCTCAAAACCTCTATAACCAGCAACACTGAAATAATTTCAGCTGCATTTTCTCCTCAATTTTGCGCTAGAGGTTATTTATTCCCTAGGGAGCAAGCCAGGCCTTGAGATCACTTTAGCACCAGTTTCACACTGATCCCACTGGCCAGGTTATCTGATGAGTGGCCTGAGGATGACCGTGACCAGGGCCCTGAGGTCACATCTGCACCAGTTTCACACTGATCCCACTGGCCAGGTTATTTGATGAGTGGCCTGAGGATGACTGTGACCAGGGTCCTGTGGTCACATCTGCACCAGTTTCACACTGATCCCATTGGCCAGGTTATCTGACGAGTGGCCTGAGGATGACTGTGACGAGGGCCCTGTGTTCAAATCTGCACCAGCTTCACACTGATCCCACTTGCCAGGTTATCTGATGAGTGGCCTGAAGATGACTGTGACCAGGGCCCTGTGGTCACATCTGCACCAGTTTCACACTGATCCCACTGGCCAGGTTATATGATGAGTGGCCTGAGGATGACCGTGACCAGGACCCTGTGGTCACGTCTGCACCAATTTCACACTGATCCCATGATGAGTGGCCTGAGGATGATGCTGACCAGGGCCTTGTGGTCACATCTGCACCAGTTTCTCTTTGATCCCGCTGGCCAGGTTATCCCTGCTGAGTGGCCTCAGGATGACCTTGACCAGGGCCTTGTGGTCACTGGCCATGGTGCCCTCAACCTCAAAGTCTGCATCCCTGTCAAGACAAGCACATTATCATGAAGTACAAACTCCAGGACAAGAACAGGTCAATGAGGACTTCAATTGTGGGCCTTCTTGTGGCTCTGTCATAAATCTTTCTGTAGAAAAAAATATATATTTAAAAAATGCACAGACATAAAAACACAATGTGGGATTCTTGCCCCTGAAACCTAGTTGTTTGTAGGGAAACCAAACCAAAGATCCCCTGACAAGTTGCATGAGAGCCATTATCCAGATGGGTTCCAACATGCCTGCCTGGACAGCATAGTCAGCCCACTCTGGCTTTGCTGGATCAAGGGTGTGTTTACCTATAACCTGCCCTTTTGGCAGAATGACTGGAGTCTTTTAGTTTTACAGTCTACTGCAGTAACATAGGGTGGAACGGGCACAGAAAGCTAACCCTGGAGAAAAGTTGTTTTCCACCGATCCTGCTGAGGACCACACCCACAATGTTTTCTGATCGCGAGTCCAGAGCTTTACCATTCACATGTATCCAATGAAGTGATGTTTAATGTCCTCAGATGTCAGTTGACATATTAGGGACAAGCTGTGGCCAATGCCAAAGCATAGTTCAATATAGCTTTATGTCCATGGAAACCAGAAGGCTCATTAGGACGGACAGCCCGGGATGGCCACCTCGACTCTCACACAGCTCCTGAAGTATGCACATATATCCCTGCCCAACTCCTCTTTTAAAGCTGCCCTCAAGATGCACCTGTTTAATAACTATTTCTAAACTGTTTTTTTTACATCCATGCCTCGCCCCCTGTCCAACACGTGTGTGTGTGTGTGTCTATGTGTGTGTGCGTACGTGTGTGTGTTGTGAGTGCTCTTGTAAAGTGCCCTGTGCTCCCACCTTGTGTGGTAGATGGGCACTCTAGAAATCTTGTTATTATTATTATAGTTGCGTGTGAATGAAACATAAAGGCTGCCACAGATATAGGTAACAAACCACAGCTGCAGGCTGCATAAAAGCAAAGCATCAAAGTTTTTATGAGATCAAAGCCACGCCACAAAACGTTGCCTGGCTGCGTAACAGAAAAGCATCAAGGTTTTTGTGAAGTGGCTCTGTGTGTGAGATCAAAGCCACGTCACAAAACGTTGCCTGGCTGCGTCACAGAAAAGCATCAAGGTTTTTGTGAAGTGGCTCTGTGCGTGAGATCAAAGCCACACCACAAAACGTTGCCTGGCTGCGTCACAGCAAAGCATCAAGGTTTTTGTGAAGTGGCTGTGTGTGCAAGACAAAAGCCACACAATATAACACTGCCAGGCTGCGTAACAGCAAAGCATCAAGTTTTTTGTAAAGTGGCTCTGTGTGTGAGATCAAAGCCACGCTACAAAATGTTGCCTGGCTGCGTAACAGCAAATATCAAGTTTTTTGTGAAGTGGCTCTGTGTGCGAGATCAAAGCCACACCACAAAACGTTGCCTGGCTGCATAACAGCAAAGCATCAAGGTTTCTGTGAAGTGGCTCTGTGTGCATTGCTAATTTAGGCATTATGTGTATTGCATATAGCTTTTCGCCACTTCATGAAATGCCTGACATTTTTAGCCTTACTTCACGGATTGCCTGTAACATATATATATATGTGTGTGTGTGTATTATACACACACACACACACACACACACACACACACACACACACACACACACACACACACACACAATCGATACAGCTGCTACAGCGATGAGACAGAGATTGGAAGATAAGTGTGAGGTTGTTGGTCAAGGTTCATTCACATTGCCGATTGCATATTGCTTCAGCACTGTCACTTGTGTATGGGACAGAGCTGTGGCAGGCCACAGTAATGCTGATGTCATGACACCTGTGGCATGGCCTGCCACTGTGGCATGTCACCTATGTCTGTGCCAGCCATAACCAAGGACCAACCCCCCTCTAACTAAAGTCTAAGACTACTTTTGTTAAACATTTAGGGTGGTCTTAAAAAAGGAGGTTCCACTATTCCACTGTATACTGCATACTTATACATACCGGTAAATAACTGGACGTACATCAGCATAGTATTCACGACGCTCAAACTTCAGGTCGTCTGAACTCTCCTTGTAGTACATCAAATTGAACCAGGCATCCCCTGGTGCATGCTCCGTAACTCCTGGTGCAGAAAGGCCAATGCCCAACCAGTTGCTATGATGGTTGAAGTTGAATGGAGCTGACCACATGATGACAAAGCGACGGTCATTATCCTGAATGAGCCAGGAGAGAGTGCCACAAGAACCGGTGGCAGTGCTTGAAGTTTTACGAGCAACCTGGAGGCAGAAAATTGAACAAGTATTCCTCAGGAGAGCAAGTCTTGACTCCTGTTTAGGGCCGCTGAAGAACAGAATATTCTCTCGGGTATGATGTATGATGAGCTAAACATAAAAACATTGCATAATAGTAATACGCTAATCACTGTTACTATAAAATGATACTGAAACACCAAAGATGAAGAAGAAGATGGACAGATGACCGATTTTTAACACCCAGTCAACCACGATGATTATATTAGCCTTAGGGCAAAGATGAAAAACAACAGCAATTATGAAGACAACTGCAACAAATTCAAACCAGGAGGAGGAAGAGTAGGTGCAAGTGAAAGTGAAAGAAGAAGACAGGTATAATGACAACGACAGTAAACCAGTGCTGCAGGAAAAGCAGAATGTTGCTGTTAATATCGTAAAGCCCGAACTGACCATCACTTCCCTGGCAGCAGGTACAATCACTGAGGGTGCAACAGTCAGCACCCCTCCCTTGAGCTGTACGTGGGGGTCAGTCAGGTGAAAGCAAGTCCAGTTCTCCACCTCTATGGCACACGTCACCCAGTATCCGTCCTGCATCAGAGCATGTGTGGTGGTTCCCACCAAACTAACACCGGGAAACACTGCTGAGGTTGCAGCAACGGTGACTTCCTGCCGGGCAGTTCCTGATGCAGACACTGCCACTTGCTGTTGATCCAGGGTCTGCTCTGTTGAGTTCTCCACCTCCAGGGCACACGTCGCACAGTGCCCGTCCTGTACCAGGGTGTGTGTGCATGTTCCCACCTGACTGATGTCTGGAACTGTTGCAGAGACTGTAGTCACTCTTGCTTCTTGTGGAGCAACTCCTGGCACTTGTTCTGGAACAACAAGACAGAATAATAAAACCAGATATAATTTTATGCTGATAGTGATACAGCTGAAAAAAGAGATTTTATTTACATAGATATCGCAATTAGCATATATACACTAAAACAATCAACAGCAACAAACAAATTAAATCCACACATAAATTTACAAACAGAGACCAAAAGCCAAAATATAATCAAACAAAACTCCACAATTTGATGTGTATGAAACAATATATATGATTACATAAAACCCGATACAGCACTTTTGTCAAAGTTTTACAAAAGCACCCTAAAATTTGATGTGTATGAAATAATATATGATTACATGAAACACAGTACAGTACTTTTGTCAACTCTAAGTATTTTAAAAAGCACCCCCATGCACACAACAGAAAAAATTATTTCATAATTAATTTCCTATCTACTTAAAGGAACTCTCCTTCCTAGGCTAAACTTCTTGTGTATTGAACCAGGTTAAAAGAATATGATCTGCAGTAAAATTTTGTGATTAAACGTGCCGTCAGTTTTATATTAATTTTAAAAGATGAGTATTTTGGACACCATTGCTAACACTTGTTTTATGAGCTCATTACTGCACTATGCATTCTTTTCCTATGCTTCATTCTGGTGTCACCAAAATATCCTTGTTATCATGGACAGAACACCAGGAAGCTATCATTTTTGTGTACAGATCACAGAAGAAATGCATGTGGACTGCAATCTTTTTCATCACTGATTGTTTTTACCTCTATGCAGTAAACTTTTTATGATGTTTTGCAATGTTCCAGGAAAAATGTAAGTCCATGAGAAAAGTGTGGTGTGTTAGGTTTTACTCAATCTATTTTAAACTCATCATGATCAGTAATCTTTTGGTAAAATTAGCTGGCAGATGAAGAAAAATATAAATAATAATAATAATGCAACAGCAAATCATGAATAAACAACACAATTCATACAATCCCCCCCCCCCCCCCCCCCCAATCTGAAAAGGCTAGTTCCTTTAACCAGTCAGCAAGCATGAGCACAAATTTTGTATGTCTACATGATTTACAGTTAGTGTTATGACACACAACAGTTTTATTTTGATGGTAATGATGTCACATACATAATATTTCATCATTCACTGATTCAGCACTGCACCTGCACATTTTATAAGAAGTGCAAAGCCATTTTCCTTTCACAACCCCCCAAACGAGAGAACGTCCACACTTTTCAGATCCTACCCTTCATCTATACATTATATAAGATCAATGCATAGCCATGGTGAAGGTCCTCACCAAAGACTGCTCCTTCTAACTTCTAAGACCTTTTTTTAAATATATATTATGTTTTCAGGGTAGTCTTTTACCAGAGGTTCCACAGTAAAACACTACCCACCAGCAATAAACCCCCATTGCTCTGCCGTGCGGTGGATCCAGTCACAAATTTCACGTCTCTCTGCTGACACTTTGACAATGATGATGATCAGTCCTGCTGCCAGTGATCCTGCTGCAACTCCTTGAGCTTCCAACCCTAATGCTATCAGGGCAAGGAGGACAGCAAATGCTATTGCCACGACTTCCCTGATGGTTGCGGGGAATCGCACAACAGATGCTGTGGGTCTTGCAGCCTTGTTGGTGTGTGTTCTGGCTTTCTTTGGATCGATGCTGGAGTCCAAGAGAGTATCTTTGTCTTGTCTGACTGTCCCAGACTTCTTGGTGTCTGGTCTCTGGGGTGTGGAAGGGTCCACTGCTTGGCTAGCCGTGTGGTCTTTTTTAGGACGGTGTCTGGGACTCATGCTAGCATCAGCGCCATGTCCTCTCTCCTCCTTCTTGTGCTTGTCTGGGCTTGACCCTTTTCTGTCCACATCCCCTGCACCTGAAACACCAGATTGACACTGCACTTTACATAATCACTGTTGCATAGGATTCAGTTCAACAGCACTTTGTTACTGGTTTTCCACACAGGCAGTTCCATGGCAAGGCCATTATCCAATATTAAATATTATGTCAACTTGAAAAATATAAATCAGAACACTGTGAACACATGTAAGCTTATTGAAGTGTTAAATTACCAATCTACTATGATGTTGTAAGTAAAACAAAACATGTACCAGATATTTGAATCAAAAATTCAACACACATTCAACTTCATGGATCCAATGAGACCCTCCTTCAGTGTGTGTGCATGTGTGTGTAGATATATATATATCTGAAATGAAATTATATTATTTTAAACTTTTTAATACAATATTCTTTTCCATGGTTGTGGCCATGTGCTGATGTACACATGGCTCAGTCTCTGTGTGTGTGTGCATGCATGCATGCGTGTGTGTATGAGTGTGTGTGTGCATGTGTGTGTATCTGTGCATGTGTGTGTGTGTGTGTGTGTGTGTGTGTGTGTGTGTGTGTGTGTGTGTGTGTGTGTGTGTGTGTGTGTGTGTGTGTGCATGTGTACATGTGTGGGGCAGGTGGGGCCAGGGGTATACATACTTGCTGTATACACACACGCATGTTCTTCCATCAATCAGAAATACTTGTTTCTCTATTACTTACATTGTTATAATATATAACATATATATTATATTAGTGTGACAGATTCCATCACTCTTAAGTGGCTTGATATAAAATGTCCACAGCTCTTCTTTTCCTCAGCTCTCTATTTAAGTTTTAACAAATCATGGGAACAAAACTGTGGTAATAGAGTGGTTAATGTTATATATTACTGGAAGAAGAAGACGGGCACAATGGGCAGATCACCATGACACACGACTTTATGCCTGATCAGGACTGGAAAAAATCAAGCTGAATGAATGAATGAACAAGGCATAAATAAGAATAGCAGCCCATGGCAGTACCCACTTTTACTTTTAGCCCCGTCAGTATGACTATGAGGTCTTCAAAAGGTTTAAGTTAAGAAGTGTGTGTGTGTGTGTGTGTGTGTGTGTGTGTGTGTGTGTGTGTGTGTGTGTTAGTGTGTGTGTGCATACATATGTGTGTGTTTGTTGTGAGTGTGTCACTATGTGTGTGTGTGTGTGTGTGTGTGCATGTGTGTATGGACAGAATTAACTTTAAGTGTGCAGTACACTGTAGTATATACTTCACATTATATATCTGTAGCGGGAGAGCTGTGCAAGCTAGCTCAAGTTACGGGCCCTGAGTTCCCCACACCCCTCTTCTCCAGTCAGACGCTGCCTGCCAGCGACTGGCCGGTGCCGCACAGTGCAGTATAAAAGACAGTTTCTGCCTGGTTTCTGTACCATGTGCTAAAAAGTGCTGGTTGACCCCTACCCCTCGAGTCTACATGCTGAAAAGTGTGTTACTCTTCCCTTAGTTAGAGGACTTGGTGCTGAAAAGTGCTAGTCCCCCCCTACCCCCCCCGAGTTTACATGCTGAAAACGTGTGTAGCTCTTCCCTTAGTTATTAGAATTTAGAAGACCTGTGAGCACTGCAAAGTGCAGGCTTGCATGTTTAGTTATTAGAAGACCTGTGCTGCAAAGTGCAGGCATGCATGTTTAGTTATTAGAAGACCTGTGCTGCAAAGTGCAGGCATGCATGTTTAGTTATTAGAAGACCTGTGCTGCAAAGTGCAGGCATGCATGTTTAGTTATTAGAAGACTTGTGCTGCAAAGTGCGAGCGTTAGTTAAGTTTATGTTTGTTTGTCTTCTTGTGCTGCAAAGTGCAAGTATTAGTTAAGTCAGTGCAAGGGTGCAACTCACTTTTGTATTGTAGGTAATTGGCGCTGAGCCTATGCCAGTAGCTAAGTTAGCTATGGTTTAGTGCATAGGTTAGGCATAGTCATACGTCAGTCTGGTTTGTTCTGGTGTTTACTGAATGTGTAACATGCGGTAGTGTAAATAAAACTGTATACATTTCTTTATTTGATGCGTCACTATAATGGGAGTGAGAATATGTACTGAGATGGAGTGTGGTCAGTGCGTGCGTCTGTGAGAGTTCCTCAGTGTTTTCGTCATGTCGGTACATGTGTACAACTTCTGTCTCCACTTATCTTTTGTCTAGTGTCTGTTTTAAGTGCCATAAGTGCATAGTGAAATGGCACACCTACCTCTGAAGAGCGGACAAGCAACCAAACACTAACAGGTTTTTTTCTTCTGGATACCAAGGTTGGTCGATTGTAGTGATTTTGAACACAACGCGAGGAACTTGACATTGAAAGGCACACTACACGAGGAGGACTAGAGATAATTGTGTATTCCATTGTGAGTGTCTCTCCTTGGCAATCTCCAGCCTCCCCCTGAACCTAAAATGAGGAACGGGCTGCAGGTCCGGTTACGTATCAGTTCATCTAATATCATACCAGTGTACAAACAGCAGCTGCCTTGTACAGTACTCACCTCCCTGTTGTCCATTTTCATTGCCTGCCTTAACTTTGCGGTAGCAGGACATACAAAGAATAGACTGATTTGTCTCCAGCAGCTTTGGAAAATCTGGGTTCTTCGGGATAAGCATCAAAGCAGCTCGTTCTTGCTCCTCCAGATCCTTCGTCTTGACTCTACGTTCAAAAAGGAAAACCTGTTTCGAGCACAAGGCACAATTGTTTGCATTTGAATTGCTTGCCATTTGGTGTATTTTCAGGCTGACTAAAAAAGGTGACGTGTGTGTACGTGTACACCGGTCACAGTATCTAGAGACAGTAGTATCTCTGCTGCAACTCCGAAGACTGTACCTTCGTAGTGGACTTTGGTCGGACAATCTTCCCCGCAACGAAGTGTACTCGCTTTTTTTCCCATCAAGATGTGTCTACAGGCGCAAGCTCTTTCTCTGAAAACAGGGATTTCCACGAATGTCTTTTAAACGACCAGGCAAACATCACTGTGAGTCGTTGATCGACGAGGGACATTGTTCATTTCTATAGTCACTGCATTAGAAGCAGAAATAGGTGTAGTAAATATTACAGCTAAAAAAAATAATATATAAAAATGTTGTTTTTTGTTCTAAATCATGGCCTGTTTTTTTGTAACAAACCAACCGCCTGAAGTGTTGATTTACGTCCACAGAAACCGTACGTTTATTAGGGACGGGAGCCCAGGACGTCCACCTCGACTTTCACACAGCTCCTGAGCTCTGCACAAACCAGTTGACTGAAGTGTTGCTTTACGTCCACATAAACCGTAGGCTTATTAGGGACGGGAGCCCAGGACGTCCACCTCGACTTTTACACAGCTCCTGAGCTCGCACAAACCAACCCAGTTTCGGTCCAGTTTATTTCCATCTTCTTCAAGGGAGCGAACTTAATAGGCCTATTATGTTTTCTTCTGCATTACCTTTCCTGATAACTTTCGTAATGGCGTCCAACGACCCGCATGGTAAAGCAGACGACGAAGGCGTGACCTCTGCTCCCCGAACGAAGTTTCAGAGAACAGAAGAAGAAGATTATGGTTACTACTTTTATCCACAGCGTAGTGGTTCGGAAGAGGTGAAGTCTTTTTGGAGCTCTTTATGGGGACGACCAGATGCAAACAACTTTCGGTGTGAAGCCAATGTCATTTGGTGCTTGCAAAATAGTGAGTTTCACTTTCAACACACACACACACACACACACACACACACACACACACACACACACACACACACCGGTCACAATGTATATATATATATATATATATATATATATATATATATATATATATATATATATCCAAGTTATATATATATCCAAGTCGTCTGTGTGCCTGTATGTGTGTGTGTGTGTGATGCTGTCATACCTTTGCTTTTATATCTCCGGAGAACAACATTTTGGATTCTCTTTATTTTTTTCCAGATCCAATGGTCAAACTCATGACGCGAGCATTAAAATCTCATGGATGGTAATATATTTCATATATTTGTTTTAATTAATTAGTATATTTAGATACTTCCATCCCAACTTATATCAATACCCAGTTTTCTCTCATCGTGCGTGCGCGCACGTGTGTGTGTGTGTGTGTGTGTGTGTGTGTGTGTGTGTGTGTGTGTGTGTGTGTGTGCAGATCAGTGTACTGTAATAATGTATACAGTGTATTTTAATCATAATGGTTTGAATTTATTGCATTGTTGTTGGGTTTTTTGTTTGTTTGTTTGGTTTGTTGTTGTTGATTTTTGCTTCAGATAATACAAGTTTATAAATGTAAATTGTACTAGTATAGTAGTAAGACTGTCACACTGTGCTGTACATGTGTATAGAATATTGTGTTTAGCATTGTATCATATGAGCACTAAGGGTACTGAAGAGCATATTATAATCATATATGTGTGCATTATTATTAGTGTAAAAACAAGAAGCCTTTTTTGTTTTGTTTAACAGGTTACTTAAATGCCTTGTCATTGATTGATTATTCATAAAAATAAAAAAAAGTACACAAAAGCAATAAAAACAACTTTATTCCAGTATGGCAAAAGCGTACATGTGTTCACATTGACTTATTTTATGGGCCAGGTGGACCAGTGCTATTTTCATGGACCTCTCGTGAAAACTGCTCAGTGAATCAAAATTATACTGGTTACTATTAGTACTGTTACAAATGATGCATGTGCAGTGTCACTGCATTGCCTGTATGTGCGCACAGTTTTAAGTGGTTGTATTATGTTGTTCAAAACTTATGATCTCATGAAGTTTATCATTGAGTGCGGATAGCTCAGTGGTTAGAGTGCTGGACTCATAATCAAAAGGTAGCAGGTATGAGTCCCGGCAATAGCAGCAGAATTTTCTTCTCCATGGTCAATTTTCCGTATTGACTCTTATTTTGGTATCTGTTCCACCCCTGTGTTATTGCAGTGGCATGTAAAACTAAAAGATCCCAGTCATTTGACTAAAAGTGCAGGTGTCAAGTTACAGCTAAACATGAAGTGGCATGCTATGGTGCATGGTTGTATGGTATACACAGAACATGCCAAGATGGCAGCAGTTTTACGTGGCATCAACCATGTATAATGTAACAACCAAACAGTGCTGTAAGTACACTACTTCAGTAGATATTCAAAATTGCGCTATAAAAAGCTAGTCATTCATTTAGAATCACATGTGACATGAGCACAGTGAGTCTGCTTGAGAGCAGAGAATAGTGATATGTAAAAGCCACTAACACACCAATGAACACTGCTAATTTTTCTACCCAAAGTGGAGCAAGTTTTTCACAGTTAGTTTCCTTGGTAATCTGTGTCAACAAGAAGCAATAAAACTGTAAAGTAACTGTTGTGTCTGGTAAGTGGTAGTATAGCAAGTGGTTGTAATACATGGGAAGAAAAACAATCCTCAGTGCGAAGCACTATTTAGTATTGCACTACACTTTCAAAAACATAATACATTCATGACCTGTAATCCCTTCTAGCTCTACCTGTACTAGTCCCAACTTCCAGCTGCTGGGCTTTTCACTGGACAACACAGATTTTGTAAAGGCAGCCTCCTTCAAGATGTTCACAATGTACTAATACTATTAAATATTAATTACTAAGATAGGCAAGGCAGGAAACATTTGTGTGCTGAATGGAGGTAGTTCAGATTTAAGACTTGCAAAGATTTAGATTTTTACTGTTGTAGTTGTAATATAAGAACTATAATTATATGTTTATGGTTATGGATTTTTGTTGCTGGAATATGAGAACTATAATTATATGCTTATGGTTATGGATCAGCAGTGTTTTCAATCAGGTTAGGATTTTTTCAGGCACAGTATTTTTTTCTTTTCACTAGTATGGATATTTTGATATGGGGTCACAATGGGGGTTTATAAAAGTCTTTTTAACTTCAAGTTAAAAGATTTGTCTTTGAAAGTTAAAGTTTATATAGGTTTAATATTAACATATTTGTCACATAATTATATTATCATATATATACTGTGACTGATGTTGTCCTAGCTGTTTTTTTAATTGATGATTTGTTTCTGAACGCATGCATAAATTTCAGTGAAATCAATCTGCGCCGTCACATATCCTGTGAAAACTGTCTGGAGAGAGTAAATGGGGGATTTGACCCTACAACCAACCAGGTAAACAATTTTTGATTTTGCCAGATGGTGTATGTATTATATGCTGTAATTTTATATCATGATATGACTATGAGCTTGTGCTTTTCTGTAATTTTTGTAGAACTTTTTCTAGACTAATCTGTCATGGTAATTGGTATGTTGGATGTTTGGAATCAGGTGATAGTGGTGGCGGTGGTGATGATAAAATACATGTGTGTGTGTGTGTGTGTGTGTGTGTGTGTGTGTGTGTGTGTGTGTGTGTGTGTGTGTGTGTGTGTGTGTTATGATTGTAGTCACTATATTAAAATTTTGATTTAACAGTTTGTACATTCTACATGCATGGGCTGTGTTGGCGATGTCAACATTATTATATGACAACTTGTGTGTGTGTATGTATATATATACTCTCTCTCTCCTTTTCTCTCTCTCTCTCTCTCTCTCTCTCTCTCTCTCTCTCTCTCTCTCTCTCTCTCTCTGTATATAATCTTCCTGCAGGTGCACCCCCAAAAGTGGGTCAAGTTGTAGGTTACTTTTTGGGCCTGTTTCTATCATCTAATGTAAAGCTACTTTCTTTTTTGACTGGACACTGTAATTTCCATCAATCATTAAATGGGATAAATTCTGTGTAGGCATGTTCTATATGTTTTTTGTATTCCATAATCTACAATGGCAAAAAACAAAAACCATAGAGGACTTTACCTTAGTTTGATCCATCATTTTATTTGTCATATAAACTGCTGAAGCCAAGTGGTTTTTTGTTGTTGTTTTTTCTCATAAATTTAATTTCTTTTTCTTTTTTCGCTTGTTTTTAATTTGACTGTTGAGCTGTATCACATTTTCATATTTCATTTACCCAGATGGTGATATTTGTTTGTTTTTAATTTGACTGTGTTGAGCTGTGCAGCCTGATCACATTTTCATATTTTATTTACCCAGGTGGTGATATGCCAGAACAATGTAACAAAGCGATCCACCTGCTGCAATGTGCTGGCTCACGAATTTATTCATGCCTTTGATTCCTGTCGAGCCAAAGTGGACTTTGAAGACCTACATCATCTGGCTTGCACTGAGGTCATTACAGTTTGTAAAGCAAAGGATATTTGTGTGAAGTACAGGTTAATTTTCACTGGCTTTATTTGGTCAGTTTAATTTTGTTGTTGTTTAATTCAGTCCATCCATGGCAAAGCTTTAGTAGTGTGATTTTCTTTGCCTGCTGTAGCATGTCATCAGTGTTAAAATCTGTGGGATGAAGTACTTGTTGAACTTTACCTATGGCAAAGCTTTAAGAGTGTGATTTTCTTTGCTCACTGTGGCATGTCATCAGTGTTAAATTCTGTGTGATGGAAGTGCTGATTGATCTTTACCGTGGTAAAGCTTTAAGAGTGTGATTTTCATTGCCTTCCGTGGCATGTCAGCAGCGTTAAATTCTGCGTGATGGAAGTGCTTATTGATCTTTACCCTGGTAAAACTTTAAATGTGTGATTTTATTGGTCACTGTGGCATGTCATCAGTGTTAAATTCTGTGTGATGGAAGTGCTTATTGAGCTTTACCCTGGTAAAGCTTTAAGCATGTGATTTTCTTTGCCTGCTGTGCTATGTCATCAGCGTCAAGCTCTCTGTGATGGAAGTACTTATTGATCTTTACCTTTCCTCATCCTTTACTGGTAATCTGTCTGTGTGGTTCTGGTGGCACAGGTAACATTTGGACTCTATTCTCTATCTATTGCAGATCCGAGCAGCAAATTTGATGCACTGTTCCTTTATGGCTGCCTTTGCCTCTGGTGATGCCTCACCCATCAATGTCAAGCAGCGCCATGCGGTAAGTCAACAACAGAAACTGCCTGGCATTAATAATGAATCTGTATAATTTCTGTATACATGTAGCAGTATTCCCTGCTGTCAAAGGGAGGGTTCATGCAATCAAAATGTGATCATTTCTCCTGTATCTTCAGATGTGTTTACCCGTTTGCAGAAAAACTGATATTTTTGCATCCAACCTGGAGGTGTTGATGTACTGTATTTAATAATTAGACCTAGTGAAAACAATGCAGGCATATATATATGTCAAAATGTCACATTTATATATGCTGACAGTAACAGTGTCTTAAAGTATTTAGGCACACAGTGGGGGGTAGTTTGCCACACAAGAGCAACACATGATGTTTGATTTTTCTCTCAGTATGTTCTGGTGGTATGTAAATATCAAGCTGGACTTAATGGATGGATGTGTGAGTGAATGGATGAAGCTACCCATTTGAAGCTTCCCATTTAACTAACTACACATTGATAAATTAACATATATCCAGTATCCACATCAGTGTTTTTATCATTCCTCCTACTGTAACTGGTTATAAGTCATGTAGTCTGTCATGTATTATAGAGTCCTGGGTATCAATCAGTCAGTTCAGTTCATTTAAGGTGCTATCTATGCACTAGGAAAAGTGCCTGTGCGCTGTCTCTCAGAAGTTTCCCCAACATTGCCTTTGAAACAGTTCCAGTGTTTGATTGACAATGGCCCTCAAGCACTCAGGTTAGAATGTCACATCTAAGACTCCACAGCAAAAACCAGGAGAGTGGCAGCCATGTTTTCCTACCAAGCTAAAGCATAGCAGTGGAATGAAAGACTGGTTGATTCCAAACAAAACCCTCAAATACATCATGGTGCACATCAAATGAGGCAGTTAATTACAATCATCTGATTGCTGGAATCAGTCTCAGATCATTGTGCCTTCCACCTGTCAACTTACTACCAACCACATGGTGGTCAGATCAAGAGATTATGAGGAATGAGGTACTGAACCATCTCTTAATATTTGTATTATTTTTGGCAATGTAAGGACCCAAACTTAGCTTGCATGGATGGTACCATTGGCAGGAGCTGCCACAAGTAAATTTTTTTGTCACAACAAACATGTGTTTGTCATGACAAACCATGTCTTTTGCTGTGACAAAAATATGCTTGCAGCAACAAAACTTCTGTTGCAACAAAACTATTTTGTCACAACAAAACTTTTTTGTCAACAAGCGCGTTTGTGGCGACAAAAGTATGCTTATTGTGACAAAACTTTTGTTGTGACAAAATTATGTTTGTTGTGACAAATATTTGTACTTGTCACGACAAACAAATTTTTGTCATGACAAGCATATTTTTGTCATAACGAAAGATGATTTGTCATGACAAACATGTGTTTGTTGTGACATGTTTGTCACAACAAAACCTTTGTCACAAAAATTATCCTTGTGGCCGCTCTCGCCAATATTAGGATGGATGTGGGATTGAACGAATGGACTGATAAACCAATTTCTCTGTTTATATGCTTTCTCTGCTCTCGCCCACTCCCCACACACCCCTACAGCAATGCGTCAAGTCCAAAGCTCTGCAGTCTGTGCTGATGGTGCGCAATGTGCCTGTGGAAAAAGCCATGGAGATTGTTGACAAAGTGTTTGACAAGTGTTACAATGACCTTGAGCCGGTGGGGCGACGACCCAGGAAAAATTCACGTGACCCCAACAGAGCACTGCTGGAAGGACAGTACTATGGGTACAGCTAACAGTAGTGGTCATAACTGTGAAGGTGTGCTAGAATTTACTCCTTTTGTGTGTATAAGTACATGCTTTTTTGTTTTTTGTTTTTAAACAAATAAAACATATGGACTATACTGCATGGAGGACTCAGTTTTTGGGTGGGTCTTTGGGCTTGAACAGCTACGTTTGTAGATGACTTGCAATTGCATGCATCAGTATTTGTATGCTGGTTATAAATCCCAAACACTGTCAGTCATACCGTTGTTTGGACACACAGAAATACTGCACACTGATAGGAATGGGTAGCACTGCTCTTGCAGCTGCTGTGCCTTACCCAGGTAAGGTGATCTGAAGTTTCTGCAAGGGGCAATGAAGTACCAAAAAAAGAAAAAAAGAAGAAAAAAAGCTTTTAAATAGTTTTCATTGCCTTTGACTAGTTTGGGTATATTTTTGTGAACAGCTTGGCAGTTTTGGTAATTTATTTTAGATATATTGTTTTTGTAATTCAGTTTTGGTGTGCGTGTGTCTGTGTGTGTCTGTGTGTGTGTGTGTGTGTGGGGGGGGGGGGGGGGGGGTGCATGTGTGTGTGTGTGTGTGAAACTTGTGAAAAGGTTTTGGTTTTTCAAAATACTTGTAAGTCTTGATTTATACCCATCCGTGATTTGACAAAGACTTTTACTTTAAAATTCCACTACTTTATTGAATAATAAAAAGAAAATTATAAAAATGAGTTATGGGTAAAACATGTATGATGTGCTCAAGTCCATCACAATTTAAAAGTAAACCTCTGGCAGGAAAAATAATACTCCAAAAGTGGCAGTAATTTCACACAGCATTCACACACACACATGGATGTGCACACACCACAGGAAATGTATTCCTCTCATCACAAATTTTAATGAACTTTGTGAACAACTTAGACTGTCCAGCAGTCATATAACCAAGTCAGAATAATAATATATATTTCATTACATTTTATCTGCCATCAAATCTGCATGCATACATTTTACCCATCTTGAGGACTTCCTCACAAAATGATAATCTCAGGAATGTTTTATCCACAATAAAATGAATAATATGCTGAGAGAGCCCAACACAAACCAAACCAAACAATAACAACAAAAACAATACTGCTGAGAACTTCAGTCAGTGTTTCCTTAAAGTCCCTTACTAGAAAACCTGTCTCTACAGAACTGATTCACAGCCATTATGGGCAGCCTGTGAAGCACTTAAGTCAGCATTCCCCCACTATGCAAAAAGTCACTCCCCCCAGATCACATTTACAAGTTCTCCACACCTCTGTCCAGTGTGTTAAATGTGAACACACCTAGCTTTCCCAACATGAAGGTTAGCATGAAGATTATGGTGTGTTCAGGTTGGAGACCTCAAACTAGGTTTGTAAAAAGGAGTAAAACTTGAAATGTAGGGTTTGAATTTTCAGAAGAAAAAAAGAAGAGAAAAAAAGAAGAAGAAGGCCGACCAAAAATAGCTAATGACTGATGCATGTCTATTGCAACTCTGATCCAAGTTTTGGTGCATTTTTCCAGTCCAGGTTTTGCTGCTTTTCTGCTTGAGTAAGTAAATAAGTTGGTGTTTTACGCCCAGTCAACCAGTGTGGTTATATCACGGCAATTTTCTGCTTGAAGGTGAAATTTCCCTAAGTGTCCACTTTGCACTGGACTGGCACTGGACCCAGCCTGCTTTCATTTTTCATGGTTAGCAAAAGACAGGCATTGGCTTGTGGTTCAGAACTAGAGAGGCAGGCTTTAGTTTACAGGTGTTATTATTACTGCAAGCATCTAACACCTAAATGACACAAAAAGGATTATAGTATATCTCCCGAAGCATGGTAACAGAGGTAATACTGAAATTGTTTCTCTTTCTCCTGAACATTAAATATGGAATCAAAAAGCCCCCCCCCCCCCCGGTACTACAATGTACACTAGAATAAGCAAGGAGTACAAGCAGTTATTTTGCTGAATTCACAGTAGAATTTGTACATTGACATGATCATGATTGTGTTACACCTGCATTCTGTTTCTTTGCATTCAGGTCAAATCTATTCATCAATCACTTCCAGAAAAAAAGTGGAAAAAACAAACACAAAACAACAACACCCCAGACATTGTCAAAGCTTACAAGAAACAAAACTAGTCCCTGGAGGTGATCAAAATAACTCCAACTACAGATGCTGACACCTTTTTAATTCACAAACCCACCACACTCACAGTGAAAAGTTCCTTTAAGGGATGAAAGCAGGGGAAGACTAATTCTTGCTGCTGCTAAAACAGACTACTCATTTCCCCATAGAACTTTCTTCTTCCTTCTTAATTCAAACCATTTATGCACAGAATCAGCTTGTCAGAGTCTGAAACAGACCAAGGTCCAGAGTGCTCATGCAGAATTAACACACGAAGGAGCTAATCTGAGGATGTACCTCTGGCAGAGTTTATGTGCCTTGTATTTACTTGCATGCCAGGTGAGAGTTACTGTACG
>OY757547.1:9349881-9369881 GCA_963584105.1 Alviniconcha strummeri
GTCAATGGATGTGTCTGGTAATGCAGTGTGCCATTCCATAGACATTAATCTCATGAAAGTTGTTTGTTTGCAAATGTGAATTAAAGTTGCAATGCTGGAATGTATGAACTGAGAAAAGAACATTTAACACAACTATTACATCAGTATGAATAAGGTTACTGCACACAAGCCCCCAACCTACCCACCAATCAAGGCTGTTCAGTGTTGTTGTTTTTGGAGGGGGGAGGAGGAGTGGGGTCTACTGACAAACATTTTACTGACACTGTTGATCAAACTGAAAAAAGTAACAACAAAACTTAGGTAACTAACTGAAACAAGAAACAAACAAACAAATCAAAAAGAAAAATACCTACACACGCAAAAGCCATACGTCAGAAGAAAGAAAACAAACTAAACTTTTTGGTGGAGAGAGCGTTCTGCATTTCGGCAAGTTGTTCGCACAGCTTGCCACTTGGTTGGGTGACGACAGAAGTACACAACGCCACCAATGACCACAGCGACGATGACAATGCAAGTGATGGAGATGCCGACGATCAAACCGATGTTGTTTTCCTTGGTGCGAGCAATGTAAACTCCACCTTGCGAAGCTTGGAAGCTGGCAACACCATTGCTGATCTCTACGTCAGGTACCTGGGAGAGAGAGAAAAAGAAAAAACATGGGGAAAATCAGCAAAAAGAAGGTGGGGGAAAAAACAAACGAATCTAGTGCAATCCTCTGCTGAGTATTGTGCCAAGAACTGCACAATGCTCCTGTTTGTTACTGCGGAGCATTGTGCCAAGAACTGCATGATGCTCCTGTTTATTACTGCTGAGCATTGTGCCAAGAACTGCATGATGCTCCTGTTTATTACTGCTGAGCATGGTGCCAAGAACTGCATGATGCTCCTGTTTATTACTGCTGAGCATTAATTGTGCCCAAACTGCAACATGTTCCTAACTGTTCAAAAAATTCTGAAGATATGTTTCTCCAAAAACAGGGTGTTTTTTGCGGGGGGAGGGGTTTGTTCTCTTTTTTTTCTCTCTCCGTTTTTTCTTCTTCCACAATCAGCATTGATTCAAAGATTGATCCTTTCAATCATATTTGTGGATTCTGCTCAAGGTGGTTTAACTTTCATTTTCATTTGATGATTCTTCTCCTTTCAAGAATTGTGAACATGTTCTTTCACTGTCAGATACTTCAGTAAACTCAGTGCTTTGCCATTCATAATCATTACTCTTTTGGGACTAGTTTGGGACTGGATTTTAATGTCCAGTCAACTGTACAGGTCACCTCAAGATGACTCATCTTCTGGGTTCTGATAGAGGCTATTGCCATTGTCATTACTGGCACTTTATTGTCTCTAGCTAAAATGTTTGTTGTGTTATGAGTTCCATGTCTCGAGTCCTTTCAGCTATAGTAATCTTCATGTCACGGCAAACTCCATGACTGAGTTGGAAACTCCAAAGTTGGAGTGCTGCCACTGAAGTGGTGGGTAACACTGGTATGTATGACAGTAATGTGCAGGTGTGGGGAAATGGCTGCACACACTACCTTCTCACCCAGCACTGGGTGAAATTCAGGGTTTTAGTTGAGGAGTGCTAACAAACAAACGACTCATTTTCTTAACTGTTCTAGTGATTTGAGCCAGAGATCCAAGAACCCATTCAAAATTACTTTATCCTTTCATCCTAGAGGTATTAACCCCTTTGCCGCCCCAGCCTGTAGAATTTCCAGGCTGAAAGATGCACAGACACACCTGCAAAAAGTATATTTTCTGATCCTACAACACCTCTATTTTAAATGCGATGTGTTTTTTAGGGGGCAGGGATAGCTCAGTGGTTAGAGCACCGGACTCGTGATTGAAAGGTCGCGGGTTCGAATCCCTGCTGGAACGGCGGGAGAATTTTCTTCTCCAGGGTCGACTTTCTGTGCTGACTCTTATTTCGGTATCCGTTCCACCCCCGTGTTACCACAGTAGCACGTAAAAAATCCCGGTCATTCTGCCAAAAAGTGCAGGTGGCAGGTTACAGCTAAACACTCATACACCTTACGTATGTGGATTTTATTGAACCGTGCTTCGGCATTGGTCACAACTTGTCCCTAATATGTCAAATGACATCTGAGGACATTAAGCATCAACTCATCATCATCATCAGCGATGTGTTTTGATACAACTCCATTTACATGCCAATGTGAAACAGAAGACAGGCTTAAGGGTTTCAAATTTCACTCTTGCTGGTCGTTTTCAAGTGACATTGTGGCAGTGAAGGGTTAAGGTACTATATAAATGTCCAAATTATTAGTATCGTTTGAATGCTTATAAATGACTCGTCTGATCAGTGACCAAACATTTCCTGCAACTGGTTGACTGGCCATAATCAGTAATGACTACAGGTAGTCTGGGACATTATTTCGACTGAATTTAATTTGTTTTTCCTATGCCAGTCTTCATTAATCACAGGTTTTTGAGACAAAAACACACAATAAAACTGACACAAATTAACACAAGAAGACCCCTTGTTATTACCTAAATGTTACCACCTATCTTTAATGGTATAATACACAAACTGGCAAACCAACAGGGCAAGCTATACAGACCCAACTCCCGAAAGCAAAAGCACAATTATTGGCTCTGCATAGATTACTCTAAATTTACATCCCATTCCAGACAGATACTATGGCACAGTGGCTGCAACTACCAGCAATAATTCAACAAGCAAAAGCTACACACCTGAATCTACGTTACAGGAATGTCAGTGCAGCTGTGCTAAGACATCAACAGGCAAAAGCTACACACCTGAATCCAGGTGACAGGAACACCAGAGCAGCTGTGAGATTAAACCATCAACGAGCAAAAACTACACACCTGAATCCAGGTAGCAAAACTGTCCGAGTTGCTGCGGTAGATGGCAACATCATCCTCAGTGGTGATGCTCATCCTGGTGGTCATGGACTTCCCATTGGCCAACAGAGTCTGCTCCGGGCTGACCACATAGAAACTGCTGGCATACTCTGATCCAAACTGAAACAAAGACCCAGTATGTAAGAATCATTTTATCAATATCACCGACCAAGATTCGGGCCTCAGTTTTAACCACTTTACTCTTGTGTGCTTTTGATCACTGCAACTATGCATCAATACTTGATCAAGATATAAAAAAAAATCTTTTGAAGTGTAGAGAAAAAAAGCAAGTAATTAATTGCTGAGGCATTACACTAAATTAATTGCTGAGGCATTACACTTAGATCTGGAAGACCTTAAACAG
Organism: Alviniconcha strummeri; assembly: GCA_963584105.1. Classification (NCBI taxonomy): domain Eukaryota; kingdom Metazoa; phylum Mollusca; class Gastropoda; family Provannidae; genus Alviniconcha; species Alviniconcha strummeri. The sequence goes on from OY757547.1 coordinate 9,353,128, forward strand.
AGTACATCTGATGTATTCTTGAGAAAAGAATGAACAGTAATATATAGCAAGATGTATGATAAAAGCATGCACACATGAGCATACAAGCATATGTAGACATGAAAGCATGCAAACACACACACTCACATGCACAATCCCCCTCCCCCCCAAAAAACCCAACAACAACAACACAAATGCACACAGACTGCAAACACCCACCCACACATACATGTACCCTCCCCCCACCTCCCCCCCACCAACAATAGTAATAGTAATTGGATTTTAATGTCCTGTCAACCACACAGGGTCAACTCAGGACAGTCAAACTCAGGTCATAAGCAAATACACCTTTCTAAACTCTTCTCACATATATATCAACCCTCTGTCAAGTCAATCTAAAAAAACACAAAAAACAATCACTTCACAAGCATAAAACATACACAAACATCAGACACAAATTTTTAAAGAGTTAGTCCCTTCAATATTGCCACTGTTAAAAGAGCACATAAAGCTGTGACATGCTGGTATTGTCAACCATTTCATCTAATTTATCAATACCAGGTTAAAGAAAACTATGAAAAAGGAATGGACAGACACAATATAAAATTTAAAAATGTTATATAAATGCATGATGGCAAATACCAGTGCCATATGGCAGCAAGCTGCACATACCACCTACCATCATCTCCTAGCTGCTCAACAAGAGCCATACAGAAAAAACTAACCCTTGACAAAAAATATTTGAGTTTTCTGGAGAAAAAAAGTCAGGAGAATGGACCATTAGCAGAAAAATGACAAGACAGAAAGAGCAAGAGGACTAGGCAGAAAAAAACAAGAGAGGAGACAGGAAAGGGGAATCAAATGACAGCCCTGAGATTCCAGACATCCCCGGCCTCCCTTCGGGGCCCACCCACAAGAACACACACAAATGCACACATATGATGTTGCAACCCCCCCCCCCCCAACCCCAACACACACACATACATACATGAAAACACACACACACATATGAAAACATACACACACACGCATATGAAAACACACACGCGTGCGCGCGTGCAGATGCCCACCGCAGAGCAGAAGAAATCACATTAGCTAGACAAGAGACGTACTGTTATTTCTCTGTTTTTCTCCCTCATCTTCTGCTCGCCCTCTTCGTTGGTCCACTTCTGCAGACTGAGTTTCCTAAGGCTGTCAAATGCCCCTGGCTCCACCACCACCTCCAGTGACCTGAAACCCAAACCCCCAGCATGTACACAGCAGTATCCAAGCAATACAACGACCAGTGACAACAAAATGTTTTTAAACAAACACTTAATTCTGCCTCTTTTTTGCCTCACCATGACAACAACAACAACAAGAAAAAAGGAGCAAGATGATGCAACCCCTGAAATATTTGCTAAGCCAGTGCGATATTCAGATATTGTGTGTGCATGTGTGTGTGTGTGAGAGGGAGAGAGAGGGAGGACAGTGTGTGTGTTTGCATGCAGGAAAGAGTGTGTGCATGTCTGTGTCTGTACATGATTAGTATTTAACTGAGTGCATATTTTATCATGCATGTCATGGACTGTTTCAAGAGTTCAAGACATACCATGCTCTCCTACCTCAAACTCTTAGTTTCATCATGTGGGCGACTAGCAAAAAACCTGCCATGAAGCACCTGCTGTAATAATGGTGGTCCTTGGAGACTATGCAATATGAAGTGGACATTTATATTGTGTGTGACTTTATCAAACTTGCCCAAAATGCTGCTGCTGCACTTCTTTTGTATACATTTGGAAAGAACAAAAGAAAAGGGGTGAGTGGAATAAAAGTTTGTTTGATAGCTAAATAAAGTTTGCCAGAAAGGGAGAGTTTCCATACTATATCTTTTGAGATTCACTTTTAGGGTGTATGAATGTGTTAGCATATGCGTGTATATGTGGTCCCGTGAGTATGAGATACAGATCAAGTGAAACTAATTATCAGTATGGTTACAGACACAAATGTATATAACTGTGGTCGTTTGTTGACTGCAAATAAGATTTTAGCTGTTGCTTTTTACCATCAATTTCCATTGGTGCAACTTGCTGATACATGTTGTTAGCATAATTGTAAATCAGTCTAATATTACTTATGTGAATAGACTTTAAATAAAAAAGGAAGAATTGAAAGAAAAGCTAAAACGAAGCACCCAGATGAAAATATCTGCACATTTTCTGCAATTTCAGGCCTGTTTGCATCTTTGGTTTTGTTCTCCTTTAATCCATTCCTGATCTTAGGCACAACTAGCACTGACAGAGCCAGCAGTGACAAAAAGAAATCCAGACCGGCACCATCCGTACCCATCAGGTAAAGAAATCCTGCCTCCCATTGCTCCTATAGAGCTCTGTGCAATGGGGTGTGTGTAGACAATGAGGCGCCCTTTCTGGTCACGGTTAGAGAAGTTGTTGTTGCGGGTGCACATGTAGTGGTAGATTCCAGCGGGAGAGGTCACTGAACGCAGCCCAAGGTCAAAGTATGTTCCGGCATCATCCAGCTCTGACATCTCTCCTCTAAACTGTCCTGAAACAACAAACAAAAATGATGCATAACTATATGTACATGTAGTAGCTGTCGTAACTGTTTTTGTGTTTTTTAATCCTCTTTAAAAAAAAAAAAAAAATTTACAGACATCTTTTGCAGTTTGGCACCATTCACTTTTCATGCTTATTTGTGGTGGGGGATGGGGGTAGGGGAGTGGGGAAGCACTAAAAAATATAATATGGACAGAACATGTGAGACTGGAGTTATCCAAATTTTGTGATGCTTTACTTGAAAGACCAAATCTCTTTGAAACAACAAACAAACAAAAAACAGCCAGGACAATATTTTCTCTACATTCGACACAAAATGGACCTAAAAAAAGTGTTTTGCAAAATAAATACCAGGGTCCAGAAAAGCCAGTGTCTCCAGACTGTCGCGGTCCAGGCCAAGAAAGGTGACGTTGTTGAGGTGCATAGGGTAGTTGACACCATAGTGACCATACTTCCCACCAGGTCCGAACCCCCACCCACTGCCTTCTGGGTACTGCTGGGAGCGCAGGAGGACCAGGTTGCTGCGGTCTGTGCCTGCCAGACCTTGGCCATCATTGTTTCTGGGGTTGGTGTTTGAACCTGTCCACCTGAAGAATGCATGCACATTTCATCATGCTGAGCAAACACACATCTCTCCACGCAGACTAAATACACTGCTCTCCACGCAGTTTCCTTCATCTTTTTTTTTAGTCAAAACACTTAACAGTTGGGAACTTTTTTTGCTTTAAAAAAAACTAGATTCATCACCAAAATGAAGCGTTTTTCTTCTTCTTCTTTCCCTCATCAGATTTACTCTCTTTCAGGTCTTCCAAAACTAAATATAATGTCCCAACAATTAATTACTGTCTTTTTTCTTCGACGCTTCAACCCAAAATGAAGCATTTTAAAGCACCATAACATAAATGCCAACAGTCAAATATCAAATGTCACTGTTTTGTGCTGCCTCTGTGGTCCTGTGCAACATTTCATGTGCTTACACTAACCTACACTCTACAAACACACCCACCCTCCATTTTCCAACCTTAAACATATACCAGTAGATGGCAAAGCCTTGGCTTACATCAACATACGTTTGCCAGACAGTTTCAAGTATCAGCTTGCAGTCAGCAGGCCCTTTGCCAAGTACATAGACAAACAGCTGGGAAATGTCAAAGATGTGACCATCCACAGTCTGTTATTTGACAGATCATTATACATTTTCTCCAATTATTATCTGACTTTATTTGATGGCAAAAAATGAAGAAAATGAAATGTGCTAGACTCCTTACCTCCTAGAGTTACTAAACGTTTTGCCTTGAGTGTTGAACAGAAAAGAAAGAGAGAAACAAACAAACAAATAAAAACAAAAACCACACACAACATACAGTGAGACAGAGATAGACATCATTCCCCAACTCACTGAATATGCACTGTGTCCCCCTGTGTCACCTCCAGTGTGTTGGGAACAAAGTCGTACTCCACCGCAGGGTAAACCTGAACGATGTTACCACGCTTCCCACGGACATTCAGGTTGTGAATCTTCCCCTTGGCACCATCTGGCCTTTTGCGGATGGCAAAAGTGTGAGACCTGGAAAAGTCAAAACAGCAGTATGTGGGTCAGTTCAAAAGTAACGCCAATGACATTCTTGACTGACAGTTGAATCAACAGTGCTGCAACTACAACATTTGAGGGGGATATTCAAAGAACGCTGTAAAAAACACAGTCACTCATTTAGAGTTATATGTGACAAACGTGCAGTGAGTCTGCTCAAGAGCAGAGAGCAGCGCTATATGAAAGCAATCAACACAAAACAACACAGTTATGACCACACTAAAATACTAAGCAGAAGTATTATGGGGTTTTAACACTCTCAGAATACCCCAACACCTGTCTGTTTTCTGCACATGAAAGGCAGATGATCAGTGGCTGAAGAGGTCACTCTCAGCAGGTATAAGGGAAAATTCAAGGATACTTATTCGTGAGCTGGTCTGAATTAACAGTAAGGCTGGGAAGCAGAGGGACCTTGGTTCAAATCCGCTTTAGCTCTCCTTTCTCTTCAAAAAGTTGCAGTCCATAGACACCACCTTGTGAATTTGTCCCTCACAATAAATGAAACATTAAAATGGCTCTCATCACTGCCCATTTTAATGCAGGAGTCATTCTGGTGGTAGCAGTGTAGTGATAAGTATATAATCTCCCTCTTCCCCCATCTTCATACCCCCTTCTCTCCGTCCCTAATAAGCCTTACGGTTTCTGTGGACATTAAGCACCATATTTTACTTTTTTAAAAACTTATTTGCCAGTGACATTAAAATGTGCAGAGTAATTTATTTTTGTGATGTTTTATTCATACATGTGCATAAACAAACTGTACACAACAAGCACAAGCCATGTCTAAACAATTTTGAAACAATTTAATTTAATCTTTCCCTGTATAGATAATTATAAATAAATTTAAACATAACTATGTTAGTATGTATACCAATCTCATTTGAGCAATGCAGCTATTGCAAGCTGCGCAGGTACCACACACACACAAACATACAAGCAAATATATCAGTCTAGCACAAAATAAACCTCCAGTCAGAAAATAATTATTTCTAAGCTGTTTTTCATAGCTGTGCCTATCCCCTCGTCCGAGGCATGAATGTGTGTGTGTAAAACTTTTCCCCTTCAAGGGTGTGTGGGAGTGGGGGAAAAGATATGTATCTCACAGCATACCTGTCTTGAAATGTTCTGCCATACTGGGCAGTATTGATTGCCAGCCGGAGCGTGAAGTCGGCATCACCAAACACCTTGATCTGCGGGTTGTTCTTAAAGATGTACCCTCGCTGGCGAGCTGCATCATCATTGTCAAATCCATACTTTTCTGCCATGCTGACCTTTGAACCAGCCCCTCTGCGACGTGGGTCAGCACTCTTGCTGGCGTTGGTGTTCCAGGGGTCATAATCGTTGGTGGAGATGTTGTACCTGCAAATGCAGAAGTTGAAACTAAGTATTTCATTTTCATACTTTACTGTGGATTGCAAATTCTATTCAGTCATTCCTCCCCTCCTCAGTGTGGTAGTACTGAAAAGTTATCTTATTAAAGTACAGTATATTCCAGTCATTTACTCCTTTTATGTATATAATATGTACACCAACTCCTGTGCATGAGAGAAAGAGAGAGAGAGAATGAATGATTTTTTTATTTTATTAATGAGGGTAATGGAATAAGTACAATACCTTTTTACATCCAGTCTGAGAGAAAGAGAGAGAGAGAGAGAGAGAGAGAGAGAGAGAGAGAGAGAGAGAGAGAGAGAGAGAGAGAGAGAGAGAGAGAGAGACAAAGACAGAGACAGAGGGTTTGTGTGTGTGTGTGTGTGTGTGTGTGTGTGTGTGTGTGCACACACATGTATTTACATGTATATGTATGTGCATGTGTGTTTATCTCTGTGTACATGTTAGTCTGTCTTTTTTGTGCATCTGTCCATGTTGTGCACCTGCCTCTGTTTGCATAGACGTGTGTTCTTGTGAGAACCACTGCACCCTTGTGTATGGAATGTTCAAGTTTGTAACAGTCCTCATATCATTGCTTACATCTGTGCCTGCACATTTCCATTTTCAATTGCTGTTTTTGTTCTATCAGAACTGTTCGGTTGACTGTCGATGAAATGAACAGTTTCTGTTTCCATTTCTTTCACAATCACAGTAAAATATAATAAAATCTTTTCTCTCTGTCAGATTTACTCTGTTTAAGGTCTCCCAGATCTAAGTATAATGCCTCAATAATTAATTACTTGCGTGTGTTTTTTATACACTTTGACCTAAAACCACAGTAAAAACAGCAAACTCTGTTAGCTCAGTGAGGCCTGGTGCTGGCTGACCTCATGCGAAGAACGCAGTTGTCCTGGTCAATATTGGGCACAGTCCAGTTATAAGTGTTTGGATGACCACCCAGGCCATTGCCAAGGTGATTATCTCGGGTGAACTCTGTCTCTCTGCATTCAGGGGCAGGCTGACCATGGGCTTCAAACCTGTGCCACTCTCCCTTCACCCCATCCACCTCCAACGCCTGGAACCAACCATTCAGCTTAAGATGTGAACAGGAAGAACAAGACAATATGGTGCAAGGCATGAACACTGGCACCAGAAGGAATCCGGAACCAACCATTCAGCTTAAGATGTGAACAGGAAGAACAAGACAATATGGTGCAAGGCATGAACACTGGCACCAGAAGAAATCCGGAACCAACCATTCAGCTTAAGATGTGAACAGGAAGAACAAGACAATATGGTGCAAGGCATGAACACTGCCACCAGAAGAAATCCGGAACCAACCATTCAGCTTAAGATGTGAACAGGAAGAACAAGACAATATGGTGCAAGGCATGAACACTGGACCAGAAGAAATCTGGAACCAACCACTCAGCTTAAGATGTGAACAGGAGGAACAAAACAGTATGATGTAAGTCTTGAACACTGGTGCAGGAAAGAAATGTTGAATGTGCAATAGCAAAACAGTGGTGGCTTACAAGAGTGAGCAAATGTTGTGTATTTGGATAGTTTTCTAGCTACCATGCATGCGGACACCAATGCACTGATAAGCAAATTACAGCTGGTTAAACAAGCTGGCAGAACATGGCCACAGCGTACACTCATTGTGCACACACACCCACATGCACACACCCACACACACCAACACTGCACACACACATATGCATGCACACACACACACACGCAAACACAGAAACATGCACACACACTCAAAAGGTCCTGTGCACCAAAGACATGTGCAAACATTAACAAATCCACAGATGCAGAAATAATCTTTCCCTGGTAAAGGTTTGTAGAAATTCTACTAACCATTACAGAAATTAATTAACAAGGCAGGTAAATCACTGCCAGCTTTCCTCAAGAAAATGACCCAAACTTCCCAAGGGAAAATTCCCAGCTGAAAAAACAAAGCAAACAAAATGCAGCCTTTTGTTTTTAAATATATGCATCCTGGTCATTACTCACTTCACAGTCTTCTTTGCTGTTGGGGAGGATTTTGTTGCCAAATTTCTCCAGTGTCGGGATGGGAACGATACATGCCCAGCGATCCTTGACATTCTGGCTCTCAGTCCTATAAAACTCACACCGTGAGACGTCATTGGTCATCACTGCAATATCCTGTTAAAGACAAAAACAAAACATCAACTCAAAAATGGTTGCAAGAACCGGGAACTGAAAACAGTTTACGTTATTCACATTTATTACAGATTTTAAGTCAGCTAGAGTCTGAAAGTTAATCTTTCCCCTAACAATAAGACACCAAAAGCAACCCCCCCAAAAAAAAAAAAAAAAAAAAAAAAAACCATATCTCTCTACCACTTTCAAAAATTAAACTCTTTATCATACCTAACTTAAAACAGTGCCTAGAACTATCATAACGATCAAGCCTGACATTTACAAAGACTTATTTTTACTGTTTCATGGAAGCCAGTGAAACTTAATCTGCCATACAGTTTAACAGCATCCAGCTCAAAACTGGAAAGCAGAGCATTCACAGCAAACTAACAAGAACAACCTTCATGTGCGTGATATTTACAACATTTTTGACGTTTCTCATTGATACACACACAGATAACTGACCATAAACACCCAGTCAAGTACTTCTTTATTTCATTCAAAGGAAAACGTGGGTGCCACACATGAATTACAAAGAAACAATATCTACACATATAAAACATTCACAGTCTAAGACTGCACAGTATAGTCAACCATAATGGTTACACCAGGGTGGAGTTTTTCACAGAAGCCAACAAAATTTAAACTGCCACATAGAATGGGCACAGAAACACTCACAATCCAGGGAGATGGCTGCCAGTATGGATAGTAATCTCTCTCCTCTGGACACTCATAGCCACGGCGAGTACCTGCTGGGTTCTGGCGAGTAGACCTGGCCGTGTTGCGGTTTTTCAGGTTCTGAAACCACACAGGAACAATGTGTGAAAAAGTGTACATTCACAAATATGCAATGCATAAATCAGCAAGTTAACATGTTACAAACAGGCACTTAATTAGTTTGTGTTAGTTTTCATCAGCTGGCAAACAGTGGGTCAGTTATTGGTGTCAGTTTTTCAGTCCATAAATCAATCAACTGACAACCACCAATCAGCTAATCTCAGAATACTACACTGTGAACTGTCAACAAACAAAAGGAGTTGCTTAATGCTCAAAAATATGTCACATGCACACAACAACAAAGACCCAAACTGTCTACAGCTGCTCTAACCTGGCATGCATGCAAATTTAAGGTACATAAACTCCATCACAGGTACATCCCCAAATTGTAAATACAGTATCTTACAATGGTGGCAGTACAGAGAGAGAGAGAGAGAGAGAGAGAGAGAGAGAGAGAGAGAGAGAAGAAAAAAGAAGGCAGGAATCAGTCAAGCCAACCGGGCAGGCCTTGAAAAAGCCCTCAGTGGTGAAAATTTGAGTAAAACGTTTCCAATACAAAACATGCTTGGACTTTGTTATACTTTATATTATATATATTAGCAGTAACTGGCATCCACTGTAAACAAATCAGTCAACCCATTAATCTGACAATATTAATAAATTAACTATACAACCCATCAGAAAGTGTGGGACAAGCTCATCATACAGTATTTTGCACTAATGAAAAAAATGTGCACATAATTTTACTTATATAATTATATATATAACAATAAATGCATTTCTAACACACTGAATCCCTCTATGACTATACATGTATGAGGCTCAAAGCGCTATCATACATGTCAAACAAAACTACACCCTCGTAACTGTCCAGCGCCATGGCTGAGGGGGAAATAAAAATCAATTATCTATCTTTAAACAAAACAATGTTTCCAAACCCTCTCTCCCTTTAATACCACCACATCTCCAACACAGTAAATTATGCACAGACATGTAAAGAAACAAAACCAATAGGCACCTGATCAGCAGTAAAGAGTCCCATATTTCTCTGTCGTTTTTTACACATGAGGTAGTAGTTGTAGTCTTCGTGCATGCCGTAGCGTCGATCTGTGTTACAGTTGTAGTTCTGGCACAGCATGCGATTGTCAGGAATGGTTCTGAAACCAATTTCCCATCAAATAAAAAACAACTGTAAAGCAATGTGTGTGTGTGTGCATGCGCACATGCGTGCGTTGTGGTGTGTGCATGGGTGTGTGCGTGCCCACCAAACCAAACAAAACACTGAACAACAAAATTTATATGAAAGTGGTGAAGCTGTGTGTGTGTGTGTGTGTGTGTGTGTGTGTGTGTGTGTGTGTGTGTGTGTGTGTGTGTGCACATGCATGCTTGTGTGCATGCATGTGTGAGTGTGTGCATGCACATGTGCATACAAGTCAGTGTGTTCTACTATAACAGGTCTTGTCAATTACTTTATTGTCTTCCCAAGCCCTTTTCTTCCATTCACCTGCAAACATTCCTTAAGCTAAGATACATGTGACCCAGTAGGTCATAGACTTATACTTGCATCATAGTCTTGTGCTTGCATCATAGTCTTAGGCTTGCAATGCCAGCATCAGTACATGCTAAGTGATACAGACATTTTGTTGCACTTTACTTCTACATTTCATTATTTGATTGCCTTTTTGTACAAAAATATATTAAAAAAATTAGCAGCAACTTCTGAAATGTGGGGGGAAAGCAAACAGGCAGAACAAACTTGTACACACATGGATTCGGCCCAATTTTACTCCGAAAACACAAACTACTTAACAACAATATACAGCAAAAAAAATATATATTTAAAAGTATAAAAATACCTTAGTGCACTAAGCAGTATGGCTCAGTTGACTTATGAATTGGTACCACCATCCTGTTAAAAATGCCTAAGCGCACTAAGCACTAATAACCAAGTACTATTACTAAGTGTACTTACGCAGTGGTGGAACCATCCCGTACATGAGTGCCACACATGTACTGAAGAATCAGCTCGCAGTGACTGTTCTGATCACCACATGAGTGCTGGTTGGTCCTGTTCAAGACATCACAGTATTAAAACTGGCACTGCAACATTACACTCCTTGCATAATGGATGCCTGTTTAATATTAACAACAAAGTAGGTTTCTAGAGTGCCCTAATTCATCTGGGCTTGCAGCACTGTGCAAGAGCACTAGATTCTAGAACAACAATGATGCTGACAACAAAGCATACGATGATACCCACTAACAGCATAGTAGCACATAGCAGGAGGAAAAGCACACAGGCGGGATTTCTGTATCATGATTCTGATACCACATTGATTTTATATCAAATTTGGAAATGGAGTTTTGTGAAATACTACAGTCACACAGAACTGTCAAGTGTCATAACTCACCTGTAGCATGCATGACAAGAGAGATGCACGCTCATGTCACCAAGCAAGCAAAACCAACAAGGAGGCAACGGTACACATCAGGCCAGCTGTTTTATGCATCCAGCCCCACTGATCATCGCTCACGAAAGTCAGCTGGTGGTCATTGTTTTTAAAATATGAAATTAACAAGCCATTTCAGAACAAAATACTAAGTTTTGGGGTGTGATTTTGATCTTTACAACATGATGGGCAAAAAGTGCTTTCAGAGATCCAAATTCCTTCTAAAGGGTTCCAATGAGTCAGCTCGTTTTTGATTCTGTCCCCAACACAGCTTTCCTCTCTCTTCAGTTTAGGCCTATACTATGAAGTGACCTGTCAAAATGTGCTGAAGACCACTCATGCCACAACTGTCCACATAACAGCACTAATTAGTGTCCAGTTCATGTGCAAACAGTATTTATCTGCTTGGGAGACCCCATTGTGTTCCACATCTCAGACATTTTTTGCACATTGCCTTTGAAACAGTTCAAATGTTGGTCTGAGTGACAATGACTTTTTCTCATCCTTTCCAGAAAGATCATCAAGCAATTCCTCTTTCTGTACCTCTCTCCTCCAGCTGTGATGTATTTGGCTTCAATCTGCCCATTGGTAGTGTCTCAAACTGCTCAACACTTCAGATCTTCCAAGATTCAAGCCACTTGTGATGACTGCCTCACCCACCAGTCTATCTGCGTGGTCACTTCCCTTGACTCTGTCATATACTGGATAGTACATGTATCCACTGTAGTCTTTGAAGGTGGATGTCGAACATGGGACATTTATATATATATGCCAGTCTGGGTTTCCCATTCCACCTGCCACTTTTTGTAGCAAGCTCATGGAATCCATGAAGATGATACATTGATAGTATGTGTGGTAATAAACTGTCACTTCTTGAGACAGTCCACCAGACAACAGGTGTCAGTGCTTCAATTTCCATTGCCAAGCTGAAGTTTGAGACATAGGCTGGACTATCTTTATAGCTGGTGGTCAAACTTTGCTTGACACTGACTTGGTTTTGGTGACTAGTGTCCCAAAATATATTACTTGGAAATAATAAAATTCATAGTAAAATGCTTGTTGACACCTATACACACTTACAATTTTTTTTAATTTAATCTATTGTTTTAGCACTTCTCTGCACAGTGTATTTTTGTTACCCCCCCCCCCCCCCCAATGTCCCCCCAACACACACACACACACACTTTTTTTTCTTTCTCTCTTTCTTTTTCAAACATACACACAACTGACCATTCCACTTGCAAGACAGATGTACCATAGTAGTACACAGACCCACACACATACACTTTTCTTTTTTGTCTCTTTCTTTTTCAAACATACACACAACTTACCATTCCACTTGCAAGACAGATGTACCATAGTAGTACACAGACCCACACACATACACTTTTCTTTTTTGTCTCTTTCTTTTTCAAACATACACACAACTTACCATTCCACTTGCAAGACAGATGTACCATAGTAGTACACAGACCCAACATTGTAGCCACCTCTGTCGTTGTTCTGAGTATCACACAATCTGAAACCAACAACATACACTATGCATATGATATATATATAATCTAAGCATATGTTTTATTTCTGCATGTGGACATATGATGACACGTAAAGGCAGAATAATCTGTGAAGCTCTGAAAAAGAAGCTGAGAAAATGTACTGAGGAGAAAAACAAGAAAACAAATGAGAAGAAAAACAAGAAAAGAAAATGCACATTGAAATTTAATGTTATGTGAATATCCCAGGCTACTTTTCATGAGCTATTTTGTGCATTCATCAAAAATCAATTCTGAACAACCACTTTCATTAGCACATGTATGAAATGATCCCTGCTCTTAATGCTGAATCCGTCAATGTTGATTTTTTGAGTTTTGAGAAGCTAGCTCTAAATGAAAAAATGTACTGTTCTTCTTAGTTGTTTACAGTTAGCCTCTCATCAAGTTCTCAAAGTAATTCTGGTTCTGTCAACCTTTAACCTTGAAGGAGTATGCAGTACAATTAAACAGTTTGTCAAACAAAGGCTACTCTTCCAATAAAAGATCACTTACAGAACTTTATAAAGGGTAACCTTTTTAGACCTTTCTTGAAAACCCAAATGAGATGTAGTGCATTGCCAGCGGTCCATCAAAGAAGATTCTACTCTACTCCCTGTGGTTTTGTTGTTGTTGTTTTTTGCATCCAACTGCTGAGATGATAATCCATGCAATCCTAACTAAAGTAAAGGGTTAAAGTGTTACTCAAAGTACTGACACACACACACATGCATGCACACACATGCATGCACACACACTGAACACACATACTACATCTCTCTCTCACACACATCATCAAACAATTGTGCATACATGTGTGTGTGTGTGTGTGTGTGTGTGTGTGTGTGTGTGTTCCTCAGCATCCAGCCTAAGCAGGCACACATGCATGCATGCATGTGTATGTGGTAAGAGAGAGAGACCGACACAGACAGACAGAGAGACTCAGAGTTCATTACACACACACACACACACACACCAGTACATAACATTAAATACACAAACACCCATGCAGGTACCTGTTTGCATTGTTTCTGTCTCTTCTATCTTCGTCTAATCTGTTGTTGCTGCCTCTGAAATGAGTTTCACACAAAATTATATCAAACTACATAGCACATAAATTCATAATACTGATAATATATTATACATACATGTATACTTTATTAATTACTACACAATTACTCAAGAGTATGCACTGTTTTCTTTTTTGCCTAACGCTAGGGTGTGTGGCAATAACAAAAATATTACTTATGATGAAATAATACCAAAAAGTACTCCCAAACTACTCTTGTTTAAACACTAACCCATGTATTAACAGATGTTTAGAGTTGTTATCTTCTTACTCTTGCAGTTTTTGTACCAATCAGTTCAGATGACCCTATCTTTTTAACATGCCCTGACCTACCAGGTTTGTAAGAATGTAACTGTGTAACACTGAAAAAAATATTTTTCCTGTCATCCTCAGAAAAGCATTCAGTTTTCACACTCACGTTACCCTACAAAATAATAAGTCTACATCAGAGTTTATCTGGCACTTAAATTAAAAAAAAAAAAAAAAAAAACTTTTTCTTTTTAACCCACTTTTTTTTAGATGGTGCAGTTAAAAAGCGGTAACTTATCCAACCAATTCAATCACTGCTGCCAGAAGTGTCAGTAATAAAAAAAATTGCCCACCAACTCTATGCCTGCAGCACAAAGGCGGACATCTGGTGCACATGTTTTAACTGCATTCGGTGACATTAAAGATCCATCTGAAATGTTTCATATCAAGGAAATGTGTACCGAAGGGCATACATAAAGGAAGGAAGTTTGATATGAATTCTTAAGTAATTAATGATGATGATCCTTTTGCTGTTAATGTTGTCATTGCTCTTGTCACATTTGTTTCTGTGTCAGTTTTTGTTGAAAGGTCAGGCTCTACTCAGTATCAACTGCTAATAAGTAATATCACAGGGTGGGGGTAAGTGCAGGTAGGTGGTAGTGGGGGGTTGTACTTCTACTGTTACAATACAGCTAATCTAGACCCACAAGGCAAAAGGTTATGATCGTGAACAACATCAGTACCACTGCCAGTGTGCTGTCAAAATTATTTTCTACTCCACAACAGCACCTTTAAACTTTTCCAAAAAGCCTGGGTTGTGGCCCTGTTCATAATGTTTGTTCTTGGGGTGTGTACCAATACAGGCCCAAGTGCAAGGCTGCAGTATGATATCAACAGGCTGTTACCAGTGTTACTGCCCTATGGTTGCTTATACATCATGTCTACACAGTGACATTTAAGCCATGTGAACCTAGTGAAACTGAGATCTTATTATCACTGTCGGACAGACACCACACAGCTGATACCAGTATCCTCGTAAGTGTAATTATATCACATTCTCATGGAAGCAGATACTATTTGAGGTGTATCTTATCTTACAGCCATCACGATGTCCTCGTTACAATTGTCATGTTAACCATCACACAAACACTGTAACTTTGTAATCAACACACTGAGAGTGAGACTGAGAGAGACTGAGACACGATACTTTAAATACCTTGGAAGTGATGACTGAACCTCTTCTTGTTACAAACAGCACAGCACACACTCAACAGAGCACTGTGGTAACCAAGAGCTGCACTAACTGATTGGAAATTAAATAATAAAAAGAATACATTGAGTGGTGATTGACCTTGACATACAATTTGATGTTTAAATCAACCATTTCCTACTTTTACTATTCATCCCCAGGAGGCATTTTAATCATAAATAAAAAATAGAAAAAAAGTAAAAAAACATTCATTTAAAAATAATAAAAAAATTAAAAGAGTAAATTTTAAGACTGATTTCTTTTTAATATAAATCTTTTTCCTTACAGTCACCTTTTCATTTTCTTCTTTCTCTTCAAGCACTTCTGAAGTTTATAAAACCATCATGCTATGGATTAGATGATAATAGGCATTTTCAAAATTAGTCATATATATATATAAATATAACAAAATTCTGAAAGTGTGAGAGTGAAAAGTGAGCACAATGTTGACACATTTCATACAGTACATGTGTGTATACATGATGTGCTGTGTACCATTTACAGTTTTGTTACTAGTTGTAGTCTTTCTGATTTCCTGTAGTGTTATTCACATACTGATAGTGATACAGAGTCAGATAAGAGATTCATGAGTAAACTAAGACAATCTGTCTGTCAAGGGAGTGGATCACACTTTGAATAGTATGATTATATGTGACTAATGTATGGAGGAGAGTGGCACCCCACTCTTAAGATGACCCTAAAAACAAGCAAAGGTGGTTTGAAAAGATGTGTCTTCAAGTCAGGAGTTAGTTAATAAATGCAAACTGCCTCCAACTGAGTGCCTAGATACTGTAACAGTTTAAGTCATTGTCACTTTACTATTTCCCATTTTGTTTGACTAGGTCTGGTTACTTTAATTATTATGTTTTTTGTTTGTTTTTTTGTTGTTGTTTTCAGTACTTCGTTGTTCCTTGCAGGGAATTTGGGTCACCTTACCAGAGTAAGGACAGTAACTACAAGAGCAGCACTACCCATTGCTATCCCTGTCACTGTGTGTTCAAACAATGGTATGCCATTGCCAGTGTTTAGGATTTTTTCTTTTTACATACAGTGCACAGATGTTGGTACATGCAAGGGCACATGGGGGCTGCACAGATATAACTATACCATCAGACAATCTGCACTGGAAGTTGATTTTGGAAGAAAAATCCCTTGCCGCACCGTGACCTCAAATCAGTGTCAGTATTGCACCTGACTTTTCACAATTTCAGTCAGACACTCTACCAACTGAGCTGTCCCCATCCCCATTTAGTAATACTTAATAGTACATCCACATGCCTAGTTTGGTTGCAAACATATTATCACTATCAGTGGTACAGAAAACACAGGATTGACAAACATTCAATCAGCTTCAAGTGACCTTGGAGTTGGACACACTGACAAACAGATGGATGGATGGACAGACAGGTTGATAATCCAGTCAGTATACTCCCCCCCCCCCCACCTCCTCCCTACCCGCAACTTTGTTAGAAGGGTAAAATATTAATGACATCCTGTGAGCCATACAATGTCACCTCAGGATGATGAAGATGTGTAAGTCAAGTGGTTGGTCAGTGGTATATAGTGCATGTACCACATTATATATATCATGCATACACTGTATACAGCATACAAATGTATAATATGAAAAGTTTCAACAACAGAAAGTGGTTGCCTATCATTGGTGGGAGCTGCCACAAGTATAATTTTTGTTGTGACACATATTTGTTGCGACAAACACATGTTTGTCATGACAAAATGTTTTGTCTCGACAACCATACTTTTGT
>OY757547.1:9374881-9411716 GCA_963584105.1 Alviniconcha strummeri
TGAATCCTGAAAGATGCTTACACTTACAGTCAAAATCATCCAGCTCATGTAGATTTGATAAAATAACTGGACTATGACAGTACTTTATGTATTTATTTATAAAGAAAGGTGTCTGCCCCTGTATTTTGTATTTTGCTGCCCCTCCCCCTCCCCCAATTAAGTACACCAGAATAACCCATCATTTCCATTTTATCTGTGAGAGATACACATTTAATACCAGTTGGATAATATATAATATGTTTAATTTTAGTTTAAAATATTTTAAATTAAATTATATAAATATTTATATATATATATAATGTTCATGATAAAACAGATGCTTCACTTTACACATTCTATAATTTTAGCTTGAACTTTACACCTTTTGTTTCAGATGGAGGCGTTACCATTCCAGTGGCTGTGTCTTGTAACAGTGCTGTATGCATCATTGACAACAGCAGACATATATTTCCACGTGCCAAGGGGCTCAAACAACAGATTGAATGAAAAGTCAGCTGCCAGGAAAAATGCCAACAGAATGTTTGACTCTCAGGTTTGTATGCATGGTCACTTTGTAAACATGTATTATAATAATTATCATGGTCACTTTGTATATATATATATGTAATAATTATCTGCATGAGCTGTAATTCTGTATGGCTTTGATCAACCAAGTAACAAAAATTAAATGTGGAGGTAAAAGGGTAGATCTATCTATAGCAATGATAATATTAATAACTATTTTAATAAGAGAAGGCCAGTGTTAGAACCACTGTTTCCCACTTTTAGTTTGACTGTGAGATATTATATAATAATATATCTCTGTGTGTGTATCCAATCTCTTTCTTTTGCAGAATAATAACCGGGGTGGCTACAATGTTGGCGACAGTGGAAGCACTGCCTCAACCGATGAAACAAAACAGTACAGAATGGTCAGTTCTGTTCAACTTAATGCTGTTGACTGCACGATCATAAATCAGTGGACATGATTTTCAGCACAACTATCAAAATTCTGCAACATTTTAGAGCATCAGTGTTATGACGTTGCTGGGCTGTTATGACTGAGAGAAAACATGAGAGTGATTCATTTCCTATCTAGTCATTACTGTACTGCCTGTTCAGGGTGGGGGGGGGGGGGGGGGGGGGTAAGAATTGTGCATGCCTGATTGAAAATGGATTATTTCCACATGAAAATGGATTATTTCCACAACTGTATCTTAAAAGACAGTAAAAATATACTGTTGAAAGAAAAAATTAAAAAGATAACCTGCAGCTTACATCTTGAAATAAACATCTAAGAATAGGACAGTTGTGCTTGGGTATTTTAAATCTAGATGCAGCTGAAAGATAATGAAAGATTGTTTCATTAATGATTATTGATTAGCATTGTTTCCTCACCTTTTAATTTCACAGTACAAAGTACTACATTATGTTGATCTGTCTATTTATCTATTAACATATATATGTACAGCATGCATGGCTGTGATAATCATAAAACATTGATTTCCTTCTGTTTCAGAAATATTTCCAGAGTGATGCTTCGGGTGAGAGTGTGCTGACAGTGGAATGGACCAATCAGCATGGTTGTGGTGGAAACGAAGACTCAAACCCACAGAAGCAGAACTGCGTTCTTGTGCTGCAGTATGCCTGTCAAGATGATGTGTCTGATGCTAGAGGTAAGGATGAGTCATGCCCCATGGTGGCTTCTTCCCCCCACCCCATCCTCATTATTGGGCAGTTCAGGCAGTGTTGTTACTCCCTTGACTTTTGCCCGGCATTGCTTAAGCCCCTTGGCTGCTTTTCCTTCCGGCACGTACTTTCTTCACAATGGAAGGCAGTGACAGTGAATTTGCAAGTTTTACACTGCCAACTTTAAAGGCATTTTTGGAGGCCTGTAGTCAGAATGTGTCTAGCAACAAGTAGTAACATCTCTTAGGATGCCCCAAAACGCATTTTTTCCATGAACCTGCGATCTTCTGGTAAGCCAAAAACTGACATAAAGACAATTTTTGTCCACTCTCCATCCCCTTTCCTTGGTAATTTTTGCAACTGCAACAGTGGTGGTGTTTTTACTGCTTCACAATTCTAGGTTCAACTTCCATTGTTATACACAGGGTGAAGCAACACCTACTCAGAAATCAGCCCGGAAGTGAGGCTGCTACCTCTCACAACTTCTTCCGCAAAAAATTACAAAGGGCATTCACTCGTGCAAACCAGCTTCACTGAACTGCCCAATAGTGTCAAAGTTTAACACAGGCATTTTTTTCAGACACAGTTTAAGCAAGATCTTTCCAACTTTGTTTGACATAGCCACTGTTAGGCTTTTTATATTTTTTATATAATATATATCCCATGTATCTTTTTTGATGACTGACCCATGTGCAAAGTCTTAGGAGATTTTTGTGAAATATGATGGCTCTTGATCTTGATACAAACTATAGGTGTGATACACCGACAAGACCCAACCTTGGGAATAGCTATGTGAATGCAACCTACAGGAACATTTGCTCTCCTTGCTAACAAATAAAAACAAATTGCAGGAGGACCAGACTCTTTTCGTAATGGAAAGAAGACCACAACTGCAAAGTACACAAAGCCACGGAACATGAACGAAGCAAAGTCAGACAAAACAGCCCGCAAAACAGGTGACATTGATCTGGACAGGGGGCTGCATGAATCCTGGGATTGGTACAACAAGTGTTACACACGACAAAGGAATCAAGGTGAGTACAGCACAAATGATGTACATATGATTGCCAGAATAGTTTGTTTACTATTATTATTTGGTATGCCTGGTGTTTGATGTGGCACAGGTTTGCCTTTTGGCACCATAAAAGGAAACAATATGAGCACATTTTTGTCATTCTACAAATAATACAGTGTTATGTAGGAGTACACAATACCGTATGTTATATATTTATGTACATTTATGATTTGAAGAAGAACTGAAGAAGTCCATAGGCTCATGGGTAAAAGTGATTCAGTGCTTTCACAAAAAGATACAGTTCAGATACTGAAGTGTAATGTTTTAAGCTTTTGCAGGGTCTTAGAATCTGAAATGCCTTTTGCAATGGCAGGACTAGGAGGGAGCTAACTATCTTGTTAAAGTTTGAACTTTTGCAGGTCTTAGAATTTGATAAGAAACCCTTTGACTTTGTGTTATCAGATACCTGCCTTTGGCAATGGTAGTAGGGCACTAGCTGTCGTGTTATGGTTTGAGCTGACACTTCTAAAACACTAGCTAGGAGATCACAGTTGTGTTTATCAGATACTTCACCTCTTGCAAGGGCAGGAGGGAGTTAACTACATTGTAGTTTTTGCATGCTGAAAAATGTAACAGCTTTTGATGCAGTATCAAGTGTGTAATAATTAATAATGCAGTGATAACTTTTTTGGGGTGGTTCTTCAGACAATAAGCTCCTCTGAGACTAGGATTGTAAATTCCACTGAGACTAAGACTAAGAGTGCAAATTTCACTGTGACTAAGAGCAGATTTCAGAATTTAACAGCAGAATGTAACTTTCACATGTGTGGCAGATTTTGTGTTTGTTTGTTGTTGTTTTTCATATAGAAAAACTGCATAATATTTTCCCACACATTAGATTTACAGTGACGTTTTGGGCTAGACAGATTAATTAACTTATTAAGATATTTCTGTGGCACTCTTTTTATGGAATATTTTACTCTCAATACACTTTTTTTGTCAAGGAGAGGTAAATATGACAATTCCCGTCACTTAGTCACAGATTTTTCTTTATATTGTTTATTGCATGCATAATTTCAATTCTCTTTTTCTGTCAACAGGATTATTCATCGCCGATCAGAAAGTGAAGACTAACAATGGCTTGGGCTACAGCAGTGCCATCTACACTCGGCAGAACCCTAATGGAAACCAGTATGGGTATGAATGCCCTGAGGAGCGAGACTACTACCCATACTGGCACCCCACCATGTGGAAGGACATTGCTGTCATGGCAGAGAATGCTTCCATGTGTAGGTCAGTGGAAATGCATGTTTTATGGAGGTGTTGGTTTTGAACTTTTCAGACCAGTGGATGCAAATGTGCCATGATGTTCAGTTGCTGTGTTTTGGCAGAGCTCTCTCTCATTTTAGTATAGCTGTGGTGGAGAGTATCAGTCCATATTTGGATCACTGGCAGACCCTGATGATCTTGGGCCACTGGCTTTACAAGCTGTTTGTTCTTCATTGTCCTTGTTCGTCTGCTTGAACTCAGAGTCAGATGCTTACCCAGAATTGTGTAAAATATTGTACAAGAAAGATATGAAAGTGCATTAAAACAAATTTGAGATGTTGTTGGAGCAATTTTGTCACCACACAGTAGGATTTTTTGCTTCAGTTTATGTCAGAGATAAATTGTGTTTTGATTATGATCTCTCGCTTAAAGTTTAAAATATACAATACTGTACAAAACAACCATTACCTCTTGGTGGACATGAATCTGGCTTCTGGCTCAGTCACATAGTGCATCCAGTAATTGCTACAGTAGAACAAATACAGGGTTGCAAAAGTTACCAAATCAGTTTTTCTAAATAACCAGCAAGAGCCTTGCAAGACAAAATGCAAAACTCCTCACCAGTGCAAGTCAAAGTACTTTAGTCATCCCTCACAGCACAATTCAGCAAACAACTAAAGCAACATTAATTTAAAAACATGTAAAAAGAACATCAAAATGAGTGTCAAATGCATTATGATTTGGCACTCGCATTATAATAAGCAGACACGCTCAACAAAATTTCACAGTACAAATTATGTTGTAGCTCAGCAGTCTGGCTAACTACTATTGTGTGTGTGTGTGTGTGTGTGTGTGTGTGTGTGTGTGTGTGTGTGTGTGTGTGTGTGTGTGTGTGTGTGTGCAGTCACTACACATCCAAGAGCTTCAACGTGCAGCCCTATGGGGAATGTGTGGAGACCAAGGGCTGGTCACGGTGGAGAACACCGGCAGAGTGTCAGAGCAACGGTGGACAGTGGGTGGTGCTGCACAACTACCTGGAGAAAGCCACGCGTGAGTGCAGGACTCTTGAAAATCTCTCCAGGGACTCGTGAAGATCTCTGCAGGGACTTTTGAAAATCTGTGCAGGGACTCTTGAAAATCTCTGCTGGGACTCTTGAAGATATCTGCAGGGACTCTTGAAAATCTCTGCAGGGACTCTTGAAAATCTCTTCAGGGACTCTTGAAAATCAGCAAAGATATGGATTTTTTCCTTTCAGCCTGTCTCCCTTTTTGAGTCTTTCTTTCTCTCTCTTTCTTGGCCTAGCCGATAACATTTGGCATATCGCCTGGAGCAGGCTTGAGACAGTTGGAAGTGTTAGGAGTGACAGCCAGAGAAATGGAGAGTCTTGAGCTGTGACTTGTTGAAAGACAACCCTCAGATGTGTTCATCTCCCACATTTGCTTCGATGTGAGCAGGGTACAACAACCGGCAGAGCTGTGAGAGGGCAAGCAGTGGCAAACTGCAGTATGTCTGGGCTGTGCCATATGATGCCACAAACTACAACGAGAAACAGTGTCTCCTGAAGCTGCCAGCGCCTGACTGTTTTGAGGCACCGTGGTCACGGTAACATGTTTATCCTGTTTTTATGTAGTGTTCAGGCACCTTGGTCACAGTAACGTGTTATCCTGTTTGTATACTGTAGTATTCAGGCACCTTAGTCACAGTAACATGTTTATCCCGTTTTTATGTAGATCCAGGCAACTTACTCTGTTTTTATATAGTGTCCAGGCACCTTGGTCACAGTAATGTGTTTATCCTGTTTTTTATGTAGTGTTGAGGAATTTTGGTCGGGTAATGTGTTTTTCCTGTTTTTATGTAGCGTTCAGGCACCTTGGTCAGCAAGATTAGTCAGTTTTAGATGTAGAAATATTGAAGTATCTTGATCTCAGTAACAGTTAAACTTATCACGTTTGACTGTAGCGTTCAGGTGTTTTGGTTACAGTAATTAGTTTATCCTGGTTCAAAGTAAAGCTGCTTAGTTTCAGTGTTCCAGAAATGCTGCACTGTGTGTAGAACCTAAACACTTGTGTAGACAGTGTTTGACAGACTTAAGAAAATTACACCATGTGAGAGACCACCCAGATTTTTGCAGATGTGTACTACACATTGCCCTGATATTACTGTACTGGTTGACTGGGTGTAAAATGCCAAGTTACTTACTGTGTACTACACTCGCTCATCTTACACTAGAGCCCCCCCCCCAAAAAAAACCCAACAACAACAACAACAACACCTGACAGATAGGAGTTCATTTTCCACTGGTGCAACAAAGGAAGTGGAGCTGGGATTGGTTATGATGTAAGTTTTAACCAACTGTGGCAGAAACTTGAGAGATGTAGGCTGGTAGCTGATGCATAAAGAGTCTAGTTCTCCTGATGCTGCTTAACAGCCAGAATGATCAAATGCATATCGCAGAGTTGCCGCTTGTTCTGGGGTTGAACTGATGATGAGCTGCCCAGAGTCTGGAAGTTTAAAATAACTTCTAAGTCATGCCTTAAAACTTTTTACAGTGCGTGTTGTGTAGCCATCATTGGTGAGTATAATAGTAATGGTGAAGATGAGCGCTTTCACCACTGTGGGGTGTTTCTTTCAGCTCCAACCACCTTGGCAATGGAGCGGATGGCAAAGCGCTGACGTACGATTGGACTCTGCCCTACTTCCCATCAGGCAATACACAGCGCTGTGTGCTGAGGATCAGGTGAATGGAACAGAGAACTCTGAATATTAACACAAGAGCTGATATATTTGATCTGTGTAACTGCAGAATAGTGTTTTCTTTTCTCTTTTTTCCCCCCTCTCTTTCTCAAAAGGATGAGTTGTCCAAGGGGGAATTATTAGAAGTCTAAAAGCTTGTGAGGATGATAATTGTTAGTTGTTGAGCCAAAGGATTACAGTACTTGTAACATGTACTGTAATTTTTAGATTATAAGGTGATACTTTTTTAATCTGTAATGCTTTATCTGTGAATAAAGTTAGCCATGCATGCTTTTCTCAGGAATGATAATTATTTTGAACCTGAATCAGCCACCACATCAGACTAAAACAGAAATCACATTCCATTGGCAAACTGATCAGTGATATTATTTTAGGAATCGACAGAGAGCACAATTCCAGAAATGGGATTTGGAACAAGACTGTACACTTAGTCATGCTGTCAGCATATAACAGCATTTACTCGAAGGTGGAAGATTATGAAGTCAAAAACAAAATGCACCTTGACACTGAATATGAGTGAGAGAAAATGGCAGCAGCTTTGATATGAACTTCATCTTGTTACCAAGTCACATGACAAACGAGAACTGGGTTATCTGATTAGCATCAGCTGCTCTGTTCATCATGAGAAAATGCTGCTGCTGCTCTGATCAGCTCAAATATTTTGTGAACAGCGATTTACTGAATGTGTCCAATTTCCCGTATTATGGCACAATGTGTCTGGCATGTGTTTATTATGTTTTGCTCATTGGCTGTGACACCACCAAAGCTGTGCCTTATACTTGGGAGCACCTAGTCTATGGATTTTTTTTCAGTTTTGAGGCAAATTTAGAGGGATGCACTTTGTAGTACAGAAATAACAATACCTTACTTTACTTAGCTGTGCAGTATCATCAGCCTATCTGTGCATGCATATAAAAAGACACTTTGATGTTTAAATCTTTCACTCTGTGTATGTTTGTGCTGTTGCAGGTACAATATTTCTACAGATGACTATGACCCCTATCATACAAACTACACCAAGAACAATGACTTGTGAGTAAAACTGTACCCAATTTTATTAGTTAATGTGTCTTCATTTATTATGTCCCCCATCCAATTGTTGTGAAAGAGAAAATATTTAATGGAATCATTTAATGGATTTATGATGGGTGATTAAAAGTAAATTTGTTTGCATGGTTGCAATGTCAGGCAAGAATGACAGTTTTGAGTATGCTGATTTTGCATGTATGTTCTTGTTTTCTTTGTTTTCCTACACACATAATTTTTTTTAGACATTACAATCACATGATGTAACACATTGGTATATATTTATTAAACAAGAAGAATCAGAACACTAACAAGAATTTTACACCCTTCTTAGGAGCAAAACACACATGCACACACACACACACACACATATATATATACTGTATGCATTTTAGTTTATATGTAATATGTTATTGTTTTGCAGGATGACCAAGTCCCCTGTGCAACAAAACCCATACGTCGACATCGGAGGCAAGTCGTCCCCACTTCGCCTTGCCATAAACACTGCGCAGTATGGTCGTGTCTTCCAGGACAGGAGTCACGTCTTTAAGCTGCGACCTCGCCCCACGGAGCTGCGCGGTCCTCGCATTTTCAACCTCAACGTGCGCGGCAAGCGGGGGAATATAGTGCAGGTGTACCCCGCTGTGGAGTACGACTTTGCCCCAACCAGGCTGGAGATCAAGGAGGGAGACCTTGTGCATATTCAGTGGACAGGTAGGCTGTTGCTGTGGCCTTTACATATTACTAAGGATGATGGCGACCATGACCATGTCTCAAAGTGCTGTAGACAGTCCATCATTAATAAGTCGTTCGGAGCTTCGCACCTCAAGTGATGCATTGCACAGTTGCTGGCAGATAGCACCAGATAATGTGGTGATAATTAGATGAAAGCAGTGTTCTGGGTAAAAATGCTGTGATTAACCCCTTCACTGACCCAGCCTGTAACATTTCCAGGCTGAAAGATGCACGGACACGGCTGCAAACAGTACATTTTCTGGTCCTTTCACACATCTGCTTTCATTGCTAAGCATTTTGATGACAATCTTATCACATACCAATGGGAAAAATAAGACAAAAAGGCTTAAGGGATTCCGATTTGACATTTTTATTGGTCATTGCCAAGTGGTGTCATGGCAGTGAGGGGGTTCAAGCAATTCCGAAGGGTCATTTTTGTCTGTGCTTTGAATGAGCCGTTGCAGCTGCCATTCCTTAAAAAATTGACCAGACCTTCCCAGGAATCACGGACCCATTTGGAACAGCAACAACAAAAAGCATCATAATGCAGGTGCAAGACACCCGTTTTACATACATGTACTTTGATTCTGAACTGCATGTGTATTATTTTTGCCTCGGCTAAATTTCCCACAAGGGTGTAATGAAGGAAGTGTCGTAAGAAAATACAGGAAAAAATGTAAGAGGTCCAGTTATCATGGTGATTATGATGGATGCTGCAGGGTCCAACAGCCACAACAACGGCAACCCTGCAGGTGATGGTCAAGCTGGGGATTCAGGCGAGGGAACAACAGGTCAGTATGCAGTGAATACACTCTGTGTCCCGAGCCTGCTATGCACGGAGTTCTTCTTGTCGTTGCTTTTTGGCACACTGCAAGGATCCCATTTCCAAACCCCTGGCCTTTTTGGTTGACTAGTCCTCTATGCCACTGATATTGTCCCTTTTGTCTGCATGTCCTTTCAGTGTTGCCAAGGTCCATGATTTCCATTCAGTTGACTAGTCCTCTCTGCCACTGATATTGTCCCTTTTGTCTGCATGCCCTTTCAGTGTTGTCAAGGTGATCCTCATTTCTAAACCCTTGATTCATTTATTGATGGCTTTTATGTATAGTGCTGTTTTCTGCTTTTGAGCAGATTCGCTGTGCTCTGGTCGCGTTCGCTGCGCTCTGGTTGCATGTGGCTTTGAATGAGTGACTGTAGCTTTACATAGCATGCTTGAATATTCATTCACTGAAGTTGTGCACTTACAGTGACTACTGTGCTGGTGTCACGCAGAGCTACTGCCATTTTGGCACACGTTTTGTGTGCGCACCATACAGCCATACACCAGTTTACGGTGTTATGTTCATGTGGTATTATAGTGCATGCTGGGTTCTTCTTGCATTTCCATAATCTCCAAACCCCAACATGGACCACGGTATCTTCAACATGCATATGTGATCTTTCTGCATGTGTATACAGACGTGGGGTGCCTCAGTTTATGGTATCATCCAGAGGATGATAATTCCTTACTGCCAACCACATTGCCCCTTTACTTTGTCAACATTCCCCTTCTTCAACAGAAGATGTATCACAGACACAAGTCTCCTTCAGCTCTTCTTATTTCCTTCATAGTTGTTCACCTTTCAGAGCATCCATGGGCAACACGACACTGTTGTCTGCCCTTGGTAATAGCAAAGGAAGCGATCAGACTGGAGCTTTTGTACTTTAAAAAGAAAATGCACCCCCACCCCCACCTTTTTAGATTATATATATAATTTGTTTTAGTGCAAATTCATTGAACATAGTTTATCATGCAAATAATGACCAGTCAGGTTAAACAACATGAATGTCTAATTGGCTGAGGGCAGATGCTTTCAGTCTACATCTTTGAGTTTAATGACAGTGAAGGTAACGGTTTCACTGTATGTACACCAGAGAGTCACACGGGTACCTCTCAGGACAAACAGCCCTGCCAACACACCACCAATCGACCCAAGGGTTACACAACCTTACTTCCAAATTCATACATCTTTTTGATGCATTTGTTTGCATGCTCCTTGTGTTGTCAGTTCATTGTTGACATTTCTGTTTATTTGCATGTGTAGGTACTGACAGAAACAACATGGTGGAGATTCTGGGCCCTAATGAGAACTACCCAGTTCCGTTTGAGCAGAGCACAATGTGGAACAATGCAGAGATCAAGTGGATTCACCATGGCAAGACTGGAGTCCAGGCCAAAGACCTGGCTGTTGACTTGGCTTCTGCTGGCTACTACAGGTATTCATTGTTAGCATTTGTCTACACAGTGAACCAACCCACAGGGGAGTTAATTAGCGCTTGAAAGATGTCACAGACTACAGGTATTCATTGTTAGCATTTGTCTACACAGTGAACCAACACACAGGGGAGTTAATTAGCGCTTGAAAGATGTCACAGAAGTACATGTACTCGATGTGCATCTTTAAGAGGATGTACATCTGGTGGAGTTTATGTACCTTGTATTTACACGTATGCCAGGGGAGAGTTGCCACAGGCGACTCAGGTCTTTGTTGTTGTACTTGTGTGACGTCTTTCAAGCATGTGTTGGTGCTGCATGAGCACTTGGGGCCTCATTCCGTTTCAGATTTTTACACAGTGAACATTTTGAACAGACTTCAGGGGAGATTACTCCACATGGCTGTTCAATGAGAACACTACTCTGTAGATATATGTTTTCTAATACACTGTTAGCTAACTACAGTTTGCTAGGATGTACCAAACATAACTTTACGCAACCACTTTCCCACGTTGTCTCCCGGGAGTTGTTCAGTGTATTCCATCTTCAGTAACAGTCGTTCATGGCTCTGTCAGCACAGTCTTCTTCTCATTTACCTTTGCAGGAAATTTAGCCTGTTTTCATGTAGAAAGCAGGTAGTGACAGTACAACACTGCCCAGTCCTCATTGTTGTAGGTTTTTAACGGAGAGACAACACATAATAACGATTATGCAATGAATTTCTTTGTTCGTGCATCAGGAAAAAAATTCTCATTTTGGTGCCTGTTGTTTTTTCTCCCACAGATGTGTTCGTAGCTCAGAGTGCCAGGCACAGGGCAACATAGTGAAAAACTTTGCTGTGGATAAAAAAGACAAACTTCAGTCGCAACTCAACAATGCACCAGCATCGTACGAAGGCGTGGTGCTCAGGTTTCGCAAAGGGACCTACCACTACATGTGCACCAGGAACAACAACTTCACCAACCGCAGCCAGAAGGGAACACTTGTGTGCAAGTGATGAGATGGTTGATGCTGCAGCCAGGATTGGCATACAGAGGGTGAGGGGGGGTTAATGTTCAGCCATTCCATTCATCCATGTGACAGTGAGTGTCTTGAAATAATACTGCTTGATGGGGGTCGGAAATCAGGGTTTTAAAAAGACCTCAATTCTGAAATTCAGCTTTTTGAAAGTATTGACAGAGAGAGGGAAAAAGGGGGTGAGGTGGGGGGGGAGTGTTGACCCAAAATAGCTGATGTGTCCATTTGTTTTCAGTGCAAATTTTAGTGTACTTTCTAATAAAAACTTTGATGCTTTACCGCAGTTTCTCTCTGCTGTTCACTTTGCACATGGCCAGGGCCAAGGCAGCCCCCCCGGGCCCTAGTCCATTTTCAGGTTTTTCACATTTTAAAAATGGCCAGCATGTAACTTCAGCATGGCAGCTTTGTTAGGGAGGGCTTTTTCTCGCCAGACCTCAGCATATTTACCCAAAGCAATGTATCAAGTTGTGATGTCACACATTTCTTTGGAGCTAGAACTAGTCTGTCTCACAACATGAAGGAAATGTGATCACCTGTAACTTGAATAAGTTGGATGTTGCACTTACTGAGAGGCAGGGAAAAGGTTAATGTTGTAGCTAGTGGGCTGTCCTAGATTTTTTGTTTGTTATCTCTTCTAAAACGTCACGTTTATCTTCAGTTCCATGAAGTATTGGCCAGTGAGACAGGTTTTCTGAGTTATCCAGTGTTGGTGATACAGGAGACCACCCTTCTGAGACCATCCACATGCTTGTACCTCTTCTTTCTGTTCATTCCTTCATTCTGTAAATGGGCCCTTCTCCAAGAGCCATCTCTCAGTTAAAAACCAGTTTCAGTCAGTACACCAGCTCCTCTGCAGCATCATAGCAATACTGAATAGAGGTGGAGCATAAAGAATAAAAGAGGGGGCCAAGCCAGCATAAAGAATAAAAGAGGGGGCCAAGCCAGAGTTCATTTTGACTAGGGTTTTGTAGAAAACAACCATGCTGAGCATAAACCGTCAGTCATAGACGGGCTCAACGACTTACAGTACCTTTTATGGATGGTTCGAATCACCTACAGTTACCTCTCACCTGGCAAGGACATACAAGGTACACAAAGAAGTCCAGGGTTTGTAGGCTTTTTTGTTTTTGCCCAAACCAGTTAACCAGTTGGCATAAGTTAGAAGATTCCAGTGTGTGTGTGTGTATTTTGGTGGGGGCAGGTCTGTTTCGCTGTCAAAAGTGTTCTCACTGACAGAGCCATGGTTTGATGTTTACTGTACTTGGAACACAAGTATGCTTTGCTCATAGCATTTATCAAGCTCAGTGAGACCATAATTTATGACTTATGAAAATTTCAGGATTTCTTATAATCTTTTTCTTTTTTTTATAATCAAAATTGTCACTACAACAAGTTGGGAGTGCCACCATTTGCACTGATCGGCATCACATCCCAGAGGTGAAATTTTGGGTGAGAGCCACTATTTTTGGGTGAGAGCCCCATTGGCTGAGGCTAGAATACAGTGTCACATGCCAACAAGATTTGAGATAACATGGTATATCACTCCAGGCACGTGAAAAACAACATGATGTTGATAGATTGTGTGATGGTCACATTGAATAATTGGCTGGTCTGAGAAGAAACAAAAGTTTGAATAGCATATAATAATGTCATCTTTTTTGTTGTTGTTTTTGCATGAGATTACTTTGTGTTCATGTTACCTCTGCCTGTTGTACATTTAGTCTTTGAATTGTCACCGGTATGCATCAACATGTATGTGCCAATACAGCACTTGTATTTGTAAATATGCATCTGTTTATATACATATCATGATCAGATCAGGCCCAAATTATGTGTTTGCACATGATACTTAAAGATAGCCATAATATGATATAGGCCATATCATTTCTGCTTCAAATTTGAATATCCCCACCACTTTGGAGCAACTTTGTCTATGTGAGATTATCTTATCTATGCAAATTGCTGTGGATTTATTGTTTTATTATTGGTTCAATATATTATGTGGTTTAAAATAGGTGCTCAGCTGTTCCCCCTTTTGAGTTCAAGTATCCCGAACTTGTTCCTGCATTGACTGAAGACAAAATGCAGTTATAGTTTGGAACTCTGTTTTCAACAGTAGAGAGTGAGTTGTTTTTAGTACAGTGGTGAGTGAACATGTAAGGAACATGACAGCATGACCAGTTTAGTGCTGCATGAAGACTTTTTTCTCAGCACTTTAAATTGATTGTATCACTATTGTGCTCTTTTGAGCTGTAGTTCATCTGGTAACGGTAAAGTGGCAGGTGTTTGTGAACTTCAGAATGTAAGCTTTGTGTTCCAGGAATGAGTATAGAAACCTCTCCACATCAGCTTTGAGCTGTGATAAAAATGCAGTGTTTGACTATCATTCCACATAAGTATTGTGCTTCTGTCGCGGTTATACTGGATGTCAGTGACATAATATAAATATCAAATTTAGATTTAAGTACATACAGATTTGATTTTTTTTTTTTTTTTTTTTTTTGCATACTTAAAATGCAAGTATGCAGAAGGGATCGACTGTCTGTCTTTTGGTGGCAAAATCTTCGTAGGCTCGCTTCCTGCAAGTTTTAAGTACAAGGAGGGCCAGGTCATTTTCAAACTTTGCTTGGTGGTAACCTCCATTAATATTTATGCCATTTTCAGTGTCCATGACCAAATGTGCATGGACATGGTCATGAACAATACACTTTTGTGACTGGTGCCTAGTAATAAGGGAGGTAATTGTTGCAGTTCTAGGTTCTGAAAAATCTTTTGCATTCATGTTTACTGTTCTTTCTGTCTTTGCCTGGTGCAAATTCCAATCTTTTACACTTCAATACCAGTTTTGTTGACCCGAGTCACTATGCAAGGCAACAGCAGTGTTTGACGACCCAAGTTCTGGGGGTGCACGACATCCACTGAAAGTTCTGTTTTCTTCATTTTAGTTTTGCTTGTTCCTCCAGTTGTCACAATAGTTTGATCATTTTGTGTTTCATGGAAATAAAAGATCTCTGCTGGCCAGAGAATAAACTCCTGAAACATGTTGCTATTTTGTGACTGTGTGTGGCACTCTTCATTTCACACATGGTCAGAACAGTATACATTTGTACAGATATGGTAAAAATAGAGAAAGTAGAAATAAATACTGCATGGTTTCATGGACACCAATAATTATGGCCACAGTCCCCGATATGGCAACATAAATATAGATTGGACTAATAAAGCGAGCTATGCCATACTGTATCATTTATATGTCCATGGATGCTGCATCCACACTGTACAAATGAACTTGCCTCTTAAATTGAAATCCGATTATTCCTTTCACTGTTTCAGTTTTATGTAACCATTTGTTTTCCTTTCCACGCAGTCTCGTTCTTTTCTTCTCCCTGATGCACATCTATAATGTGTTGATCACTATTTGTGTGTTTTGGTTGTAAGATGTGCCTAAATCTCTACCATTTTTCTCAGAAGTTCAGTCAGTCATTTTATATTTATAAAGCAAGTGCACACATGCACGCACACACACACACACACAAGAATATATTATTCATGGTATTATTTGTTTTATGATCACACACAGGCACACATCATACACAATGAATTCATAACTAGAATAACCTCTTTTAAGTACAGAGAGTTCACATTATTTCAAACTGACCAAACGCGAATTACGTTTAAAGTCTAGTCATTTTCAAAACTAAAGGTCTTTTCGCATTCCCTTTTTTGTTTTGTTTCAAGCCCAATTGTAAATCCAAATCATCTGCTTTTTTTCTCTCTTTATTTTCTGCCAGTGCACAAGAAACTTGGTGAACAATTTCATAACCAAAGATCATGTTGAAAACTTTGCAAAGTTTAGCCAATACTGTGATGAAACAATAACACTACATTTTGCTTATCAGCACAGGCACCATCACAATCACACACAGAAACATTCCTACAAGCACACTACATATATATCACTTAGAAAGTGGCTGTCAAAGTAGAAAGAGGTTGTCAAAGTAAGTTCATATGCTGATACAGCAACCTCAGTTGCAACTGGTAAACCAAATACTGCAACTTCCTCCGTTGAACCTTCTAATCCTGTTGAACCTAATTCATGCCAGTTTTGCTGCAGCTGTCACGCTTGAAGTGACGAAGAAACATAAAGCTTACTGGTAACCACTGGCTTTCAAGAGACAGCCGTTCTACATACATTTTACCAAGTCACGGGTGATCTTAGACAAACAAGCCACACCTACAGTTAATACAAAACCAGCTAAATTTAGATGATGATTTCAGTGTCTCCAAGTTCTTCATCAGACGGCAGTTCCATCTGGCTTGGATCGATATAGTTGGGGTTGACTAATGGCAGACCTTCACGTTCTCGTCTCTCCAGTTCCAGGAAGGCTTCTCGTGTGCCCCAGCTCAAGTTTCTGCAGATACACAAAGCCAATGTTTGGTCTCAAACAAATCATCAAATGTCAAAGGCAGATTTCTGACCGCAAATCTGTATCATTATATATTTTTATATTCAACTACAATGCACAGTTGCACTTTTAGGAGGGAATGTGTGGGTAGGGGCTGTTTGTACTTTGTTGGTATGAATGTCTTTTGGTAGTATTAGCTTAGAGCTTAGGTATGCACTGTGTGTATCTGGCTCTGGGAACATGCAAGGTTTTGCGTGGAAGTTTTTATGTGCTGTAGACAGATTTTTATTCATTCAGAATGCAAACCGCCATAAATGGAAACTTTTAAGGCTTTCATATTCAGCATCCATAGAATCCCACCATGAAGGGCAATTTAAGTTTCTGAAGTTTTCATCAAATTCTGTCTTTCGAACTAAAAACAACAAACCAACATAAAATCATCCAAGTATTAAAAACAAATATGCATCATTAAAATACCCCCCAAAAAGGACAAATCTTTCTTAGTAGAAAATACTATGCATCAAGTCACTCATAGTCACACTGTGAATCAGTGAGTGTAACTGTAAGTCACTAAGTGTAATATACCCTGCAATCATCAAAAGGATTGTCATCTTTTACATTTACAACTGCGTCAATATCATTAATGTTCATACAATTTCAACCATTTGCTGAAATATCAATAATTACATAATTTAAAACCAATATACAATTTCATCACAAACTTTAACACACCATATTCATAGGATTTATTCATTTATAGTACAGCATACCTGCAGAATAGAACCTAAACACAAAATACAGTACACTTAGTGAACCAGAGGAAACCAGCTCACAGCACTGATGCAGTTTTCTTTTGTCAAGGCAAATGACCCAAATGCTGGCAATAAGTACCTCCAATAAATTAAAAAACTAAGGACTAACAGTTACACTAACAGCAAAAAATACTCATCCACCAAAATCTGACACTGTCACAGTGTCAGAATAATTAAGCTTACTTGTGGTCTGGCTGATATGCAAGGATGAAGGAACCCCAACATATGCAGAGGGTGATGGTGAAAAACATAGTAACATGATGAACAAAGTTGTCAAGTCCAGGATCTGTTGGTTCATAACCGTATGATACCCAGTTCTGGAAAAGAGACGTTCATACTATTATCAATTTGTACAGTGCTATTATTATAGTGCACATACACACACACACACACACACACACACACACACACACACACACACACACACAATGACACACACACACACACTAACCTTTTTTTGGTGATCATTGTGGAAGCAATTTACTACAAAGTACAGCAAAAACCAACAGCACTATGTGGTGAATGGTCAGTGATTCAAATGCCCATTTGCCCCCATCACACACACACACACACACACACACACACACACACACACACACACACACATTTTCATTAAACAACACATGTCAGCACTTCTGCTATGTAACACATCTGACTTAGTAACTGCACGAGCTGGACAGAATAATCTCCAGCAACACAGTAACTTCTCCATTGTTGTTCTCATTCATTTATTCACTTCTAAAAACTTTTAACTTGAATTGTTGAAAGACAGATCTGAAACTGAATTAAGTGAGTTTGTGCAGTACATGCAATGTGCATAGAACAATAGATGCTATGCTGTGACCTGTGTGTGTGTGTGTGTGTGTGTGTGTGTGTGTGTGTGTGTGTGTGTGTGTGTGTGTGTGTGTGTGTGCATGCGTGCACATGCATGCGCGGGTGATTGTGAAGTCAGGAGAGTCAGTGGTGCAGAGCAAGAGTATTCACTCTCAAAAGATGAAGTTAACCATGATCAAGCATGGATGGATGGGTGACCACAATGTGCTAGGCTTTGCGCCCACCCTGAGATTTCTCTGGAGTCAAATTCTGTGCAGATGAGACGAAACCATGGTCCCCCGTGTACATGTATACGCATGCAAAAAGATCACATATGCACGTTAAAGATCCTGTAGTCCATGACAGAATTCGGAGGATTATGGAAATATTAAAATAACTCGGCATGCATTAACATTTATAGTTATAGGCGCCAGAATAATCGACACGTTGATTGTGGGCCCTTATATGAAAGAAAGAAGTGTCAGTTTTCATCATGTTGAAGTTGGGCACTAAATGATACGAAAGAAATTACTTACGTCATGCATGTTGTACTTTCACATTATCGTGCTTCCATATACTGCTCTTAACCAATGAAAAAGATGCAAACCAACGTATACATGTATGTATTATTTTCAATGAGAAGTCCTATAATAAACAGCTACCTCAAGAAATATATATCTAGTGCATTCCGTACCTTGTCAGCATCTCGGTTGGCGTCAGCGAAGTGCTCTTTCAGTTTTTTCATCTCTCCTGATTCGGGCATCGGATTCACAGGTACTGCAACATCTTTATTTTTCTTTGAAGTTGAAATTAAACATGCTGGTTGAACCAACGGTCGTCGTGTTATGGCACAGAGCTGATTCAAAGTCCGACCTTGTTGGGCCAGTGCCCTCCAGAAAGCCGCCATGTTATTGTCCTTCGAAGGATTGGGAACGGAACATCAATCATAAAAATTATATTAAAAAAGTATCAAATTTGCTTTCTTTTGCGTGATCACATGAACTATTAAAACCTGATACGCAAAGTTTTATGAGTCATATAGCAGAGTCAAAATTCTTTCACATAATTTCTTTTCACATTTCGATCCCTAAATTGAGTAACCTCCACTTCCTGTGATGGCGGAAAGTTCGAAAGTTGAAGAATGCCCAAAGAAAAGGAACTTTATTCCAATCTTCTGGTTTTGCTGTGTATACTGACTCTGGCGCATACCAAAATGGATGAAAGTTTGGAGGAATATTACATAAGTTTCGTTGTACTCTTGACCTTTTCTGTCGTAAATGCACAACGGATGAACCCCAGGCAGTGGGTAAACCGCTAGAGCCAGCAGAGGCAATTAAATTATTTCCTAGTGCATTTCATTTTGAGAATCTTGACAGTTGCAGGTCGGAGTACATTTTGGACAACAAACTAGTTCGGAGATGGGATAAAATATAACTTTCATGCTCAACATATTTTTTTAAGTATTTGTGTGTTGAAGGTGTGTACAGTGTTGACAAACACAAAGTATAATATAGTAATATTCTAATAACTAATATAATAGTTAATACTAATAAACATGAGAAAACCTTTACTTTTTGTGATGAACAGAGGAACTCATGCTTAGAATTCAGTGATCACACACATGGCAACAAATCCACTTTTTCAAGGTTTCAGAAAGCGAGAGGTTTTTGATACAAAGACACTTAACATTAATAACGGTCATAGCTTCAAAACCACAATCATGGCACAGAGAGGTGACCAGCTTGGAAGCAAAAGGGGTGGTTCTGGTGAAACTGAGGAGGATAAGCCACAGCGAAAAAGACAGCGCCTGGATAATCCACCGGATGATGCTGGTGATTGGGATGACAGCTTTGAATTCACACAGCAGGATCTGGAGACCCTTGATGTGGTTGCCTCACAGGCAATCTGTGAACCATCAACATCAAAACAAGAAACTGAACTGAACTTGGAGCATGGCAGTGCAGAGCAGACACTTGAACTTGAGTCAACAGCCTTTAGTGTGACAGAAGGGCGAGGTCAACAAAGCTTCTTCCAAGCTCCAGTGCCTGGAGCAACCGTCCGTCTGAAGAATCGATCATCAACATCTTCTAGCTCAGAGTCATCAGTTTACCCACAATCATCTGCATCATTAAGGTGAGTAATATTACTAATAATAGTCTACAGGGGCGCTCATTGCAAAATTTTGCGTAAATATTGCATTTTTCAAGTGCCGTACGCATTTTAGCCACATCACTGCATCACCATATGCAAAATGACAACACCAATTAAATGGGTTATGGCTCACTGGTGTCCACCGCATCACTCAACACTAGATCTTCCTGCAAACTCAGTTTCATCTCAGCCATGTAAGTCCAGTCAATGAAGGGCATAAACTAGACGAAATAAATGCGTACAAATTTTGGTCTAGATAAGGCGACGGTGATACTTCCCCCCTTAAAATCTGATCCATGTGCCTTACAGTTGGTAGCGGCATGTCTGTAAATAAAATTTGCATACTTTTCCGAAAAACGAAAATGATTAACTTGAAACCGAATCCAAATGAACCCGTATAGATCTGGAATAGATCGATCTCCGTATCAGACTGGCCAGGTAATATTTTCCGGTTAGTCAACAGAGGACACAATCCCAGACATGGAATTAGGAATGACCCAGTATGCCGAGTTTGTCAGAGTATAATATTATCAGAATTTACTCAAAGGTAGAAGACTATGAAACTGAAAATAAAACACACGTCAACACTCAAATATGTGTGACATAAAATGGCGGCAGCCTCAACTTCTTCATCTCGTTATTCTAAATTGCACAGTAGATGAGAATTGGGTTTGCCGACATCGTCTTCTGCAGTTCATCTTCCAAAAATGATGCTGTGTACGATGTTCTGATCTATGCAAACTTTTTTTGTGAATGGCAAATTTCCTAAACGTTTCCACTGGCACTGTGTGTGTGTGTGTGTGTGTGTGTGTGTGTGTGTGTGTGTGTGTGTGCGTGTGCATGAAATTATGAATAGAGCTTCTTTTTAGTATTTTGTCTGCTCACTTTATAGCCCATGAACTACAATCATTTTGGCTTTGTATGTGCATTAATTTTAGCTTATTGTGTACGCTTTTTCCATGCCATTGACACAAAATACGTAATGTTTCATGTCACTTGATGCAAATCTCTAAAAGACAGCGCGACCCCTGGTCTAATACAGTAATACTAATAGTTATAAATACATGTATAAAATATACATGTATGTATGTATATGACCCATTCTCAAAACCTGAACCAGGCTAAGGCAGTAAGGGTCTCATGTTTGCCCACACTAAAAGTAAACCTACGATTATGCTGTGCATCTCAGTTTTGTTTTATTGTGTTATACGTTCAGTAAAGAATCACATATGATAACATGTGTTTGTTACTTGAGTGAAAGTGTGGTTTATTTGCGTGAATGAACTGAAACAGTGAAAGTTGTGTAAATTTACATAGCTTTCACTGTTTCAGTTCATTCACACAGATAAACCACACTTTCACTCAAGTAACAAACACATGTTATCACATGGGGTATTTATACTCCATCAGTCCATGTGAAAACGTGACGCTGGCATCAATGTTTGTAAGCAGTGTACTAAGTAATTATTACTATGCTAAAACGTGAACACACACACACACACACACACACATACATACCTCCCTCTCTTACTCTCTCCTCTTTCTCTCTGCCCCTCTCTTTACATACATTCATGCACATACTCTCTCCCCCCCCCCCCTCCATCACTCCTGCTCCCTGCACTCTCTGTCTCACTCTCACTCAACAGTCGTGAGACAACTAAAACACTCAGGAAGCACATTCACGTCGGGGTGAAGACTGTAAAAGTGTAAGTTACAGAATCTACTGACACAGCTGAATCTAAAAAGCCAAATTAGTCAAAAGTCAAATTAAAACTAAAACTAAAACTAGTAAAAGGACTACAAACTCATAGTAATGCCCTCCCAGTCCCATGCCGTGCTTGAACTGTCCTCCCTTCTTGTTCTGTTTTTCAGTACCTAAAAGTAAAAGTAGCAACACAACTCACAAACACTCCAGAACATTGTTTTACTAATTTTGCTTTTGTGCAGATTGTGTCATGACCAGCAAAAAATGGATTGAGGATATAAGATTAAGGGCTGAGTAAAGTGTGCAGTATTCAAACAATATAACCCAGAATTTGCTTTCTTCTTCTTCTTCTTCTTTTCTTTTCCTCTCTCTCTCTCTCTCTGTACTAATTTAGTATCCGTTTCTTTTTCCTTGTTATTGTCGTTTTTTAAAGCTTAATTTTATCCCTCCCCTTCCCCTGCTCTCTGTAAATTACCCAGTGTGTGTGTGTGTGTGTGTGTGTGTGTGTGTGTGTGTGGTGTGTGATTCTGTGTGTGTGTAACTGAGTTTTAGACTTTTTCGCTCCAGTTGTTTTTCACTGCTATTGTTTTCATTTCCGTTGCAATCGCTGTCTGGTTTATAGGTGTTGTTGTTGTTATTATTATTTTATTAATTGTTATTTTTATTTTTACTGATGCTGTATTTGTCTATATCCTTCTGTAATAATATTTCATTGTGAATGTCTTGGTTATGAGTAGTATTGTAGCAACAGCAGACATGTAAGTCAGCCTTTGTGCTAATATCTTCACCGTTGAGAAATAAAGTTCAATCAATCAATCAATCAATCAATCTCTCTCTCTCTCTCTCTCTCTCTCTCTCTCTCTCTCTCTCTCTCTCTCTCTCTCTCTCTCTCTCTCTCTCTCAAAAATTGCAAGCAGAAACAAAAATCTGAGTGATGTTGTGACATGCAGTGGCAATGGCATCAACTCTGCTAGAGCCAATTCTGACATTGTGGTAGAGTTCTCTATATTTATTATAGTGATATGCAACCACTCAATAAAGAGAGATAATGAGAAATGATCCATAGCTCATTAGCTGTGATCTGTTAATATTATGCTATTGATAGACTATATAGCCAAGTTAAAAACAACAAGCATATAACTAAACAAGTTTAACAACATTCATACACACACACACACACACACACACACACACACACACACACACACACACACACACACACACACACACACACAAACACACACACACACACACACACACACACACACACACACACACACACACACACATGATACACACAAAATTGGCATACAGTTAACATTGCAGTACAACAAATAATACTTTAACAGTAACAGGGTAAAGAATAGTTAATAGTAAAATTGATTCACACTTATGATGTTGCTAAGATCTACAGTCATACTGGGATTTAACTAAGTAACTGCAGTAAGCTGAGTAATTATTGTGTAAGATCTTTACCTTATGAATTAATGAAAGTTATGTCGCTATAAATATCATAGTATGCATAATAGTAATAGCTATAATGCTAAATTACTGTGTTGATTTTGCTAACCAGTAAATCAGTCATTTACTACATGAGTACATGTTGATCTTGCTAACCTTATCAAATGTTTCAGTTCCACTTATTTCAGAAAAACATCCACTTCTGATGTGTCATCGGTAGCAGGTTCTTTGACATCAAGCAAGTCATCTAGCAATCGTTCATTGGAGGAACCTTTGCCAGGTGACATTACAGTCATCACACCAGGCATGTCTGTGCACAGTGGAGCTGCTACTACTAGCAACATTGTCAGTGCCACAGTAACAGCACTTAAGGAAGACCTGAGGAAAAAGGCAGAAGAGGTTAGTTACCAACATTTCATTTTCAGACTGCTCAGATAATTCAGAGATGACAAGATCTAATACTAGTATTACATTATTACAGTTGTAGTAATAGTGTACTATAACTGTACTAATTAGTTTTACTGAATGGTAGTGTTACT
The DNA here is from genome assembly GCA_963584105.1 of Alviniconcha strummeri. Classification (NCBI taxonomy): domain Eukaryota; kingdom Metazoa; phylum Mollusca; class Gastropoda; family Provannidae; genus Alviniconcha; species Alviniconcha strummeri. The sequence goes on from OY757547.1 coordinate 9,398,508, forward strand.
GTTATAGTGAACCCCCTTTTTCAACTTATTTTAATTGAGGTTTATATTAGGTTAGGGACTCTTTATAGAAATTATGCTTTGTAAAACTTAGTCTAAAATAGTGAAATACATGATTGTAAGAGTTTTAAATTTGTAAGACTGTGTCCAATTAGTAGTCAGTACTGTGTAAGACTAAGAGAGTTGGTCTTGTTTTTATTTTTGTTTCACTGTTGTTCTTGTTTTTATTTTTGTTTCATTGTTGTTGTTGGTTTGTGTGTGTGTGTGTGTGTGTGTGTGTGTGTGTGTGTGTGTGTGTGTGTGTGTGTGTGTGTGTGTGTGTGTGTGTTTGGGGGGACTCATGAGGGTGATCTTTCTAATCTGTTCAGAGTGCATTTCACTGCTCAGTGTAACCTTTTGTTAGTTTCTGTATTATGAATGGATCCTGGACTGAGGTGCTGCTCCACTGCATGTGATGATTTGAACTTGGGGACAAATTATAAGCTCTGTTACTTCCAACTTGCCTCCAGAGTTAGTCCATGCTCATGCGTACAGGTCCAAAAGGCCCGCAATGAGCTGTATGCCAGGGATGGTGAGGTGAAGTTTCTCAAGGACTCGCTCCACAAGCAGGAAGCAGAACTGGAGAAGCTACGTGCAGAGCGGGAAGAGCGGTTGGATCTGTTTTATCCTCTTTTGTTTTTGTAAAGTTTGCATTATCAAACCTTTCACAGCCATGCTCGCTGCGCTGTCATTTGGAAAACAATCAACAAAAGTGCCAAATTTGAAATAATTAAGGTATTTTTTCCCTTTGCTTGAGTACGTGAAAAGATTTCTGTCAAAATGCACAGTATTGAAAGTAGATTTGTTACAGGACTATCAAAATATGCCATTTACTGATGTGTGTGTGTGTGTGTGTGTGTATGCACTTTTCTGCCCAGAAATTTTACCAGCTGGAGCAGTGAAGGGGTTAATACTAGTTATTACTGCATCAACTCAAACACTAGATAATGTCACAATGACAATATTATAGGACTAATGACAAATGCGCAAGCTGTGGTTTACAGTAATAGTACTAACAGTAACAACATGTACAGCTGTACTATGGACAAACATAACAGTAACTTAAATACTGTCTAGTACCTTACCTCATAGAAAAATGAAGACAAAGACTTGGCAAGGAAAAAATAGATATTACTTAGGAGCTGTATTAGTGTATAAATATCTGTATATGTGGATTACATACAACATTACATCAGTACATGAGTGCTGTACATTTATGCAGATTACATACATTACACGCTTCACTGAGAGCTGTTGATGTAGATTATGTTACATGTTACATTAGCTAATTGATACTAACACGAAACTGATGTGTGATAAACATGTCAAGAAAATGAAACAGTGAACAGGGTCAGCGTACACGCGCTCACACATACACACACACGCACGCACGCACACACATACATATGTGTATGTATGCACACCCCCATATATATAGATATATTATACACACACATGACTGCACAAGAGAGTGAGAGAGGGATACAGAGAGAGAGAGAGACAATAATTATATGTGTAATGTGCATGTGTGTCTGTTTTCCCAACTGTAATGTATACCCTGTGAAACTGCAGTTGTTACGTAAATAAGTTAGTGCATTTCTGAAGTGACCTGGACCTTGCTGTTCCAGTCAGCAAGCTACCTTCCCCTGGTGTCATTCTTGCTGTTTCTGTTCCCCAGGAAAGACGCAGAGCAGCGTCAGCAGACAGAGCGGGAGAAGGAGCTGAAACTGGAAGTGGAGCGGCTAGAGACACAGGTTCAGTTCAAGACCCAGGACTACATGCAGCTCCAGCAACGATGCCGCATGCTGGAGAGCAAGCTGGCGAACCAGCAGGTGAGACAGTAGGAGGAAGGCACTGCAATAGGCCTGTCAGTGTCACTCTCCTCTCTCCTCTGGTGGCACCCCAATAGGACTGTCAGTATCACTATCCTCTCTCCTCTGGTGGCACCCCAATAGGCCTGTCAGTGTCACTATCCTCTCTCCCCTGGTGGCTCCCCAATAGGCCTGTCAGTGTCACTATCCTCTCTCCCCTGGTGGCTCCCCAATAGGCCTGTCAGTATCACTATCCTCTCTCCTCTGGTGGCACCCCAATAGGCCTGTCAGTATCACTATCCTCTCTCCTCTGGTGGCACCCCAATAGGCCTGTCAGTGTCACTATCCTCTCTCCCCTGGTGGCTCCCCAATAGGCCTGTCAGTGTCACTATCCTCTCTCCCCTGGTGGCACCCCAATAGGCCTGTCAGTGTCACTATCCTCTCTCCCCTGGTGGCACCCCAATAGGCCTGTCAGTATCACTATCCTCTCTCCTCTGGTGGCACCCCAATAGGCCTGTCAGTATCACTATCCTCTCTCCTCTGGTGGCACCCCAATAGGCCTGTCAGTATCACTATCCTCTCTCCTCTGGTGGCACCCCAATAGGCCTGTCAGTGTCACTATCCTCTCTCCTCTGGTGGCACCCCAATAGGCCTGTCAGTGTCACTATCCTCTCTCCCCTGGTGGCACCCCAATAGGCCTGTCAGTGTCACTATCCTCTCTCCCCTGGTGGCACCCCAATAGGCCTGTCAATGTCACTAACTAACAGGTTTTCACAGAGTTAGTCAAGTGGACTCCTAATGCATACGCAAAATGGCCTAAAAGTGTATTTAAAAAAACAAATACATTTTGATTTACAGGCTTTGTACAATGGTTAGAACTATTAATAGTTCTGCGGCAGAAGTGCTTTTTGCTTCAAGATTGTATGACTGTTCTCATTCCCTTTGGTTTTGGACTCACATGAAGAATGTGAGTCTATGTGTTAGGCCATTGGGTATTAATAAACACCACATAGTAACAGTATGTGTTGTGTGCATGCATACGTGCATGTGTGTGTCTGTGTGTGTTTTCAAGAGAGATAATCTCCTTTTTCTCTCCTTTTGTTTGTGTGTGTATATGTGTGTGCAGAACTTTGTTGTCATTTGATTATGTAAATTTCTTTCAGTCCGCCTCTTTGGTGGCCCAGCCCTCCACCTCCACTGGCGCAGTGACGATGTCACAATCTCAAAGCAGCCCTGACAAGAGCCCCAAGGTCAGGAAGGTTGTTAGGGGCAACAGAACACCAGAGAAAGGAGCGTTTCCCAGTCCGCACTCCTTCATGACCGCCCCTGTTGTGTCCCCTTCAGGCATTCCGACACATACCTCTCAGAACAGAGAAACGATGACCACAGCAGACATGCAGGCATCAGCTCCGTCACAGGCTGTGAGCAGAGTTGCACAGAGTGGGCGTCGCCTCAGGCTCGGTGTTCCATGTCCGGGAGGTATGGAGTTTGTGGATTTTGTGACTATGAGAGGAATCATTTTGAAAACTAGTCAGACGTGAGTGCGTGGTAACATTCATAATCATAATGTATACAAAGACTTTGCCACAACATTACATGGACTTTTTGCACACAGGTACAGCACTGACACAAAATGAACATGAATTCTGGGGTGGCTTGTATCTCTTGACAGAAAGCATTTAACACATTATGTGTTGGCATGTATTCAAACATTCACACACAGGTTCAGTGCCTAAACACAGGCCAACATACCTGAAACAACATCACATATGTGCATTCACACATATACAAACACACTCAGCATGCTCCATTACTTCTGCTATTATTATATATGAGCCTGTGACAAAAGGTGCTCCCGCTTAACCCGGGTATGTTTGTATGCTCCTATTTATTTTCGTCTTACTAGAGTTACATGAAACTGTGGTTGCTTTTATTCAGTATGCATTGATGAGTAGTTAAAGTAAAAATTGGCAGCTTTGGTCACCAAGAAGAGGATTAAAAACAAAAATACTTGACGAAAATCGACGAAAAGCGGCTTCCGGAAAGTGGGACAACGTGGGTTGTTTGACTTCAGCTCAAAACCGCAACTAACCAGCTGAACTATTCTTCACAACTTGTACACCATTTGACTACTGAATAATCTAAATTTAGTATCCAGTCGAATTGTAAGCCATGCGTGACGTTTCATAACCAAAAAAACGAAACTGAAAATACACTGGCCGTTCGTAACGGACTGTGTCCAAATTTCCCGTAAGTTTAAAGATCGTCTGCTACCGTCCGCCATTGCATTCACTGCGGACCTTCGCTTCTCTTATTTGCATATCAATCGCGCACCGAAAGCAGTCGATGTTTTTACTGGGGGCATTTCCGTGTTTCATTTTTTTTACCCAGACGTAAAAAATCTGAAACTTTGTCCATTTGTTACGAACGACCTTTTGCAAATTTTATCGGCATCGCAAACATTTAATTACTGCTGACCGCTTCTAAAACTACCACTGGCCTTCCTGTTGACATCACATGGCCGCTTGTCGCTGACAATGGTTTCGTCGAAGGGGTGGCGGTGAGTATTCTGACTGTGTCCGGTTATTTTGTTTTGTTACGTATGTCCTAAATGTTACGAACGACCCACATAAGTGTCGAATTTCTGTCCTCATCATATATTTTCCCAAACAAATGCTTTCTTAGCCCCTAGTAAGTGATATAAATGGCACTGGTAGTGTGCTTTGTTTACTTCATCGTATTATGGCGGGAAGGGGGCAATTTCAGATTTTGGACACAGTTTGTGACTGTGTCTGTGTTACGTGTGTCCAGATGTCTTTTCTTACGTTAGTCTGCAGTCCGTCTATGTCTGTAATTATTGCTGATTTAGGTAAGCGGTCGATTTAAAAGTTGAAATGGCTCACAGCTTACTTACCCTTCAAGTGGTTGTTTACAAACTTTTACGTCTGACTGGAGGCTTGTGCATATTAAACAAGTACTCTGTAAACTTTGTAGCAGGTGAACGTGACATGGGCACAGTGCTACCCCCCGTCCCCCTTTCCTTTGTTTTGCAGTCTTAATTTTGTTTCCTTTCCGCGTTACATGTAATAGTTGACTTGCCACTGTAAATTTATTTTTATTTTTATTGATTAACTGTGCATGAAGGCCGACTTTGGGGGCCGGTGGTGGGTGGTGAAGATTGTCTTACAATTTATTATAAAAATTGTCACTGCTCTTGTATAAATAAAGACCTTTGGTATGTAAGGGCACTTTAGGATTGTTGCAGTCCAAAGTACATGTATCATTTTTCTGTTTTCCTTTTTTACATACTGAAAAAATTAATACAGGTATCTGACTTAAAGATGCCATACTTTGTGACCTGATCACATTTTTAATGTGTTGTTTTTCTTTTAGTTTTAGTAAGCATACATTAGATGACGTCTGTCTGTCCCTGGTATTCAAGTCTGTATTAAATTATGTTACTTTTGATAACTGTGGCAGGTTCTGGAAGTGTGCCAAGCAGAAAATCATGTATGGATCCAGTTCTTCACACACAAAAAGGAAGCATGTTCTTCAGGCTCTCACCACCGGACTTATCTTATTGGGATTTCTTGATTGCAAACAGAAAAAATGTTTCCCTGACACTGAGTGCAAAGTGAGGCAGCAGTTTTTCACTGACAGTGATTGACAGGTTTAGTTTGAAAGGATGTCTTTTTTCTTCTTCTTTTTTTTCTCTTTTTTTTTTGGGGGGGGGGGGGGGGGGGTCTTATAAATTGTCCTAAAGTTTTAATGTGATCTGCATGTTCAGAAAGTCGCTCCTTTAAGTTTAACCTGTCATATCATACTGTTACTGTGCCTAGATTCACTACAGTTGTGTGCTGTTTGGTCAGTCTGGGTGAAATAGTATCTTGGTTTTCATAGACTGTTTCCACTGCCATAGTGTTACGTTCGTCCACTTAAACAAGCTGGAATGTGTGAATATGCGTCCTGCCTTGCATTTTTTTTGCATTTATCATTACAGTGTATACTATGAAATAAAGTGTTCCTTGTTTGAAAACTTTACTGAAGTTGTTATGTGTTTGAAATGATTATTTGTAGAACTAGATTCTTGAGCGCAAAATTTGGACACAGTGATTACATAATACTTTACATTTAAAGCAGAATTTGTTTGTCCTGCCTGCTCTGATTTTATTACTAGCAGCTACTTAAATGCACCAGAAGCATTAAAATTGCATACAAATGGTTTTTCTCTGTATTATTATGACATTCACTGTGTCCATTGTTACAAACGTCCACACCTGACCTGACCCCCGTTTTGATGCCATACAGCACACACTTGGATCAAAACCATTTTTTGATGATTGAAATAGTTACTTGAAACATACCACTTTCTAATGGTAAGACTGAAAATAGCTTACTGGGAGTTTGATTTTGAGGCAGTGTGTCCCACTTTAGATCACGACCTTTTGTCACAGGCTCATATATAATAAAAATATGATCTGCCATCTGGAAGTTATGTACCTATTGTACACAGTTACTCAGGGATGATATAGTTTTGTTTTTGAAGTACTCACTCAGTACTCCATACTGATTCACAGAGAACAGTGTGATTATGAATATGAGTCAAGTAGAAGAGAGTTTTAAAACTTTGGTCATAAATGTGTATAATGCATGCACGAGTAATAGTATACATGTTTCCTTGGCAACCCTGTAGACATTGAACCCACAGAGTTTTCTCTGGCTGTGGATCTGTGCCAGTGAACTGTTGGTATCCTTGTTCAGATAAACACCAGTGCAGCCCCCAGCTGCTGGGAATTGTGGCACCCTAATTTTTGCCTCCCTTGGTTCATTCAACTTCATTTCTTCTAGCCCCCCCTTCAAGTAGAAAATGTGTGTCTTGATCTGTGGCTCTTGATTCAGACTTTCATCATTTGTGAGTTGATGACTTCTGTTTAGAACTCCATGACATGACCTTCATGGTTGACTGGGCATCAAATGTTAAGAACTGGCAACTTACCTCATAGATTTACTATTAATTATACTAATTGGTAATATGCTCCCCCCCCCCCGCCGCACACACACACACATGCTTCTTTTTTCAGATCTTGTGTGTGTTATGTGTATGTGTTTGTGTGTTACACTCTGCATTTGTGTGCATGTGTGTGTGTGTGTGTGTGTGTGTGTGTGTGTGTGTGTGTGTCTGTGTCTGTGTCTGTGTGTCTGTGTCTGTGTGTGTGTGTCTGTGTACCTGTGTATGCATACATGTATAGGTGGGTGTGTGTGGTGTGTGTATCAGTATCACTATGGGTATACAGATTATAAATATAGATTGTGTGTTGCGGGTGGGTGGGTGGAAAGACTAGCATGTCACCCTGTGAACACAATAGGAATGTATTACTAATGATGAATGAAGTAGTAAAGGATATTTTAGAAAGAGAAAGGAGGTAGCTAACCCTGCATGGACTGCTGGCAGACTGATGCTGTCAGTGGGGGACGAACTGCGGGCGGTAACTCTCACAGAAGGGCCGGACTCCCAGGGCAACCACCTTCTCTCCATCAGCAACAACTGTATACCGGGTATGTAGAGAGGGACTAGGCTAGATGCACGTAACAAAGGTAAAGACCAGAAAACTAGCATCAAATGCTAACCACCCTTGTCAGACATCTGGCTGGTCATGCAGTAGTACATGTTTGAGGAGCAACAGGGGGGGCAGCCATGAAGTTCAATCGATAAGGATGCATGCATACACTTGTGACAGTCATCTTTGAAACATTTGACAGTCCAAAGCACTGTGAGCCATTCATTTTCACACAGTCATCTTTGAAACATTTGACAGTCCAAAGCACTGTGAGCCATTCATTTTCACACAGTCATCTTTGAAACATTTGACAGTCCAAAGCACTGTGACTGTGAGCCATTCATTTTCACACAGTCATCTTTGAAACATTTGACAGTCCAAAGCACTGTGAGCCATTCATTTTCACACAGTCATCTTTGAAACATTTGACAGTCCAAAGCATTGTGAACCATTCATTTTCACACATTCTTCTGACCATTATGCACTACGCAAACAAGTAAAGTGTTGTAGGCATAAAATATGAAAACAGGGACATTTGCCCTGAGGCCATGTTGCAGGCAGGATGGAGGGGAATCTGAGGAGGGTACTGCAGCAATCTCTTTGTGGTAGCTGTTCTATTCCACGGGGAAGATTACAGTGTTCCAGTTCATGCAGTTCTGCAAGAATGGTGGCTTACTGTAACACAAACACAAGTTACAGAGCATGTTTGCATGTTTTGTTGACTGTTGCAGTAGTCCTGTTGTGACAGTTGTCTCAGTACCAAGAACTGGCAGGGATAGTGTTAACTGATGATCCTGTTGTCTGAGTGTCAAGAACTGGCAGGGATTATATTGAGTGATGATCTTGTTGTCTCAGTGTCAGAAAACTGTCAGGGATTGTGTTGAGTGATGATCCTGTTGTCTCAGCGTCAAGAAGTGGCAGGGATTGTGTTGAGTGATGATCCTGTTGTCCCAGTGTCAAGAACTGGTAGGGATTGTGATGACTGTTGTGCACAGTGATCCTGTTGTCACAGTGTCAAGAAGTGGCAGGGACTGTGTTGACTGTTGCAGTGGGCCTGTTGTCACAGTGTCAAGAAGTGGCAGGGACTGTGTTGACTGTTGCAGTGGGCCTGTTGTCACAGTATCAAGAAGTGGCAGGGACAGTGTTGACTGTTGCAATGGCCCTGTTGTCTCAATGTCAAGAATTGGCAGGGATTGTGTTGTTTGATGATCCTCTTGTCTCAGTGTCAAAAACTGATAAGGATTGTGTTGACTGTTGCAGTGGTCCTGTTGTCTCAGTGTCAAGAAGTGGCAGGGATTGTGTTGACTGTTGCAGTGGTCCTGTTATCAGAGTGTCAAGAAGTGGCAGGGATTGAACTGACTATTGCAGTGGCCCTGTTGTCTGTGGCAGGGACTGTGTTGACTGTTGCGGTGGTCCTGTTATCTGAGTGTCAAGAAGTGGCAGGGATTGCGTTGACTATTGCAGTGGCCCTGTTGTCTGAGTGTCAAGAACTGACAAGGATTGTGTTGAGCATTGCAGTGCCAGAAGCCCTGTTGTCTGAGTGTTAAGAAGTGACAAGGATTGTGTTGACTGTTGCAGTGGTCCTGTTGTCTGAGTGTCAAGAAGTGGCAGAGATTGTGTTGACTGTTGCAGTGGTCCTGTTGTCTGAGTGTCAAGAGGTGGCAGAGATTGCATTGACTATTGCAGTGGCCCTGTTGTCCGAGTGTTAAGAACTGACAAGGATTGTGTTGAGTGTTGCAGTGGTTGTGTTGTCTCAGTGTCAAGAAGTGGCAGGGATTGTGTTGAGTGTTGCAGTGGCCCTGTTGTCTCAGTGTCAAGAACTGACATGGATTGTGTTGACTGTTGCAGTGGTTGTGTTGTCTCAGTGTCAAGAAGTGGCAGGGATTGTGTTGAGTGTTGCAGTGGCCCTGTTGTCTCAGTGTCAAGAACTGACATGGATTGTGTTGACTGTTGCAGTGGCCCTCTTGTCTCAGTGTCATCAAGGGGGACTGATGGAGGAGCAGGGAGGAGGGGTCGTGTACGATGGCAGCGGGGAGGGGGAGGTGGGGGCCGAGGGCAGTCCTGTCATCTGCTCAACAGAGCTTCCCCTTGTGACATCGCAGGTGCTAACTGTCTCCACGCCTGAAGATGAAGAACCCAAGGTGTGTTGTTGTTATGATGTGTGTGGGACTGCGTAGACAGTCCCAGTGTCTGTGTGTGTTCATGTGTGTGTGTGTGCGCATGCATGTGTGTGTGCGCGCATGCATGTGTGTGTGCCTGCATGCGTGCATGTGCCTGTGTGTGTGTGGGGGTGTGGGTGTGTGTGTGAGGTCAGTGTTAGTAACAGAGCATACTAGCATACAGCTAATATCACAAATAGTATCAGAAGTTGTATGTGTGTGTGTATATATATATATTATATAGAAAGAGAGAAAAATAAATGATTAAGTATTATTTGCCATAAATACTTCATTCTGTTTTAACCAAACTCCAAAATCTCTCAACAAGAACTCCAACCGTACAGGTTAGCGTTTGACAACAACAATAAAAGCTGATTGTTTAAACCATAGAATATACTGGACTGCCTACTGTGCAGAAGAAAAACCGCGGCTGGCCGAAAGGAAAGAAGAGGAAAACTGCACCAGAGGTCCATGGTCCAAGAGCTCCCATGACAGGGTAAGAAGCAGTGATGGCATATTTCACTTTTTGTTGTTGTTGGGGGAGACAAGGGACACTTCCTGCAAAGATACTCTATATTTTGTAGCAAGATTATGCAATCCCCACCGAAATGTTAGGATGGGCACAGAGAGTTACCACCCTCACCATCATCAGTCCATCACGAAGAAATGCTGCTCGAGCCAGTTGATCGAAAAAGCCTGTTGGTCTGTTTTGCCTGCATCTAATTCCAAGGCAAGTAACTTAAATCTCGCTTCACTCAAGCAGAGTCACAATGTTGATGGTGCTGCTGCTGCTGCTGCTGGCCAGGGTGGTGATGATGGTCGTGGTGATGGTGATGACATGCAGGTATGTGCTGTTTGCCATCAGTCAGCAGCAGGAGATCAAACAGAGTCATGATGTTGATGGTCATGGTGATGATGATGATGGTCATGGTGATGATGGTCATGGTGATGATGTTGATGGTCATGGTGATGATGGTCATGGTGATGATGGTCATGGTGATGATGCTGTGGAACAGGTATGTGTCGTTTGCCATCAGCTGGCAGCAGGAGATCAAACAGAGTCATGATGTTGATGGTCATGGTGATGATGATGATGGTCATGGTGATGATGGTCATGGTGATGCTGCTGTGGAACAGGTATGTGTCGTTTGCCATCAGCTGGCAGCAGGAGATCAAGCAGAGTCATGATGGTCATGGTGATGATGATGATGGTCATGGTGATAATGATGATAGTTGATGATGATGGTCATGGTGATGATACTGTGGAACAGGTATGTGCTGTTTGCCATCAACCGGCGGCAGGAGATCAAGCAGAGCCACCCCCACCTGCCGTTCACAGAGGTGACCAAGGTGCTGGGGCAGGAGTGGAGCAGCATGCCTTTGGACAAAAAACAGGTGACCCTTCCTTCCACCTTGTTAATACAGTACACAGGTGACCCTTCCTTTTTCCTTCTAATACAGTACACAGGTGACCCTTCCTTCCGCCTTGCTAAGACACTACAATACACAGGTGACCCTTCCTTCCAGCTTGCTAACACAGTACACAGGTGACCATTCCTTCCTTTCAGCTTCTAATACAGTACACAGGTTACCCTTCCTTCCGCCTTGCTAAGTCACTACAAGTACAATACACAGGTGACCCTTCCTTCCACCTTGCTAACACAGTACACAAGTGACCCTTCCTTCCACCTTGTTAATACAGTACACAGGTGACCCTTCCTTCCACCTTGTTAATACAGTACACAGGTGACCCTTCCGCCTTGCTAATACACTACAATACACAGGTGACCTTTCCTTCCACCTTGCTAATACAATACACAGGTGACCCTTCCTTCTACCTTGCTAATACAGTACAATACACAGTTGACCCTTCCACCTTGCTGATTAATATAATACACAGGTCCCATGGTCTTCACAAATCTGGCAATGTTTTGAAAAACAGGGGGGCTTTTTTCTGGGTGGACAATGGCATTTTTGGCCAAGGTCTTGACAGTTTGGGAATCATGATAATGTTCAACAAATAATCTGTGAGACGGGTTAATCTGGAGATGGGGGGATCTGGGAGGATAAACTTGTCGGCCAAAAGATGGATGATAACGGAGAACCAGGTGCAGGAGCGGTTTCACTTTCAGGATCAACAAAATTGCACATGTAGCAGATAGCAGTTTGCCTAGTTGGTAGTTGTCTGTCCTTCATTGTGCAACAACTGAAAAGTCAGCCTGGCAGATAGCAGATCAGTGTTGTCCAACAGTGTACCAGTTTTCAAACTATGTGTGTAATTCACTAACTGAGCAGTTAACTGCTGTGGGAAAGTGCTTTTATGTCTCGGAAGAGTTTGGACATTTCAAAGTAAACAATAATTCTGTACACACCCTGGAACAGCCTAGTAAGCTTTGTACCTGATCCAAGAAACTGTTTTATAACAATGATGTCGGTACTGGGTTTTTTGTGGATGTTGGTCAGTATGTATGTGCATTATAGCTATAGTCCTGCATTTGGTCACATGTCATCATGATTTTGTGTTCCAGAAATACCTGGAGGAAGCAGAGAATGACAAGCAGCGTTATATAGATGAGCTGAAGCAGTTTCAGAAGTCTGACATGTATCAAACACTGGTGAAGAAGAAGCGGTTAAAAGGTGAGACAAGAGGGGAGGGAGGTTATTTCCTTGGTGCCACTTGGGGTGGGTGGGGTGGGGTGGGGGGACCCAGTCCTAAAATGCCTGGCACTAGCTTCAGTTGGGAGTCTTAGTTTTACGTGCCCTGGGCTACTTTTAGTGGAGAGTCTCTCTTACATGTCCTGCGCTAGTTTTATTGGGGAGTCTTTCTTACAAACCTGGGACTAGTTTAAGTGGGGAATCTTTCTTAAACACTCCATGCTAGTTTTAGTGGGCAATCTCTATCACACACCCCATGCTAGTTTCAGTGGGAATCTCTCTTACACACCCCATGCTAAAATCTCTCCTTATATGATGTGTCCCATGCTAGTTTCAGTGGGCAATCTCTTGTACATGCCCCATGCTAGTTTCTGTGGGCACATTCCTGGCTAGTTCCAGTGGGGAGTCTCCCTTATAATGCTAGTGCTAGTTCTAGCTGGGAGTCTCCCTTATACATCCATGCTAGTTCTAGCTGGGAGTCTCCCTTATATATCCATGCTAGTTTTAGCTGGGAGTCTCCCTTATGCATCCATGCTAGGTTTAGCTGGGAGTCTCCCTTATATATCCATGCTAGTTTTAGCCGGGAGTCTCCCTTATGCATCCATGCTAGTTTTAGATGGGAGTCTCGAATCCCTTATATATCCATGCTAGTTTTAGCTGGGAGTCTCTCTTCCATGCTCTGTGCAGAAATCAGTTTCATTCCCTATGTCACTTTTGGTTGAGAGTTTCTCTTATACATCCATATTGGTTGTGTACTGGGAAATAAGTGCATGGTGTAGTTTTTGCTTGTCCTATTTTGCTCACCTGCACATGTCTCACATGGCTAACCTTTCAGGTATTTGTTGCAGGTGATGATGCAGCTGATGGCGTGGGTGATGAAATGGAGGTAAGATCAAGAGTGTGTGTGTCTGTGTGTGTGTGTGAGAGAGAGTGTGAGTGTGTCTCTGTGTGTGTCACTGTGTGTGTGTGTGTGTTTGTACAAGATGACAG
>OY757547.1:9411916-9465894 GCA_963584105.1 Alviniconcha strummeri
CGGTCAAAGAAACTCAATGGGAGTCATCACCAACCAAAGTTTTAATCAAGGTCAAAGAAACTGGCACAAAAGTGTAAAACATTATGGAGGCTGACACCATCCAAAGTTTGAAAGGCTGTCTGAAATAACAAATTCTGATAAAGAAAGAAAACAAAAACAAAAAAGAGAAAAAAGAAGAAAAAAGAGGAAAATTGGCACAATGTACATTTTTACAAAAAATATAAAAAATCTCGGTATGGTTTTTGAAGCAGTCAACCCACCCAATATCCTTTATCCTCCATCTTCTGTCATTTTTGACGAGGGCCAAAAACTATTCTCCAGTATAGTTTATTTTTATACACATGAATGGGTATCAGATGGAAGTTAACCAAATCAACAGACAGGGAGATATTGCACAACAGTGATTTAATCTGAGCATGCACTGCCTAAATGCACAAGTAAACTTTCACATCAGTTAACATCCTCCTCATCCAATTGTATCACACAATGAAAAAAGAAAGAAAATAGTCTACGGTCTAATCTATCTGAAACATCAGTACTGCAGATAAAAAGAAAACACATAAATGTAATGTCAGCTGTGACTACACAAACTCAAGAGGAGAAAAAAAGTTTATCTAACATCAAGATTACAGAAAAACCTTGCAAGGGTACAAAGCATCTTTTATAAAACAGGATTTCTTACAATTTACAACACACTCAATCTCCTGTTAATCATAATCAGTGACTAAAACACCGGTGGTTGGAGAGGGATTACACAATTTTAAACAAAAAACAAACAACCACGAAAACAAAACAAAAACAAGCAAGTATACATATATTCAGTTTTGTATCAAACATACAGTAGAACAGAAAAAAACCAACCATCTATGGGTCACACATCAAAACCTGATGGACCAGAATAAAGGCAAAAAAAGGCAAGGCATGCAGAAGTAAGGAGATAGTGAACACACACTGATCAATGTCAATTGATAAAAGAGAGGCAGACAAGAGAGGGCACTTTAAGGTACCAGACATAAGACCAACAATGTTGCAATAATTCAGTGGATTGTCTCATACATCACACTCCCCTAACATTATTTTAGACAGTGACAGAATAATAATTGTGGGACCCACTTTTGATAAATGTAAGGTTCCTAATTTAATCTGATCACTTTTGCCATATTAACATCACTAAAATGTGCACACAATATACTGAATTTGTTGATTATAATACTCCTGTCAAGCTTAAAATTCCCCAGATTGAATACATTCTGGTCACTTGAAGTGAGGGTGTCAAGTAGGGGACATAATATAGCAGTGATACACTCTAACTCCTTTGCCTGTATTTAGCATCAGCCTCAGTAACGCCAGACCTCTTCTGAAAGAACAGGTCATGTTGTGCATTTAAAAATCACAGTTATAGATGTTACTGACATGCTAAACTAAAGTGGTGACTCTCCTTGTCAATCAGCACAATGAGCACACTGCACAACTGCAAACAAATCTAGTCCAGCAGGATTTGCTTTAAAATATCACTCCTTGTAATAGAAGAGAAGGATCTGACAATCAAATCCATTCATATAAAGCAGCCCAAGTTACACAATCAGATAAATGAAACGCACAAAATAATATCGCAACTAAACTACTGCACACTTTACTGGCATAAATGCATTTTAAACTAGAGAACTGTAACTAGAACATGGCAACATGGGCATTCCCCCTCTCCATCAAATCAGTCTTCTCCACTGACATTACACTCACCCACAAAGCAAAATGCTGGTATATAAAATGTGGGTATGGCACATATGGTCTTCCATACAAAATCATGAAAAAATATACAATACATGTAAATGGAATCATAACTATCATACGCTAATGGAGGTTTTTTTGTTGTTTTGTTTTTAAGTCCACAAAGGTAAAACTAACTGATTAAGGCAGAACAACAGAAACTGAAATATAGCTACAAAATATAAAGAATATGAAATGACAGATTTGCACTTTTTCATTAACACAAAACAAGAGAGATTCTATTGGGCAGAACATCACAAAATCAAAATCAAGAACAATATCACACATAACAACGCATCTTTTTGATAAAAACACCCCCAAACAAACTGAACACAAAGTTTCTGTTTTACAGAAATAAAACAGTGGAGAATGAAGAAAGGATTTACAAAATCAACTGAACTGCCAAAAAGGAACGAAAGAAGAACACATTCAGCAGGTAAACTAACTGGGTGCTAGGCTCAAACAACTGATTTTCTGTCCAGATGGACACTTAAACTCTGGCATTTGTCCAAGAAAATAAGACACACTGCCTTGCCAAATCCCAAGGGTAATGTATAATAAGATCAGCAAGTCTGTGCATAAGCTTGAGTGCAAAATGTTAAGCAACTTAAAGACGTATGGTATTGCAACACTCTTTAACTAAAATTAGTCGACAGGTTCAGAAAAGTGATAAGTTGTCCAGTCAATGACTTTGACTTTAGGATGACCCCTTTTGTGGAGAGCTTCGCCATATATATTTAAATATAAATCTTGTCTGCTTGGCAATAGCCTGCTGGGCTTACCTTTAGGTGTTTGAAACTACTAGCTCACAACAGCAGGACATTAAATTTCTGGACAGCTAAAGTTGCTTACATTTTTAGCTTCAGTTTATAGGTCACATATCATGTGACAGTAAACCTTCCACATGACACCTACAGTAATTCATGAATCAAACAAATATGCCACAGTTCTGTATCTCACAAGCAAACACACACGCTTGCACACTGTTCCAGACAGTGCACACTAAATAAATCCTCTTGCCACTGAATATAAACAGAAAGCCACTGTTGTTAGCATAATCAACCTGGATGAACGTGACATCTTCCACCGAAGTAAACATTACAACTCTACACGCAATCATAATGCTTTTCTATTTGACTGAAATCTGAATCTGGCCAGCAGATGAGGTACTTAAGGTGTTAATACTTGTTCTTTAAGATCAGATTATCCCTGGATCTAGGCACCTGTCTCAAATATATCCTTCACCTCACTGTTTGGTGTGGTACAAACTATTTATTCATTAGGCTTGTATAATGCCAGGTGGACTCCAAAGAGGTCCACAGAAAGTCTCAAATCTGATGAAGAGGGGAAGCTACACTGTCACTGACTAAAGGAATCTATGTTAAGATGGGCAGCACTATTACTCATTTCTGTAACTTCATTGAATGTGTGCCTCCGAAGAGACAGTGACAGTGACCAACATCTCAGACGCTGAGAACTGGAGCCTACACCCTACACTGTTATCAACAGAATGAACCTGCATTAAGACAGGCAGTGATGTCACTCCCTTTTCACTATTTTTGCAGGTATCCAACGCAGAGGAAGTCACTAAAATCGGATGATTTCCACGACCCAAAGTGTGAATTACAAGCTTCATGATTTAAGACGCATGGGGATAAATAAACATGGCAGTGCTGTGAAGAGCTGGTGTTCAATAAAAAAACAACTCTGTGACATATGTCTGCCACCACACACACACACACACACACACACACACACACACACACACACACACACACACACACACAAAAGAGGACAAAACAAGTACAGTGAGTTAGTTCAGTAAAACATACAGATCTAATCCATCCAGCCAGTTTAAAATGGATGCATAAGACTCAAGAGATAAAATAATGCCATATGACTGCATATTCTAGCACAAGTGGAGATTAAAAATTTGTATCATTCTTTAAGTACAGGTTATGTAGAAATGACCCAAAGGCAAAATGTGATTATTGCATTCATAACTGTATGAAGGAACAACTGCTATCACAATATTAAAACTTGCTAAAACCCACGTAAACTGTGCAAGTTCAAATCTCTCAGATATTAAGCAACTCCCTTTTTCCCCATTTCCTCCCCATATCAGTTTACTGAGAGTAAATAAAAACATGATGGATTTGCTGTTACAATAACACGAACAATGTCACGACCTTTCAGCCACTGCACAGCTGATGAAGAAGAGACTTTATTCTCTTCATTTCTGTTCTGATTTCCATTTTGACAGAATTAAACAAAAAATCAAATCAAATCACAACACTTCTGTGTCAACAGCACAAAATTTCATGCACACAGCACCCTTACATTGAAACAACAGAAACTAAACAGCCATTTTCTCTTTAAAATGTTTGAAAATGCACATAAACATCAAATCTGCATATAAAAGGTGAGGGTGGTGTACCCTTAAACGCTGGACAACAGAAAAAGGTATACAGCCTGTACAACACAAACATCCACACAGCAAGTAATTTAAAAAAACAAAACAAGAAATGTGCTCAACATCAGACACAACTAGAAAATAACCCTTCTGCTTAAATAATACCTCTCCCCCACCCCCACCCCCACAGAAAACATCTAGATGCACTTATAAACTAACCCTTCCAATTAGAAAACACATGCACCTAAAACACCTAGACAGAATTACAAAACATCTCTTCAGCTGCCCCCCCCCCCCCCCCACCCCCACCCCACCCCAGCACTTTCTTATAATGCTAAAGTGCTATGGTTGAAGACACATTTCAATGGCAGTGGTACATCTACATCTGTTACCTGCTGTTGAAGAGATTTCGTGATCATACTGTGCTGCATGCTGTTGCAGAGATTTTCTGGTCATAGTTCATAGTAGCATTGCTCGCTGGCAAAGAGATTTCACAATCACGCTAAACGGGTCAGTGCTGAAGTGATTTCATGATCAAAACAGGACAACAGTCTACTCCCCTCCCTTTCCCCTGCATTTAAAACTCCCATTTAAGTCTCGCATCAGTATGAATATGACTGCCAGTCCCTCCTGGGGAATGTCCAAACATCCTTGTGCCTGCCACACTTGGGATCAACAAACTACAATTTGGGCTTTTTCAGAAGGAATTCCAAGTGACCGAAAATGTAAGCATTACTTACAGGCATTATAATTTGAAAACTTTTTACCAGTTATATTTTTTCTTATTAATATACTATGTTTCACGACCATATATACAGTTACCATGACAACAGTCTACTGTACCATGATATTCCAATACTCTGTAGGTACCTTGTAAATGCAAATTTGTTACTCAAACACACCATCATAAACATACATGCTTACAAATCTACCCATCTGGGCAGACATCAACCACCCGCTGAAAGGGTTGCTTCTTGTGGATGTCTGTTTTTGGCTCAATGGATTTAAATACAAGTGGCACTTTTTGTTGCTACAGCTCACAAGGTGGGCTACACACCATGACAACAGTTGCTAGGAGTCCAACAGAGAAGGGTCGTTTGCAGTAATGACGTAGCAATCTACCTGTTCTGGCGGGGCGTTGCGAAGCCGTTGCGCCACCGTTTTCTTGCCTTTGGTGCTGGTGCTGCCACCCCCCACACTACCACTGCTGCTGCTGCTGCCACCACTCCCTCCTCCTTGCTCTCCTCCCTCCCTCAGCTTCATCAGGTTCTGTGTCTGCACACACATGTAGCAACACTTACACCAGTCACGTTCTGTCTGCACACACATGTAGCAACACTTACACCAGTCACGTTCTGTGTCTGCACACAGATGTAGCAACACTTACACCAGTCAGGTTCTGTGTCTGCACACAGATGTAGCAACACTTACACCAGTCAGGTGCTGTGTCTGCACACAGATGTAGCAACACTTACACCAGTCACGTTCTGTGTCTGCACACAGATGTAGCAACACTTACACCAGTCAAGTTCTGTGTCTGCACACAGATGTAGCAACATTTACACCAGTCAGGTGCTGTGTCTGCACACAGATGTAGCAACACTTACACCAGTCAGGTTCTGTGTCTGCACACAGATGTAGCAACATTTACACCAGTCAGGTTCTGTCTGCACACAGATGTAGCAACATTTACACCACTCAAGTTCTGTGTCTGCACACAGATGTAGCAACACTTACACCAGTCAGGTTCTGTCTGCACACAGATGTAGCAACATTTACACCAGTCAGGTGCTGTGTCTGCACACAGATGTAGCAACATTTACACCAGTCAGGTTCTGTCTGCACACAGATGTAGCAACATTTACACCAGTCAGGTGCTGTGTCTGCACACAGATGTAGCAACACTTACACCAGTCAGGTTCTGTGTCTGCACACAGATGTAGCAACATTTACACCAGTCAAGTTCTGTGTCTGCACACAGATGTAGCAACATTTACACCAGTCAGGTTCTGTCTGCACACAGATGTAGCAACATTTACACCAGTCAAGTTCTGTGTTTGCACACAGATGTAGCAACATTTACACCAGTCAGGTGCTGTGTCTGCACACAGACGTAGCAACATTTACACCAGTCAGGTGCTGTGTCTGCACACAGATGTAGCAACATTTACACCAGTCAAGTTCTGTGTCTGCACACAGATGTAGCAACATTTACACCAGTCAGGTTCTGTGTCTGCACACAGATGTAGCAACATTTACACCAATCAGGTTCTGTGTCTGCACACAGATGTAGCAACATTTACACCAGTCAGGTTCTGTGTCTGCACACAGATGTAGCAACATTTACACCAGTCAGGTTCTGCCTGCACACAGATGTAGCAACATTTACACCAGTCAAGTTCTGTGTCTGCACACAGATGTAGCAACATTTACACCAGTCGGGTTCTGTGTCTGCACACACATGTAGCAACATTTACACCAGTCAGGTTCTGTGTCTGCACACAGATGTAGCAACACTTACACCAGTCAGGTTCTGTGTCTGCACACAGACAGATGTAGCAACATGCCTGTCAATCACAATCTGTGTCTGCACACACACAGACAGATGTAGCAATATGCCTGTCAGTCAGGTTGTGTGTCTGCACACAAACAGATGTAGCAGCATGCCTGTTAGTCAGGTTGTGTGTCTGCACACAGACAGATGTAGCAGCATGGCTATCAGTCAAGTTGTGCTATATGCCTACACTTTGGGCAGACTGAAAACTGATCAAGTCAAATCTAGGTTATTACCACTTCTCTCAAGCTTGGCAGCAAGCTGCACTCTACACAATTTTCCCTGGTAAGAATGCACCACTCACTGCTGCACTATACCCAACTTTTCCAACATCACTGACTGCTGTACTAGACACATA
This sequence comes from Alviniconcha strummeri, assembly GCA_963584105.1. Taxonomy (NCBI): domain Eukaryota; kingdom Metazoa; phylum Mollusca; class Gastropoda; family Provannidae; genus Alviniconcha; species Alviniconcha strummeri. The sequence continues at coordinate 9,419,009 of OY757547.1, forward strand.
TTTTACAACACCACTGAATGACTGCTTCTTTTGGGGCTGGTGAGCAAGCTGCGCTCCATACAACTTTCCCAAGTGACTGCACACAATAGCTGACTTGTCACTTTCCTCAAGAGTGACAGCACTGACTGCTGCACTCTCCACAACTGCCCAAAGTGACAGCACACCATTACTGCTGTACTCTGCACAACTTCCCCAGGTGACAGTACTGCTGTACTCTGTACAACTTCCCCAGGTGACAGTACTGCTGTACTCTGCACAACTTCCCCAGGTGACAGTACTGCTGTACTCTGCACAACTTCCCCAGGTGACAGTACTGCTGTACTCTGTACAACTTCCCCAGGTGACAGTACTGCTGTACTCTGCACAACTTCCCCAGGTGACAGTACTGCTGTACTCTGTGCAACCTCCCCATGTGACAGTACTGCTGTACTCTGCACAACTTCCCCAGGTGACAGCACACCATGACGAACTTACCACTTCTCTGAGGCTAGTCTGCAGGCGGTGCTTCTCATGCGTGAGACGCTCAATCTCCTCCAAGTTGCGCTGCTTCTTAGTGCTGGTCATCTCCAGCAATGCTATCGTCGCATCCTTCTCACTGATGGCTGCCTGCACCGCCTCTTGTCTGAAAACACGCAGTCATGCAAAGATACAGCCAGTCCCTCACTTTAACCTAAGCCCAAGGCCAACAGCTGATGATGTTGATGGCCATAGGACTGTACTGTAGGTGAAAACTGCTGAGGATGTACTCCTTGCAATATCAACAAAAATATTTTCAACAAGCAAAAATGTGATGTGTCAAGAAAAAGTTTTTTTTTTTTTTTTTTCATTTGAGTAAACCTAAGGGTAGGAATATAGAGAAAAGAAATCAAAGTTGGTGGGGGGGGGGAGCTAAATATCTACAAAATTAACTGAAAGGAGGAAAGCAAATGATGAGAGATCCCCTGCTCACTTTTTCCTTTTTTTGTTTGTTTAATGTTTGAGTGTTGTATGTATGCACAGCACTTGTCCTTTGTATTGATTTCAATGTTTCTTTGTACTAACGATACTGTTCAGTGGCGTGAGCACATGCTTTTTTTCTTTGCAGAGTATAGAAGAGTTGTTTATTCTTACTTCATTTCATAGACCTCCTCCAAGTGTTTCTGTCGCTCAGCACCCATGCGTTTGAGTTTGGCGTCCCGGTCCTCCAGCTGCCTGGTGAGGGTGGCCAGCTTGCTGGAGTAGTCTCGTGACGACGCCTGCATGCCTTCCACCTCCTTCCGCATCTCCTCCATCTGCACACCGCAAAACAGCTCATGATGAAACACCCAAACGCAATTTACTCTGCAAGTGTGCATTTGTTGCACTTAGCACCTATTATGAGCAGGCTACAAATGTTATCATAAAAGCTCAGAACAGATTTTGTTTCAGAAACTTGCACTGGCAGTTTGCTGAAGTCATCAACAAAGGAAGCAATTAGCACTCAAAAGATGTGATGAAGCACATTCATTTTCCTGTACTCATTGCATAGGGGGAAGTGGGAACACAAACACCCCCCACCCTCCCCACCATCACACATACACACGCGCACTGAATCAACCCACAGGGGAGTTAATCAGCACTTGCTCTAGAGACACCCACCTCCACAGCAGATTCCATGACATCAATGTTATCTCTGGAGAGGTGCTGGCAGGGACCGATATCCCATGAGATGGGAGAAGGGGGATCTATTCCTAGAGCTCCTGTTCCCAATGCTAATATATCGGAGGCATTCCTTTGTACTTTTTTGGTATCACCAGGTCCATTAATTGCATTCAGTAGGAAAAAAACCAAAACAGTTGGCCAGGAGCTGGAATCAATGTATGCAAGCAGACTCAGACTCACAGCAGACTTGGAGGCATCAATCTGTGCCTGCAGTTCAGCCATGTCCATTTCCCGCTGAGCAGTGATGCGAACACTCTCCCTCAGTGCTTCTTCCAGTTCCTCTATCCTCTCATTCTTCTGCTGGATTAGTGTCTGCAATCAGAAACAGCAGCAAAATTAGATCCTGGATTTCATTAACACCTCATCAACCACGGTGGGTCACCTCAGTGCTTCTTCCAGAGGCTGAATCAGAACCAGTGCTGAGTTAGACAGTCTCTGGATTAAACATCCTGGATGAACGCATACTGCTTAAAATCACACACTGAAAAGTTTATCTATGAGGGCAAAACACAAGTCACAAAATAGCAGGACAACTCTAGTTTACACTTGCATGAAAAGCAAGAAAGAAGAACAAAACAGGTAACAACAAGAATACCACCACCACAGGTTCCTGGTCTACACAACAGTTTTATGAAATACAGTGTGAAGAACAAATGGACTGAAAGACAGACAGACACTGAGACCAACAGACAAACACTTACAGAGAGTTGTGAGGCATCGTCAGTAAAGGAGTCCTCTCTTTTCCTTGCTTCCTCCAACAGCTGAGCATTCTTCTTCTTTTCTGTCTGCTGGTTACGCTTCAGGGTTCCCATCTTCTGCTTGTATTCCTTGATGACCCTGGAACACCCAAACCAACTCCATGGAAATGTGCACACTGAATTTGGTCAAAGCTATCGCTATTAATTTTGCACAGCAAACTGCTTCACCCCAAAAACCTGGTGTCAGTCTCATGTTAGGATTGTCTCCCGTGGGATGATGAATCAAACGCTATTGTTGTTTGTTTATGGGACAATACTTGTGCACAGCATATGCATTCTACATGAAAGGATACTGTCAAAAACAAAGCAAACTTTCTTGTCATAATGGTGTGCAAAAAATATTGGAATATACTGTGCAAGTGCAAAAACTGTAGGGTATGGACCAATGGGAAATGACAGAAGTTCCCATAAGGAGTGATTACTGATGAAGGGTCTGACTGTCGTGTGCCTCTTGCTCTGTAAAATGTATAACAATTAGTAAACTTCCAGTCTTTCTTTTTTTCACAGAAATTTCCAGCCACTTTCTATAGCTGACAGAAAAGAAAAACACAACCCTGGCAGACTGTAAACCAATCTTACAAGCTCCAGCACCTCCCCCATGCTCTCAACCTGAGACCTGTGACTACTTACTCCTGCATCTCGGCAATCTGGCTCTCCTTTTCCTTCTTGTCCTCCTCCAAGTCTGCCACCTTCTTCTGTAGCTCCTCCAGCAGACTCGGCGCTGGCACGTCCCCATTCATCTCTCCCATTGATGTCGTGGAATCTGCTGCGGAGGTGGGTGTCTCTAGAGCTGGCACAGGGTCTGTCTGGATTTCTACAGATGCTAATTCTTTGCTCTGCCAAAAGGGACACAGTTTAAAAACAAAATATTTTACACTGTTTTTTAAAAGCCACTGCTTGTTACCAAGGCAGCTGAATGGATTCCTTTACAGCCACTGAATAATTTACATATTATAAAAAGCAGGACCTTACATCTGACACAAAGAAGAAAAGCAACAACCTCGATGAATGTTAGAAAAAAAGGAAGGAGACAAACAAAAGATGAAAAATAAAACAATTACATCTTCCACTCTTTCAAATTACAGCACAATACAGAGGGGTGGATAAAAGCAAGTAAAGAATCTGTTCTCTGAGATCTGAGTTGTTTCCAGTTTGGTCAGTTGCACAAACAACAGTGACTGTGAGTAAAGGTATCTCTTCTTATCCATGGACTTTAACAACTATCTTGTGACTCTCATAGCAGTATCAACTGCACATAACTGAATGACTAACAGTTTGAGTGGTCAACTGTGCAGTGTTGAACAACTACCATGATGAAAGGTCAACTGTGCAGCATCGAATGACCAATGGGTTGAGAGGTCAACCGTGCAGCATTAAATAACTAATGGCGAATAGGCTGAATGGTCAACTGTGCAGCATCGAATGACCAATGGGTTGAGAGGTCAACTGAGCAGTATTAAATAACTAATGGCTAATAGGCTGAATGGTCAACTGTGCAGCACTGAATGACTACCAGGTCGAGTGGTCAACTGTGTAGCATAGAATGACTAACTGATGACAGGTTGAATGGTCAACTGTGCAGCACTGAATGACCAACAGGTTAAATAGCCAACTGCACAGCACTGAATGACTAATTGTTGGCAGGTTGAATGGTCAACTGTGCAGTGCTGAATGACTAACAGGTTGAATGGTCAACTGTGTAGTGCTGAATGACTAACAGGTTGAATGGTCAACTGTGTAGTGCTGACTAACAGGTTGAATGGTCAACTGTGCAGCGCTGAATGACTAACAGGTTGAATGGTCAACTGTGCAGCGCTGACTAACAGGTTGAATGGTCAACTGTGTAGCGCTGAATGACTAACAGGTTGAATGGTCAACTGTGCAGCACTGAATGACTAACAGGTTGGATGGTCAGCTGCAGCACTGAATGACTAACAGGTTGAGTAGTCAACTGAGCTGAGTTGGATGACTAATTGCTGACATGTTGAATGGTCAACTGTGCAGCACTGGATGACTCATGGCTAAGAGGTTGAATGGTAAACTGTGCAGCGCTGAAGGACTAACAGGTTGAATGCTTTGCTCCACGGCGGCAGCCTCCAGTTGTCTCATCTTGGCGTCAGCCTGGAATTTTTGTGCCCTCAGTTCTGCTGCCTCTTCCCTCAGCTCACACAGCTCGGTCTGTTGACAAGATAAGAGTGAATAAGACAACATGTGCTTTTAACCCAAACCTCAGTGCAATGAAAGCAGACAAAGCAGGCGTGATCTCATTCCCTACAAACTGCAGGAAATAAAATGATTGTTACGCATACATGCAGAATATGAACCTGCCATCCACTGAAATCCACATACCAGCAAATAATTACGGACTGTAATGTAAACTTGGTCACAGATTTTAAACTGCAATACCTGTCACACAGGGAGTGGGGACAGCTCAGCGGTTGAGTGCTGGACTTATGATTGAAAGGTCTCAGGTTTGAGTCCCAGCTGGAGCGGAGGGACAATTTTCTTATAGTCAACTTTCTGTGCTGACTCTTGTTCTTGTATCCATTCTATCTCCGTGTTACTGCAGTAGCACATAAAAGATCCCAGTCATTCTGCCAAAAGCACAGGTGGCTGGATACAGCTAAACACACAAGCACCCTACATATGCAGCATTAAAGAAAGTAACACTGTGCACTGATGTATGGCTGTTATAGTGTATACAGAAAATGTACCAAGACAGCAGCATGGTTGTATGCTGTACAAAGAATGTGCACTGAGATGGCAGCAGTTTCACTTGGCACCAGTCATGTAACGCCTAGACAGCACTGTAACCACTTTGGTGGATATTCAAAACAAGCTGTGTAAAGCTACTATCTCTCTTTCAGTCACATACGACTATAGGCCAGTGGAGTCTGCTTGGAAGCAGAGACCATCGCTATATAGTCACCAATGTGAAGCACATCTTGAGATGAGGCACTGAGCAAGTGTCCATAAAAAAATTAAATTTAAAAAAAGAAAAGAAATATGCACCCACCTGCTTGGCAGTCAATTCGAAATGCATGGCTTCCATCTGGGTCTTGAGGTCCTGGTTGGTTTTGATGTACAGATCCAGTTCTTCCTGGTGATCTTGGTCTGACTGTTCCCGCATCTCACGAAGCCTGCACATTATGCCAGACTCTCAGACACAAGCAGGCAAAGACACTGGTGAGACTGACCTGACCACAGTTAGCGTAACTACCACTGGTACAGTTCATGTCTGAACTGGTACAAGAGCTCCACCTTCTAGCTGAAGTGTATAACCGCATAAACTAAACAAGTACATGAACTGTTATTACTATCATGGTACCAACAAAACAACACAATGTTTGTTTTTCCCTGTGAGCACTCTCAAACCACATTATATTTATAACTTTGACTCAACTCAGAGGACAGTACTACCTACACTTTAATTCTATTACATCAACCGCAGTTGAAATCCATCAGGTAAATTATACATTCACACCAAAGCATTAAGCAACCTGAAACAGGAAGCAGTTTAACACATTTGCTCATGTCATGGATTAAACTCAAACAACTACAAAAGCAAACTGACAGTAAATTGTCATGTCACTTTGTGGACAACTGCTTCTGTGATCCTGGACATCTCCAGGCAACATATACTTGACAAGTTTGTTATTTAAAACTCTCCATCACTGTGCTTGTTTGTTTTTTGTTTTGTTTTGTTCTGTTTTGTTTTTGTTTTTTTATATCAATAAGCTGTGCCAATTATTTGCAATCTTTAAGCATCACCTCAGGCAGCAACTCTTCAGATTAATACTGGCAGCACTGGAAATTTCACGGCAAATTCAGACATGTTCATATGCTTTCTCAGCAGTGTGGTGAACCTGACTTTATGTTAAATGAAGAGCTCTAGACAAACTGATATCTGTGTCATACACATTTTTGTAAAGGTGTGTGACAGATGTCTGTTTATTAGCCTAAATATCCATACAGTTTTGATTTTTCAAAAGTTCAAATACCTTTTAGCTTGGGCTCATTCTGAGAAATTTCTCAAGTTATCAGCAACAATAAAATGGCTGGGCATCAAAAAGGATTACCATGCCGATCATTCTTTTGAATGAAAAGTGTCAAACAGCATAAAACAGCAGTGCACTGGTCTATTACACTCAATGAACCACTCATTAAAAACACAACTCAATGAACCACTCATTAAAAACACAGTCTCACAAAGAATGACTACATATGATTAAAGCCATAAAAGGCTTGCAAACAGAAAGGGCAAAATAAATGAATGTAAAACAAAACAAAAAAAGAAGAAGATAGGAGTGGGAACATTTGAAACAAACCCAACACACATGAGAATATAGTGCAAACCACACAGAAAAAGACTTTGGTTACAGACCTCACAACAGAGTTAAACATGCATGCATGCACCATGACAGTTCAAAGCAAATCCGCTCCAGTCACAGACCAACCAAGAGAACAGAGGAAACAAAGATGACAGACTTGCACATAGCAAATGATGCCCCGGGAGATCATGGAGGCAAGAGGAGGAGCCTGTGAACCAGGGACCCATGAAGGACTATACTGTGAGCGTGAAGAACAGTTGTCAAGCTGCTACACTAGAAAAATAGCTGACAGCCTTGATCCTGACCATTTTCAATCAGTGCAAGAAAGGTCAACTGTTGCCACTGCCAACTGCATTCAAGTGTTGCTATATAAGGAAGATACTACCAGCCCCAATCCATACTGTTACACTAAAAGGGCCTTACTACTGATGACAATGTCTCTGTATAATGTCATAATCATTGTTGCACATGAAAGTTTAAATTTTATATTTGCACTATATGATATATTCCATGAATACTCATTTTGCAGGCATGCCCATCTCCTTCAAAATACAATTTTGCACACTGATTATAGCTGCAAGTGGCCAAAAAAAAAAAAAAAAAAAAAAAGTGACTGTCCCAAATCCTATTCTCACCACACACTAACATAATCTGCATCATCTAGCCGAATGTTCATCCCATGATTTTCGAAATATTTCAGTGTTTTTCTTTATTAATATTTTATGTGCAAGCTGACACTGTCATTTTCCCAATAGGGAAGAATGGGATATTCTGCATCAGTTTATTAGCATGGCACGTACACACCAGGAGGAATAAGAGACGGGCAAGTGAGAAAAAACACGCACACAAAACCCTCACTCTCCTTCCACCTTCTTCCCTCACTCTTCCCCCCATCCTGAAAGTTGGGTGATACACGGAGCAAGCATGAAGTCTTCAGAAACCTTTCTTCGGCATGCAAGCACCCTCAAGCTGTCTTTCTCCAATAAATGCCCAGCAAACACAGTCTTCTGTGCAATGCATAAATTATTGACTGCAGACAAAAACAGCAACACTCCAGCCCACAGTGGGGGAAATCCAGAGTGAACGACTGCCAGCCTAGCCAAACAAATCAGGTTAGCAGCAATTAACAGATCATCCTGTATGTTCAGGCACGCAGCCAAGCATGTCCACAATAATCAGAAAATACTGAGTTTGATCAAGTACGGCATTCATTGGAAATCAGACTGTAAGTACCTTCCCAGATGCTGGATTCTTTCTAAAATAACCTCTTTCATTCTGACACAAAAAGAAAAAGATAAATTTGATGAACAAAACACAGCATTTCCAGCATTCATCTTTCTTTTAAAATGTACCAAATATCATTGTACCATTAGCATATTAAACACTACTTTCAACAATAAACTAAAAGTAAAAAAACATGTCTTCTGGAAATACACCAAAAAAACATAACTTCAGTCTGCAAAGCATAAACATTTTTAATCTCCTCCATTTCCCATCAAAGGCAGCACCACCAAGAAAAAAACTGTTACCCCTTCAGTTAGTCTACACAACAAACCACAACACAAAACTCCCAACAACAACAACAACACAAACAGGCAAATTGTTCTGACCTCTCAATCTGCCGGTCCTTCTCTGTGATGGACTCTTCCAGACTGGACACAGCGCTGTCAGAGGACTCTGTGAACGTCAGACGTGACTTCACCTGGGCAAGCAGTTCTTCCTTCTCCTTCATAAGGTCCTCTTGCGTTTCCACCTAATGCAAAGGACACATGATTCAGCTTGTGAATGTCCAGGATCAGGTGCACCACAGTATGCAAGATTCCCTTTGTGTCAACCACAGTATGCAGGATTAACTTTGCAGATCCACAGGATCATGTCAACCCCAGCGTGCAGGAGTCATTTTGGAGATCCAAAGGATCATGCCAACCACAGTGTGCAGGATTCACCTTGGAGAGCTACAGGACTTGGTAAACCACTGTGTGCAGGATTCACCTTGGAGAGCTATAGGATTGGGTAAACCACAGTATGCAGGATTCACTCTGGAGATCTACAGGATCATGTCAACTACAATGTGCAGGATTTACCTTGGACTTGGAGATCTATCGGATTGGGTAAACCACAATATGCTACAGGATCAGATGGGACCACAGTATGCTACAGGATCAGATGAACCATGGCATGCAGGATTTACCTTGAAGACCTTTAGGATCAGGTGAACAAAAGAATGTACTTAAGTCAACTACACAGGGTCACATATGGATGAGCACAGAATACAGGGCTCACCTCGAAAGCTATGGGTTCAGGTGAACCACAGTATGCAGAATAAGACTTATGGATCAATAGGATCAGGTGAAGCACAACACCAGGATTCACCTGGGGGATCTATACAATCTGGTGAACCACAGTATGTGGGATACACCCTGGGGATCTGCATCTGCATGATCAAGTGAACCACACAGCACGAGTATGCAGGCTTCACCTTGGGGATCCTTAATCAACAACAGACCTTTCCTGTGTAACATAGTGACAGACTTTTTCTCTGTAGCAATGAAACACCTTTCCCTGTAGCAATAGTGGACTTTTCTCTGTAACAATGACAGACTGTTCTCTGTAGCAGTGATGGACTTTTCTGTTGCAATGATGGACTTTTCTCTATAGCAATACTAACATTTCTCTGTGTAGCACAAGGACATACCTTTCTCTGCAGCACGGAAATCTTGCGTTCCTTGGTGTCCAGCTGATCTTTCAGTTCTGCTACCTCTGACTCCAGTCGTCGTTTGTCAGATGAGGCGGCCTGGGATTCCTTGCTCTTACGTTCTATCGTTCCATCTTTGTTCTTCAGGCGCTCCTGCAGACCCTCGATCTGTAATTTTACCCCAAAAAAGCAGGGAATCAGTAAAGACGCTGCCCACATGCTATGGCTCAGCTTTCAAAACTCCTGTTTCTGTACACTAAACCAAACAATAAACTCATTCATGTATGTGTGTGCATGCGTATGTGTACATGGTATGTGGCTGTTTACTCTAAAAGTCAAGACTCACATCCAACTCCTTTAAAAAACTTCCCAATGCCGCATTTTACAACAAAATAGTCACTGAGACAGAGGCAAAGACCCTGAGACAGACAGACAGACAAGAATACAGCCATCAAAAAAAAGTTTGAGGGGATGGGGAGAGAGAGAGAGATAAAGACGAGAGAGAGAGAGAGAGGGGCCAACTGACTGAGACAGCCAGATATGAGCCAAGAGACAAAGACCGACCGTTAGACTGATGGAGAAAAGAGCGAGACAGTGACTCGAGTGAGACTCACATCTGTTTGCAGCATGGTGACCTGCTTTTCCTTGGCTGCCAGCTGTTCCTTCACCACTGAGACATGGTGCAGGGTTTCCTGGTGCTGGCGCTTCAACGTCTCCGCCTGAAGCTGCAGGCTGGCATACTCACGTTCCTTACGACTCAACTCATCTTTCGTGCTCTGAAGCTGGGGAACAGAAAATTTGAAAATGGAAATTTTCTGTTTATCTATTTACATGCCCCCCCCCCCCCCCCCAAAAAAAAACCCATTCCACACACAAAGACAATTCAAGAGTGCCATCAGAATATATACTTCAAAGTTTTAACAGTATTAATATTCTGCAAATAATAGATCTGATCTTCCAGCCTTCCCCAGTTCTTTTAATTTTGCTGCTTACATTTTGTTGTTTTGAATTATCCTCACAACTGACATGACCCTGTTCAGTTAATGGGGCATTAAAATCCAACTACAATAACGTTTTTAATTAAACAATGTTAACCACACCACTTACATGCTTTACAAAAACAAATCTGGACATGCAAATAAATTATATTTACTAATCATTGATATAGGCTGTTACAAAATATGACCACCCCAACACCAGTCCCCCCAACTGCGCTGTTCAGCCTATCCTACCTCAAAACGGAGTTGTTTATCTCTGACACCAGGGCTGTCCTTGATGGAGAGGTCACGACGGTCGTCCATGCCCAGCTCTTCTTTGGACCTGAAGAGCTTGTCCTCCAGCGTCTGTACCTCCTTCTCCAGGGCACTGATCCGTGCATCCTAGAGCACACACCCACACAGGCATTAGCACACATGGACCTCAATCCTCAGGCTCACACGCGCACACACACACACACACACACACACACACACACACACACACACACACACACAGGCATCAGCACACACAGGCCTCAATCCTCAGGCTTACACACACACACACAGGCATCAGCACACAAGGCCCTCAATCTTCAGGCTCACACTCAACTGCCAGTGACACTAGAGCAATTAAGCCAAGCATGGGCCCCACAGCACTTTCATGTATACCATTATGCCAAATCCTGGGTTGAACACCCATTTTGGCAATAGTAAACAGTAGTTTGTTAAAACCTTGGGCAACACCATCCAGTCAAGCACTGGCACATGAACATTAATGTGGGGCCAACTTGTCCTGAACATCCAGAAGCACAAACTGAATTAATCACTATGGATCTGCCATACCTAAATCTTCCCAGATTGGCCAACCCAGACAATCATTAATTTTGCAGGTATTCCCTTCCCCCCCGCTAAGCTCTAGTGTGAATATGTAAAACACAGAAAAGGTTATAACAATGGACTATGCACTAAATTGGCTAAGCAGCTGAAGGCAGTAGTATTCTGACAAAATCCATACTTGCACTGGCAGAAACAAAATATTTCAGGTTAACAAACATGGTGATGTGATGCTATGTGTGTGTATGTGTGTGTGTGTGTGTGTGTGTGTGTGTGTGTGTGGTGTGTGTGTGTGTGTGTGTTTGAAGGGGTGGTGGGGGTAATGGGGAGGTGGAGGGGGGGGGCGGGGGAATAGTAACCAAAAACTCTTCTCATTATTACTATATTAGTAATAGTAGAGATCAAAATTTCTCATTTTCAGTCCTCTTATCATGTTGTAACTGAACATGAACCTTTAACTGAAACAAAAGACACAATTTTCTATCATATTCGCTCTAACCTTGAGGTGGGGTTATTTTTTCCTCTCTGTTTTCAGTTTCAGCAAGGGACTAACACAGTAACAGCTTAGAATGAAAAATGACAGTCTTTAATACAAACATTATTTTGGGGTCCTTGCTGGTATTGAACTTAGTAGTGGTTTAGGTTGGTTGTAGGAGGGCAGCACACAGAGAAGATGGTGGCAGTGGCATTTCAATGGCAACGGTTTGTACAGCTGTTGTTCGAGCTGTTGCTGGTGTCAAATGTGACAATACACTATGATATCACATTATCAGTTTACTCCCTTTGACATTACTGTCTTGAGGGCTGCTCTCACCTTAGCCTCGATCTTGGCATTGAGTGTGTGGCTGTTGTTGGATGGTGGCTGGAGGTCCAGTGACAGTGACAATGCATCTGTGCTGCCTGTTGTTGGTGTCAAATGTGACAATACACTATATCAGTTTATTCCCTTTGACAGTACTGTCTCCTGGGCTGCTCTCACCTTAGCCTCGATCATGGCATTGAGTGTGTGGCTGTTGTTGGATGGTGGCTGGAGGTCCAGTGACAGTGACAATGCATCTGTGCTGCCTGTTGTTGGTGTCAAATGTGACAATACACTATATCAGTTTATTCCCTTTGACAGTACTGTCTCCTGGGCTGCTCTCACCTTAGCCTCGATCATGGCATTGAGTGTGTGGCTGTTGTTGGATGGTGGTTGGAGGTCCAGTGACAGTGACAATGCATCTGTGCTGCCCTTTAACCGTGAAGACTCCTGCAGGGAGAGAGGCAAAACTGAGCCACTTGTACAATGTCAGACCAATATTCAGGCACCAGACTACATCAGTACACACATTATGCATCACAGAATCAGAACCTTTGTGCAACAAAAAGCAGTCCTATATAAACTACTATGTCCATGAGACAAGCAGTCTCCCATTGATGATAGATGTTAAACTTGGGAATTTTGAATATGAACAACAACTTTATGATAAAAAAAGAAAGTTTAAAACTGCCTGTAGAGGCACACCATCATGATCAGAAGCTTCAACTGTATTTTCTACATGTTTCAATCACATCCTGACTGAATCAAAGATTTGTTTTGCAATCTGATGCTTGGACTTATTAAAAATCTGAAATAATTTTTGTTTAATAAAACAGACATATCAAAATACAGTGGTCTGCAAGTTACCCGACTGAGTAATTCACACCCTGAGAGTACTGTACCTTCAAAGCTTATGGTTCATATTATATTATTATATGTGATATTATGTAGGGCACTGTTTGTAGGACACAGCTTTTACTAGTATATATTGATACATACAAATACATTCACATAGTTACTTACTGTTTGCTAGGTGATGTTCTTATGGCAGAATGCGATACTTATCGTTTCGGTGGTTAAAGAACTTAAACTGTACGTCAATGTTTTTTGACATGAGTTGTTTGTACAGCGCAGCAAATTTAACTCGGTTTAGAGAAAGGCACCTTATAAGAATGATCTATTACTCTTACCTGTTACTAGTACAGCACTGGAACACCTGTTGCAATTCTTGGCAACAATGAAACCATAAAAGGACCCAATAATGACCCAAATGACAGACCAACCCTCTCTTTAGATCTAAATGTTTTCATTTTTAGAATGTGAAATCTTCCCTCTACGATATCACTTAGTGAAGCTCTCATAAAAGCGGCCACCTTTCTTCTGATCCGTAAGTTTTATCAACACTTCCATGGGCTTGTTGCACTGATATTTAGAACTGTATTGGTTGACTGGGCGAAAAACACCAAGTTACCTACTCCATAGGCTGGTTCTGAAGTTCATTCACCAGACATTTTTTGTTGTTTGTTGTTAATGCAAACTGTCGCAAAACAGGTACTGGTTAGTTATACAAGGAGAGTCTGCTGCTTTATATAGTGAGCACATTTTTTTGATTTACCCTTTTTCTGTAAGGAACTCACCTCAGTCAGTCTGTTTATTTCAGCATCTCTGGCCTCCAGAGCAGCCTCCAGCTGCCTTATCTTGGTTGCATCATGAGCGGCCTGCGTCTGCAAGTTCTCCACCTCTCGCCGGTCATCCTCCAGCTGACCCACAGGCATCCCCTTGCCCTGCAAAACACCCACCAGCTGAGGGCTGCCTGTTAGTCATCTACTGCTGCCTTACCTACAGTTGTCTCCCCCTCTCTCTTAGCAATACTAAGTTGCTTGGAGTTTTCGGCATCAAGGAAACAGACTGAGCTTCCTGTGAAAAGTGTGACTGCAAGTACAACCAACAGCTTTAAATCAGGAACTGAGCAGTGGTATGCTCAGGTGTGGGAAGGGGTTGATAATTAAAAAAACAATGACAAAAACAAATTACAAATAAATTTAGTAGACCTGCAAAGTTCCAATATACACTAACTAGATATGTGGTTACTCTTACCCCCCCCCCCCCCCCCCCCAATGTCCTTGTAAAGTTAGTCCAAAAAACCCAGAATAAAATCTGTACAATTTGCAACCGAAACAGCACAGTCAAAGTGACCATAACATTATTTTTTATTATCTCCCCACCCCTTTCTTTTCTTTCACTGCCCTCAATTTTAACATTTCCACCCCTCCTCTTCATCTTACAGGCCAATTATAATTATTCTGCACCCAAAACTGTGAAGACAAACTGCAAAAGGTGAATTGCTTTATTTTTTTTTGTTTTTAAGTTCTCTGAAAAGCTGTAAGTGTAACAGATAATGCACAAGACCAAAATCAACAAAAGATGAGTTCAGAAGCAATAAAACCTTAAAAGCATTCCAAACATTTCAGCCTCACACCCCACCCTGTGTGAATCTACTTTTGGGGTTGCAATAAATCAATACCATTACAATGGAGAGAAAACAAACACCCATATATAGTTATGTCTCAGTCTCTCACCTGTAGCATATCAAGAAGGGTCTTGATACTAGCATCGCGAGCAGCCAGCGTCTGTTTCTGAGTCTCAATTCGGATCTCCAGCTCATCCACTGTGCGCCGCAAGATAAGCAGTTCCTTCCCTTGGCTCTCCTTCTCATAGCGAAGACTCTCCAGTTCAGAGGCATTGGCAGCAGCAATGACCTCTGCCCCTTCACCTGTCCCCACCTTGCCACCAAGGTCATGAAGAAGGTCACGGTGCCTCTGAAATTTGGAAGATAGGTATAAATGTACAATTTTGCTTCCAAATCTGATGCTGCTGCAAATCTATGGTGATAATGCTAACAACAGCTCATTGGTCAGGGAAAGAGTCATAGTGTCAATACCTAAATCTACTCTCCTATTCAAATAACAACACTTTTTAAATAATACAATGCTAAGTTACAGTTATGCCATCATGATGTTTTGCATGCATGATGCACACAGACAGACACACACATAACTGCAAAAGCAGTCTGAGCACATGCGTAAACATGATGCATGTACTATGTTTTATCATCAGTTTTAATAAATGTATGAAGCAATGTATATGGGTTCTTCTTCAGTGACAGTGGTGGTCCTAATTGGTAGTCACTCATTTTGCAACAGTTTTGTTGTAAACCAGTTCCTTTTTTTCACACCAAATGGATAAAATTCCCTTTGTTATACACCCAAGACGCAATGAGAGCAATTTGGTGGAGAAAAAAAAATTGTCTATTTTTTATTAGCAAAATATACTCCCATGTCACGCAAAAATGGCGGCCAAAAACGGGAATGGCAATACCCTACTGCTTGTGTTGGAAGCTACTTCATACCAGATGAAAATATTCAGACATATCTAATTTGTTTGCAAAGTTGCAACATGCAAAAGCACCAGAAAGCTAATTTCAGGCCTGCTGAGTATGTCTGTGTACAATAATGATGGTTGAAAGTGAGCATTACGCATGTTTCATGACCCGTCACGTCATGAAACACGTGTTCACTTCCAACTTGCACAAGATCAACGATGCGAACCGGGGAAAACACTGTTGCTATAAATAACAAAGCACTATCGATGCCGAGATCTGAACACCAAAGTTGCCGTATTATTTCCTAAAATGCATTAAAAGTGCAATGAAAATTTTGCGTCACGTCATGTCCATAATGGCAAAAACAAAAATTTGCAAAAAAAATCCAACAAAGAAAAAAAATCTTCTAACTGTGATGTTCAAACGTACCATGGGCATCTACACACACATATTGATGACGTTGTGTCACGTGATAGTATCACTGATACGCATGGAATTTGTGAAAGGGCACTTTTAACACTGCGCGTCACACTCTGACGCAGGAGAAACATGCGTCGCTGGGCTGTCATCACTGTCTGCTAGCACACGATTTCACCCAATTTGGAGGCTACCAATGACGCAGGTAGGTGAAATTCCAAGCAGTTATAGTTACTTGATCATTTCAGACTAGTATTTTATACAGTAGCACTCTTTATTTATAAATACAGCGTTCAATGTGTTCGATGCACCCTCTTGCAGGCTCATCTCCATTTCGTCACATGAAACATACGTCTCTTGCCGAATCATTATTTCGTGGTTAGGAACCACAATTACCAAAAAGTAGGCATACGTAGGATCAAAAACAAACATGTTTAGTAATGATTGCAGTCATTTCAAATTATTTCTCAGTCCATGAACAAGGAGAGAAAAATTGGTTAAAACATAACATTTGTTTCTGGTGACATGGAACAGGACGGAAGTTGATTCCATCACACAAAACCTGCGTTGTATCATCGTGTTGCAGAACGTGCGTTGAACAAATCTTCCCTACTTTGTTTTGATTTCTGTGTGAAACTGAGACTGTGCTATAGTATTAATGATGATGTAACTTTGAGATTCTTTTGATTTAAATTTACCGTCTTCTTTAGGATTAGAAATGATACTATCTTAATGCGACATGGTGTGCTTGCAGAGTTTTTGTTTGGAATTTTTATTGTTGTTTCTTCTGTCCTGTTTTAGTAGTGACATGGTATGCTTGCAGATGTTTTTTGTTCTGTTCATTTTTAGTAAACTTTACTAATTTAAGCTGGAAAGAATTCAACATAATATTAATATACTGAGTAGACTAGAACTGTACTACTACTTGCGTTGTTTTTTCTTATTCATGTTTTTTGTTTGGTTCCTGGGGTGGCGTTGGGGGGGGGGGGGGGGGGGTGCATTAGCATTCATGAAAAAGACAGGGGTCTGAGGCAGCATACTGTTAACTATATATGTACTAGTTTACTACATCTTGTTTTTCCATTTCCTCCAACTTTGATTGCTGTCTCTGAATCTGATGTGTTGTGGACTGCAACTTGTACTGTGATTTCACTTGTTGGCTCTGTTAAATCTAGGTTCTACTTCTAGACTACAAGGTTTCATCTGGAGAAGTGCAGATAGAGTTCCTGCGTGAAAATCAGAGCAGCTTCTCATTCCCTGCAACTGATGACATCCCTTTGGTGCCTGCTGATCAGCTTGCAAAACTAAGCCACTACAGACCGGTGTCAAATGCAGCTGTGTTTTTTGCAGAATAAAAGTTGCTTGAAGTTGTCATTGTTTTGCATGAGAACAGATGATTGATTAAATTTTCATGTTAAGTTTCAGTCAATTCATGTAAACATTACTAGTACTGCTCATCACTTTTTCTTTCTTTCTTTTTTCTTCCTTTTTATCTTCTTCACATAGGCAAAACTTGTCAAACTAAAAAAAAACACTAAAACTTGTCAAACTAAAAACAAATGCTTACATGTATACATGTAATGTATACAAATACTCTGAAAAAATACATTTTCTACATGCTTTTAACAGTTTCCAACCTGAGTGATTATTGAATGTCATGTGAAACATGCGTTACATGTCACACGAAACATGCGTTACAATTCAAAGAACATCTGAAGTTGAGGAAGTGTTCCAATATTACTTTGGAATATGTCCACAGCATCAAAAACTAACAAGAATAAATACTTGTTCATGATCCATGGTGTTTGTTTGATCTTGAAGGAAAACTTTTCTTTCCATGTCATGCATGTTTCAGTGTCACAGTTTTGCCGGTAGGCTGTTCTACTCTCAAGTGGATGGACCCTCTTAAAAATTGCACTTAGTTACTCCTAATGATTGTTATTCAAAACCTTTCTATGAAATAATAAGGTTCTTGTTCTAAATATTACATAATGATATTTTTATGTCACACCAAAACATGCGTTATGCTCTCCACTTGGACATGTTCGAAGCCACCCTAACTTGCACTCGGGGTACTAACTGCTTTTCTTTTAATTGTGCCTTAAAATAGGATGTATGTGGAACACAACAAGCCTAATTGGGATAAGCTGCAAGCTATTTCAGTTTTGACCTCTGATTCCCCCTAACTAGGACCAGCACTGAAGAAGAACCCATATATTTCATGCCACATGAATGACTGTCCCTGCAGCTCCAGAAGAAGTCCACAAAGATGTTTATGTGTTCGGATCTTGTTTTAGAACGCTAGCAGTCATTCTTGTATCTGATTTTTGAGGTTCACAAAGAGTCAGAACATGGATCTGAAATATGTGGCACTTAGCAACAGTCAGCAGGCACTAGTCAAAGTGCTGTTACCACCACTACAAGTAACAGCTTGGTGAAGAAGTGATTAATTGATGGCACTTAGAAACCTGTATAGCTGGAAAGCCTTGATACTGCAGCCAACCAGGACAAGCTTGTGATGTCTGGTATGCTAGGCAGAAGAAAGTTAACTCGTGTGTGTGTGTGTGTGTGTGTGTGTGTGTGTGTGTGTGTGTGTGTGTGTGTGTGTGTGTGTGTGTGTGTGTGTGAGTGAGAGAGAGAGAGAGAGAGAGAGAGAGAGAGAGAGAGAGAGAGAGAGGAGAGACAGACAGACAGACAGACAGAGACAGAAACACAGAGCAAGAGAGACAGACAGTGTGTGTGTGTGTGTGTGTGTGTGTGTGTGTGTGTGTGTGTGTGTGTGTGTGAGAGAGAGAGAGAGAGAGAGAGAGAGAGAGAGAGAGAGAGAGAGAGAGAGAGAGAGAGAGAGACACACACACACACACACACACAGAGACAGAGAGACAGACAGACAGACAGAGACAGTGAGAGAGAGAGAGAGAGAGAGAGAGAGAGAGAGAGAGAGAGAGAGAGAGTGTGTGCGCCCCCACCCCCCTCTCTTTTAGTATACAGATCTGTGTTCATCACATACTTTGTAAACAAATAACTGAACAAAGCAGTCACATGTGTTGAGATTGTACTGTTCACCAACCAGGGAACACAAACCAGATCCACACACATATGCAAGAACAGATTTGTTCCTTGTGAACCACTTTCATCATTATCTTTCTGGGCCAGCAGAACACTGATGGGTCATAAAACTGAGTTGTAACCTGGGGGCCAGCTGAGTCATGAAAGAACAATCTCTTCACCAAGTAGGGTAAGATGACACAGGGCAGATGAGAAAGCTCTACATTGTGAATATTAGCTGACCAATACATATTATTGTTAGTCTTCCACATGTTATAATATTGATGCTGAAAAGAAAACCTTGCAATGTCCATTGCAATACCACCCTTAACATTTCAATGTTTGTTCTGGGACATCAAATAACCTGGGTTTCTTACAAGTGCAAACCAACTCATGTGTGTGTGTGTGTGTGTGTGTGTGTGTGTGTGCGCGCGCACGCGCATGTGTGTGCATGCATGTGTGCACACATCCCACTAGGGTTGTGAGATTAGTGAGTGGATTTTAAGGTGATGTCATGTAAACTGTAGTCACCTCTGGAAAGTAGTCAGAAATTCCCCCCCCCCCCCCCCCCAACCCATCACCACTACCATTTTAGTGAAAAGCTGAGGTTTCCAAATTTCAACACGCTCTTTTTCTCTTCTGTGGGAATGTGTTTTGGAATGCGTGTTACCCTGTAGCACTAGCACACACCATCTTGGCAGTTGCTGTTTTTCCTTCTTTTTCTCCAATGTCTTCCAAGGGCTTCCATAATTGTTACTATGTTAGTTTATATTATAAAATATTTATGATCTATTATTCTATATTAAATATCTCTGTTACTGTATTAGGCACTGGGCTACCCACATGAGACTAAGGAGTCACCCAACTGTCCACCAGCTAGAGGTATGTTGCTGTATTACTATTAGTCACTGGGCTACCCACATGAGACTAAGGAGTCACCCAACTGTCCACCAGCTAGAAGTATGTTGCTGTATTAGTCACTGGGCTACCCACATGAGACTAAAGTGTCACCCAACTCTGAGATCAGGTCCAACCAACTCAGGCAGGTCCAACCAACTCAGGCCAGTGAAAGATTATGTGTATGAATGCATGTCTGATCTGCGCTTGAAATTTAGATATATAATAAAATTTAAAAAAATATGCTGTATTTTACATTTTTAGTCCACAAGTCGAGCCTTTGCAACACCTGAATGAACGGCTAATACTAGTTCTCTCACTGACTAGACAGCAAGCAGCCTTAACATCTGCCCAGAGTACTACTGGCAACACAACCTAAAACAATGAGCTACACCAAGAATGAATCATCAAACCACTGTAGAAAAGAACCTAGTAATTTCCAGCTACCACAAAACACCACTTTATCAGGTCATGTAAAAGGGGGCCCACACTGGCACCTAAAAGGTTCTTCATGACCAAAATGGCCAGCTAAGACCTAAACTAGTAGTACTGAAGGCCATCAGGAAAACTAGGGCATCTGCCATCTCCTATCAACAACAAAAAAAGAAAAAAGTAATCCTATATCACAGGACACTGTTTGACATTTAAGCTGGCAGGTTTGGGAATCATTAGATATTGTTCAGTGGGTGGATAAAAGCATCAGCAGAGTTGCTGTAGTCATATTTTCAAAAGGACACACCATCACCGGCAGTGTCAAAAAGTAGTTAAACTTAAAGCTCAAATGAATACATGTGAATGATGGGGCTACTTTGCACCAAAATTGGCTGATTAAATATTTAAAAAAAAAAAAAATGAAGAAAAGAGAGAGAGAGAGAGAGAGAGAGAGAGAGAGAGAGAGAGAGAGAGAAAAGCATGAAGAGATATTACAGAACATTAGAGCATATTTATACAATCACAATGCAGTCAGAGATGGTGGAGAAGTTTGGGGGAGTGGGGGCAGGGGTGTGGGGTGTGGGTGTGGGGTGGGGTGGGGCATGAATCAATCCATCAGAATGGAGCTGTAGCAGCCTACTGTCTCTCAGAGCCTTAGATGCCACCTACAACTGATCACTAATGCATGAGACCCATCTTGCTTCCACATAAAACCCACGCCTGGATGGGAATGGCTGGCTTTATGTCAGTGATACCACTGATAAGCTGGGACCTCTACATCAGACCGCCTGGCTTCACAAGACAGCCCTCCCAATACATACATGTATATATATAGGTGACCAGGTTATTATGCAGATGCTTCGGAATGCCAACATGGACACAGTTTATTCTCTAATCTTCCTGATTGCATGGGCAGATCTAGTCACAGACATTCAGCAGACCAAACTTGTCTTGAAGCAATGACTTCACGTAATTTTGTGAATGTTGGATTTCTCGGATTCTAATCAACAGCGTGAACAAACACACGGACACATAACAATAGCCTCTGTTGGTAAAGGAAGCGTATATCAGCCATTTTCATACCACTTTAGGCTGTTTAAATATTGAAAAATGAGTCTATAAAAAGCACAATTAGTATAAAGAATACGTTATATAACTTTAAACACATTTAGGCTGCCTAGATAGCCCTTCATAAACATGTGCTTCACACACTGACATGCTATCTTTTTCAATGTTGTCACCATTTAGAAGATAAATGTAATTAAGGGGGCTATTTGCCCTTCTTAGATATGGGCCCTGATCTGTCCCCATGCATGCGTGCACACACACACACTGTCAACCAGGCCCTGATCTGTCCACATGCATGCGTGCGCACACACACACACACACACACACACACACACACACACACACACACACACACACACACTGTCAACCAGGCCCTATCTGTATACATGCATGCATGCATGCATACACACACACACACACACACACACACACACACACACACACACACACACACTGTCAATCACATGTACACACACACACACACACACACACCCCCATCTGTACATGACACTCAGTCAGTCTTGAAATGGTAAGAAAAGCTTTCAAAATTAATAAAAGACATTCAGTGATTCACTGTAAAAGTGTAATACAGCAAATATTCCTAGCTGGGTTCATTTTCCCCACTAATCAACAGTGGTCAGCCCACCACTTAATCCTGAACTACAACCACCTTTTATGAAGGTAACCCAGGGAAGGAATGCTACAGTGTACTTAGTCCTGAACCTTCATCACTCTGGCTGTATCTGACTTCTGAGTACTTCTCCTTGAGTAAGCAACCTGATACAATGAGGTTCTGAGGCTGACAGCAACCTGACACCAATGGGGCTAGATCAACCATGTTCCTGGGGCTGTGGCAGTAGTGTGCCTACATAGATGTAAACAAACTGAAGTGTACCACATGACTGGCTCCATCAGAGCCAGCTGAGGGTGAAGTTAGGATAGTAAATATAACACTGCATCATTACAGGGAAAATAGTATGCATACATGTATATCATGATAAACCTGAATTTTAGCCTCACACAGTACAGTAAAATAGTCTAGTCTCAGTAGTCTGTTACTAGTGTTACTGTTTACCCTGTGTGAGAAGACTGTGCAAACAGTCCCATGATGCCTTTTCTAAAGCCTTTTTAATGCCTGGCAAAACAGTAAATTCACCTGAGGTCTATCAATAATTACTACTTAATTAATACCAGTACTAAATTGTTTTATACTGGAAACAGATCATTATTTGTAACCACAGTCTGAGGCAGGAAGGAGGAACAATTATAACAAATGTCTTTATACATGATCTCAAAGAACTGTAACTTGTGTATCTAATTCTAATTTAAGTTAGATGTGATCACAAATTTAATAATCTTTGTGACTTTGCCCACACAGACTCTAAACATAGATGGTCATGTACAAATCTGATACATGTGCAAAGTTCAAGAAAACATACTTTATTAACCACAGTAATGTCCTACTAATGATCATAGTATGTGGTCAGACATACTGTCACTGACTGACTCAGTCTGATGTTAACAGTAACAAAAAAGAAAAAAGAAAAAGATCTTGAGCCAGCTGATTGGTGAGCTCCACAAGATACAACAGACAACTTTATTAATCCATTGTAAAAACTGCATGTTAAATATATGAGCCTGTGACAAAAGGTCGTGATCTAAAGTGGGACACACTGCCTCAAAATCAAACTCCCAGTAAGCTATTTTCAGTCTTACCATTAGAAAGTGGTATGTTTCAAGTAACTATTTCAATCATCAAAAAATGGTTTTGATCCAAGTGTGTGCTGTATGGCATCAAAACGGGGGTCAGGTCAGGTGTGGACGTTTGTAACAATGGACACAGTGAATGTCATAATAATACAGAGAAAAACCATTTGTATGCTATTTTAATGCTTCTGGTGCATTTAAGTAGCTGCTAGTAATAAAATCAGAGCAGGCAGGACAAACAAATTCTGCTTTAAATGTAAAGTATTATGTAATCACTGTGTCCAAATTTTGCGCTCAAGAATCTAGTTCTACAAATAATCATTTCAAACACATAACAACTTCAGTAAAGTTTTCAAACAAGGAACACTTTATTTCATAGTATACACTGTAATGATAAATGCAAAAAAAATGCAAGGCAGGAGGCATATTCACACATTCCAGCTTGTTTAAGTGGACGAACGTAACACTATGGCAGTGGAAACAGTCTATGAAAACCAAGATACTATTTCACCCAGACTGAACAAACAGCACACAACTGTAGTGAATCTAGGCACAGTAACAGTATGATATGACAGGTTAAACTTAAAGGAGCGACTTTCTGAACATGCAGATCACATTAAAACTTTAGGACAATTTATAAGACGCCCCCCCCCCCCCCCAAAAAAAAAGAAAAAAAAAAAAAGACGAAAAAAAAAGACATCCTTTCAAACTAAACCTGTCAATCACTGTCAGTGAAAAACTGCTGCCTCACTTTGCACTCAGTGTCAGGGAAACTTTTTTTCTGTTTGCAATCAAGAAATCCCAATAAGATAAGTCCGGTGGTGAGAGCCTGAAGAACATGCTTCCTTTTTGTGTGTGAAGAACTGGATCCATACATGATTTTCTGCTTGGCACACTTCCAGAACCTGCCACAGTTATCAAAAGTAACATAATTTAATACAGACTTGAATACCAGGGACAGACAGACGTCATCTAATGTATGCTTACTAAAACTAAAAGAAAAACAACACATTAAAAATGTGATCAGGTCACAAAGTATGGCATCTTTAAGTCAGATACCTGTATTAATTTTTTTCAGTATGTAAAAAAGGAAAACAGAAAAATGATACATGTACTTTGGACTGTAACAATCCTAAAGTGCCCTTACATACCAAAGGTCTTTATTTATACAAGAGCAGTGACAATTTTTATAATAAATTGTAAGACAATCTTCACACCCCCCCCACCCCCCCACCACCGGCCCCCAAAGTCGGCCTTCATGCACAGTTAATCAATAAAAATAAAAATACATTTACAGTGGCAAGTCAACTATTACATGTAACGCGGAAAGGAAACAAAATTAAGACTGCAAAACAAAGGAAAGGGGGACGGGGGGTAGCACTGTGCCCATGTCACGTTCACCTGCTACAAAGTTTACAGAGTACTTGTTTAATATGCACAAGCCTCCAGTCAGACGTAAAAGTTTGTAAACAACCACTTGAAGGGTAAGTAAGCTGTGAGCCATTTCAACTTTTAAATCGACCGCTTACCTAAATCAGCAATAATTACAGACATAGACGGACTGCAGACTAACGTAAGAAAAGACATCTGGACACACGTAACACAGACACAGTCACAAACTGTTTCCAAAATCTGAAATTGCCCTCTTCCCGCCATAATACGATGAAGTAAACAAAGCACACTACCAGTGCCATTTATATCACTTACTAGGGGCTAAGAAAGCATTTGTTTGGGAAAATATATGATGAGGACAGAAATTCGACACTTATGTGGGTCGTTCGTAACATTTAGGACATACGTAACAAAACAAAATAACCGGACACAGTCAGAATACTCACCGCCACCCCTTCGACAAAACCATTGTCAGCGACAAGCGGCCATGTGATGTCAACAGGAAGGCCAGTGGTAGTTTTAGAAGCGGTCAGCAGTAATTAAATGTTTGCGATGCCGATAAAATTTGCAAAAGGTTGTTCGTAACAAATGGACAAAGTTTCAGATTTTTTACGTCTGGGTAAAAAAAATGAAACACGGAAATGCCCCCAGTAAAAACATCGACTGCTTTCGGTGCGCGATTGATATGCAAATAAGAGAAGCGAAGGTCCGCAGTGAATGCAATGGCGGACGGTAGCAGACGATCTTTAAACTTACGGGAAATTTGGACACAGTCCGTTACGAACGGCCAGTGTATTTTCAGTTTCGTTTTTTTGGTTATGAAACGTCACGCATGGCTTACAATTCGACTGGATACTAAATTTAGATTATTCAGTAGTCAAATGGTGTACAAGTTGTGAAGAATAGTTCAGCTGGTTAGTTGCGGTTTTGAGCTGAAGTCAAACAACCCACGTTGTCCCACTTTCCGGAAGCCGCTTTTCGTCGATTTTCGTCAAGTATTTTTGTTTTTAATCCTCTTCTTGGTGACCAAAGCTGCCAATTTTTACTTTAACTACTCATCAATGCATACTGAATAAAAGCAACCACAGTTTCATGTAACTCTAGTAAGACGAAAATAAATAGGAGCATACAAACATACCCGGGTTAAGCGGGAGCACCTTTTGTCACAGGCTCATATTATAAAATATTTATGATCTATTATTCTATATTAAATATCTCTGTTACTGTATTAGGCACTGGGCTACCCACATGAGACTAAGGAGTCACCCAACTGTCCACCAGCTAGAAATCTGTTACTGTATTAGGCACTGGGCTACCCACATGAGACTAAGGAGTCACCCAACTGTCCACCAGCTAGAAGTATGTTGCTGTATTAGTCACTGGGCTACCCACATGAGACTAAAGTGTCACCCAACTCTGAGATCAGGTCCAACCAACTCAGGCCAGTGAAAGATTATGTGTATGAATGCATGTCTGATCTGCGCTTGAAATTTAGATATATAATAACATTTTAAAAAAATGCTGTATTTTAGTCCAAAAGTCAAGCCTTTGCAACACCTGAATGAATGGCTAGTACTAGTTCTCTCACTGACTAGACAGCAAGCAGCCTTAACATCTGCCCAGAGTACTACTGGCAACACAACCTAAAACAATGAGCTACACCAAGAATGAATCATCAAACCACTGTAGAAAAGAACCTAGTAATTTCCAGCTACCACAAAACACCACTATATCACATTATCAGGTCATGTAAAAGGGGGCCCACACTGGCACCTAAAAGGTTCTTCATGACCAAAATGGCCAGCTAAGACCTAAACTAGTAGTACTGAAGGCCATCAGGAAAACTAGGGCATCTGCCATCTCCTATCAACAACAAAAAGAAAAGAAAAAAGTAATCCTATATCACAGGACACTGTTTGACATTTAAGCTGGCAGGTTTGGGAATCATTAGATATTGTTCAGTGGGTGGATAAAAGCATCAGCAGAGTTGCTGTAGTCATATTTTCAAAAGGACACACCATCACCGGCAGTGTCAAAAAGTAGTTAAACTTAAAGCTCAAATGAATACATGTGAATGATGGGGCTACTTTGCACCAAAATTGGCTGATTAAATATAAAAAACAAACAAACAAAAAATGAAGAAAAGAGAGAGAGAGAGAGAGAGAGAGAGAGAGAGAGAGAGAGAGAGAGAGAGAGAGAAGAGAGAGAGAGAGAGAGAGAGAGAGAGAGAGAGAGAGAGAGAGAGAGAGAGAGAGAGAGAAAAGCATGAAGAGATATTACAGAACATTAGAGCATATTTATACAATCACAATGCAGTCAGAGATGGTGGAGAAGTTTGGGGGAGTGGGGGCAGGGGTGTAGGGTGTGGGTGTGGGGTGGGGTGGGGCATGAATCAATCCATCAGAATGGAGCTGTAGCAGCCTACTGTCTCTCAGAGCCTTAGATGCCACCTACAACTGATCACTAATGCATGAGACCCATCTTGCTTCCACATAAAACCCACGCCTGGATGGGAATGGCTGGCTTTATGTCAGTGATACCACTGATAAGCTGGGACCTCTACATCAGACCGCCTGGCTTCACAAGACAGCCCTCCCAATACATACATGTATATATAGGTGACCAGGTTATTATGCAGATGCTTTGGAACGCCAACATGGACACAGTTTATTCTCTAATCTTCCTGATTGCATGGGCAGATCTAGTCACAGACATTCAGCAGACCAAACTTGTCTTGAAGCAATGACTTCACATAATTTTGTGAATGTTGGATTTCTCGGATTCTAATCAACAGCGTGAACAAACACACGGACACATAACAATAGCCTCTGTTGGTAAAGGAAGCGTATATCAGCCATTTTCATACCACTTTAGGCTGTTTAAATATTGAAAAATGAGTCTATAAAAAGCATAATTAGTATAAAGAATACGTTATATAACTTTAAACACATTTAGGCTGCCTAGATAGCCCTTCATAAACATGTGCTTCACACACTGACATGCTATCTTTTTCAATGTTGTCACCATTTAGAAGATAAATGTAATTAAGCAGGCTATTTGCCCTTCTTAGATATGGGCCCTGATCTGTCCACATGCATGCGTGCACACACACACACACACACACACACACTGTCAACCAGGCCCTGATCTGTCCACATGCATGCGTGCACACACACACACACACACACACACACACACACACACACACACACACACTGTCAACCAGGCCCTATCTGTATACATGCATGCACACACACACACTGTCAATCACATGTACACACACACACACACATCACACACCCCCCCATCTGTACATGACACTCAGTCAGTCTTGAAATGGTAAGAAAAGCTTTCAAAATTAATAAAAGACATTCACTGTAATACAGCAAATATTCCTAGCTGGGTTCATTTCCCCCACTAATCAACAGTGGTCAGCCCACCACTTAATCCTGAACTACAACCACCTTTTATGAAGGTAACCCAGGGAAGGAATGCTACAGTGTACTTAGTCCTGAACCTTCATCACTCTGGCTGTATCTGACTTCTGAGTACTTCTCCTTGAGTAAGCAACCTGATACAATGAGGTTCTGAGGCTGACAGCAACCTAACACCAAGGCGCTAGATCAACCATGTTCCTGGGGCTGTGGCAGTAGTGTGCCTACATAGATGTAAACAAACTGAAGTGTACCACATGACTGGCTCCATCAGAGCCAGCTGAGGGTGAAGTTAGGATAGTAAATATAACACTGCATCATTACAGGGAAAATAGTATGCATACATGTATATCATGATAAACCTGAATTTTAGCCTCACACAGTACAGTAAAATAGTCTAGTCTCAGTAGTCTGTTACTAGTGTTACTGTTTACCCTGTGTGAGAAGACTGTGCAAACAGTCCCATGATGCCTTTTCTAAAGCCTTTTTAATGCCTGGCAAAACAGTAAATTCACCTGAGGTCTATCAATAATTACTAATTAATTAATACCAGTACTAAATTGTTTTATACTGGAAACAGATCATTATTTGTAACCACAGTCTGAGGCAGGAAGGAGGAACAATTATAACAAATGTCTTTATACATGATCTCAAAGAACTGTAACTTGTGTATCTAATTCTAATTTAAGTTAGATGTGATCACAAATTTAATAATCTTTGTGACTTTGCCCACACAGACTCTAAACATAGATGGTCATGTACAAATCTGATACATGTGCAAAGTTCAAGAAAACATACTTTATTAACCACAGTTATGTCCTACTAATGATCATATTATGTGGTCAGACATACTGTCACTGACTGACTCAGTCTGATGTTAACAGTAACAAAAAAGAAAAAAGAAAAAGATCTTGAGCCAGCTGATTGGTGAGCTCCACAAGATACAACAGACAACTTTATTAATCCATTGTAAAAACTGCATGTTAAATATATATATAACAAGTCGGTACATAACACCACTAGGCAAATGCTTACATACAGAAAAGTACATTATAACATGTTCAGAGAGAGCTATCAATCAAATCAACAAGGGCTGCAATGCATTTAAAAAAATAAATATAAAAAAATACGACTTCTGTCATGCCAACTTCTGTACATTGTGACATTACA
Source organism: Alviniconcha strummeri (assembly GCA_963584105.1). Classification (NCBI taxonomy): domain Eukaryota; kingdom Metazoa; phylum Mollusca; class Gastropoda; family Provannidae; genus Alviniconcha; species Alviniconcha strummeri. Next base: position 9,448,030 of record OY757547.1, read on the forward strand.
CTATTTACAGTTAAGACCAATGTGCTTAAATCAATCAATATTTACTATTGCCTTGAATCACAAGATAATTATAAAAACAAACTAACACTGTAACAATCTTATTTTATAAATTAATATATTGTTAATGTTATATTATTTTTAAAAAAAACACACACACACACGTGTGTGTGTGTGTTTGTGTATTATATACTATTAATAAACACATACTGTATCATAAAATTATTATAATAAACAGTGCATATTTCTTTTCAGCTTACCCTTTCAATCAGTGGTGCTGCAAGATACATGTCTGCTTTGTTGTTAAGTGCTGATGTGTAAACCTTTGAAGGTGAACAGCCACTTCAGTACAAGTAGCAGAGCCTGCTACTGTGCTAAATAGTGCTACCACCTTTCACACAGGTGAGCATGCCCCTCCCTGAATGCCCTAACCACCAGGTATGTCTGATCAGCGGGCTTGCCCAGGAAATGAACTTCTACTTCTAGCAGTGTTTGCACTGAAAGACCTCTGACTTTGTCTGGGACAGGAAGCAGGCAACATTTGCATACAATACAGGAAAAGCATGGGGAAGCCATACCTGGGTCTTGTACAAACACACAAACTCTTTGATCTCAATAGTTGGGCTGCTTCTTCCCACTGACTGAGTCTGAGTGAAATTGGGTATGACTACAAACTAGTACAACTCACCATATCATTATCAGTGATAGATGATATTAAAGAATGTCATCAGCCTCTTAGCCTTACTCTTAGTACTTTCAGTTCAGCATAAATTATACAACTTACAGAACTAAATGCTAGTACTAGTAGTACCTTTTTTTCTTTTCTTTTTAACTATTATATTTTCACACATAATTTGTACATTATTAATCATGCAAGTTGCCAGTCAGTCAACTGGTATGAATACAGATTAGTTAAGTATCATGTACTGGATTTTTCAATGAAGATATTCTTTTATACTATTATTGTATTAATACTATAATAGTAAAAAAATAATACCATTTTACTTTTTTAGTCAGCAATGTAAATTGTACAACCACCTATTATTTGTGCAATGAGCCCTACAGCTATTGTTAATTGTATAATATTTAAGTATTCATTAAGAATTGTACTGTGATAACAAGCTTATCTGTTATTACAATTTACATGTAACGATGTATACATGATGTAATGATGTATAAATAAATGCGAGCTGCTGCAGCTGTTGTTGACCCTGAATGTAAATTATACAGCACTGCAAGCCTAGCTGAAACACTGACACTAGTGACAGATCTGACTGAGTCAGTGTGTGCATAAGTCAACTCAGCCAATCCTTTTTCATCTGACAAAAACACACGCACACACACACACACACACACACACACACACACACACACACTCTTTCACTTCTTTCTCTGCCTAAGGCCACATGCAATACCACTCATTGAACCCAATCAATAGTACCTTATCTTAATTAGTTAATATCACCAAATTAGCCCTGCTTCCATTGCAGACTTGGACTGTTCAAATATTTGCAAATAAAATACACCACAATCTCAAAGAAACACTGTCAGTGCACATCAAAAGTGATTGATGCAGCCAGCGATAATTTGGAGGGAACAAGCCACAAAATGATGAAGGGCCTGAAAAGCACTTCAAGCAGCACCAGCTCCTGTGCATGATAATGCAAATATTGCCTCTGGCACTAATTAGGTAATTTAGCAGAATTTTCACCAAGAAATGGTAAATCGAAGAGGAGCTGCATACACAACCAGAATGAGGATGTAGGGATGGCAGAGACTAGACTGAGAGTGAGCGAGGCAGACAGACTCTCCTGCTGATATTTAAGACTCTATTAAGCCGTTACTGATTAATTTATTCAGGTTATTTTATTATTCAAGACATTACTACTGTACTGCTGTTGTACACTGCAGCACATTATCATTATCGTGATTATGTTATACTATATATTACATATACCGAGAAAATGGTTTACCATTTAGTTTATGTCAAACAAAATAAGTCGATTCTACACATATTCCCATCATGTAGGACTCATTACGACATTAGAATAGATGTGGGTTGTTTTTGTTTGTTTCTGTTTTTTCATAACAAAAAATTTATATAATTTATAGCTTAATATATAATATAAATAATAAGGTCATATTCATAGCTCAAACTCAGTCAGATATTAATGTAATGTCGGTAAATTCTAAAATTTGTCAACATTATTCACCATTAAATTATTGACAAAAAAGTGAAATGACCACAAATATTCATTTTACTTTTTTAGGATAAAAAAGAAAGAAAAAAGTTTGCGTTAACTGTTATTCAGTTTATATTCTGCATACTTGAAAAAAAATATTACAAATGAGCTGTGGCTGTGTTCCTGGGCGATGGCTTGGTAAACTGCCAACAATTCTACAAATGGGCACTGATCCCACCCACAGCCACTGACAGACAACAATCTACCCTGAGGCAAATGTGAAGCCTCAGCCACTTGTCTGCAGGCAAAGTCTACTTAGTCTACTTCCTTTCACTGCCCATCCCCCCTAAGGTTGGCAGGGGCTGCTGGTGCTAGGATGAAGAGTGCTGCAACATTAACACAATAGCAGGTGGTAGCTGGATTCCTCACACTGTGGTTGGTTGATTTACCAAACAGGCAAACATACTAGAAAGGTTCTTAGCCAGTGTATGCCTGTTTTGCAGGAATGGTGCTCCGTATCTGTTATCACCACTACTGCAATGTTACTTTCCTGTTGTAACATGATCATGATTAGAGGCAGAGTTCAACTGCAACTGCAAGTACAAACTACAATGTAGTACATTTTACAATCTGTGTCAACAAGATGATCTGTAAAGTGTAACTGTGTTTAAAAAAAGTGTTACGAAAGCAGAAGTTACATGCAGAACCTCACTGTCTGACTCTGAGGTCATTAATTATTATTAATAAGGTGAATTTGTAATTTTATATTATATATGTAATGGTCAGGAATATCAGTGGTACAGCTGGCTCATAAAAGTCATATGATTATCCATCACCATGAATGGGCAAAGATCAGACATTTTGCCAAATCACATTTCTTCCTGTAGTGTAACACCTTGGAGCACTGACAAACTCAGTAACTGGAGCCTAGAGGGGGGAAATCTGCATCAAGATCATGATGATGCTTTTTCTTTTTTAATTTATTAAATCTTGGAATAAAGTGAATCTGTTGCAAACTGATGGTATCAATGTTGAGCTTATAGTAACTATTAACATAAAGGGATCTGCATGCAGTCTGTCATGATCCACGGGTTAAGGGGTCAGGACTAAGAGTACAGAATCTCACTGCCCTGCAGAACTGCTTTTATGGTTTTAAAATAAAAATATTTTATACAAATTATAATGTTGTTATATTCATTTATCAATAACGTTCCTTTCACAGATATTTATTTGTCCATGATGGTGTGATAGACAGCCTCCAAATAGTTCAGTTGCCCCCTTTCTTCCCCACCAAAGATGGAAATATTTTGGTAACTTAATAAAGTCTCAATTTTATTTAAAAACAGTTTAATTTTTAAACAGACCACTAGACTAGTTAATTTAGAAGTCATAAAATATAAAGCCTAAACCAGCAAAGGCAGTACAGATCATGTATCTGGATGATGATAATTATACTGATAAAATTACATTATAAAAATAGACCATATTCATATAAATCATAAACATAGGTAAACAGTTTTGTTGTTGCTTTAATACAGTTTACACCCTGTCTATAACATGAATTATATTATATTTATATATATAATATATAAATTTTATACCAAATTGATGAGAATGAGAATGGTGGTACTGGTAGTAAGTCAATGACAATGACAATGATGATGACTGCACCATCTGCCAGCATTTTCCAAGTGTGCAGTGTAGTGGGTAAAGCAGCACTTGACAGCTGACTTAATCAATACTATGCCAGCCAGGACCCCCCTCCTCCCCCTCCCCCTTCCACCCCACAAGGAGCTGGCACTGGCACTAGCATATATATACACACAGTCTGTGATTGCTTATGGATGAGTATGATTCATCCCCAGTGCCCTTCATCTGTTTGTCTGCCAGTTTTAACCCCATGCACCTCTGTCTACTCATGTCTAGTGTCTTGATTCAACTTCAGCACAGTGTTCAAGATCGATCAGTAATGCACCTCATCTACTGTTGTATTATGTTAAAACTTAATGTTGCCCAGCTTTTTGTTGTTGTTGTTTGTTTGTTTCTGTCATCTCTAATAATATATATTTTATTGCGATAAAACACATCTGATCAAATTGTTAAATTAATACTCCAGCAGACTAGTGTCTAGTAGACTAAGTAGTAGTACAATAGTAGTACTACTACAGCTCTATAAAAACAAAATTAAAATGATTTATTTAATGCTTGGTAAAGTTCTACTAGCATCATACTTGACAGATTCATAGTTCTAAATGAAACCACAAGCCACACACTACATGTGATTGAGTGTTAAAAGTATAAAACCTTTTTAAAATCTTTAAGTGTGCCAAAGCTGTAATTTTAACATAACTCACAGTCACACAATGATGACGGACAGTCAGTGGTGCAGAGCAAGATCATTCTCAAACACCAACTTAAGCATGAATGAGTATGGTCACCACATGGACAGGTGACTGTTCACTGTTATAAATATGTGCTAGACTTTGCACCCAATCCCAAGATTTCTCTGAGCAGGCTGTACAAAAGTCAAAGGTCCTTTGGGTGAGACTAAGGCTGTAACACCAACACTGGCAACAGTGAGGGAGTGTAACTGTAAGACTAAGAGATCACTCCGACACTGGCAACAGTAACACACACAGTACTTAACAATAACAGTTTTAATTTTACAATAAAATTAAACAAGAATTATACTAGTTTACAAATTACAGAAATTAAATTTTAAATGAATGTTAATTCAATAACTGTTATAAAAATTAAAAATCACATGATGATGATCATGCATGGAATATGGATGTGTTGTGGACATGTATTCACACACACACACACACACACACACACACACACACACACACACACGTTATTTTTTAGTTTAAATCATGCACAAATTAACACAGATCATGAAACTCATATCAACTATCTGATAATATTATTATTAATAATGTAATACTAATAGTACTAATACTATTGATATTATGATTATAAATATAATCAATAATCATTGTATTCCATTGAAATTATACAATAATTATAATACATGGATCACTAAAAAAGTGACATCATCCATGGATACTTTAAGTTTAACATTGACATTGTTTCAGTTGCATTTGATCAACTTATGACAACTGACATGCACTGCTGCTGGTCACACAGTGACACTGACAGAGCAGTGTGACAACTGACAGACACTGAGAGTCAGAGACCAAGACACACAAACACTGAGTAAAACTTGTTAAAGTACAATTTAATATTTATTTAGTTATAAATACAAATTAAAATGGCATGCTGGTGAAGCTCATGAAATAATCATAAATGCATCCATAATACGCTGAAGACAACAGTTCTGCTCAGTTATGATACTGATCCTTACATAGTGATAGTGATACCAGTGATACACTGATAGTGATGTGATACAGTGATACTGTGACTGTGAGTGTGACAAGGATACTAAATAATACTTTAATAGTAATACTATATATATTATTACTGTATTGTATAATTTACTAAATTATGCTACTGTACAAGTAGTAGTACTACCAGTACCACTGTACCAATACTAATTACTATTATTATATTATTAAATTCATAGTATTACCAGAGCCAGAGGTAATAAACAGTATAGTACATGCACAATGACAGCAGGATGTGATATTGACAGAGTACTCAGAATATCATAAAACACTGAAACAAATAACTGCCTGTACAAACCCACCTTCAGCTCTGCCTGTGTGACTTTGAGTTGTTCGTTCAGCATATTGCACTTGGCAGCCTCCTCCTTCCTCATGGCCCGCTCCTTCTTCAGCTCTGGACTCCAGAAAGTCTTAATACTATTCATGCTGGACCCTAACTTATCCCTCGCCACTTCCATTTCCTTCTGCAGTTGGGCACACTCCTGGTGCAACTCTGTCACTTGGCACTGCAGCTCAAAAATAAAATTGTTCCGGTAGTCCTGAGGTGACGGACTGGATGCAACAAAAGCAGGGGGTGCTGCATAGTTCATTTCACCGCTGCGATCAGAAGACCGTGATCGCGGCACAGAGCTGTGCTCACGCTCTAGCGACCGTGCTCCCATGTGTGGATACTCTCTGTCTAATGAGCGATCACGATTGTAAGTCCTTGCATTTCGATCCCGCTGACTGTCCATTGCAATTGAAAGCTGCATGCGGTCTAAATGCCTGTCAAGGGAACGGTCTGTGGAGTAGACTGGATCTCGTTCTATTCGATCAAGTGATCTATCACGAAGAGCTGTGGTTGATAAGCTAGTGGCACTGTTGGCGCGCCCATGATGACCATGGCTGAGGTGGCTTCGAGCATGATGTGTGGGGCTGAGGGCACTTTTGGGGGGACCCTGGCTGCTTAACTGACGAGGTATGGATAAACTATCCAAGTATGTACGCTGTCCACCTCCATATGTGGCGTTAAATGATTGAAGATGCTCCATGGGCAGGTTGAGAGGGCTGGTCATGCTGGAACGACCACTGTCCTCCATCCCAGACATACCGGAGATGCCACCATCGGATCCTGTCCGGCTTCGTCTTTCTAGAGAACTAGATTTACTGCCATTGCCACTGACGCTGCCTCCGGACAGTGAGGATCTGGACCCATATCGTGATGATGAGGCACTGGGACCGTGGTGCTCAGGGCTGGCCCCTGGTTGGGGACCAGGACCTCCCCCATTCATTGTGCCACTGCCATCCCCACCAGCGGAGTCCATCCTGTGGCGGCTGGAGGATCGACTTTTGCTGAACATCTTCTTCAGCTTGAATTCAGGCATACGGACTGTTGAGGACTCGAAAGTACAATAAAAACATAAATTACTGAAAAGCTGTGCAGAATCAGATCACTCTGTGTCGCAAAGTTAAGGCATAGTGCCATCAGTCAGGCTCTTGCACCGCAAAGAAGCGACTCGCCGCCAGTGCCACACCATTTTTGGTGTAAACAACACAGCATCAGCAGTCTCATCTTCTGTCGAGTTTTCAGTAACCAGCCGCCTACCCCGTGAAGAAATTGACAGGCGAAACGGAGAAATTGAAAAATTTCTAAAGCGAAAGTCAATCACCTCACCAGTCGCAAAATACGACGCAGGTTGTCATTTTTGACTGCCCTCAATTGGCCGCCTCCGTCCTCGAGCAGACATTAGCATCCACAATGCGACATCTATTTCCGGTTGGGCGACCACAGCTACTTCCGGCGAAAGCAAAACACCCATTTTCTTCGATGAAAACAGCGGTTCTCTGCTGTTTCTACCTGATTTGAAAGTGCAAGACTTCGCTCATACAACACAGGAATCTGTCTAATGAATGATGCTTTGATCTTCTATATTTGATGTATAGATATTTGAAACCTAAGAGTGCACAAGCGTCCAGAAGTGACACTATTCGCGGGAATTTTGAAAACTTTTTTGAGGCTGTTTCGTTAAGTACTAACTACTAGTACTACGCTACTAATCTAGCATTGTCCGATTTTGATTTTTGATCTATGTAGGACTAATGGGAGGAGCTGCAGTTATTCTGGTTCTCTGGTTACTATAATTCGGTATGTGCGTTTTTCAAAGCACGGTTCGTTGACGTTGGGCCTTCTGTTTTATTATAAGTACTATAAAAGTATAATAATATAATAGTTAATATACTAAGTGCTACCCGTGGAAAGATCGCGATGGCAAAGAAGTTTTGAAGACTTATTTTGATCAGCCAGAAACATAATTTAGATCAGTAGTCAAATCTTCAAAGCTATTACTTCACAACAAGTCATCAGATATGGAAAAGGGAGGGCCATCATTTGGACAGGTGAGACCACCATTGTCATTGCATTTCAAACTGATGAAGACATTGAAGTTCTTCTTCTTTCTTCTTCTTTCATTTAACTTAAGCCAGTTAAGGGCCCACATGTCAATTATTCTGGCGCCTATAACTGTTCTAAGTGTTGAATTTTGTGTTTATTAAGTTTAACTAAAAATAACTTTAAAAACTAATATAGTAATGAGTAATATTGTAATAAAAGTAATTACTGAGTGAGTGAGTGTGGATCCTATCCTATTGTGCTCTTGGTTCTGTATTATAATTTTTATATATATATTGTCAACCATGTTTTTGTATTAAAAAAACTATTATACACTTTGGGTTCACTTAGGTGAATGACTTTGTTTAAATGTGCCTCATACATTTTTATATCAATTATTATACTTATTATAGTTTGTATACTCTTTTAGAATTACATTTACTAGATTTAGTTACAATTTTAATTTTTACTTCACTTCAGTACTCATGAATGAAAAATGTGTTGACACAGGTGGAGTTTAGTGTGGAGGAACATGATGCTGTACAGCAGGCACTGCGGCAGAGACTGGGACCAGAGTTCATCAGTCAGCGTGTGGGGGCTGGTGGTCTGAAGGTCAGAATCCAGAAAACTTTAGAAACAGAAGTGCTGGTTTCAATCATCAATGCTTTGCAATTTAAACAAACCAATATAAATTCAAGATAATTAATATCTATATCAAGGCTCCCACTTCATGGCTTTCAATTTCATGGTAATATTTGGTGATGTAAATAATAATTGTGTATATTTTGTTAAATATTTTAATACAGTGTCACATGTCACCCTCAGGAGAAATTATGCTTCTGTTTTTAATTTTTGTTTCTGTGAGTTGTGTCACTATGTTACAACTAAATGCAAGTAGTGTTAACATTGGACTCTGGATTGAGAGGTGTGGTACTATTGGTAGACCATTTCAAATCACAGTTGGGGCAACTACCTTTCTGCCCATAAAACATGTCTCAATACCTTTTGGTGGGCTGAGTTCTTTAGATGACCTGAAAACCAGTCTCTGTGTCATAGGCGTGTACTTTTTTTTAATCTGGATTTTAATTAGTGGATAAAAATGTCCTTGCAAATTCATAAAAATGAAAAACAAAACAAAAAATGCACATTTAAAAAATCATTTAAAAAGGATGAGCCATTCCAATTAATCAGGGTATTTAACCGAAAGTAATTAGCTTTTGGGGGGAATCAGGTGTTGCAGTCACTTTTTATAATGTGTGTACAATTAACAAACACAGTGTTAAAAACTGTTATGAAAAAAGTGCATAATAATTAATACAAACTACAGTCAGTTTATTCAAATTTGCATAGAAATCTCCTGTTTCGTTGTTGACAGCTTGCATACATTGAAGGCTGGCGCCTGATTGCTATGGCCAATGAAACATTTGGATTCAATGGGTGGTCACATTCCGTTTCACAACAGACAGTTGGTATGTATAGTTTGTAATTATGTAAACTGACAAAGACTGTTTGTGCATGATCAAGTCACTGTTTAAAGAGTGACTACAGTGAAAAGTAATATATAATATCGACATTGCACAAGTTTTCTTAATGTTGTAAAAACTTTTTTTCATAATGTTGGAAAAACCTGTGTTAATACTACATGATATTGATAATAGTTAATAAAGTCTAAATTAACACCAAGCTCAATGTTCAGATTTTTTTTCTTCATTTGATAATCATTTTGATAAAATGATGTGCTGGTTTTAAGTTTTCATAATATACTTATTATATAAAATAATATAAAAAACAAAACAAATGGAATGCTTTCAGATTTTGTCGACCACATGAATGGAAAATATTATGTTGGAGTTAGCGCCCTTGTGAAGGTGCAGCTGAAGGTAAGAATTATATGCTAGTACTTGTAGTTGTACTAAGAGTTTAGCTTCAGAAATAGCTCCAGGAATCAGGCAGTAAGCTGAGTAATGTGCAGCGTATTATTATTGTTCCAGATCATAAGATCTGTTTAAAGTAGAATCAGTGATAAAATTTAGTATGACTATCATCACGATGAGTATGACTCGTATGAGACTGACTTGATGAGTGTTGGACTTGGAGACCACTGGTCTTTTAAGAGCACGTATCTCAAAACCATTCCCTGTGTGGTGCTACATGATGTCCATGAACCCTGCAGCCTTCCCTTAGGAACATTTTTGCTTGACATTTGGTGTGAGCTTAAAATAGGGATTCCACAGTATTGCAATGTCCCAAGTGGGAGTATTTACTACAAACTACAAAGTTTAATTCCAGGAGACTGGAAACTTTGATTCACTTTCCCTTAGAGGAAATCTAAGTGACAGTTCAACTGCCCATCTAAGTAAATTGCTAGTGTTAACTGTTATTACATAATGTATGTATACAGTTCCACTTCAGATTCTACTGGATTTTGCAAAGTTACAGGATAGCATTTTTGTTTTCATTCCTCTGCTGTGGGTTATTTAGCATGCATCATGCATGATGCAGTGATACACATGTAACCAGGTCTGCAACTTACGGGACTTTGTTTTGTTGTTTGTTTGTTTCTATGGTCTTATCTAAAGCCAGAAATGGACTAGATACCGGCTGAACCCATAGTCACCACCTGAGGTGAACATTTTGAGATTTTGATCAGACACACACACATACACGCACACACACACACTGACCCCCCCCCCCCACACACACACACACACACACACACATGCACACACACACACACAGTCACACACAATATTATGTTTAAAAAAAAAATCATGCCTTTCATTTTTTATGCAATTATATTTGCAGGGAGGGGGGGGGGGTGCTGTTTGACTGTTTAAAGGGGGACATGGTAGTGCAAAATGGACCCAGACCTCTTTAATCTGTGAGCTTGGGACTTGGGTGTATTTGAAAGGTTATGACTTGGACAATTGAAAAATATTGTTGCATCAGTTTGACCACCCATTGCCATGGAAACAATCCAAGATGGCTGCCAAACACAATTACTTAAAAACCTTAAAACTCCAACATCATTGCATGTGGATTAATTTCCTTTTCACAGTTAGTACAAACATAATGTTATCTTCACTTTTACCAAGGATTTTGTGGTTATTATGCTTTTCCTTAATTTTATTGCTTTATTTACATTTAAATCAGCATAAAACCTTAACAAATGTTGCCATCCACAAACTGCTTGGTAAAAGTAAAGATCAATACATATATACAAACACCGTGCAAACTTTCAAGATTCTACCTTTAATCAAAGCGGAGCCTTGGGGTTTTACAATTGAGAAAATGGTGTAAAAGTGAGAATGTGAGAAAATGTACATGAAAAGAAAGAAAAGAGTCTTATTTTATATGAATCCCTTTGACATTTATTGACAAGTTATACATGTGAAAGACATTATACATGCAAAATAAGTTACTGAATGGTTACAAGAGATGTCAAGGGGTCAAAATCAGCCCCTATCTCATTTCCACCCAAAAAGACAATTTGGTCGACTATGCACCCCCGTGTCTCCCCTTAATGCATCTAAGTGGACAGGTTGCCTTTCTTGCATAAATTGTTATAAACTTATATCAGCTGTTTTTGTTTTCCTGCTTAGGATGGTGCATTCCATGAAGACGTTGGCTATGGAGTCAGCGAGGGGATGAGGTCCAAAGCTCTGTCACTGGAAAAGGCGAGAAAAGAGGCTGTGACAGATGGGCTGAAGCGAGCATTAAAGTAAGGATCTGCTGAAGAATCAGAGAACTTTGCATAGAGAAACCCATGCCTGAATGTCGGCGCAGGGCAGTAAGCCGAAAAACATTCATGTGTCACTGTCAGTTTGGTGCAGTTTGGCTTGCAGAAGTGATGAATCAAAGTTGTCTGGAAATGTGCTTGTCCAAATCAGGTGAACAGGGTCCAATGATCCTGTCTCTTGTCCATTTCAGTGGAGAAACTAACTCTTGATTGCCATCCTACACCACAGTACTTCCTAAAACAGACTCACTACTTCCACTAAAACTTTTCTACGGCCAAGAAATGTGACAAAATGGGCAGTGCTTCAACAGTGGGTTTGTTGTTAGAGGTAATGTGGTGTTAGTCTTGGAAGATTTGAAGTCTTAAAGTACCATGAGGTACAAATCTGACAGTTTCCTACCATACTTTTGTCTGTTAAAGCTGTATTTCATCTTAAACCTAGTATCGTAGTTAAGGGGAACCAGCCTGGAGGAGCACCATGGAATTGAATGAAAGATATTTTTTTTTATTAAAAGGCACACAGCAGTTTTTCAACTAATTGATCCTATGTGTTAAAAACAGGTGTTTGAAAGTGGCAAAAAGGGCTGTCATTTTGTGCCCAGTGGTCTGTATCAGTGACGTAGTGAATTTGAGGTCCTGGTGCATGAACAGGCACAGATTGGATTTGGGGGGGGGAGCCCTGCCAGTATGGCTGAACTCTAATCCAAAGCAGTAAAGTATTTCAGTAGCAGCATTATGGATAGCGCTGCAGTACTGAAACCTGCAGATGGAATTAGGCCAGCTTATCTTTGCTTTTGCCCCCCCCCCCCCTTTTTTTTCCTCCTCCAACTTTTTTTTTTTCAAGAGCATTCAGCTGTACTGTCTTGAACTAAACTGAATTAAACTCTCTGCATGTCAGTTACATTATTTAATTGCTTTATGACTACAGTTGATTGGTTTGTTCATCAGGTGCTTTGGAAACTGCCTCGGAAATTGTCTTGGTGATAAAACCTACCTCAAGTGTATCACTCAGGCCCCCAAGCCGGTAAGCAGGTGTTAGTACACTCAGTTTATGAGAGAGCTTGCTTACACTACAGAGTGGGCAGAGGAATGGAACTGGCTAAAAGTCTGGGGTCCGTTGCACTGGCAATTTAGTGTTTTAGTCAACAGGTTCTTTTTCTAAGACAGCAAATATGAAGAATCTTCATTTCCTATGTTTTTTTTATATTTTTCACGCTATATACTCACTCATATAATATTATGCTTGTTATATATGACATAAGTAATGTAATAAGCTGTGCTTGATTTCAGCGATCCATTTTTCTTTCTTTTCTACCTCATTTACTCACTCATTATATACAGTGGAGTCCATTAATAACGACAACTGTAATAACGAGAACACTGTAGTAACGAGACATTTTTCAATCCCCGTTTTTTTATCCTTAATCTTTAAGAATAAACCAAAGGGTTTAACGAGAGTTGGTGGATAATCATCTTGGTAATAACGAGAGATTTTCTATCCTTCCTGGTCACAAAAGTTCTCGCCACTCACCCCACCCTCACCTCGTTGTCAAGTTCCCGGTAGGGCACATCTCGTGGTGGCCGGTAACAAAGAAAAACAACGAAAGGTGCGCCCTTGTGCGGTGTGTAATCCCCTCTCCCCCTCCCCCCTCCCCCTCCTGTCATCTTCGTCTGGCTTGAGTGCTCACGGTGCCGTTGGCGTTCTTGCCAAGATTATTTCCTTTTGTTTCCCTTGGTAAATTCGTCATTTGGGAATAACAAGAACTCGGCAATAGCAAGAAAATGTGCCTGGGCCATCCGCTCTCGCTATAACAGAGTTTCACTGTACTTCTTGCTGTACATGTGATATATGACATGCATCCATGTAATAAGGTGAGCTTGATTTCAGCTGTCCTTTTTTCTTTTTCTTTTTCTTTTTCCACCTTTCTGTTCTACCTCGTATTCTCATACAATACACTTGTACATGATATGTAATGACATGCATACATATTAATAAGCTATGTGTTTAAACTTTCCTTCTTCTTTTCTGTCTTTTCTACCTCATATGATTATACTCCCTCATATAATATACTTGTACACATAATATATTGCATACATATAATAAGCTGTGTGTTTTCTTTGATTCCAGCCACCCCCAACCTACAACATTGCAGACATGCGGCGTGAAACACTTGATGAGAAATTAGCTCGCGTGCGCAGGACAGCACGAGTTACGCATCAGACAAGTCGTCACCCTCCTTCAGTTTCAAGGAGTCTGCAGCTTGCCTCGACAACACCTACTGAGACTGTGGCACCCAGTGACCAGAAGTCTGTAACTTCAGTGACTGAAAGAGAAGCATGCAGATCAGAACCAGAGGAAACAGGTAGATGCAGTCAGATAAGGGCAACAGAGTTCAGCTTGAAACAGCCATGGAGATACAGTGTCAACAAAGCACATTCCATGTATTTGCCTTTGTTTCCTTTTGCTTTTTATTGTGTTCCTTCTCATACTTATTATGTTTCCTTTTGCTTTTTGTTGTGTTCCTTCTCATACTTATTAGCTTATTCTAACTCATACAAATTAACTCAGTTTTTTTAATCAGAGATAGGAGCTAGTTTGTCTTACTCCATGCCTGCAGTAAGTCCCTGCCCAGTATAGCCTTGCATAACGTGCCTGCTGCCAAAGTCAGGTCTCTGCTTGTTTGTTTTGTACTGCTCAGCTTCTGTTGAAACCCATGAAAGGTTAAAAAGAAAGCTTATTTGATTTCAGACACAACACAAAATGGGAATTTTCAGGGTAAGCCCCTTTGTCAAGCGACAGATCAACACTTAAACAACCACTTAAATCGTGAAAAATGAAATGAAGGCTACTTATTTGCTTGTGGCTATGGTGTCTTTGTGTCCAGCGTATGAAAGAATGTTGATGCCAACACTGGTGTATCTGAACGACTACGGTAACAGTTCCCTGAATCACTTTCGCCACCTTACAGATGTTACACCAGTTCCAAAATGTCTAGCATGATCACTGTGGAAGGGAACAGTGGATGTCAAATGACGTGACATCCAAAACGTGAGGTGAGGAGATGGAAGGACTGGACAGGAGAGAGCTGGAAGCTTTGAGAGTTAGATGTCATCAGTTGAGATGACATCAAGTCAACTTGCATTGTGTTATTTGCAACACTTGTTTATGTGGGCAGAGATTTCTTGGTGCGCTCAGTGAGAGATGAACAGAAGATCTCATCATTTGGAACAACTTGTATTCTTCCAGGGGTCGGCCCAGCGGCCAGTGTTCAGGTGCCCCAGCAGGCAGGAAACGGTGACTGGAAAAAACCTGACTCAGTACCCATCACACCTGAATGTGCAATGGTAAATGGCAGGTTAGTTTGTTGTTGCTTGTCTTGTTTTGTTGTTGTTGTTGTAGTTTGAGTTTTTATTGTTTGCCTTTGAATGTGTTAAATCAATTTGAGCTTTTATTACTATATTAGTGTGTTTTATATAAAATTAATTTGCTTTTCTTTGTCTATAATACAACTAAATTCAACGTCCCTTCATTGAAATTCATTTGCCAGCAATAAGATTAAGAACGCAGCAAAACATGAAATATCACATGTATACACTAGATTATTAAAATATTAAAATTACACACACACACACACACACACACACACACACACACACACACACACACACACACACACATACCACTACCACCACCCCAACCAAACAATAAATAAGAAACCATACTGTCCCTGTGATCTGTCTTCATCTGTTTAAACTGCTATGTTTGGACTTCCATAATGTGTGTTTGATTCTATTGCCCCAATCAGGATTTGCCCTTGGGAACAGCACAGGCACACCACATACCAATTCATTCCCAGTTTGGTGGCATATCTGCTGGAGTTTGGCAAGGCAGTGTTTTTTAGACTGACATGAGAGGTTTAACTTGCATGCACCTGTTGCAGATTGCATAGATCCCGCTTGTCTTTATAATGTTAATGCCTTGGACTGAATAGGGAGACTTGAGCAGCCTTCATCCCTCACCCATTGCACTAGATGTTCCTCTTGCTGTGTGTTACTTAGTGAGGCCCATTCTGCTGAGGAGCTGGAGCGACGAGAAAGGTTACGCAGGAAGCAGCAGAGGCAGCAGGAATTCCAAGTGCTCCGAGCCAAGATACAGGACCAAAAGCCTTTCGGAGATAAGGGTATCAGCTAGTAGGAGTAGTACCTGGACTTTTTTTTCTTCTTTTTCTTCCTTCTTTTTCTTCGTCCTTTTGTTATGTCTGGCTCAATCTTTTTATGTACTGTGTAGTCAGTGTGGTGTGTTCTCGCAAAGTGGGCCCAGACTTACTTGGGCAGACAACAGGACCATCACAGAACAGGACAGTCACGGGACAGGACAGTTACAGAACAGGACAATCACAAAACAGGACAATCACAGAACAGGACAATCACCAGGTCCTCCACTCCGACTCGAGTCACTAACTTCAGATGAGCTTGATTGTTGTTGGGGGTTTTCTTTTAAAATAAAAGTTTGATTCAAATTTCAAAGTGAGCTTATGTATTTTTTAAACTATTTTATAAATATATATATATATACACATGTATTTATATCTCAGACATAATAAGACTGACTTTAGAAACCATTTTATTAAGCGGGATCAGATTGTTTTTGAGGTGCTAATTACATTGTGCTATAGTCTAGGTGCCTTTTTATTTTTAATAAAGCTCATAAGAGAGGTGGTTTCTGCAGAACTTTATATGAAGCATAACTTTTTAGTGAAAACACATATCTCCACTCTAGTACTGGGATGGGTTTTTAGTCTGTTCCAATGTGAATAACTGAAATTTACCTCCATTTGTAGTTTGAGGGAACGGGAAGGGAGAGTGGAAGCAGTGAGATACATAGTGAGAACATGCAGATATCTTTACATTTCACTATCAGCTCAATAGATTCAAATCACGTTTTCTTTCAGACAATGTGCTCTCATCACTGAGGACATGCAGATATCTTTACATTTCACTTTCAGCTCAATAGATTCAATTACGTATTCAGAACAATGTGCTGTCATCACTGAGGACATGCTCATACACGTCACTTTCTGCTCAACAGATTCAAATCCCTTGTTCATTCAAACCATTGTGTTCTCATCACTGAGGACATGCAGATTATGCTTTCACTTTCAGCTGTGCAGATTCAAATCCTTTGTTCATTCAAAGCATGTTCTACTCACTGAACAGGGGACTGCAACAGCTCGCCAGAGTCATCCGACCCAGCCCGCCGCTTCAGCCCCCGCCTTAGCAAATGCCCCAGCTGGAGCATGACCTCGTCTGTGCCGGGTCACCCTCTGGCCACCTCCACCCCAGCACACCCCTCCCTCGCACCCAACAAAGCACAGACAGCGCCCCCCCCTCCTGGTACCAAAGACCCCATCGTGTCACCAAACCCCTCTGCTAAAGATTCTGCGTGGGGTGTGAGTGCTGCCCAGTCAGAAACTCCTGTTGCAGGATCTGGCCCAGCCCCAGTGCTGCGAGGGGAGGGAGGCGGGGCCCAGGGTGTGGGGCTTGATACAGGCATTGGGCTGGATCCCAACGTCCTGGTTGAAGAGGATGATTTTGGTGAGTGTGTAGTAATCCATGTATTATCACTGTTGCGTTAGTGATGTATGCTTGATTCATTATTGTTTGAGTTTAGCAGTATTATAGTACATTTGTACTAATAGTAAATTTGTTACATTGCCTTTGTTGGGAAGGTGAAATGCACTTGGAGTCCTGCTATGCTGTTGTTTGCTACCGTGCTCGTCAGATTGCATTATTTATTCCATGTCAATGCCTGTCAGATTACGTACGTAGGTTGTAAGGTAGTCAGGGCTTGGGCTCTACTTTCACTCCCAATCACCTCAGGCATATCTTTACCTGGGTAGACAGCAGCACATGGCTCTGGTGTCTTTACAGCCATGGATGTGTGTGTGCATGCACGCATGTGTATGTGTGTGTGTACATGTATGACTGTTTGTGTGTTTAATTGTCTTTGTCCAGGTCTCTGTATGCGTGTGTGTCAAATGTACCCAGCGTGTCTTCTGAAGTCATCACTTGCTACATTTGCTGTTGCAGATGAGATAGAGTTTTTGAGCCAGATCCACACTCAGCAAGCAAGCAAGGAGAAAACAAAGAGGGATTCCAAAAGTTTGTCTG
>OY757547.1:9466094-9476094 GCA_963584105.1 Alviniconcha strummeri
ACAACATCGCATCATCATCAGTCGCGCCCCTGAAGCTGTTCGCATTGCAGCTGTGGAATTGGTGATGGGCAACCTGTTGGAATAAAAGCTCCGCAGCTTTTGAGCCGCAAGGTGAATAACGCTGCGCAGTTCCGGCAGTTCTGGTGGAAACTTGAAACTGATTTTGGCCGCACTGACCGAGAGACTTCTTTCGTGTAGTGGACGTTTTGTGTGTCACTGTAAGATGGTTACCGGAATGATCGTGACAATTTTATTCTTTTAACAGACTTCAGGTTAGAAGAGATAGACGCTGGCGGGGGAGAAACTGAATCAACTGCGATGTCCGGTGTTTCGTCAGTTTTGCCTGTGTTCACGTGACTGAGTTGATTCGGTTGTGGCTTCGTTTTATAAAGTTGACCATCTAAAGTTGACTCCGCTGTGGCTTTGTTTTTTCAAGTTGACCATAAATGTAACTAGAAGAAGAAACAAAAGATGATTTTATTTTCTCGTGGGCAATTTTACTACTGACGTGCCTAGGAGTGAGCTTTTAAGCTGTAAGCTTTGCAAATTGTCAGTGCAAGCACCTTTTTAGTCTGTAAAGTGAAAAAGGTTCTTGCACTGAAAATTTGCACACGTTTGCATTTATTGTCCGATAAAAAATAACGTTTTATTTATATCATTATTATTAAAGCACTTGTGTATTTGGAACTTGTTTCGGAATGCTGGCAGTCATCTTATTTTGCCTTTTTTTATGGTTGCTATTTTTCCCTCTTTTTAAATTTTTCTCTCCCTCTCTCTCTCTTGTTTGTTTGTTTTTGTTTTCTCTCTCTTCTTCTTCTTCTTCTTCTTCTTCTTCTTCTTCTTCTTCTTCTTCTTCTTCTTCTTCTTCTTCTTCTTCTTCTTCTTCTTCTTCTTCTCCTTCTTCAGTCTTCTTCTTCTTCTCAGTTCTTCTGTTTTAATACAGTCACGCCTCTTCCGTTATTTTACAAACTAACCTGATAAAAAGGTGGTTTACTTTTTGCCATCCACCTGCTTCACCGTGGACCAGCTGTGTCAACTAATGAAATATATCGGCAACATTTCCCGCCGCCTGAGAACGGTAGTGTCGACAGTTTCTAGAGGCTGTGATTATACAGAGCTCATGGATGATAAAAACCAAATATGTTCGATGGAATCAAAGACGCTGTGCGTGTTTTATATATGTATATATAGAATACAGGAAGGCAGAATCTAGAAAAACGGCCACTTTAACTGTGCAGACTAAATTGTACCAGCCTTCTTCTTCGATGAGGCTCAAATTCCTCATTCTGCGCTGACATATTAGGGACAAATTGTAGCCTGTCAACCAACGTTTGGACTGTTTATAGACGCAGGTGACTGCTGCAGCGAGCCGAAATTGGGATAAATATCCAAGTGAGTACTTTAGGCGACCATGGCTGCAGAGCAACATTCACTATGACCCCCCACCTCCCCCCCCCCCCACCCACATTGTCACCCACCCCTACCCCTACCCCCAGAACAATGCAGCAAATCCACGTGTTTATTTCCCAAACAGGCTCCTGCATTAGACGCTCATTTTCTTCTCTGTTTCCAATATTACAGGGAAATTGCAGTCACCGTTTCCAGACCGGCTGTGAAAGTCCACCAGCGGCGAGATTGTTGTTCTCTCTTGGATCATTGTTGGTGGCGTGAACACTGCTCACTAACAGCATGGAAGGGGGACTTTTGCGGGTGGCGGTTGCTGCGTTCACGGTTGCATGCTTGACACTGGATGTTGTCGTCATGCCAACTTCAGGTCAGTGTCGTTTTGATTGACTTGCCGACTGCTTTGTTTAATTGTTTCTTGTACGTCAGAAAAGGTGAATGAAGGACCAGTTGTTGATGAGTTAACAACTCACAAGGTTCCCAGGGTCCTTACAGGTGCTTGCAAGTACTTACAAACTGAACTTGCCAAGTAAGGCCTTACAAGTCCTTATATTTGCGTCACAGTCCTTACAAGTGTAGCCAATACTAAAAATGCACATGGGTAGTTATAAAACCTCTCATCTTTCCAAGTCAGCGACACTGGATGGTTCCACACATTTACTGAATTTCGAAATCGTTCAGATATAGGTTGAGATTATGTCTGAAGCAGACGATGCTTTCCTCCCTGTTCATTTAGATCACGTGCAGCCGAAATCACGGTCGCAAGATTATACGATAACCTCTGGGTCAGCCATTTGGTTGCAAAATACGAACTGTGCAAGAACCCGAGCTAACAGCAAAGATGCTGAGAAAATTTTCATTCCAAGACTGCCGGCTAAAGGACAGTGCATACCAGGAGTGAATCTAAAAGATAAGCTTGACAAACACTACGCTCAATGTGTGGCATGTAATATTTAGCTCATATTTTGTGTTCCTAACTGTTGCGATGGTCCTTACAAAATCTAATGTTGGTCCGTACAAGTCCTTATAAGGTCTTGACTTGGCTCTAGTCCGAGTGGGGGCGGGGATAGCTCAGTGGTTAGAGCGCCGGACTCGTGATTGAAAGGTCGCGGGTTCGAATCCCTGCTGGAACGGCGGGAGAATTTTCTTCTCCAGGGTCGACTTTCTGTGCTGACTCTTATTTCGTTATCCGTTCCACCCCCGTGTTACCACAGTAGCACGTAAAAAATCCCGGTCATTCTGCCAAAAGTGCAGGTGGCAGGTTACAGCTAAACACGCATACACCTTACGTATGTGGCTTTTATTGAACCGTGCTTCGGCATTGGTCACAACTTGTCCCTAATATGTCAAATGACATCTGAGGACATTAAGCATCAACTCATCATCATCTAGTCCGAGTCCCTGACTGAGTTACTCAGCAACAAGATAATCCATCAACTCAGCAACAAGACAACCCAGCTATGAGAGCCCAACTCCACCTCCCTTCTCTTGATCTCTACTGGGTTCTCCGGACTAGCACTTATGGGCTTTACCGCTTTTAGTGGGATTGACTGTTTCTAGGTCATGTTGGCATCACTCATTTAAAACGCATCCAAGTATAAGCTTTTGATTACTCTGAAATACTTAGACTATGTTATATGGGATTGATATCTTTGATGGTTATTCAAGACGAGTAATTGATGTATTCTATTTCCTAAGAAAAAACGTAAGCGTGGAATTTTTCTTGGACACTAGAATTAACTGGTTGTTGCTTATTTTTATTTTTATTTTGCTTATTTTTTTTTATTTTTTTTTTTTGGCCTGATTATGACTGCAAGAAAGCGCTGGCCCCATATACCAGGTTTGATGACTTTGACTACATTTCTAGGTCAAAGGTGTGGCAGAGTTGTAAAACTGCAAGTTGTGTTTTCTAGGAGAAAACAAATCTGAAACTTGTTTGTTTGTTTTTGAAACAACAACAAAAAAGAGAAGTAATTACTTCACCTCTCATATAATTTTTCATTGTTTTTAACCGTTTCGCTGTTGTTTAAGTGTCGTTTTGTGCTGTTTTTAACTGTTTCGCTGTTGTTTAAGTGTCGTTTTGTGCTGTTTTTAACCGTTTCGCTGTTGTTTAAGTGTCGTTTTGTGCTGTTTTTAACCGTTTCGCTGTTGTTTAAGTGTCGTTTTGTGCTGTTTTTAACCGTTTCGCTGTTGTTTAAGTGTCGTTTTGTGTTGTTTTTAACCATTTCACTGTTGTTTAAGTGTCGTTTTGTGGCCTAAAGAAGCGGATTTCCCTGATAATATGCATCCTGTTGTCTATGTCTTAATAAATAAGCGTTCTTTTGAATCTTTTATGACTGTGTTTGGATCTGATTTCTAGGTAATAAACATCAAGTTATATAAAGCATTCGCAAAGACAATGCTTTATATCTATATTAAGCATTTTCATTTGGTACATGCTATGTTTGTATTCCCTGCCTCATCTGAAACAAATTTGTGATGTTTTCTCAGATGCTGGTTGGAAATAATTATATGTATGTTATTTTAAAGTCAGTGCAAGCAATCTCGGCATATTGTATCCTTGCTTTGCTTTGAAGGTGAGTCAGCTGATAATTAACTGACCTCTCGCTTCGGATGGCTCCGCCCGTTTAGACGAGCGGAGTAAACAACACAGCGTGGGTTCTGTCTAACTCCTGTGCAGCCCCAAAGCTCTTAATAATCACTGTTTCCGAAAACAGCATGGGCACCTGCTTTGTTTGCAATGGTACTTGGACAGCCCACCGGCTTGTTGAAGGAGGTGTGTCTGTACCAGGCGCTGATTCGCTGTCTCATCTCAGTCTCTTAGCATAACTTTGCTTTCTAGCCCCCAGGGGCAAAAAGCTCAATAAAACCTTAAAAGCTTGAAACCATCTGTGGATCAGAGGGTGGCCAGAGGTCATTTGTGATGAAATGCATGTGCTGAACACGCAACGTTAAAGTCTGGTTGTGCTGTGTAACTCTCTGGCTGTTGGACTAACTGTAACCAAACATAAGCGTTTCATTCTTCCGTTCTTGTGATACCTTTGAATGAAACAAATTAGAAAATGTGTGTAATTATAACTGTGTTGCATTAATTTCTCCTGAAGTTTTTCTGTTCACTGACCTTGACACACTTCTAAGGTTATGGCAGTATTCAAATAATGATACGGTATGCTGTAGATTCTTCACACACACACACACACACACACACACACACACACAGACGCGCACACACACACACATACACACACACACACACACACACACACACACACACACACACACACACACACACACACACATACACACACACACACACTCACACACACACACACACACACACACACACACACACACACACACACACACACACACACACACACACTACAAATATAATCTAATCAAACTTAACATAATTCTAGCAGCAGTTGTTAAAAGCATACACAAGAGCACATACTTTGACTAGCGTAACCAAAGTAACAATTTGTGTTGTCTGGCTCATAGAAGGAAAGGGAGTCAACTTTAGTCATCGATAGGCAAACTCTTTCTAAACTTGTATAATTCCAGCAAAACTACCAGGCCTTACGGAAATGAGACGATCTTTCAATGGTCGTTCAGTGAGTCTGGTTATGCACAATGACTTGCAAAATTGTGAACAGTTGGATGAAGCGGATATAAACGGGTAACCGCTTTAAACAACAACACCAGCAACAATACGTTAGTAATAACAGCTGCTTGTTAAGTGAGTTATGAGACGATCATCATTCGGTCAGAACCAGACAATATAATCCAAACGTAAGTCCAGTGACACTATAATGACGCTGACCGGTACAGTGATGCCGGATGAGACTTGATCTGAAGGACACTGCCGCACACTACAGGAAGGAAGTTCTTTGCGGTATGCGTGGCTTGCGGTCTGGTCACCATGGCCCATTGACATTATGGTCATGATGCTAACGGGCGTAATTATATTTTTGGATCCACATAGCCACTAGCGTCGTGTATTTATTATATTTACTATTTTAGAGTACGTTATAATGCTAAAAATGCACATGGGTCCGATTATTGAAAAGTGTATAATTATGCGGGATCTGACTGTTTTCTGTTGCCATCTTAGTGTGTGTGTGTGTGTGTGTGTGTGTGTGTGTGTGTGTGTGTGTGTGTGTGTGTGTGTGTGTGTGTGTGTGTGCGTGCGCGTGCGCGCGTTTTGTTTGGTAAATGTAACTGCCTGCACGTCTGTTATAGTCTTTCAAAGCTTTGGAATCACAGCAGAATGGATCAGTAATTTCACTAGCTCTTAAAAATGAAAAAGATAAGAATAATCACTGTCATAGTGCACCAGCTTAAGTTATCTGACTTTTATTATCTAGCGTAAATATAAACAACATTTACACCACATTCTGTTCAGAATTTTCGGCTTTCTTGAAACCTTTCTCAATGAACAGTGACTGAAGAAACTATTTGACTTTTATGCGTGATTCTGTTTTCTTGTTCTGGCTGAATGATGATTGTCTGCAGTCACCTAAAGCGTCTTGTTTTGTGTGTTTTGGTCTTGAAAACACATTAGATTTAATTTTTAAAAATCAGTCGGGCTCTCGGCCAAATTTTACTGCTGCCACCACTGACAAACTAATCAC
Source organism: Alviniconcha strummeri (assembly GCA_963584105.1). Taxonomy (NCBI): domain Eukaryota; kingdom Metazoa; phylum Mollusca; class Gastropoda; family Provannidae; genus Alviniconcha; species Alviniconcha strummeri. The sequence continues at coordinate 9,472,133 of OY757547.1, forward strand.
TGATTTGGGCAGTGAGGTTATTTAGATACATCATCGGAATGTCCTCTCCAAGGACTGTCCCATTTTATTATCTGCTATTCACAGAGCAGCCCAGACAGGAAGTGTTGTGAACAAGACAGGAAGTGAGTACGTGAGGGAAGTGGTGCAATACCACTCATCAACTGTTACAAGGGACAGTGCCTGGTCCAAGTAACCCAACTGGATGCGGGCCACTTCACATGTCTGTAGCGTAACAGCTAGAGCTTTGAACTGACGGTTATGCTTAAGTGGATTCGGTCGGATTATTAAATTATGTTTGCACCAGCTGAACCTCAGGTTCAGTCCCCTCCCCCCCCCCCCCCCCCCCCCATTTTGTCCTGCACATGCTTTTTTCTTATTCTTTTTTTCTTTCTACTTTTTTTCTCTTCTCTTTTTTTCCCCTTCTCTTCTCTCTCTCTTTTTCAAAATTGATCCGAAATAATCTTTTAACTTCCTAGAATATGTGTCTATCTCTCCCCTTCCCATTCGTCCATGTTACTAATTCAGTTCAGTTCCAGATGGTATTTGTGAATTGGGGAAAGCCCATATGTTAGATGTTTCCACAGTGTTGCCTTTGGAACGTTTGTCAGATTGACGAACTCCCTTTTGTCATCTTCTCAAGGAAGTTCGTCGAGTGCTTTCTCTTTGAACTCTTCTCTCCTCCAGGCGATCCCTGGTGTGACGTCCTTGGTATTGTATCCGTAGGTAGTGTCTCAAGCTTCTTAACCCTTCACATCTTCCGAGACGCAAGCCACTTGTAATGGTTTCTTTGACTGCCAGTCTGTCTCCTCGCTCATTTCCCTTGAAAGGACGAGAAAGGGCCACCGTCAGTCCGACGGCCATTAGAACTGTTTCAACGGTAAGGTTAGGGACACATCTGAGAGACGGGATGGAGCGCATATGGGCTTTTGTAAGCTCACATATACCATCCTGAACTTGAAATGTCAGTTCTGGTAGGCAAGCGGTGATTGCAGACGTAATTTTTCTTTCTTGGTTGATATTGCAGGTGAGACAAAAACAGATTTCTTCCAGTCTTGAACCAGTACGCTAGCTGTTATGGCAGGAAAACAATGGTAGCAAGGCGATTAAAAAAACTAAAACAAAAATCCAGTTTTTCAGTGATATTTTACTTCAGATGTCCGTGAATTTCTTCATCCCTGGAGTCCCCAGACAAATGCTGCGTAGCAGACAACCATACTGCAGGTCAGATATAGTTACTGTAGGCAAGCACTGACTGACAATTTAGATTTTTGATTTCTTCATTGATATTTCAGGTCAGATAGACGTGGACTTCTTCAAGCCGGGAGTCCTGGACCAGTGTTGCATGACGGGCATGCAGTGGTCCAACACCAGTGGGCGTTGCACGGGGTACCCGGGACCAGTGCCGGGGGTGGCGCCAGAGTCCCAGGGACCGTGCCTGTCCATTGTGGAGGTGTGCTGTCTGAAGCAGGTGCAGCTGGACATGTGCGAATCGGGCAAGAGGACGGCCTTGGACCGCCTGTTGTGTGCTGTCAGGGATTCTGAAGCCGGTGCAGAGCAGTTCAGAGTGAGTATATACTAGTGTTGCCATGCTACTTTTCCGTTTTTGTGGAATACGTCGCTAAACTTTGACAGCAAGGAATCTGGCGCATATTCGTGCGACGGGTTGGGGTGTGCAGCTCTGAGCCCAGTCAACCACACAGGGGCTAGTTCTCTCTGAGTGGACTGTGTTGTTATCTAATTCAGGGATACTATAGTTCTCAGGAAGAAAGAGTGTTCGTATCGTTGAATGTTGCAGCGTGGCACTTTGTGTGACATCCACCAAAAACTACTTGTACGTGAGGGTTTCAGGTAGTAGTTACCGACTGGCTGGTTTAAGGTTGCACAGACTATGGCTGAGTTTGTTCTCATCGTGGTGGTACTGCGGATCGTTTTCTTGTTTTACTTCCAAACTGGACTAAGAGTTCTAGTGTTTTAGTATTGTTATCATTAAAGCTAATAAAAGGTGATGAACATCTGAAATGTGTTCCTCAGACGTGTAGGTAAGAGACAGGTAACAGCTGGCGGTGAAAGAAACGAGAAGGTGGTGTTCTCGCACAGCCCCTCTTTGCAGTCTGAACCGCATCCACTAACATCTGTTTGCATGTTAACAATCCCAAGCACTGGCAGCCGTACTATTGTCTGCACACACGAAACTACATCACACACCGGTTCAACCCTCAGAATTAGAATGCGGCGGCCAAAGTGGCAGGGGAAGCGACATCAGTCACATCCGCAATTCGTCTCCCAAATAAACGTGTGTAAACGTACTACGTCCATACAAAAGAGGAATGCAGGAGAAGATCGAGAAGATTGGGTTTCTGGTCACTCGATCTGGTCCTCATGGAAGGCAACTCCTACTGTCACAAAGTTCCCACGAGGGATATCTTCTTCTTTAGTGTTGCTTTACGTTCACATGCAGAGACCGTACGGACTATTAGTCCACCTCGACTTTCACACAGCTCCAAACTCTGATGAGGGCTTCATATGGATGTCGCTTTAGGTGCACAGAGACCGTAGGCGCTGTTAGGAACGGGGAGCCCATGACGTCCACCTCGACTTTGACACAATTCCTGAGCTCTGGTGTTCGCTGAGGTCAGTGCTACTTTACGTCTATAGAGACCGCAGGGATTATTAGGATCGGGGAGCCCAGGATGTCCACCTCGGCTTTCACACAGCTCCTGAGCTCTGGTGTTCGCTGAGGTCAGTGCTACTTTACGTCTATAGAGACCGCAGGGATTATTAGGATCGGGGAGCCCAGGATGTCCACCTCGGCTTTCACACAGCTCCTGAGCTCTAACACAGTCCAGAATTCTATGGATATAGCACACACGCGTCACGGCCAACTGCTTGCGACTGTGTGCAGGAGTGCTGCCACTGCTGTCAGATGGGGGTGGCTGCGCGGAGACAGGCTGCGTCCTGTGAAGCACCGGGCCTTGGGCAGCCCTGCGACACCAAGTTTGTGGAGTGCTGCACAGGGCGACCCAGCGCTAACTACACCTTACCAGGTAAGTGACGTGGAGATGCTATAGCTGTACCTGCTTGCGCGTGGACCGTTGCGCATGTATCTTAGCAGAGCGTGAACTATGTACTTCAATACCTTAGCAAAGTGTGAGCTATATACTTCCGTACCTTAACACAGTGTGGATTGTGGGTTATTAACTTTGCATAATATGTTTTGGTGTCAGCATCGTTTTTGTATTAATTACTCATAATGCTTGTTACACAGTGGAACCCTCATAACATAACAGTTACCACAGACTTCGGTGAGACACAATTTCTTCCAAAGATGAAATGACTCATATTCCCGAAGCACAATTTCCTATGTTTTCAGTTGTGCTAAGAAGGGCATACTGCAATTGGTGCGAGAAGAGCATACTGCAATAGTGTAAAAGTTCATTAAAGAAGAAGAAAACAAAAACGAAAAAACAAAACAAAAAAACTTCTCCCCCCCCACCCAAAAAAAAAATAAAAAATAAAAAATGGACGCATGATTCTTGTCCTTTGCTTTTCCATTTTCTTCAATTTCCGCGAAACACTAATTTTTTGGGTGTTTATTTGCCATCTTTTAGCTACTGCCAAAATGTCTAGGAAATCATTAGACCGACCACACGACAGCAGTAATATCAAACAACCTATGCAACAGAGTTGAAAGTTCATATATTTATTGCTTCACCCTTTCATTCAATAAACAGGTCTACATTGCATGTTACATACAGCTGTGATCTCATCTAGAAAATCGTTCGAGCCGTTACACGACAGCAGTAATATCAAAAAAGTACCCACCCAACAGAGTTGAAAGTTCATTTATTAAAAGCTTCACCCTTTCATTGAATAAACTGGTCTACATCGCATGTTACATGCAGCTATAATCGCAGCCAGACACAGACACAAAAGAATGTTTTAAAATTGCAGACAGCTGCAGC
>OY757547.1:9481094-9483594 GCA_963584105.1 Alviniconcha strummeri
CTTAAAAAAGAAATTAGAATAAAAGACATACCACCAACACATCTCATTTTATTTTGGGACTTTGACCAGCTTAATTAGTGAAATACAAAACAGGGGTGACATTGCTGCCCATCTTTTAAGCAGAATTATTCCAGTGAGGACAGTAGCATTAGATATAACAGGCTCTGTGTCTCCCCAACATCCAAGGAATTTTGGTTGTCACCAGTACTTCTTTGGAAACAGCTTGTCGTGAAACAATTTTAAGAGGAAACAAACAAAAAACAAACAAAAACAAAAACACCAAAAAAGAGAGAAAGAAAACAGGATGTACCTCTGGTGGAGTTTATGTACCTTGTATTTACTCGCATGCCAGGTGAGAGTTACCATAGGCGCCTCAGGTCTTTGGTTTTGTGTTTGTGTGACGTCTTTCGAGCGCTAATTAACTCCCTTGTGTGTTGATTAAGAAAACAATCTCTTTTTCTGGAATCATTTTATGTGTCTTGTATTGTTCCCAACTGTCATGTGTTGTGTGTGTTTATTCCTTCCGTCAAGACATTGATGAGTGCACGGTGCAACAGCACACGTGTCATAGAATGTACGAAATCTGTCGCAACCTCAACGGCTCGTACGCCTGTGACTGCCAGGACGGGTTTATTCGGAACAGAACCACCCACGCCTGTGAAGGTATTTTCTGTTGCCACGGCTGTGGTCATTGTTGAGCCCACAGTGATGAACTGCTGGGACTGATTTTGTGCTGGTCTGCTTTTGCATGGGTGTTGTTGCAGTACAGGGCTTCTGGTTGTAACCCTATGTGGTTGACCAGGCTCAGCTAACTAACTAACTAACTAAGCTTCTGGCAGTTGGTGTTGTTTGAACACGTCTTGCAACCAGGAATAATATGTTTGGTTGTGGCTAAGCCACATGGGGATTTGCAACCTCTGCTTATTCATTATGGCAACCTGTGGTGTGTCATGTTTGAATTCGCCTTTGAATGAGTGTTGAGCTCCGTATGGCTTATTATGTTGTATGCAAAAAATTGAAACAAGAATAACTGCTAGCATTCTAAAACAAGATACAAACACAGAAAAAGGTTCAAAATAACGCTGTTTATTAAGGCAAAGCACAGCATGCAAATCTTTGGGGTATTCCCCTTTATCAAGCAAAACAACACTTAAACCATCATTAACTTGACACGCCATTGTCATGCCAACATTCTTCCAAGCACCGGACATAGCTCACCATCAAAAAGAATAAAGTGGATTAGCTCTCCATCTAGTTTTTCATCTTTTTGTACCCTTTAATTGTTCTTTAAGTGTCGTTTTGTAGCTTGATAAAGGGGTTTACCATGAAAATTCGCATGTTATGTTTTTTCGTAATATATAGCGCTATTTTGAGCGTTTTCTGTGTTTGGATCTTGTTTTAGAACACTAGCAGTCATTTTTGTTTCACATTTTTGCATACACCATATTAAACCACATAGAGCTCACCACTCGCATGACATGATGGTCTACCTGATGTTTACATTATGTCATTTTTAGTCTTGCTTCACCGGATAGAGACAATGATGATGGCTGTAAACTCTGAGAGCAATAGTGAATTGTTTCTGCTTTGCCGCTGTCGCAGTGAACTTGGAAGGTGTATAATAAAGGGAGGAAAAAATGAAATAAAAGAGATAGCCATTTTTATTTGACCTTTGAGTCGACCTCTTTTACCTCTGTACTGATTGGTCAGAGGTGTACTTTCCACCCGCCCCTTTGATATGCCTGCGATGTACTTTTGGATTGCAGGTAAGAAGTATGAGAACATGCTACATGCTGTGAATTTATATGTGCAACAAACTCACAGGGTTTTCTGTTGTTGCTCCAGTTTGGTCTCTAAGCTCTCTTTAAGTTGAAAATGTATACACTTCTGCATTTTAAATGTTAAATTATCATAGAAATATAACTAGACAACTGTACTTCAGATGGAACAATAACGTCCCTCACGATTACAATAAATCAAACGGAGACATGTATTGGTGTAAGAACCTCTCTGATGAAAGACATTAGAGTATCTTCATCACAGGCAATACCTATCGGTTTTGTTTTAATATGCACATTTCTCATCTTTGTTTGATTATTACTATTATTGATCGCTTTTTTATATAGCGCTGTTCTCTGCTCTCGAGCAGAATCACTGCGCTCCTGTCGTGCGCGACTGAATGAGCCGCTGTATCCTTTTATAGGACGCTTTTTTAAGGGTCCTCCGAAGTGGTGTTCTTACGGCGCTATTTGGCTTTACATGACTGCACGATGACACGTCAAACTGCTGCCGTCTCGGCACACATTCTGTGTACATCATACAGCTATGCACCAGTTTACACTGTCACTTCATTCGACGCCACATATGTAGGGTGCATGTGTGTTTAGCTGCACTCTGCCAACATGGCTTTTGAGCTAGACAAGACCGGGATCTTTCACGTGTTAACATATGGGTGGAACGGATACCGAAATACGAGTCAGCACAGAAAGCTGACCCAGTA
>OY757547.1:9491094-9498594 GCA_963584105.1 Alviniconcha strummeri
TTAATCAAACAGTAGTTAGGCGCACAAGTCAATATACAGGGAACCTGCTTCTGTCAGTATGCTGGATTATTCATGAGTGCCTGACTGCTGTATTAATCAAACAGTAGTTAGGCACACAAGTCAATATACAGGGAACCTGCTTCTGTCAGTATGCTGGAAGCCTGCGCAGTGATGCCTCAGGGAGATGTATATTATTGGTCGGTGCTTGATTGTGCTCCTGTCAGCATATCAACAGTTTGTAGCTAGACGTGCCATGTGAACTGACAGCAAAACTATGCCAGGGAAATATTTTGTGTGCTGAGATGCGATGAGCGAATATTGACAATTTGGAAAATTAAAGTTTGAGCACATAGAAAACATCCGTCTTATGTTTGGCTTTTTCACTTTGTTGTTGTTGTTTGTGTTGAAGGTTTTGAAAGAAAAAGACATGCTCTGCACCTTTGTGCTATCAGCAACGAAATGTTCTGTTGAATTGTTTGCATATATCCTCACCTTGATTTTGTGTGAGACGTTCATGAGAGTTTGGTGCTTTTGTCTTGATGTAGAGTCTTTTTCTTCAACAAGAGCTCTCGTGCCTTTGCTCTTTATGTAACTGGTGGCTACCATTAGTGGATAATTAGTGAGTTTGAAATTGAAGGTATGGAATATTGAAATTAAAGGCATGGAATATGTATCCGTTTTCAATCTTAAAATGCCATCTGGAATGCATATGATTGTGAGGGTTGTATTAGTTATTAGTTACTTTTTATGACAGCTGTTCTTATGTGTTATACCTCCTTCTGTTTTTAATGTGTTTAACTTAACAACATTACTTAATGTGGCAAAGCTGGTGTGAGCGAAGAAACATTTCCGTTTAACTGGTATGATTGCAACGGACAATAAAGTGTTTTGAATTTGAATTGAATTGAATTAACATTTTCCAGATGTGAATGAGTGTGCCTATGGTGCTGCCATCTGCCCGTCTACGGCACGTTGCATCAACACTGTCGGGTCATACAAGTGCGAATGTAAAGAAGGACTTATCTCTGATGAAAGTGGGGGCTGCTTGGGTGAGTTTCGATATTGTATCCAAACACAAAAATGTCCAAAAGAACGCTTACAGGGGCGGGGATAGCTCAGTGGTTAGAGCGCCGGACTCGAATCCCTGCTGGAACGGCGGGAGAATTTTCTTCTCCATGGTCGACCTTCTGTGCTGACTCTTATTTCGGTATCCGTTCCACCCCCGTGTTACCACAGTAGCACGTAAAAAATCCCGGTCATTCTGCCAAAAGTGCAGGTGGCAGGTTACAGCTAAACACGCATACACCTTACGTATGTGGCTTTTATTGAACCGTGCTTCGGCATTGGTCACAACTTGTCCCTTATATGTCAAATGACATCTGAGGACATTAAGCATCAACTGATCAAGAACGCTTATTTATTTCGACACAGACGCAAAGTATGCAAATTTTCGGGGAAAGTAAGTGTCATTTTGTAGCTTGACGGAAGGGATTCCCCCGAAAATTTGCATATTGTGTATCCGTGTCATTTTAAAAATAAGCGTTTTTTGGGGAACCTTTATGTGTTTGGATATTGTTTTAAAACGCTAGCAGTCATTCCGTTTCAGATTTCTTTCTCAGTATTGTATGTTAGCAAGCCCACCTGCAACTCTTCACACAGAAGTCTAATGAACTATAGTAGATAAAAACAACAGTAACAAAAGATTGTCTTCAAAACGTTCAGTTTTCGTGATACCTTTCTCAGGGAACTGAGACTGGAGAATGCTGAGCATCACAAATACATACGTACATACACATTCGCTGTTAAAAATAACCAAGTTTATTACCTCTCTCTGTCTCTGTCTGTGTTTATCTATATGTCTGACTCTGTCTGTCTGCCTGTCTGTCTGTCTCTTGAATAGTTTAATGAAGGCGAGCCCTTCATTGTACTATTCAGCGTTCAGAGGGGAAACAATTGGTCTTGAGGACAGACTTAAATGACGCTGTGGAAGAAGAGTGCTAGAGAGACTTTGGTAGACTGTTCCATTGATACGCTACTTCTAACGAGTATATAATTCTAATGAGTGATAGGTTTTCTTAACAGCTGTGGCGCATTTCCATCTGTCGCAACACTTGACATATTCGATTCAGATGTAACCTGATGTGTGTGCACTGTTGTATTTTGCTGTCACTTTATTTAAAAAATAATAATATTGTTATTGCTGTTGTTTTTGGAAGGGAGTTGTTTTTGTTTTCGGTTTTTGTCTTCAGGTTGTCTTAACATGTAGATGCAAATATAGCTAATTTGAACTTGTTCCAAACAAATGGGGTGGGGAATGGGGGTGAGATGGATCAGCGATTGTGCCAACATGATATTTGCAAAGATTTGTATATTCTGGAAGGAAAGAGTTTATTGTAGTTTGTGTGTATTATTGCTCTTCTTCGCAGACATTGATGAGTGCCTGACGGACAACATCTGTCAACACAAGTGCCGCAATGTGCAAGGAACCTATTTCTGTACCTGTAACCGTGGCTACCAGCTTCGTGAAGACAAACGATCATGTGAAGGTCAGAAATAGTCATTTTGGCGAGCCCTTCATTAAACTATTGGGGAAAAGATTGGTCTTGAGAGCAGATTTAAATGACTCTATGGAAAAATAGCGCCAGAGACAGCAGGGTAGATTGTTCCACTGACACACTACTCGTTTTGTTTTGCACAGGCATCAGTTCAGGTCAGTTCAAGACAGTGTCTATGTGCTCGGGGGAAAAGCCTGTGTACTCTCCACCCCGGCTATCAGACGTTTCCCCAGCACTGCCTTTCGAATCACGTCCAGTGTTGGGCCTTTGCTCGTCCTGTTAATCGCCCTGATAATATGAGTTATATCCGTAATGCTTGACTGGGCGTAAAACACCAAGTTACTTACTCGTCCTGTTTAGGAAGATCATTGAGTGTTTACTCTGTCTACGCCTCTCTCCTTAAGGCGACTGATGCTGTGATGTCCTTGGCTCTGTACCCACAGGTAATGTCTTGAGCTCCCATACACTTCATATCTTCTGCGATGCAAACCAGTCTGTCCTTGACTCCAGCGTGTCCAGAATAGTGCATGCACAGGTGTTTTCGAAGGTGGATGATGTTGAACAGTGACACATGTTAGTCCCCAGCCTTTTTTTTTACCCCACTGGGTGTCACAGATGTTAGCAATCTGTTGTTATTACTTATCAGGTATTGACAATATGTTATTATCACTTCTCAGTTGTTAGCAGTGTGCCATTGTTACCTCTTAGTTTCTGGTGTCTGCTGCATTGCAGATATGGACGAGTGCACTCAGTTCCGTGGAGCAGGTGGACGGGGTGGTGTGTGTGGAGGTAGATGTATCAATACGCCTGGCTCCTACAGATGTGAGTGCCCTGAAGGCTGGCGACTCAAGCGTGACGGCCGGTCATGCGAAGGTGGGTGTGCACTTTGGAACTGATCACGCTTATAAGCAAACTTCACTGTCCTCAATGTGTTAATAGGGAATGTAGCAGATCATGTCATAAAAACAGTGATCTTTGTAAATACTGTTTGCTTACATAAGGGTAAGAAGAATCTGGGTTGTGTTTGGATGACGATGAAAGCAAGCTAGATTATCGAAGAGAAGAAAACGAGCTAAATCCCACGTGCTACTTTTAATGCTAACAATATATTTATTTCCAAATGAGCACCGTTTGTGGGTGGTGAGTGGTTATGTGTTTAGTTCAACTCTAACTTTGAGAAGAAGGAAATTGTAGTATTTTCATTGTGTGCCCCTTATGGTGATTGCGTACGTTGAGAACCCGAACTCGTACTAGAACATTCTATTTTACAAGGATTGTAGTTTAGTTTCAGTCAAACCTAACAGCTAATCAGAGAAAGATCTGTGAGACATTAAAAAGTGTTTGGATAAGAGCCTTGTGCCATTGTTCTTTTTAAACGTGGCCTTAGCCATTGTTTTAATCCTGTGTGGCAGACAGACTGTTAAAATAGACTTATGAACTTCACCACTGCTTCTTTCAGACATTGTCTGCATGGTTTCAGGAAAACATAGCCTTTTGACACTGCTTCTTTCAGACACTGACTGCATAGTTTCAGGAAAATATAGCCTTTTGACACTGCTTCTTTCAGACACTGACTGCATAGTTTCAGAAAAGAAAAAAAGAAAAAAAAGCCTGTTGACACTGTTTCTTTCAGACATTGATGAGTATTAGGAAAACATAGCCCTTTGACATTTTTCTTTCAGAATATGATGAATATAAGAAAGACAGAGCCTTGTCATTGTTTGTTTCAGACGTTGATGAATGTCAGAAAAACATAGAATTGTGCCATTGTTTCTTTCAGACACTGACTGCATCATTATTTCTTTCAGACACTGGTGTGGTCTATGTATCTTTCAGACACTGACTGCATCATTATTTCTTTCAGACACTGGTGTGGTCTATGTATCTTTCAGACACTGACTGCATCATTATTTCTTTCAGACACTGGTGTGGTCTATGTATCTTTCAGACACTGTGTCATCGTTTCTTTCAGACAATGACTGTGTCATTGTTTCTTTAAGTCACTGTCTATGTCATTGTGTTTTTTCAAACAGTTTTGTTACTTTTTTCTCTTTTTTTCTTTCTTTTTTCAGACACTGATTGTGTCATGGTGTCTTTCACTAGTTTCAGACACCGACTGTTTCATGGTGTCTTTCAACTAGTTTCAGACACTGATTGTATCATTGTGACTTTCAGACATTGACGAGTGTCGGGAGAACTTAGCCTTCTGCTCGCAACAGGACAGCACGTGCATCAACACGCGAGGCAGCTACAAGTGCCCTGTGGTGCGCTGTCCTGAGGGCTTTGCCAAAACCACTGCCGCAGGGCCACAGAACAGGTGAGAGTTTTGCTGTGTAAAGCAGATTTGTTGTTGGTATAGTGATAAAATCCATGGTTGCTGTTCTGCTGTCATGCCTGTATCACACTGTGTAGTTGTTTTTGTTTTTCTTAATCAGTGTTTTATATGTACTAGTTTCTAACAGATACACGGGCTTTCATTTTGATTCAAGTTTTCGGCTTTACTTGTGTTTGATGGTTTACGGCATACACAGTTTTGTGTGTATGACATGCCCCGGCACACTTATTTGACGTGATGCTTTTGTGTGCTTGTGTTGTTTTGCATGGAGCATTTTATCGTGTAAATTACCATTCCTTGAATTTTCGTTTTTTAGGAAATATGTAAAACGGAGATAATGCTACATGATGCACTGCCATATATATGTAATAAAAATAAATTAAAAAAAAAAGACACTAACTGTATCATTTTTGTAACGTCCAAGGCTTTGGAAAGGTAGCCTGCTTTCACCATGCATAGCTTTTGTCCTGTATTTGTAGTCTTAGATGGTTAACTCCAATTAGCATGTACGTGTCGTAGCCATAACGCTTGCTTCCTACCTAAATCCCCCCTTTTTTTTCCTCTTTTGTTTTTTTCGCTACCTACTCTCCTGCTCTGCGCAATCCGCCCTATCTGCCTGCTTCCACCCACATCGCTATGGCAACCACCCTGACTGACTGCCCCTCACGACCCCCTACCCATCAGCATCCGATGCAAGCGCGTGGAGATGGATTGCCCCGAGTGCCGACGAGGGCTGCTGTCGAGGTCCTACAACTTCCTGACCTTCCCGTCCAACGTGCTGGTGCCGGCGCCGCTCTTCTCCATGACGGGCGCCAGGGACCAGGACAAGAGCTACTCTTGGCGCCTCCATCTCCTCTCGGCCCGCGCTCTGAGAGCCGGAGTCCTCCCGGCCAACATCCACAACTTCCAGCTGGAGGAGTCCCTGGACCAGGCCGTGGTCAGTCTCGTCACCCGGGTGGACGGCCCTCAGGACATTGAGCTCCGGCTGGACATGAACATCACCAGCTTTTACTCCGGGTTTGAGGGAGTGGCGGAGTCGCGCATCTATCTCTATGTCACTGACGACGGTACTGGGAACTAGGGGTGGACGTGAACGCCGCCAGTTGTTTGTATTTTTTAACTCCGGGATCGAGGGTGTGTCGGAGTCGCGTTTCTATCCCTGTGTCACTGCACTGACGATTGTAGTGGGAATTAGTGCAGGACGTGAACATGGCCAGTTGTTTGTATTTTTTTAACTCCGGGATTGAGGGGGTGGCGGAGTAGCGTTTTTATCCCTGTGTCACTGATGATGGTAGTGGGATTTAGCGCAGGACGTGAACATCGCGAGTGGGTGGCGAAGTCACTCATCTATCTCTATGTCACTGATGCCGGTAGTGGAAGTTGGGGTTGGGCATGAACATGCATCGCCGGTTGTTTGTTTTTAACTCCGTGACTGAGTGGGTGGCCGAGTGGCGCTTCTGTCCGTGTCACTGACGACGGTAGTGGAAATTAAGGCCAGACGTGAACATCGCCATATAAAATTAAAAAAATCCCCCCCCCCCCCCCCCCCATTTTACTCCGAGATCGAGGGGTGGTGGCGGAATCGCACATCTATGCCTATGTCGTTGCCGACCGTACTGGAAATCAGGGCTAGACGTGAACAAAGCCAGTTTTGTTTGTTTATTTTTTAATGTTTTACCCCGTGTTTGAGGGGGTGGCGGAGTCGCCCATCTATCTCTATGTCACTGACGACGATAGTAGGAATAAGGGCAAGACACGAACATCGCCAGTGGGTGGCGCAGTCACGCATCTATTTCTATGTCACCGATGATGGTAGTGGGAATTGGGGTTGGGCATGAACATCGCGAGGTTTTAGTCCGGGTTTGAGTTAGTGGCAGAGTCGGGCATCTCTCTGTATGTCACCAATGATGGTAGAGGGAATTTTTGTTGGGCATGGACGTCGCCAGTTTTTAGTCCAGGCTTGAGGGTGTGGCGGTGCATGCAACTGTTTCTCTGCCACTGATGATGATAGTGTGAATGAGGGCTACACCTGAACACCGCCAGTGTTTACTCCAGGTTTAAGAGTGTCAGAGTCACGCACCTATCTCCATGTAATTGACGAAGGTACAGGCAGTTAGCGCCGGACACAGATATCACCAGCGTGTGTTAGTCACGAATCTATGTCCATGCCACGTAGGACGATAGTGGACATTAGAACTGGACATGATCATCGCCAGTTTTTACTCCAGTTTTCGAGGGTGGCGGAATCACGCATCTTTCTCTGTCACTAATGAGTGCCTGCACATAGTTTTGCCTTTATTAATACATGTAGCATGCGGCCAGGATACTTGATACTTCAAGAATCTGGTCTGATCTGGTCTGATTTTGGTACCAGCAGTGAAATATTTAATTGATGTCAGCAACAAACAATAATGACTGAAACAATACCAGCTGTCTATACACATTTAAAGGTACTACCGTTCTGAAAACATTGTTTGTCCAACCGATAGAAGAGAGCAAAGTAAAAGTAAGTCAATGAAGAAGGAAGGAAGGAAAGAAAGATAGAAAAGATTTTGGTCTTAAAACAAACATATCACATTTGAAAACGGATTTGCACTCTTGGTACACTGA
>OY757547.1:9503594-9560906 GCA_963584105.1 Alviniconcha strummeri
GTGTGTGTGTGTGTGTGTGTGTGTGTGTGTGTGTGTGTGTGTGTGTGTGTGTGTGTGTGTGTGTGTGTGTGTGTGTGTGTAGAGCACACTGGAGTATTTCAGTGTTCCCATAATCCACCGCATTCTAACATGGACTACAAGAACTTTTACGTGCGTGTGTGATCGTTTTGCATATGTATACACACAGGGGTTTATGGTCTCACCCGGAAGACCTTTATAGAGTCCGCACTATCTGAACGTGTCATTTGTTTCCACAACAGAGAGTTCATAGCTGAAGAAGACGGGGTGGTGTGTGGAAGAATGGAATGCGAAGTCGGCGACACTGCCTGCAAGCAAAATAAAACCAAAACGGTTGCCTGGCAGTTCCTCTCACTTCCATCCATCGAGTTTGTGACGTCACCCATGACGCTCCTCAACATCAAGACTGTGGCATACACCATCTATCCCAACCTGCACCTGCGAATATTGGCAGGAAATGAGCAAGGCCTGTTTGACACCACTGTCAAAGGCGACGAGGGTAAGAAATGTACAATAATTAGCCGTACTTTCATTTACAACCCACTTGCCAATTTCGGAAGCGTATAAAGATGAATTGCTTCTTTTGTTATTGCCGTGTATTATTATTGTTTACATGGAGGGTAACTGTATGTTTGTGCTTTGCTTTGACAAAGGAAGATACTGGACTACAGGAGACGTGCACGGTAATTGGTTTATTGTATCCTATCTTTCGCTTTGTTTTTTTGTTGTTAAGTAACTTTTAATGTAAGTAAATAACTTGGTGTTTTACGCCCAGTCAACCAGTGCAGTTATATCAGGGCGATTTTTAATGTTGTAAAGCGCAGTGAGTTTGTGTACGACAGAGAACAGCGCTATACGAAAGTTATCTATTATTATTAACTTTTAACTTTTCAGCTGCGCTGTGCCGATTGTAAAGCCCACCCAAGTACATGGCTGCCCTCCTGCAGTCGAAGCTCAGCTGTCTTACTGTTTCAACATCCTTTGAGTAGGAAACACTTAATGAGTTATCTTATTCGTTTAGCCGCCCTCAGGCTGTTGAAACTCTGCTTCTCTTATTGTTTCAGCCTTTGGCAGTAAAACTTTCTCTGCTTCTCTTATTGTTTCAGCCTTTGGCAGTAAAACTTTCTCTGCTTCTCTTATTGTTTCAGCCTTTGGCAGTAAAACTTTCTCTTCTTCTTCTAGCTGCCCTCCTGTAGTTGAATTATAGCTTGTCTTCCTGTTTCAACTTCCTTCCGGCAGTAAACAAATCATCTTCCTCTTTCATAGCTTGTCTTCCTGTTTCAACTTCCTTCCGGCAGTAAAAAAATCATCTTCCTCTTTCACAGCTTGTCTTCCTGTTTCAACTTCCTTCCGGCAGTAAAAAAATCATCTTCCTCTTGCAGCTGCACTAACTGAAATCCGTCTCATCATATTATTACAGCTGCCATCCGCCAACCGAAACTTGATCAGGTCATCTTACTGTTTCGATCAACTCGCTGAAACTCGATCATCTGTTTCAGCTGCTCTTCGCCTGTTGAAGCCGGTGGTGGGACCAACTGAGCTCACTGTCACCTTGCAGCTGGACAACAGAGACGCTGCTACAGGCTATGTCATCTCACGACACATCACCCATGTCAAAATCTACGTGTCAGAATACCACATGTAATTACCTGTGAGACTGCCACATGTAATTCCTCGAGTCTAAAAAGCAGGATGCACATTTTCTCAGCTGATTGATCTGAACTGCACTGCGGCGGAGCAGTAATAGTCACCATTTTTATTATTATCCTACCATTATGTGGTAAAAATAACCCATTTCTTACAGACTACCAGCAATTTGAGTTTCTTTTGCTGCAAGTTGTAGGTGGGATCTTGAAGGTGCGTAACACTCGAGTCAAACATGCTGCGTGCAAGAACAAGACAGCGTCTGGTGAATCTGTAGTGGTGTTGACGCGGAAGAACTGTAAATAATGATTAACAGATCTTGTCAAAGAAACGTGTGTTTCTGTGTGTGTATATATATATACGCTTCTTTGGCCCGGAATTGAAGCCTCACCAGTAGACTACAGTATTTATATTATATACGTTTCTTTGACCAGGAATTGAACCCACACCAGTGGACTACAGTGCAGGATTAAGGCCAACAGGCCACAAACCCTTACTGTAATACTCACAGATGTGGACACTAATTCCGTGGCTATCAAAATGCGGAACGACGCGAAACAGTCGGCAAGGCTGGAATCAATGGAATTTTTCAGCTGAAGTAGATTCATGTGTGAAGGCCTCTGCAAATGTGGGTATCATGAGTGTATTCAATCGACTAAAATAAGTACAATCTGAATACAGGTTTGCGCACATCATGACATTTTAAAAATAACAACTGAATCGTATATCCAAGCTCAAGTGTTTAGTGGGGATTTCCACTTGATCGAAAAGTGTTTAAACACATCAACATTGCTGATCTGAAATGTGCATCAGCATTTACAGCTAGTGCGAAAAGACAAGGTTCACCGCATGTATTACAAACTTTGGTTTTAGAATTATATTTTTGTTTTCTGTATTTTACCCTGTTAACAGTTCTTACTGCTACAAAGCTCTTAAAAGACAAATTATTTTATATGCATGTTGCGTGAGTGCAGCTATGCCAATTCAAATATATGTGGTACATGAGCTGGATGAAGCCATACAATGACTAAAAGTGGCAATGTGTATGAGTGAAGTATAATTTATATAGTCACCATTAATTATGCGAAGCTAGAAATGTGTCAGTGTGTAAACTGGTAATACCTGCAGACAACACAAGAGGATAATTAGTTACCTGGTGAGGTGTTTTGTCTGGGTTGTTAATATGAACAGGCTTGGAATTTACAACCACCGTGGAAGCATAGAACATGACGTAGACATAGATGCGGAGAGAGAGAAGGGTGGAGAGAGAGAGAGAGAGAGAGAGAGAGAGAGAGAGAGAGAGAGAGAGAGAGAGAGAGAGAGAGAGAGAGAGACAGAGACAGAGACAGAGACAGACAGACAGACAGACAGACAGACAGACAGACAGACAGACAGAGACACAGCCAGACAGAGACAGAGATACAGTCCGAGAAACAGAGCGGGAATGGGATTCCAGACTCATTCAGTGGACAAACTAGAAATAAAAATAGTAAATGCGTCCTTTCTATCATATCGTCATGCACCTGTAGGAAGAAGTCTGGACTCCTTACCAGTGAAACAGTAGCCTCAAGAACAGCGACTGCAGAACCATCACGGAGCGTCTTAGTGTTAAGAGGTCTGTCATTTCGGAGTTACTTAGTTCCGGGATTTTAACGTCCCGTCAATCACATAGGGCCACAATCAGTCAGGAAGATTTTTTTTTTTTTTTTTTTTAGAGCAGAATGATTGATCAGTTCCACGTTGCTCGGAACATTGCTGAAGAGCGTCGGTAAATTATTGTGTGGACACAGCACAGCGGATAGCGTCCTGTGACCAAAGCTCGGCATGCATTCAAAATGCAACATGTCAGTTTCAATTGACTATCCAACAAGGACAGGTAGGAAACCCGTTCAACCTTTTTTTACTGTTATTCTTTTGTTGCTGTACCTAGGGATTACGTCACGTCAATTACCTTTCAGCCTCTGCAGATGAATCGATTTTCGCCTCTTCTGTAATAGGTTTAATAGTTAGCTCGAAAACGACATCTTGTGCTAAGCAGCAGTGACTGACATGATTAACGTCTTAACAGTCAAAACATATTCGCCTTCTCCTTTGACTCACAACATTTCCTCCCCCTCCCTTTCTGAGACAAAACACTTGACACAAAGAGTAATAAATAATAACTGTCCTTTGTAATCTCCCCCCCCCCCCTCCGTGTGTGTGTTTGTTTGTGTGTGTGTGTGTGTGTGTGTGTGTGTGTGTGTGTGTGTGTGTGTGTGTGTGTGTGTGTGTGTGTGTGTGTGTGTGTGTGTGTGTGTTTGGTAAAAACTTGGCAGCTCTCCGCCGTGGCTGCTCCATTTCCCCACGGAATGAAACCCATTCTGACAAGAAGAAGCAATCAAATATATCTACAAACGTATCGTAAAACATGTAAAAGAGCTCTTCGTGAGCGAGACGCTGATTGAAAGAACGAGAGAGGGTCATCGTCAATCATGCATTTAAGGCTTTTGCCCGCCTCTTGGCCATCAAGTACTTCAGCAACCGCTCGTGTCTGGCGCGTTGACTTCGCTCCCTCTGCACGCCGTACATGTAGAGTAGAGGGTGGAGAGCTGCGGTCAGCGGCAGGACGACGACAGCCACCGTCACCCTCCCCTGACTCGACACGGGGCTGCCCTCAGCCACCAGCAAGTCCAGCAAGCCCAGCGAGATCCTGCACAAGCAATCGGTCGTCACCATGGGCAGCACCCGGCGAGCGCAGCTGGCCTCTGACGACCCAGTCTCCGGTTTCAACGTGGCCATGAAGTCGGTTCGCGTTTTCCAGTAGATGTAGGTTTGAGTGGGGGCCACCATCAGGTGGAGAACAAAGAGCATGGTGATTATGACACCGTTGAAATAGACCAGGCCGTGGCTCGTTCGCGTGAAAGGAAGCGGGATGCAAATTCCGGACTGAGCCGACACCTTCCACTCTGAAACCAAAAGTGGGACCACAGCCAATACGAGTCCCAGCAGCCAGCACGCAAGACTTGCTACATGTGCAGATTTTGTCGTGAGACGGAGACCAGTTGTGGGGAAACGCAGGGCGACGAAACGTTCTACTGTGATACAGCAGACGAGAAATGTTGACACTTCACTAGACAGAAGGAACAAAAAAATTGCCCCCTTGCAGGTCACGCTGTGTCTCCAGGTGATGTCTTCCCACAGGTAGGTGCCCTGGTACAAGCGGTCAGCCAGGCCGATGATGGCGAGGTACACCCCCATTACAAAATCAGACACACACAGGTGGGAGAGTAGGACATCGAACGCTGACTTGTTGCTGTTCTTGTTGACCAGTACACGAAGGGCAAAACTTGCAGAATTACCCAACACGGTTGTAATGGTGAATATAGACACAAAAACAACATGCAAGACATTTTTCAAGAGTCTCTCGCACGAGGAAGTGCTGTCTTCTGGGGCCTGGCAGTTGTTTATGTTGAAACCTGCAGGTAGCGCTGATGGGCAACATATCCTGTAACTGTCAGCGTAGACAGCCTGAAGCTGGTGCAGATCTTTAAATATCTGACGCGGGAACCGTGACATGGGACAGCCACGGAGATCCAGCACACGGAGGTTGGTCAGCGACCGGAAACCACGTCCCTGCAGGTGATCTAGCCCCGTGTCCGACAGGTTGAGGTGCTGCAGGTTGGGGAGCTGTGTGCGGACACTGAGCTCCGACAAAGCCACACGGGACAGGTCCAAGACCCTCAAGAGCAAACGAGAGTCGTCAGACTGCGTGTCTGACACGAAAACTGATGCCAGTGGGTTGCCCGATAAATACAATATTTGTAAATTATTTAGACGCCTCAGCTCTTCGATGGTTACGCTGTATATCTTGTTGTCAGAGAGGTCGAGGCTGCGAAGGTTGGGAAAGGTAACGTTTCCTAGATAAAGCAGGCCACACCTAGCCAGACTAAGGTGAACTAGCATTGTGTGGTCTTCTAGGTGCTGCGGGGTTAGACCGCTGCCGCTGGAGTCCAAATAACGAAGGCCTAGAAATTCCTTCATCGCGAAGGACTGCGGACACGTGAAAGCCATTCCGTAGCACATGCAGTTTGAAGGACATTTCAAGTCACAAAACAGTTCATCGTCACTCTGTGGGCATTCCCTGATGCCGTCGCAAAGTCTGTCTACTCCGAGACAGATCTTTGAACCGCGACAGCGGTACATACCAGGACACTTGTACTCGGTGCAAGCAGCCTCGTCCTCGCCACCCGGACAGTCGTTCACACCGTTGCACCGAAACTGCAACTCGAAGCAGTAGCCAGCTTCAGAGCACCGGAAGTATCCCTGTGGGCACGGACCGCGGTGTGGGGACTTGACAATCAAAGTGTCGTCTCTAGTCAACAAGTTGACGAACACTAATGCTGGGGGAGGCACACTGAAAAGGAATTGGGAGTTGCGGCTGTTGGTACAGTCCAACTCATCGCTGCCGTCCACACAGTCTATCTGATCGTTACACTTCATATCCCGAGACATGCACTGCACAGAGAGAAAAACGAGGAGCTCGTTATGCACTTAATAATCATGTTTTGGTCCTCCTGGAAGTAGAAGACACAGGAGAAAAGGTCGTGCACTTAGTAGGTGTGTTTTAATGACCAAGAAACAAGACACAGGAAACAAACAAACAAACAACAACAACAACAGCAGCAGCAGCAGCAGCAGCAGCAGCAGCAGCAGCAGCAGCAGCAGCAGCAGCAGCAGCACCAACAACAACAACAACAACAACAACAACACACACACACACACACACACACACACACACACACACACACACACACACACACATAAAACAAACAAACAAAACACAAAACGAAACAAGTAACCGCACAACAAACAATAAAAACCAAACAAACAAGCCTCCCCCCCCCCCCCCAGCCAAAACGAAAAACAAAAGCAAAAAACTAAAAGACAAGGAAAAAGACAAGAAAAAAAGACAAACAAAAACCAAAACAAAAAACAAACAAACAAACGAAAAACAAAAAAATAATTATTTATGCACTTAGTAGTTAACAAGTTGTGTTTTATTGACCCTGGAGAAACAAATTCTCCCGCCGCTCCTTCGAGCATTCGAACCCGCGACCACGAGTCCGGCACTCTAACCACTAAGCTATCCCCGTTGCCCACGATTTACCTGCTTACTGTTAGCACACTGTGACGGCGTGTCCCCCGCGCAGGGAGCAAAGACACAGAAGTCCTCGTCACTGTTGTCCAGGCAGTCACGCCGGTAGTCACACACCAGGCTGTAGGGAACACGTTCAAATCCATCGGTGCACGCGAAAGACGTGAGCTCGGGCTGTAACTGAACTCCGCAGGAAGAAAGCACAGTCCCTACACTGCTGACGTAGGTACGACTAAAACACGAACTTTTTGCGTCACATGCTAAGAACGTGTGTGTTACGTGACCCCTCGGACATCTGACGTGTGGAAAGGGAAGTGTCTGGTTGGCTGAATCGTCCGGCATATTCTCCATGGCTCTTTGGCTTCCTCGTTTGCGGTCCACAGTTCTCGTCTCGCAGATATAGCGACGTCTCAGAGGTTCGTGGCAATTGTCTATGACAGTGATGTACATTACCCCAGGTGAAGTGAGCTGACCACAGCTTTTAACATCTCCGAAGTTTATTATCATGAAATAATAAAGCGCCATACTCCCGTCTGCCCATTCGTACTGTCCACGGTAACTGAACACAAACAAGCTGTTAATCGCACGGTTACAATTATACAGTTATACTGAACAATGCTGATGGGTACGGATGGAAGAAGGGTTCTGACCAAGTGGACTTACCAACAGTGTTGAAGGGCGAGGGTTCGATCCTCATGAGGAGTGGTCGGAAATTAAGGTCGCCTATTTTGAAAACTCATAGCTGACAGATCTTGTACCTTTAAAGCCCGGAGCAGATCAGAATAATTACAGATATGCATGCTTCTCCCACTGCCAGGAGTGTGTTCATAGTCACAGTTTTTCCTGTTCATTCACTTTCATTGTTTCTCTCCAGATTATGTCCCTAATTCTTAATTGCGTTAGGTTTAGCTAACGCAGTTCCCATCTGGGTCCGTGGTTAGTTAGTTAGTTGGTGCTTTGAGCCCAGTCAGTAAAATTGGTCGAAGATCAGCTTGCTCATAGTCACAAACGATTTAAGCAGCGTCCCGTAGTGACTGCGCACGGAACATAAACAGGTATAAAAACAACAACAACAAAACAACAATGCACTATGCCTCTTCCCCTTCCTTCCATTGTCCATGATATTTGAAAATCAGCTCAGGCTCTGAAATGTTTAATTGTGAAAAGCTTAAAAACGAAAATTGTGCACACTGTAACCAAGGGGAAGAGGCATAGTGCAGTATGTACATGTGAGGAAAAAATCATACAAAGACGTGTGAATGCGTGAGTGAGAAGAATATTGTAACGATGGATGAATGTTTCTGAATAAACGCCCCACAATGATGTGCTTGGTAAAAAATAAAAAAATAAATGCGCCGTCCTGGCTGACTGGGCGTAAAAATCCAAGTTACTTGTTAGTTTATAACGTTGCAACAGTAAGGTAGATAAGTTTGTGACTTAGTGACCTGATCGTTTGAACCGGTGTAAAGGAATGTGCGATTCGTCATGGGGTTACCTCATGTGGCTGACGTAGCGTTGAAATCCAAGAACTATCTAACTCGGTTCCCTTTAAGATTTTTTTTTTTTTTTTTGCCAAGCACATCATTGTGGGGCGGTTAATCAGAAACGTTCATCCATCGTTACAAAATCCCTCTCACTTACGCATTCACACATCTTTGTATGATTTTTTCCTCACCTGTACATCCTGCACTATGCCTCTTCCCCTTGGTTACAGTGTGCACAATTTTCGTTTTTAAGCTTTTCGTAATTAAACATTTTGGAGCCTGAGCTGATTTTCAAATATCATGGACAATGGAAGGAAGGCGTTAGTTTTTTGTGTGTATTTTTTTGTACATACTTCGAAAGTATCATACAAGTTGCACTATATGCAGACGATTTAACGTTATTTTAAAAGATGAGCAGGATATGCAGCAGGCACTTGGAACTTTGGCTGAGTTTTCCACATTCTCAGGCCTGGAAATAAATCGGATGAAATCAGAGGCAATGTGGCTCGGTAGTAAACAAAACTGCACTGACACCTTTTTTGGATTTGTATCGAAGAGGAGACTCAAAATTATTGGTGTGTATTTTGCCTGTGACAAATGTGCTTCTCAGGTTGAAGAGAACTGGACGGGAAGGGTGGAAAACATCAAAAGAATAATTAATGCATGGGAAAAAAGAAACCTGAGCATTGCTGGCAAAGTCTGCATTATAAAAACATTTTTAATTTCAGTTTGTATATATTATGTATACTTACATGTGCGGCTTTCCCGAGCCGACGTTCTTGAGACCAACAAAGTATGGGATGTAGGACGTAGACAGTTGCATGGCAAGCATAACGCTGCTCCACTCGGTCGGTGTGTTCAAGCTGGCTAGGTGCCCCCCGTACTTTTCTCGACAGGCCATGTTAGCCTCGAGCCACGTAACGTTGCGTCTGGGGTTGATGTAAACATAACACCTGAAAACACATTGAAATACTGTTATAGGAGCTCCCTCTCCCCATCCCGCCTTTCGTTTATATTTACATGCAACAAGAGACATCTTTCAGTCTGAAGGTGTGATTTGTACCCTGACTATACAACAAGCGAAATCTTTCAGTCTTAAGGTGTGATTTGTACCCTGGCATATAATTATACAACAAACGAAATCTTTCAGACGTAGGGTGTGATTTAAATCCTGGCATATATCCGACAAGCGAAATCTTTCAAACTTAGGGTGTCCTTTGTACCCTGACTGTACAACAACCAAAATCTTTCAGTCTTAGGGTGTGATTTGTAACCTGACATTAGGCCTACAACAAGCGGGATCTTTCAGTCTCAGGGTGTTAATTGTACCCTGTTGTATATGCAACAAGCGGAATATTTAGTCTTAGGGTGTGATTTGTACAGTGACATATATACAACAAGCGGGATCTTTTAGTCTCAGGGTGTGATTTGTACCATGACACATATACAACAAGCGAAGTCTTTCAGTCTTAGGGTGTGATTTGTACCCTGACATATATATTACAAGCGAAATCTTTCAGTCTTAGGGTATGATCTGTCCCTTCTAGCAAATGCTCGGGGGCTATGCCCCTATCATTGTACCAGTAGTCTGCGCCACTTCCTAGAATATGCAGGAAACGAGGTCGTACATTTTTTTGTGTCACATACTTATCATATACTTATGCACTCTGTGTGTCCGTCTGTCTGTCTGTCTGTCTGTCTGTCTGTCTGTCTGTCTATCTCAATTGACATCATCAAGCATACTTTAGCTGGGCTCCTTCACAAAATTTGCCTACATCTATGGATAAATAATGCAAGTAATCTACGTTCATCTATATATATATTTATATATAAGGTCTAGAATGGTTGAATAGGATTCTAGGCCTTATATCTATATATCTATATCTATCTATCTATCTATCTCTCTCTATATATATATAAAGTCTAGAATCCTATTCAACACACCCCAACACTAACCGAAACCTAATGGGTATACCATTTTCATCCATCATCGGTTTGCGCATGTCCGATTAGAATAGGGTTCTTTTCAGTCTCTTGTGTGTTTCGATCGTGTTTCACTCAGGCTATCAAAACAACGACCCTGCAGAAGAGTGACGGTGCATGCACGACACGTCGCCGTGGAGATCGCCATCATCAGAACCACCCTACAGATGATGCACTGGCGACCAAATGTCGGATGTCAGAAATAAGCGGCCTATGGGTGGAATTACAAACTCGCAGACTTCGTGCAAATCGAATCCGCTCATATGCTTTCAGTTGGAATGAGCCCTTCAAATATTTACAAGTCAGTCGAAGAGACAACACTCCAAAGGCAAGAATCTGTCTTGTTTCCTCGTTATTCGTTATCAAAGAAGAGGATTTTCTCACTTTGAATATACGTCAGACATTGGCTTGTTGAATCATCCTCAAGAGACCAGCAAACCAGACATATAGTAAATGTGATTAAAGATGCCTTCCCGACTCCAGCAGTGCTTAGCGCTTCATTATCACACGCCAACACAAGACACTTGTGTGTGGGTACTATGCCATCTCCATTATCGTCGGCTCATGAATGAAACTTGTGCAGAATATATGAGAGTTACCAAACCATGCAGTTACTAGGATACGGAGCACGCTATAAAGCCAAAACGATCCTGGGCTTAATAAGAAGAAACCTTCAGATTGGGAAAGAAAGCACAGGAGGGATGGGGGGGGGGGGGGGGGGGGGGTGTCACACCGAGCACACACTAAGGGTACTATCAAAGGGCCAGAATAAAGAAGACGCCCGAAAGTCTTTATTTGTTTTTATCAGTTTTTTTCCCCATTCGGCTATGGTCTACTCTGTTCAAAATCGACATTTCAAAGTCACGCCAAACACGGACGCAGCTGCAGCCATTCTCACTCGGCTTGCAACGTCATTGACAGAGGTTGCATGCATGCCTATTCAGTTCAATTAAATTAAATTTAAAAAACTTGAATTATCCCACAAGGGGCAATTTTGTTGTGGTCATGGCGCGCTCGTAAAATAATAATTACAAAAAATTAAAAGAACAATACAACAACAAAGACACCACCAACAAAAGGGTCTTACCTTAACCACAGTTATAAATATAAAACAAACTGTGACATCATCATAAAATAGTAATGAACTTGTGATCACGTGCTTGTTTTTGTTTATCACAAGGTAATATAATTAAAATAATTAATTAAAGTGCCTACAAACTCAGCTGGCTGCCAGTGATTACATATTTTGGTACCAGATAGTCTGAACGCACGTACATGCAAACTGAAATTTGGTTTAATGCCCCACACCTTTGGTCCTGAGTACACGGAAAAAGAGAGTTGTGGCAAGCTTCTCAAACTGAGAGTGGGAAACAAAGGGAATCTGAAACCGCTGAAAGTAGTGATTCTGACAGTGTGTAAATGTGGCAGATGTTTGTTCGATACTTGGGTGTGTTGGTTATATCTGTGTTACTTAATAAAGGTTATCGTTTTCAGCGCAAACCCTGAAAAATGTCAGGCGCCTTTCAATACCAAGGGCGAGGGGGTAATGGGTCTCTCTATAAAAGATAAAGAACGACACATCGACTCATCATTTAATCTCCCCCACCCCCCAAGTCACCCCCCCCCCCCCCCCCACGCGCGCATGCACTGACACGCACGCACGCACGCACGCACGCACGCACGCACGCACACACACACACACACACTCACTCACTCACTCACTCACCACCAACCCCATCCCCCCCCCCCCCTCACCACTCCCCCCACACACACACACATACGTTAAGCGAGCAAATCAAGAAAAAGAAAGGGCTAGTCAGATTCCTGGAGGTTAAAGAGATAAGTTTCCAGAGTGGGCCTGAAAGTATGACTATCATTTCTTGCGGCCTTTCTAATGCGAAGAAGTAGTGAGTACCAGACAGACGGACTAGAATATGAGAAAGCACGACCACCTTTCGTCCTGTACTTATGGATAGGATTAGGAAGTAGGTGGTAGTCTATCAGTGGAGCGAAGAGACTGAGAGAGAAAGCATATACAGTTGTGGAAGGTCAGAGAGACGCCAACCAGGAGATCAATGAGTTGACCTAGTTTACACTCCCATGTATTAGGATAACTCCTACCTTCCGTCAGCACTAAACTGTCTTGGTTAAAAATGCCCAATGTAGGGACAACTCTTACCTTCCATCAACGCTGAGCTGTCCTGGTTTACAATGCCCTCTGTAGGGACAACTCTTACTTTCCATCAGCGCTGAACTGTCCCGGTTTAAAATGTACTGTGTAGGGACAACTCTTACCTTCCACCAGGGCTGAGCTGTCCTGGTTTACAGTGTCCTGTGTAGGGACATCTTTTACTTTCCATCAGCGCTGAATTGTCCTGGTTTAAAGTGCCCTGTGTAGGGACAACTCTTATCTTCTCTCCGCGCTGAACTATCCTGGTTTACAATGCCCTGTGTAGGGACAACTCTTACCTTTCATCAGCGCTGAACTGTCCTGGTTTACAATGCCCTGTGTAGGGACAGTCCGTCTCGTCTTCAGCTAATGCGCACTCCGTGTCATAGTTACAGCGGAAATGAGTCTGGAACTCTGACCAATTTGGCACAGAGCAGTTCCACAGACCGCCGGGCAGCTTGTGTGGCAGTGCGGAAGTCTTCTGTAAAAGGTTAGATCTGTTAGCACATAACACTTAGTAATCTCTATCCCCCCATCACTTGCCTGCTAGATTTTTGTTTGCAAAAATCACGCAGAAGACTTGAACATTCATAATTATACAGTTGTTCTCGGCTCTGTTAATGATTCTGACACAGAGGGGGAAATGTTTATTGAAAACATCTGCAGTTAGATTCTTCGGGACGTTGGCAGAAGTAGAACTATGTCCTTTCGTGAACACATCTGGAGCACGCCACACATATGTTATAATTATTGTTATCATGCTGAATGAGCTTTCGGTAGTATTCTTTTTCGTCTTTTCTAAACTTTATTTCTTAATTTCTTGTATTCAAAGAAACATTTTTCTCTCTTTAGTTTCTCTTTAGTTTGTCTCTGTCTGCCATTGTTTCCTTACGATTTTTGATAAGCCATGGTGGTAACTTTGGATGTTTTAACCGCTTGCGCTTTAAAGGTGCATATCTATTGACACTGTGCTTTATCGCCAAAGCTTTTTTGGGATCAGTACAGTTCAGGACTTGAGTGAACGGGGTCCAGTGCAGGTCACTGCAAAAAGCAGTCTTATTAAAATGTTTGAAAGATCGAAATGATATTAATTTATGAATGGGTTTTTGTCTCACATTCTGGAAGCTTAATCGATCTTGAACAGGGGATGGGACAATGGTAACTTATACACAGGTCAGGCACACTGACCTCGGTGATTACGTGTGGGTTGTTTGTGTATAATTATATGGACAATAAGAGTATCAGACGTGTGTGTAATTTTGGTAGGTGATTTCACAGGTTGGGTTAAACCTAGCAGGGTAATAGTAGAGTCTCAGGAGGTGTGTGGCTGCAGTAGATAAATATTAAAATCTCAGAGAGAGAGAGAGAGAGAGAGAGAGAGAGAGAGAGAGAGAGATGCAGTCTCGCTTACGTTAGCTTACCTTATGAAATGAAAAACGTAGGCGAAACCCACGCGCATCCCCAGCTATCGTTACAAAACTAACTGTTTTTTGCATGATCCAGTGTACGTGAAACATGTGGCTGTGGTATAGTTCAACACCGGTATCACGCCCATAGCACAATCTCCACGCCAGGCGAGATGTGTTTTTAGGTCCTCCGATATACAGCTCCACTCTTTCATAATGACACTCACTGTTAGCCGGTGCAATCACACTGATCATGACAACGTGATCTGGTGGACCAGTGGCAGAGACTGTGTGATGCACGTTGTTTACGATAGGATAGGTCGAGTCTCTCGAGAAGCCTTTTGATTGTATATAGCCTGGACGTAGATGGAAAGCTGCGATGAACCTTGAGAATCTATTATTATTTTTGTCTGTCTGTCTGTTTGTGTTTCTGACTGTCTGTATCTCTTTCTGTCTCTCTGTGTCTGTCCGTCTCTGTCTCTCTCTCACACACACAGTCACCTACACATACGCAGACAGACAGGCAGACAGACAGACAGACAGACAGACGCACACACACACACACACACACACACACACACACACACACACACACACACACACACACACACACACACACACACACACACACACAGACGATACGGAAATACACACACGAGTGCATTGATATTTATCATCCATACACAAAAGGTCATAGAAAAGTTTCGTTGTTAGTCACACCGCATAATAGCTCAAAGCACTGACAAAGACAAACATGAAAATCTTTAATGAATTTGTGGCAGCAGAGTCAGTAATTAAATATTTGGCTGTCTGCGTCTTTTTGTTGTTGTTGTTCTCGTTTTGTTGTTGCTACTATTTCACTGCAGTGTCAGTGGTTTTAAGAGGGTGCGTGGTATTAGTCTTTCCGTTTTAGTTGGGGGAATTGGTGACTTATTGGAGTTTTCTTTTGTTTTTGTTTTTGTTTGTTTTGTTTTGTTTGTTTGTTTGTTTGTTTGTTTTTGAAGTGATTGCTTTTCGCCCTGAACTAACTAGTCCCCGCCTTTCTGAAATGAAGACTAACGTCGTCGTCGTATTGTATGTCTGCTGTTCAAGCCTGTGTTACACCAATGTGTCCACTGCCACAGTCAGTAAAAATCGAATTTGCCTGCATAAACTCTCTCCAACATGACCTTATAGGATTTGAAACTGAAGATGCTGGAGGACAAGACGAGACCGCTGTTTCTGCATGAAGTGCTTTAGATATGAGATCAAAAGAAAATTGCCGTGCCCTTGCATAATTACAACAGAAACCACCGCAGTAAAACGATGTGTTTATGAACTTGACTCCGAAGGCTTCTGGTCACCACCATTTTACAAGCCGACTGCATGTCTATGTACAGCATTCTAAGACAGAGCGCTAGACTTGCCTGGTTTAAGTCCTGTCTGTACGACCGATTCCAAATAGTGTCTGTGAACAACATGCTATCCGATCCTGTCAAATTTTCCTGTGGCGTCCCTCAAGGTTCCGTCCTGGGGCCTTTCCTCTTCACCCTCTATACTGCCCCTCTAGCCTTCATCACCTATCGTCACAACTTGAATCACCACTTCTCTGTTGACGACACTCAACTACTTAACAGCGCCTTACTGGAGAACATCCACGCTCTTTGAAAACCACATCTAACTGTTATTCGGACATCAAAACTTGGATGACACAAAACAAACTTCAGCTAATTAGTGAAAAGATAGAAGCTGATCGGAACAAGACAAAATCTCTCCTCCATTTCCGTGACCACCCTTCAGCTGGACGATCCCACAGTCCCTCTCTCTGACTGTCAAGAGCCTCAACGTTCTCCTCAACGGCACACTGTTCACGGAGAACTTCATCCGTCAAACCGCCAAATCCTACTACTACCAGCTCCGTCGAATGAGTTCTGTCCGGAAGTATCTTTCCACCAAGGCTACAGTGAAACTGGTCACCTGACTCATTCTGTCACGCATCGACTACTGCAGTTCTGTCCGAACTGGCCTACCTGCTTCCTCTGTCCATAGCCTTCGTCGCATACAGAACTGAGCTGCTCGCCTCATACTGAAAAAAACAAACACACACGTAAAACTGACCTCATCACACCTCTGTTTCAATTTCTCCATTGGCGCCCAGTTCAACAAAAGATTCACTACAAAATAAACACTCTCTACTATAAACGCATCACAGGCACAGCTCCGTCTTATCTCAGCGACTGTTGCTTCTGATACTCTCAGCCTCCAGATTCCTCGCATCTGACTCTCCACTGTCGGTTCCTGCGCCTTTTCTGTTTTCGGTCAATCTGCGTAGAATGACCTTCCCCTTCCTCTTCCTCTCCGACAGAAACCCTCTCTGGACTCATTCAAATATAGACTCAACACACAAAGGAGTTAATTAGCGCTCGAAACACGTAACACAAATACATCGACAAAGGCCTGAGTCGCCTATGGTAACTCTCACCTGGCATGCGTGTAAATACAAGGTACATAAACTCCACCAGAGGTAATCCTCATTTTTTTCCCGTTCAAAGGTAACCTTTTCCCAAAACTGTAGACCTGCCATGCTTTCTGTTCCGCGCTGCTGTCTTCATCCGTCTCTGTTTGCTGCCCGTTTTAAGCTGTGCATATTAAGCTTTGCATAGTCAGAATGCTCCTCTGTGTGTGTGTGTGTGTGTGTGTGTGTGTGTGTGTGTGTGTGTGTGTGTGTGTGTTTTTTTTTTTTTTCCTCCTGGGTGCAAAGGACTACATATCCGAAGCCAACAAATAACCGAATATTTAAACCAAACCGACCGTAGCATCTGCAATATGAGGTACGTTAGACTGGGAAAGGTACATTTAAGTGCGCTGAACTAATAAAATTAGTTTGCATAGAAAGTACTTCTGAGGACTGTTTCTGTCTGAAGTCAGTATCCTGGAAGGACATCACAGTTAACCGTTTGTATGTACTTTTTCGGTTGAGCATGCAGCTTTTGGTTTCCGTCGCTCAGCTGGAGATTACAGTCAGCAGATCAAGGCAAATTAACCGTCTGTCTTTTAATCTGTGGAGTATCGTTCAGACAAATATTCAAAACGGATGTCTCAAAGTCGCGGGCCTGTGTACGTGTGTATGTGTTCAGTGGGTGGGTGGGTGCAGCCAGTCTCCTCACATAAAGCATATAAAACTGAAAGTGACAACTCTAAATGTAGCCTACTGGTGGAGATCGAGAAGGCGATCAAAACTCTTTCTTTTCTTTTTTTCTTTTTTTCTTTCTTCTTCTTCTTTTTTTAAACAAAGAAAATGTTACAATTAATGACACTCCTTCACAGTTAACGAAGCATATAAGAACACAATTATTGATGTCACTCTTACAAATCGTTTTCTATTGTAAATAATGCATTTGCTACATATGATTATACCGTCAAGTTGCGATGTGGCGAAATAGTTTAAAAACGACTCCGATTTCTCAGACACGTTGAAGTGCACACTAGCCGCTTCTCTTGGAACCGGGTGGAGCGACTGGTTATTTGTTACTTGTGCCGAAGATACATTGCGTGCTGGTGGATTAAGTTTAACAAAAACCAAGAGAGCGAATGGAAAGAACATCCGTGTAGCCATTTTGATGAAACAGGCGTCAATATACTATATATCAGCACCAAATGAAACAGACTCGTTACAAATGTAAGCCAGCTTGCCCTAGCGGTAAGATGTTCGGCTAATAGGCTCAAGGACCTCAGTTAAATTTCGTTTTGGTTCTCCTCTCTTCAAACGTTGTGATCTGTTGTCACTTTGTCCTTCACAATAAATGAAACATTAAAATGGTTCTCATTGCTGCCCATCTTAATGCAGAATCATTCTGGTGTTGACAGTGTAATTGTGGATGTAGTCTCTCTCTTCCGCCGCCTCTTGGGATCCCGGTACTCGTAAATACCTCGTCTGAGACAACTCGGTCTTAACAAGTTTAACGAAACAACCAAAGACACGGTAACTGAGTCCTTCCTGTGTATTGGCCAAACACTTCACTAAGCGGCAAGGTATAAACCAGGACCTCGATGCAGCCTGTGGCCATGACTCGCTTCGTATGGTATCTCCCGACGGGGAGAACACAATAACAAGAAGAAGCTAGACTACAGCCTTTATACATGGGCCGCTTGTCGTCAGAGCGTTGTTCATGATAAACAATGTTCAGTTTAGCGCTCAGTGAAGAGGCAAGTTTTATTGCCGCCGCGAGCAAGCAAATCGAGGCATTGTTTCCACGTAACAAACAAAACAAAAATATGCCTGCGATGGCCTACGTACGTTTTATGTATTTTAAGATACGCTGTTAGTAAGCAGTCTAAAAACTGTGGTAGTTCTGTGTCAAAGACTCCCCCTGCCCCCCCACCCCCACCCCCCACCCCACCCCTCCCTACCCCAACACACCACATACTTTCGCGCGTGCGCGTCCGTTTAACAGTTTTTACAAGGTACAAAAATATCGCCTTGTTTTCATGTAAAATGAAACACACACACACACACACACACACACACACACACACACGAAGGAATTATTTTAAAATAATGAATGAACATCGAGCAACAAGAGTCAGTTTTAGTAAACAAAAGACCCCATACGTGTAATGTTTCTGACCTTTCCAGCACAGAGAAGCACAGACAATAACAATATGATGGCTTAACGTTTCTGATGGCAACATTTCGTGACAGTTCAAACATTTTTAAAACTCTGAGAGAAAACAAACAGGCAAAAAACTGCAAAAAGGAAATGTGTAAACGGAACTGCTTTTTAGTTTGTTCAGTTTTCACTGAAGCTAAATCAGATGAATCTGCTTTTTGTTTTGTCTGCAGTACCTCCACTCACAACCAGTGGCAGACAATGTGCTGGCTGCAACACTTCCACCCAAGACTATAACGTTCCATGCGCGGATCAGGCTCGATTATCATGGCCACCGTGGACAATTGTGTCATGTTTTGCCAGCAAAAGACGATAACAGCTCGAAGAAGATGATACTACCACTGAACAGATGATGACCACACGTACATGCATTGAACTGCAGACTTGTAGACTTTTCGTCGCAATTTGGTGTGCTTGATTGTCCTAGATGGTTTGTTGTTGCTGCTGTTGTTCCGAACAGTTTGTGTTATACATTGATGTGGATTACGAACAAATGTATTCTCCTAGGTCTCATTTGGGAAAGGACGCTCTAAGACCCCGCTATTGTTATTATTTCAGCGTGTTACGCTCTTCACTTTTGCCATTGGTCACTTTAACCTACTAAGTTTACTACATTTTATAAATTAGTTAATTATACAACTATTAAAGTTTTTTCCCTCACAATTCTATTCCAGTAAAAAAATTGTCTGATCAAAAATTGTGTGTGCGCGCGAGCGCGTGTGTTTAATCTATACATTGTGTGTGCGTGCTTGTGCGCGCTCGCGCACGAATGTGAGTGCGTGCGTGCGTTCGTGTGTGCGTGCGTGCGTGCGTGCGTGCGTGCGTGCGTGCGTGCGTGCGTGCGTGCGTGCGTGCGTGTGATCTCTTATAAATTCTCGTTATTTGATTTTGCTGTTTTGTGATTTCATGTCCTTTTTCCTTTTTTAATCTTTAAAAAAAATATTTTTCATCGCTTAATTATTTGTTGTGATGTATTCTTATATTTTTGTGTGCTATTCTGAAGTACTTACTATTTTTACCAGTGTGTGTGTGTGTGTGTGTGTGTGTGTGTGTGTGTGTGTGTGTGTGTGTGTGTGTGTGTGTGTGTGTGTGTGTGTGTGTGTGTGCTTTTGCGGCATATTTTGTCGCCGGGCAAATATTGTCGCTGTTCTCGGCACGTTTGTTAGGCGGCGACAATGTATGACGGGTTTACGGCACATATTGTTGCCCATCGGCACATATTGTCGCCCATCGGCACATATTGTCGCCGGCGACGATATATGACGCAAAGGTTGTGTGTGTTTGCAGGAGGGGGGGGGGAGACAGAGAGAGAGAGAGAGAGAGAGAGAGAGAGAGAGAGAGACAGACAGACAGACAGACAGACAGACAGACAGACAGACAGACAGACAGACAGACAGACAGACAGACAGACAGACAGACAGAGACAGGCAGACAGGCAGACAGAGAGACAGATCGGGCAGATCTTTAATAATTGTGTTTTTGACGATACGATAAAGTCGTCTTCTAGTTTATTTCGAGGTAGAACAAAAACAAGAACAAGCTGGAACATTTGCTCACTGAAGCCATGTTGTACCTTATAACATGCATGTGATCATAAAAAAATGGGACTGAGCAGAATTTCTTCAAGATTGTTTGATGCTTTGCCTTTGCTGCAAGAAGAACACCGATGCTAACCCTTTCGTCTCACTCTGTACCAGACATTTATCACGTTGAAAATTCGGTGTTCTTCTTCCTGTATCCAAAGCCACGCATCAACCCATTTTGGGTTCGCTAATATTTGTCTGAGCTTAAGAGCAAGGCCGCTGTCTCGGCCAGCCTTCTCACACTGACTGGATTTGGAACCCGAGGAAGAACAAACGAAGTAATGTGTAATTGGGGAAGTGGTATCATGGCCACAACGTCTCTGAAAAAAGAGTTCACCAACTGCAGTGTGTAGCGACTCGCTGGTGGTACTCTCAGTAAAGGATGTATGATGAACTTTTAACTTCAACAAAAATCAAGTCTAACATGTTTCTATAAATATTATGATCATCATGATATCAACATCATCGTCATCTCTAAGATTACGTTTTTGCTCTGACGACTGATTGTCGCTGGCGACGATATGTACTGTCGACATTATGTGCGGGCGAGAACGTGCCGCGAACGTTGACACATATTGTCGCCAGCGACAATATAATTATGCCCGGCGACAAAATATGCCGCAACATGCGCGCATGTGCGTGTGATGAGAGTTTATCAAGTAAAAGCAAAACAAAAACGAGAGAGAGGGACGGGGGGGGGGGGGGGGGGGTAGTGATACTTTATTCTTGTAGTTTTATACGTCTCTTTTCACAAAAGTGAAGTGCTATTGTGCTTTTAACGGCCCCCGGCGCAGCAGGATTGACGTTCAGCTAGACTGGGTTCCTAACATTTCTTTCTTGTTCCCAACTCATTCCCCGGAGCGGACGGGGCGGAGGAAGTCGGGGACGCAAGAATAAAAGTCAGTCAGTTAAAAGCAAAATCACATCGAGGGGAGGCAAACATCTGATGATAAACCGCTTTGACTGTTGTTCTGAATGACTAATTATTATGAAAACGATGCTAGAGTGAGTGGGTCGCTCTCTCTCTCGCGCGCGCAACAATCTAAAGGAAATCATCGACTGAGAAGACAGTCATGGCTACCTGCCCCGTCAGTCACACGAAGACGGGGTCCCTTCTGATTCTCCTGCTGGAAGGAGCTCAGCTGTTCTCCGTCGCTGCAACCGTGACCATCCTTTCAACATCGACCACTGATCCGAACTACAAAAGCGTCCCCTCCTCACAATCGGAAGGTTCAGAGATGGTCGCTTCACTTTCCGATGAAAACAAGGTCTGGTGGTACTCTGAGCCGAAGTTTTCAACAGCTTCAGTCCCTTATGAAACCGAAGGCAAGGGTGGAAATACTGGCAGTCACGAACAGCTGATGATGGCTAGTGCTCGAGCATATCTTTCTAACGTTTCAATGTCACACCCGTACGTCACACAGATGAAGAGTGACAACTCTCCACGAACATCCCCAACACCTCCAGGCCAAAAGGACAGTGGCAGGCTTTCAGCGACTATGAACGCAATGCACACAACGATGGCCGACAACGAGACAAGTCAGAACCGTCTGGAAGTTCTGACTGTTTCTGAAAATACACGCAAGTTTTCTTGTTCAAGCAGATGTTATTGTTTTTTTATGTTATTGTTTCTGAACCTTTTACCCTGCCAAAGATGCAGCTCCATCCAAACTGTTTCGCAGAGGTTAAGCCAGTCCAAAACGTTTCATGTTACAGATTAAAGCAACCCAAAACGTTCATTTTCA
Organism: Alviniconcha strummeri; assembly: GCA_963584105.1. Taxonomy (NCBI): domain Eukaryota; kingdom Metazoa; phylum Mollusca; class Gastropoda; family Provannidae; genus Alviniconcha; species Alviniconcha strummeri. Next base: position 9,525,411 of record OY757547.1, read on the forward strand.
CAGGTTAAGCCAATCCAAAACGTTTATTCTCACAGGTTAAATGAATGCTCATTCGGAGGCTAAACTTCTCGTGTGTTTGGAGCAGGTTAAACGAACATGATGCGCATTAAAAGTTTTGTGATTGAATGTGCTGTTGATTTTATAACGATTTTATAAGAGGACTTTTCCAGAAACCGTAACAGTTTTCAAGAACTTTCCCGCATTTTAGTATGACATCATTGATGGGATACCGGAACTTCTCAATTTTGTGGACAAGTCACGCATAATTACTTTTGGCAATGATTTTTGTTTGTTTGTTTAAATCTGAACAGTGTGTTTGAAATCATTTCATTTTCCTTACATTTTTATTGGGAACCGCATAAAATACATGGAAATGAACTTATATTGTTTAAAATTGCCCACTCGAAAAATGAAATAATGGCAAAATAGTTTTTATGTCATTACGACATTAATAATCTGACGTCAAGATTATAGAAAGGAGAAAAGAGAAAGAAAAAGAAAAAAAGAAAAAAGTAAAAAAGAGGGTGGGGCTGGGGAGCTGGGGGTGGTAGGGTATCAAGAAATAGTTAATGATGGTAAGAATTACAAAACTGAAAAGAACTAGAAGTATGTGCACAACAGGAGAACACAGGACGGAACATGTGTCTTGTTTTGTGTCCCGCGTTGCTTTGAATTAACCGGTAATAAATATTGGAGCAGATAGCCTATTGCTACAGGCGTGAAAAAGTGGTGCTTATATTTTCATAGTTCTCTTCCGTTTTTTAAGAGATTATGCAATCAAATGAGAGAGATTTTTGGAGTTACTACCATTTATTTTCAGAGGATAAACAAACAAACAAACAAACAAGCAACAGCTGCAACAGCACCCCCCACCCACCCACCCACCCCCCAAAAAACACAAACAAACAACAACAACAAAACAACAACAACAAAACAACAACAAACCAAACAAAAAACAAAACAAAACAAATCAAAAACGCTTAGCTGAACTGGCAAGAGACGGACAACGCGCATACAGGGCGCGGTTGGTAAACCTGGGTGACCAGGTGAAGAGGTGGAGAGAACTATGCACAAGTTAAGACGTCTGCTATAGGAAATTGGCAAACCTTTACTGAAAACGTAAAAAGAAAGGTTCCTGATATATATATTCATTAATAGGAACCGTAAGTTTTAAATATTCTACTACTACCCGTTTGCATCATGTATGTACGTCTGGCATGCCACCGGCCAGTAGGTTTTTCTTTTATTAAGAATAGAACAAGAATAATTTTAATGTTAGAAAATGGTGTTGGAAAAAAGTCCTGTCACATCAGATCAATATGCTGAGAAATATTCTTCACTCAACACCCTGCACCTCGGTCCTTCATTGAGCACGATTAGTGAACGGCAGCTACTGGTCTCATCCACTTGGAATAGTGAGGTGTACACAATGCATGATTGGGAGACTTTTTTTTTTTTAAAGATATAAAAGTATTTACACAACCATTAGCTAAGTCGCCCGACAAATATTTAGGCCTGAACAGATTATGTCCCTCAGACGACGCCAATATTTTTTGTTTGCAAGCCGGGTCTACAAAAACGTGTGCAAAAAGACAAATATGTTATGACGTAATACGCATTCCGTAAATTGCTGCACCCCGCTGTTTAATCCCTAATCTATTTTTAGACACTACAATTAGGCTTAAATTTGCGTATTTGAAAAGTGCCAAAACAATAATTAATGCTGCAGAAAATTTGTACCTAGAATAATAAGAATTCATGCAACCAATCATTTATTTTTAGCCGAATCTGCGTGGGCTAGTTCCTTTAAGCCAATCCAAAATGTTCATTTTCTAGAATTTGTCATCGGCCGAGCATTTCATGGACAGTCAGAATTCGGGCAGGACATCCAATGACGTCTTGTTGCAGATGGGAAACATTTCGGCATTGACGTCATAATTATGATGCCGTAAGGGCAGGGAAAGGGTTGACTAATGAAAATGACTTCTTTGGAGGAGTTCATGTACCTTGTATTTACTTGAATGCCAGGTGAGAGTTACTGTAGGCGAATCAGGTCTTTGTTGTTGTACTTATGTCACGAATTTTGAGCGCCAATTAACTCCCAAGTGTGATGATTTTGAAAACAGCTAGGAATATGTACACAATAAGAGAACACGGGACGGGACATGTGTCTTGTTTGGTGTCCCGCCTTGTTTTGTATTAACAGGTAATAAATGCATTGTTTCATGCGCAATTTCTCCTGCTGGAGCAAATAGCCCATTGAAGGAAAGCAACGAAAGAACTGAGAAGGAAACATATATAGTAGCGTGTACACACACACACACACACACACACACACACACACACACACACACACACACACACACACACACACACACACACACACACACACACACACACACACACTCTCTCTCTCTCTCTCTCTCTTTATCACGCGCGCGCGCGCGCGCGCGCGCGCACACACACACACACACACACACACACACACACAAACACACACACACAACCCTCGCTTCTCCCTCTCAGTTCCAGTCTCTCTCTACCACACAATAAATACAGGTCGGCTAATGAAGACGTAAGCAGCAGCAGCAAAAAGAAAAAAAAAAAAAAAAAAAAGGCACAGCAACAGATGCCTGTGAGAGGGTTAGAGTAGCCCATAGCAGGCAGAAGTAAAACATAAGCCCATAGCAGGCAGAAGTAAACAGAAATGTTTTAAGCGAAGTTTTGAACTGTGAGAGAGAACTGCAGTGTCGGATGTGAGCGGACCGGTTGTTCAAGACAAAGGGAGCCTGAACAGAGAATGACCAGTAACCAGAACACTTAAGTTTCCATCTTGCACAACAAAGAGGGTTTTGTTTCTTTTTTCTCATCCGAACTGAAACGAGGATTGTATACAAAGAGACATGATGACAAATATGGTGGCACAGTACCCGCCATGAAAGAAACGGAAACCAGAAGTGGTAACTTGAAAATTGTATCTTCTTTGACTGGCAGCAAGTGAAGTGTTTTGAGCAGTGGTTTAACTTGTTCATGTCTGCTCTTGCGAAAGCCAGTTTTTGCTGCATGGTTTTGAATTTTCGGCAGTTTGTACATCTCATCACAGCTGATGTCATTGAGCAAAGAGTTGCAGTAGTCCAACCGATAGAGGAATACAAAACAACAACAACAAAACAAAAAAACATCAGCTGAGCAGCGGCTTTCGTCGTCAGGAGATGGCGGATAGAGCTAATTCTTCTGATCTCGAGATATGCTGAGCTACTGATGTGGTCAACATGCTTCACCACAGACAGAGTAATGTCAAAGTAGACCCCGACATTTTTACATGGAATTTGAAGGAAATATGATCGCCAACTGTCAAGCGGTTGTCCTCTGACACTCTGAGCATTGTGCGAGATCCACCTAAAAAAGCTTCTGTTTTGTCATTGTTCAGCTTCAGCCTATTACCAGTCATCCATCTCCCAAATGAGCCAGCACACTGCTCAACGTCAGCAATCAGTGAATAAAAGTCAGATAGAGTTGAAGACTGCATGGTGAAGTCAATAGTCAGATTAGCAAATTTGTGATGAACACACCTAGTATGAGAAATGACTTCAGGGAGTGGTAACGAACATTGGGCCTAAGACTGGAGGAATTCCGTAGTGAAGCTTCTTATGTGAAGTGACCCGACATTTGACGCTTACGGCCTGAACTCTGTCACACCACCAGTGCGACGAAAAGCGCCAGAGAACCTCGCCAGATAGGCCGTACATATCATGCAACCATGCAAAGAGAATGCTACGTGAGAGAGATCCAACGCATCAAACGCAGCTGGCACATCAAGTATAGTCAAAACGGACACATGGCCTTCATCAGCACCATCAAGAAGGCGGTTCGTGACATCAGGGAGTGATGTTTCCGTACTGTGATGCGCGGTTCGTGACATCAGGGAGTGATGTTTCCGTACTGTGATGCGCGGTTCGTGACATCTGGGAGTGATGTTTCCGTACTGTGATGCGCGGTTCGTGACATCAGGGAGTGATGTTTCCGTACTGTGATGCGCGGTTCGTGACATCTGGGAGTGATGTTTCCGTACTGTGATGCGCATGGTAGAAAGTTATCACAACGAGTGTTGGTCACAAATGGTTGCGAAGCTGACGCAGCATAACCTTCTCGAGCAATTTGGAGAGAAATTGCAAGTTTGACGCAGGACTTTTTGTTTTGTTTTTAATGTTTGCATCAAGACCAGGTGTGGTTTCTTTCAGAAGAGATTCACGATTGCCTCCTTGAACTGCATAGGAACAGACCCTTTATTTCATATCCCTTTTGTTTCGGCAGTGACGGATAAGGCTGTTGGCTGCACACGACAAGGACAGCTGTCCAAGCTCCCCTGCGTTGCACGCATCGCCTCTTCAGGTTCGGACACGAACATCGTGTGGTCACGTCACACGGACAGCAAGACTAAAGAGGCCGCGGAAATCTACCAGGCCAGCTGTAACATTTAGTGACGGTGCTTTCGACATTCCAGTCCCGCTAACCGTTACTAACGCAAGAGGATTCTAAATCAAAAGTAAAATCCATATTGCCTTCTACCCTTCTACCCGTACTTCAATGGATGTCAAAATTAAATCGTGGAATCAATTTTTTATTTCGATCACTTTCATGTGTTGTAGAAAGGACGGTTCTCTTGAACATGGTGTGACACGTTTTGAGAAGGCTACATTTGACTGAAATGACTTTCAAGGCAACGAACAAACAAACAGTTAACGCTGATAGTCTCCTTTGTTTAAAAAAAAAAAAAAAGCTTCGTGAAGGCTACTTCCTTCAGACTAAGGAAAATGAACTGAGAGAGAGAGAGAGAGAGAGAGAGAGAGAGAGAGAGAGAGAGAGAGAGAGAGAGAGAGAGAGAGAGAGAGAGAGAGAGAGAGAGAGCAAAGAACGAACCCAGAAGGAAAAAAGAGAGAGATAATTATACACACACACACACGAAGGAATTGTTTTAAAATAGTGAATGAGCAGCAAGCAAACAGTAGTCAGTTTTAGCAGACAAAAGACCCCATACATGTAATGTTTCTGACCTTTCCACCACAGAGAAGTACAGACTATAACAATATGATGGGTTAATAACGTTTCTGATGGCAACATTTCTTGACGGTTCACACATTTGAGAGAGAGAGAGAGACAGAGACAGAGAGAGACAGAGACGGACAGAGAGAGACAGAGAGAAACAGAGAGACAGAGACAGAGAGAGAGAACACGTTTCAATTAATCAGCGTTTTATTTCAGATCTGTTCACAGCAAGGCAATATTAGACAACGACAACAACAAACGCCACCTCCAATCAACCACCGGACTATGGACAATCAATTTAGCAGTGAAAGTTATAATATCAATAGTACACACACACACACACACACACACACACACACACACACACACACACACACACACACACACACACACACACACACTAAAAAATAATAATATATATATCTAAAAAATCGTATATTCTCACATGCAGTAAGGTCATACCGATCTTTCACAAATTAATAACTCTTTTGTAACAGGACACTCGAGTAGCATATGGTTAACTGATAGGGGAATCAACACACAAAGGAATTAATTAGCGCTCGAACGACGTCACACAATCACAACAACAAAGACCAGAGTCGCCTACGGTAACTCTCACCTGGCCAGGGATGCTTGTAAATACAAGGTACATAAACTCCACCAGAGGATATGTACCTCTGGTGGAGTTCATGTACATTGTATTGACATAGATGCCAGGTAAGAGTTACCGAGGGCAACTCAGGTATTTGTTGTGCTTGTGTGACGTCTTTTGGGCGCTAATTAACTAGCGTTGATTCTGCACAAGCGCTCTGGGCCTCGTTCTGTTTCAGATTTGTAACAGATAGCACAATTTCACATTCTGTGAATATCTTGTGTTCCAGGAATTCAAACGTATCTTGTATATTATTTCTCTTGATAAGTAACTTGGGCAAGAAGGTATCGCAAACTTAGTTTTGTCAAGGTCTTTAAACAGTCGTTGTGGAACAGGCATTGTGCAGGTCCCAGGCTGGAAACCAGGTGTTCAGCTTGACCGTCAGCGGGATTTGTGGGGCAGGGTGGATGTCCCTGCCTTCCATGTGGCGGTCATCAGCATGAAGACGATCCCGAACATACTGTATGACTGCACTAGTCGGCGAGCGAAAAGACTCTACGCAACTGGCTTGGAGATATATGCTGGAGTGATATCTAACGAGACGAGATTGTGGGCGGTGGAGAAGAGGCTCACTGGCAAAGAACTGCCCGCTGTTGTGAGATCGAGAGTGTTTCACGTGCGTATCTGTTGCCTTCTGGATACAAAAGCCTGTGATGTTACCAAGATTCGCCTGCGATTCACTTTTCACAAGGTTTTTGATGAATGTATGTTTGTGTGTGGTCCATGTGGGGTGGTGGTGGTGGTGGTGGTGTGTATGTGTGTGTGTTTGTGGTGTGGGTGTGGTGGTAGTGGTGGTGGTGGTGGTGTGTGTATATGTGTGTGTGTGTGTGCGTGCGTGCGTGCGTGCGTGCGTGCGTGCGTGCGTGTGTGTGTGTGTATGTAGGTTCAGTGTGTAGTTTCAGGGTATTTGACTAACGGATTTAGTCTCAGGGCGGTGACCTCAGTGTCTTGTCTCGGGATGGTGGCATAAGCATCCAGTCTCGCAGGGTGGTGACCTCAGTGTGTTGAAATGAATGTCTGATCTGAGGGTAGTGGCCTGTGTTTAGTCTCAGGGTGGTGAGCTCAGTGTCAAGTCTCAGTGTGTTGAAATGAATGTCTGGTCTGAGGGTAGTGGCCTGTGTTTAGTCTCAGGGTGGTGAGCTCAGTGTCAAGTCTGAAGGCGGTGACCGCAGCGTCCAGTTTGAAATTAGAATGGTTGCCTCAGTGTCTAGTCTCCATGTGGTGATCTCAGTGGCAAGTCTGAAGGCGGTGACCGCAGTGTCCAATCTTAGAACGGTGGCCTCAATGTCTAGTCCCCGGTTGGTGATCTCAATGTCAAGTCTCAAGGTGGCAACATCAGTAACCATTCTCAGGGTGATGGCCTCAGTGTCCAGTTTCCATGTGGTGATCTCAGTGGCAATCTGAAGGCGGTGACCGCAGTGTCGAATCTTAGAATGGTGGCCTCAGTGTCCAGTACCAGGGTGGTGGTCTCAGTGTCAAGTCTCAGTGTGGTGACCTCAGTGTCCAACTTCAGGGTTATGGCCTCAGTGTCCAATCTCCGGGTGGTGGACTCAGTGTCCAGTGTCCGGTTGGTTGCCTCAATGTCCAATGTCCGGTTGGTTGCCTCAATGTCCAGTGCCAGGTTGGTTGCCTCAGTGTCTCAGTAACTTCAGTGTCATGTTTCAAGGTGTTGACTTCAGTGTCCAATCTCGGAGTGGTGACCTGAGTGTCTAGTCTCAGGGTGATCATCTCAGTGTGTACAATAATGAGATAATAAAAATCGAATTTAAGGCAGCATATTAGCATCATGAAATGGTGGCTTGTGGTGTTATAGATCCAAAATGACAACTTGTGTAAACGAGCATGAACCACACAAAATACAGAGAGAAGTGGTTTATGCTTAGTGAACGCAAAAGACTGGTCGCAGACAGACTGATTTATGCGACTATATTAAAGTAATTGATTCGGACTGACATTAACAGCTGAGAAAACAAAAGAAGAAAAAAAGGGGGGGGGGGAGGGGGGACACCAAAAAACACATACACTAGAATCCAATTATTCTTACGTCTTACTTTCGCTGTGCATAAGACTGGTATCTGTCACAGTTAGTCGAAGTTGTCATAGTCGACATGAAGTCTACAGTTGACTGTGACACAGCATTGGCTGAACAAAAGCTTGTTTACACCTGCAGGAAAGCTCTTCCTTTCCTGAGCGGCTGCCGAACGGACGGTGGAACTGCTCCATACCCAACTGGGAAGAGTACCGGGAACACTTTTCCTGTAACCTTGCCACGGAGTGTGTGGCGGAAGAAGACGAGGTGGACTGTCCTTACAGCGGCTGTGGCGTCGGCAACATCTCCGTGCCGGGCTCCTGCTTCATGATCCTTGAGCGCCTGGAGGAGTCTTACTCGTGGGAAGGTCAAAGCAGATGGTGCCAGAAACACGGCGGTCATCTTGCCACGCTTGGCACTCCGCTGGAGTGGAACACGGTAACCGAGGCGTTGCGGAACAGGAAGGAAGCGTTCTCTGTCCTTGTGGGATTGACAACAACTTCAGTTACCCTGCCCTCCATGTGAGTACTTGCTTGTAATGCAATGATCGGCAGGGCCGGGTGCCCGGCAGGACACATCTAATATACCACAATGGCCCCCACACTACGAACCTCGCCTTCCGGCGCCCTTCAGGATGAGTTTGATTTGTCAATATATTGCAAACGCTACTCGACTGTCAGTCAGTCTTTCTTCTGTTCCTCGTAGTCGTTCATACTCGTACAGTCTCACCACAACAGTGTTCAAAACTCGCAAAAGGTTTATCACTGAGCACTTAAAAACAACTGTATATATCTGATAGTATTGGGATTCGATATGACACCAATGTGCGAAAACGGGCACATCTGTCTTTTCACAAGTGAAAGAGTGTTTTTACGTCATCAAATGATTGCATCAATGAAAAACCTTCCCTCACTCCCTAGAGATGACGAAAACTGTTTTTATCTGCCACATAGTTTCGTCGAACACTGGCTCAGAGTGTCCTAGTCTAAAAGGGAGAGTACTGCGTAGACCATGCCACAAAGCAAGACAAAGACATGTTCAAATTATCCCCTCTGTTTTGCAGATATGGACGAGGCGTGATGTGGGTGGACAACAACACCTTGGCATACAATGCGAACTATGAATACAGTTCAAAGTCTGAGATCGATATCGGCGCTGCTCTTTTTCTCTGTGGCGCTATAGTCGATGATGATTATGAAAAAGTCCGCATCAGTCTTGATTGCCAGGCACGTCAGCTGCCGCTTCGCGCGAAGCTGCTATGTGAAATCGACCTTCACGAAGAAAAAAAGCAATCACAAAGGATTGAGCTAGTGTATCCACAGAACAAACACTTTCGGGTACCGCACACCATCTGCAGCAACAGGCAAGTCACGCTAGCCTTCATGCCGTGCCAAGGTTCATCACCTGACTCCTTCGTCATTAGTGACGACAAGCTCGGGTCCTCGCGCACTTCGTCTCCTTTCGACCAGGAGGCTCCGTCTTTCCTTTGCAGTAACTCCGTGCAGTACGTGCCCTACACTTTGCTCTGTGATCACCGCCAGGACTGCGCGGACAACTCCGATGAAGATTTCTGTCAGTTTCGGCCATGTTCGGGCACCACGCCACTGCAGTGCGGAACTAGCAGTCAGGTCTGATTCTGAATGCACGCGGGCGCGCGCGCGCGCGCGCGCACGCACACACACACACACACACACACACACACACACACACACACACACACACACACACTCAAACTCACATGTACATACACATGCATATACACACATGGTTTATCTATGTATGTACGTGAAGCGTGGTAGCTTTGGTGGCTGGATCGCTCGCCACGGCCGTTGCTCTGCCATGCTGCTGGTGGTCGGGTCCGCTTGAACGGCCTCCAGACAGCTCCTCTACACTGTCTCCTGGTCGGTGTCTGACTCTTCTACTTCCAGTCCTGCTCACAAGCGCCAGCTTTTGTAGGGGAGTGGGGATGGGGAGTTGAGGGAAGCAGGTTGGAAGCATGGATCAAGAGCCACAAGTCAGAGGTTGCTATAACATAACTTTTATTTGTACACCAACCAACCAGGAAACAGTGTAGGCTCTCCACTGAGATGAACACATGAACACCGGCCGCAAAAGTAAACAAACAACCTGCCTCTGCAGGGACACTAGGGAAAAGGGACGCTGCCGGCCCAGCACACAACTTTTAACACCTTAGATAACTGGGGCCATAAAACCCCCACCCAATCAAAAAGGAAAAAGGACCGGAAAGAAAAGGTTATAGGGTCATGGCCCGGAACATGTATACAATACACTCGGTTACATAGGTTAAAGGAAACTCTTCCCCGTGTGTGGAAGCAGTCAGTAATAATCCTGATACTAAAGCGAGGCACACCACTATCAGCAATTGCCGGCTACAGACCAGTTGCTCACATATCGCAAGCTGGTACAATAATGGAAAAGATCATGCTTAAACTGTTACTGCTGCAGTGTGTGTGTGTGTGTGTGTGTGTGTGTGTGTGTGTGTGTGTGTGTGTGTGTGTGTGTGTGTGTGTGAGAGAGAGAGAGAGAGAGAGAGAGAGAGAGAGAGAGAGAGAGAGAGAGAGAGAGAGAGAGACAGACAGACAGACAGACAGACAGACAGACAGACAGACAGACAGACAGAGCTGAGTAGTATTCACGCGCCCTTACAGGCGTTGTTGCATCTGCTCTGCTAATTATTGCAAATTTCGCTTGACTAGTCTCCTGGTTTGATTAGTTGACGTGATAGCATTGTTCCTCGTGATGTGGCCGGTATCGTGGTAGCCGTGCGTCGCAAGAGCCGTGAGCTACACAACACAGAGAAGAAAGTGTTGTTTGCCACCTGTGCCGCCCCTGTCCCCCGCTACACTCGACATGACCTTCTGTCTCTGGAAACCGCTGCCGTACCTCCCCCTTCCTCTCGCCCCAGCGGATCGCACGTCTATCACATCTCGGCATTGCGAGAAACGTGCCCAGAAAGCCACGCCGATCGAGAAGAGGAGGGAAGAATGAACGGAGGAAGATCAATGTGATCGTCGGTTTTCGTGATCGACTTTCATCCGATTCTTCCAGCTCTCCAACCCCATGTCAACACACCACTTCCATACCACCTTCCTCTCCACCCAGTGACCGTGACGACCTCTCAGCCTCCTCGCTCAGCGCTCCGCTGCGTCCCCCTCACAGACAGCTGCTTCACATTCCCCTTATTTCTTCCTCAGCCGAAAACACACTCCTTGTCTGCCTTGTCTGCCTCTTCAATGCAAGATCCGTCAGCACTTCCAGGAGGAGTCCGACATATCCACCTTCATTCAGGACAACAACATCGACATCATGCTGCTGATGGAGACCTGGCTGCGCCCTGCCGGTGACGAGGCCGAGATCGCCGACCTGGCTCCGCCTGGGTACTCGGTCCTCTCCTTTCCCCGCTCTGCAGGGGGGTCCGGCGCAAAAGGCGGGGGCATCGCCTTCGTCGTAAGGGACTGTCTTAAGCCACATGTCATTACCACTTCGTCCTTTCCCGTTCAGCACCCCTGCTTTGAAACCGCTCAGCTGACTCTAACATACAACAAGCAACTAACCATCTTGTTCTGTATCTACCGCCCTCCACCCAGCAAAAAGAAAACAATTCCCTGACTCCATGTTTTTCGATCAGTTCTGCGACTTCCTTGAACACCCTGACAATCTGCCTGGCAAAACACTCCGTATGGGGGACTTTAACTTTCATTTTCAAAACGTAGAAAACAACAACTCCAGAAAACTACACGATAGCACAGACATGTTTAACCTACCCCAGTCCGTTTCTGAACCTACTCACAACCAAGGCCATCTGCTCGACTTAGTGTTTTCCAAGCAAATTGATAACATCCTCACTTCTACAAAATTACACCATGGACCACACAGCCATCTTGTGCAAACTTGATGTATCTGTACCTGTACGAAACTTTCGTACCGATGCCTCAAAAAGATTGACACCGGCGCCTTTAAACAAGAGCTCTCTCACGCTGTCTCACAAGTCAGTTCTATCAGTGACTACAATAACCATTTCTGTTCTGTCCTTGACAAGCACGCCCCTCTCTGCCGTTGCACAGTCCGTACAAGGAAGCCGACGCCCTGGTTCAGCAGTATTGCGGAGCAGTTCTGTGAGCTGAAACGGGAGCGTCGGCAGGCGGAGCGACGATGGCTCAAATCTAAGCTTACCGTACACAAACAGATATACGACTCAATTAAACAGAAAGTAACAAACCTTGTAGATAAAGCCAAACAAGCCTACTACTCTGCTAAGATTCAGTCTAGCACAAATTGTAAACAGCCCTTTCAAAACTTCAACACCATCCTCGGCAAAAGCGGATCTTCACCTCTTCCTTCAACATTTGACTCTGACGACCTTCCAAATGTCTTTTCTGATTACTTCACTGAGAAAATCCGCACCATCAGAAACAATTTTCCTCCTCCAAACCCAACTGCTTGCCCTGATACCTCTTTCGCTGGAAATCCCTTTCTAACTTTTGAGTCTGTCACTGATGAATTTGTCTTAAAAATAACCACCACGCTTCTTTATGAAAACTTTGACATCCTCTTGCCGACCATCACGAACATCATCAACACATCTCTTACCACTGGCATTGTACGACGTGATCTGAAGACAGCCATCGTCAAACCTCTGTTGAAAAAGCCATCACTTGACAAAACTCTTTTGAAGAACCACCGTCCCATTTCTAACCTACCATTTCTGTCCAAAATTCTTGAAAAAGTCGTTCCCCACAAACTTCTCTCCCACCTCCAAGAAAACAACCTCAGCAATCCCTTTCAGTCAGCCTATCGAGCAGAATACAGCACTGAGACCGTTTTGTTACGTATTGTAAACGATAGTCTTTCCGCTCTGGACAATGACAACATTTCTTTTGTTGGATCTTTCTGCCGCTTTTGACACTACTGACCACCAAATTCTCCTCTCTCGCCTGAACTCTGTTTTGGGCATTCAGTCTACTGCACTCCAGTGGTTTCACTCATACCTCTCAGACAGATATCAGTCCACTTCAGTCAGTTACTCGTCTTCGTCACGATCACAGCTCATGTACAGTGTGCCTCAGGGCTCAGTACTGGGGCCCATTCTCTTCGTCCTGTACACTACGCCTCTTTCCGATATCATAGCTAACCACTCTATAAAACATCAGCTTTTCGCAGATGATACACAGCTCCAGAAATCCGCTCCTCTCAGTGAAGTGACCAACCTTACCAAAGAACTCAATGCATGCACAGACGATATAAAAACATGGATGACGGAAAATCAGCTCAAACTGAACGACTACAAAACAGAAGCTCTTCTCTTTCCCTTTTCGTCTTCCTTGAAACATTTTACCTTTCCCCTCCCTGACTCGATTGCTCTTGGCTCTCACAACATCCCCTTCTCTGATTCTGCCAGGAACCTTGGATTCATTCCTGACTCAAAACTGTCCATGTAGAAGCACGTCATAAAAATCTGCCAAACTGCTTATTTCGAGCTTAAACGCATTAGTTCAATCCGCAGGTTTCTCACTGAAGACGCAACCAAGACTCTTGTTACTTCCTTTATCCTTTCACGGCTTGAATACTGCAACTGTCTTCTTATGGGTACACCTAATTCTGTCATCCAACCTCTCCAGAAAATTCAGAACTTTATGCAAGACTTGTTCTCTTGTCACCACCACTCAACACCTCTCCTAGAAAAACTGCACTGGCTTCCCATTTCAGAACGTATTAAGTATAAAGTCGCTTGTATGTGTTTCAGTGCTATAAATGGTTCTGGTCCTGCTTACCTCTCTGAACTGCTGCTGCATGTGTACAATCCATCTCGTACGCTACGCTCTTCTTCTGACACCCGCATGCTGGAAATCCAACAATACAAACGCAAGACTCGTGGCTTCCGCACCTTCTCTTGCTTTGGACCCCACATTTGGAATTCACTCCCACAAGACCTTAGACACTGCTCAACCCTGTCATCTTTTAAAGCCAAACTGAAAACCTTCCTCTTCTCACATTATTCCATCCTAACTAATATCAGTACCCAGTTTCTGCTACAGTCAATGTGTGTGTGTGTGTGTGTGTGTGTGTGTGTGTGTGTGTGTGTGTGTGTGTGTGTGTGTGTGTGTGTGTGTGTGTGTGTGTGTGTAGTGCGTTTTGTTGTTGTTGTTTTTTAAAGATACTTTATGTAAATTATTTTGGTAGGACTATGCTCTACATGTGTATAGAATATCATATTTAGTTTAATCTGTATCATGTGAGCGCTCAGGGCGTTGATGAGCGCAGAATAAATGTACATTGTTATTATTATTATTATTACAGAAAGAAAGAGAATCCCTGCTAATTTGGAAAGGAAGATCATTTAGTGAAGCTCACATCATACAGTTTTCGCAGAGAAAAAATACGTTAGCCACATTTCTTGATGTAAAAAAAAGAAGAAGAAAAAAAAGGATTATGACAGTGTGTGGAATGCCAGCCCTTTTTTTTTTTTTTTTTTAACTAAAGAAGGATGGACTGGTGTGACGTACCAGTATACTGAAACATTCTTATGTGAAAGACGTATGTACACTCGAGTGGGTAAGATATATTCATCTAAAAAATATATTGGCATTTAATCTCGCAAAAGCATTATAAAACAAAAACACACATGTGGCAAATATTAAATGATATTGCTATTTGGGTTAAGAACTCTCAGGAAGAATACGAATAAGGGAGTGATAAATCAAACGGTTCTAAATTATCAGGAGAGAAGACGCGTTTAATGCTTTTTAAAAATGGAAAAACCCGAAAAACCGACATCAACTTGAACTAGGTGGTCAAATATTAGATTACAAACAGAATACAAAGCTGCACTCACTAAAACAAATGAGAGAGAGGGAGGGAGGGAGAGACAGAGACACAGAGAGAGAGACAGAGACAGACAGACACAGACACACACACACACACACACACACAGAGACAGAGACAGACAGACACAGACACACACACACAGAGTTTTTTAACTTCATCTTGAAAATAAATTACTTGAGAAATTCAGTTGTGGTGACTGTCTAAGTCGGCTGATTCCGAAACTGATAACATCATGACCTGTTTCAGCAAAGGGAGGTAACCACAGCCGAGTCGTATTGTAGGATTGTTCATGTTTATTTATTTATAGTGCATTGGGTTTGAGCGTTGGTGTGACGGACAAAGCGACTGCCTCCGTGGGGAAGACCAACTGGACTGCGTTAGATTCAAGTGGTTACCGCCAATGGGTGACTTTCGCGCTTTGCCCTCACCAGCGGTCGTCCATTTTGACCCAACAGCAGACACCGGTATGAGCATTACCATGACGAAAGTACAACAGCCGTCCGGTGACAACAGGACGTCTGTGTGTCCGGAGAGTCACTTTCAGTGTCCAGGGAACGGCTACTGTTTGCCGGTCTTCCTGAGATGTAACGGTGTCAACGACTGTCCGGGTTTGGAGGACGAACAGGACTGCTTCACCTACGCTTGCCCGGGTTTTTACCGGTGTATCGGCTCTACAATATGTCTGCACGCCGAACACGTGTGTGACGGACTGTACCAGTGTCCTCGCCAGGACGACGAGCTCTACTGCAATGTGACGTGCCCCGTCAACTGCACGTGCTACGGGCTGGCCTTCACGTGTCCACGGGGCTTGGCCGTGCAGCACTTCCCGGACCTTCGCTACCTGGACGTCAGTGACAGCGGTTTGACCCTGCGCCAGCTGGCAAACAACACGATGCTGGTTTACCTGAGTCTGGCTAGGTGCGGCCTCTCTTACATAGGGAACGTCACCTTGCCAAATTTGTTCACCCTGGATCTCAGTGACAACGAGCTCCGTTTTCTGACCACGAGTGACCTCAGCCTCTTCCCCAACCTCCGTGAACTGTCTGCAGCAGGAAACCCCTTGGCATCATTAATATCAGTCGACACCAACAGTTCATTAAATTTTTTATCCATAGTCAGTTTAGATTTTTCCAGAATCAGCATGAGCAAATTCGGAGCAGATGCGCTACAGTTTGTGCCAAATCTGAAAGTTCTGAACCTGTCAAACAACGCAATTGAGCGGCTAGAAGGTACTTTTCAGTCCCTGCCACGATTACAGGTTTTGGATATCCGTGGTTGTCCGGTGAGCCACTTTGAACCAGATTTATTGACGAGTCTGCAACTGCTACAGGAACTTCATGCAGAAAATTACAAGTTGTGCTGTCCGTCTATGTTGCCAGCGGGCTTCAATCTGGACAAATGTTTTGCACCGTTTGATGAAATGTCTTCTTGTGCGTCTCTTCTGCGATCCGACGTTTATCGCGTGGGGCTGTCTGTTTTCGCCGCTTTGGCCATTTTGGGGAATTTGGGCAGCTTTATTGTCAGGCTGTTTATTCTGAAACAAACCGGGAAGTCAGGCTTCGGCGCGTTTGTCTCCCACCTGTGTGTGTCTGACTTTGTGATGGGGGTCTACCTCGCCATCATCGGCCTGGCTGACCGCCTGTACCGGGGCACCTACCTGTGGGAAGACACCAGATGGAGACACAGTGTGACCTGCAAAGTGGCCGGGTTCCTCTCTCTTCTCTCCAGCGAAGTGTCGGCCTTTGTCGTCTGCTTCATCACACTGGACCGCTTCCTTGCACTGCGCTTTCCCCTCAGCGATTTCCACTTTAGCAGCAGGTCCTCTCACCTGGCGTGCACAGTGACGTGGACCCTCGGGGTTCTCGTGGCCGCGGTGCCTCTCCTGCCCGTCACGTCCCACTGGAAGTTCTACAGCCAGACCGGGATCTGCATCCCTCTTCCCATCACCAGAAACGACTTCGTGGGACGCAGCTACGCTTTTGGCGTCATGATCATTCTGAACTTTGTCCTCTTCTTGTTGATCGCAGCCGGACAGGTTTTTATCTACCTTTCTATTCGCGCCAACAGGATGTCCCTTGGAGCAGACTCCGCACGGAAGGACCAGGACGTCGCAATCGCTCGCCGTCTCATCACTATAGCTGTCTCTGACTTTCTCTGCTGGTTCCCCATCGGTCTGCTGGGTGTGCTGGCATCACTGGGCGTGTCTATTCCTGGCGAGGTCAGCGTCAGCATGGCCATCTTGGTGCTGCCGCTCAACTCGGCACTGAACCCGTTCCTGTACAACCTCAACATGCTGCTGGAGCGCAGACGGCAGGCGACAGAGCAGCGACTTTTCAAGACATTTGAAAGTCAGCTTCTGTCTCAAATCTCAAACAGTGTCATGCAGGATTGATTCCAGAAGATGTCAGCGTTTCTATGCTTAAGAAAAGCTAAGACACTTTATTCATGCGAAGTGACAATTATACAAATAAAAAACATTAAAAAAAATGTGTCAGTTGTACTCTGTGTATGTGTATGTGTGTGCGTGCGTGCGTGCGTGCGTGCGTGCGTGCGTGCGTGCGTGCGTGCGTGCGTGCGTGTGTGTGTGTGTGTGTGTGTGTGTGTGTGTGTGTGTGTGTGTGTGTGTGTGTGTGTGTGTGATATCTACACAAACCACACTCTTCGCAAAACCACAACCATAATATCTCATTCTATTCACCCCGCAAACCACCTCTTTGAATCTCTTCCATTTGGGAAGCGGTTCAGGTCCATCAGAACTAGAACTACACGGTTTAGTAACAGTTTCTACCAAAAAGCAGTTCAAACCAAACCACCCAACACCAAATCAAAAGAATAGGAAGAAGGGAAGGAATTGAAGAAGGTAAAAAAAAAAAAAAAAAAGGAAAAAAAAGGGGGGGGGGGGAGTAGGGTGCTGTGGGGGGGGGGGGGAGGGGGGGGAGAGAAAAGAAATAGAGTCACAAGTAAATGTTTTGTACACATGTACCATTAACTACCCACCACCACAGCTACTCATTTTTGGCACTGGTACTGTGGTAGTCCCTAAAGCTGCAAAGGTTGTTCTAGTCATAGGAATTGTGTGTGTGTGCATGTGTGTGAGTGCGCACATGCGTGTGTGTGTGTGTGTGTGTGTGTGTGTGTGTGTGTGTGTGTGTGTGTGTGTGTGTGTGTGCGGGCACGAGCACACATGCATCATTATTATCATTATATGCGTATGATCTGGGAGTGTGATAAGGTGAGGGGAGAGTGAGGGAGTGTACATAAAAGTATACAGGTGCCTGCATGTTGAGAGTGAGAGAACATAAATATATACATGTACTGCAAGCTTACTGTGTGTGTAAATATACATATAATGATATTTAATATACATGTATACAAACTTGAATGATATTTAACCTTTCCTAGGTGCTTTATCACACTCTTACTATCTTCAAGCAGAGTTTATACTTCTACAATTTTTCGGAGGCCATGCCTAATGTTAAGTAGTCTGGGAGGTTACATGGCAGAATGTGCATAAGCAGTCTGTTCTTCTTCAAGTTCAAGGTCACAATGCGTTTTGTTGTTGTTGTACTGTGAAGTTCTTTTAAATGCTAAATTATATGCCTTGAGTGATGATGTGGCTTGCTGTTCAGTGTAAAGGGGCCTATATGGTTCCCTATTATAATTCATCTATCTGTTATTGTCACCATTCTAAGCATGTATTTTTACTGGATCAAATTAATGTTAATGTTTATATTTTGATGCTTCGCCTGCGGGTTGCTAGTCTTACATAAACATTTTTATAGTTATTCATTGTTCAGCCAGTTTTACTCTTACGTTGGTGCCGAAAGGCTGGGGTGGCATATGCTGCTGATCGTGAATGGAAGTGAGAGTTTCATTTATTTTAATTTTATTTAACTGCGTTTGATAGTTTTTGATTTGCAAATAATGTGTCCCAGATACCCCGACACAACGATGGTTTCCCGTCTCTGACATGACCTCTGGATCAACTGCACTTGTACGTAGTCTTACTCTAAAGTTTGAGTTCTAGTGTTTTGTTATTATTTGCAGTGACTCATAAAATCCTTTACTTACGGATGAAGAACATGCTCTGTATCCATGGTACTCAGGGTTTCCAAACACCAGCCCCTTTTCGTTTTTAAATTTCGCCTTCGAAGGCCGTCTGCTTCCTCTCCGGCTTTGTCCAGAGTAGTTGCCCCTAACCGCACGCACGTGTTGTGACGGTGGGGATAGCGGAGGGGGTTGGGGGGGAGGGGCATTGGCTGTAACAGGCTAGTGACGTCTATTGGCGACCTTACACTAGGCCCATTATGTCAACTGAGTCCAGGCGGGGATGTTTTTAGTGCGTAGGATCTTGTATGGGTCAGGTGATAGTGGCCAGCCGGCAGGGTTAATTAATTAATTAATTAATTTGTTGTAGATAATTCTTATAATTGTTTTTATTAGGACAGTAACTTCTAAGACGGGGTCCTCGGGAAGTAGCAATTTTTTGTGCTATGCACAGCTTGATGCCAGTGGGATTTTTCATGTTTTTATTTATGAATGACTTTTTACCAGGATGTTTATTTGCTGTTGTTGTAATTAAATGATTTATGGCTGGAGTGAATGTGTGATGAGTGTACTTGGCACCACAAAACATTCATTGTGCAATCTGTGTATTGACACTTGGCAATAAAGTTGTATTGTATATTAATAAATATAGCCCCTGCACTTATGTCGAATCAAAACCAAGAACATTCCTTGTAGGCTCTACTTTGGGTAGCAAATGCTTTAAAATGTTTAAGTTTATAAAATATAAAAAATAAAGTTTTTAAACCAACATTTAAAAAATAATCTTGGGCAGCGCTGCGGCGTAGCTGCTCTTTTTTCCCATGGAATGCAACTCATTCTGATAAGAAGTAATGTGCACATAAACGAGTTCTCTCCCTTCTCAGACGTATTTTTATTATCTGTTAAGAATTTCAAACTTCAGCGTAAGCGTTTTGGCAGCAATTCGATGTATTTTGTTAAAGGAGGGCGGGGGGGCGGGGGGGGGGGGGATAGAAAGGCGGGAGAGAAACAGAGCCAGAGAGGGACAGACTTAAATTGCGACTCCCTACTACGAGCAGCGTGGATAAATCAAATTCAACACTCCAACATATGTAACTGGAAACTCACGTAGCTTTAAATTTCTGTTTAGTCAAAGCGCGGAAGGCAAAAGGTCACCAATAACATCAAAATAGGAAAGTAAGGTTGGTCAATTTAATAGTCTTCAAGAGCTCAAAGAATGCAGCTACTTATTCCGAAGGACTGCAACCAGCACAGTGTGGCTATAGTAACGTAATCTTTAAGAGCAAGTCAACCGCCACGGATAGTCATAGAGATTTATCATCATGGCCAAGCAAGATATATCAAATCACAAATGAAATTACGATTAATTGTTTATGACATACATGAGAACTCGGGTATAAGAAACTCGCTGAAAAACAAACTGATATATGAAAGTGACTACCCGAGTCCAAGACAAAGTTGCATTTGGTTCACTACAAAACAAAGAAACACACACACACACACACACACACACACACACACACACACACACACACACACACACACACACACACAGAGGTTGGTATGGTAACTGTTTTGCCGCTTTTCGTTGGCTGGGCGTGAACTACAATGCAACTCTCAAACTCTCCACTGATTGACGCCTTCACTTGGACTGTGCTGGGACACAGCCTACACCAAAATGGCGTTATGCGCTGCATATAGTCATGCTGCTCCTGGCGTAACAGCATCGACCCTCCCAAACGTTCCAGGAAAGGCGTGTAGCTGGCCATTAAAAACAGATGGTCCCACTCGCAATCCTCTCACACTATGGAATATGCATTCGTTAAATGTACAGTTGCAACGTGCCGTATATATATATATACCTCGATGTATGGGAGCTGCTATGTTTAGTCTTGGATGAGTGAGTTTAGCGGTGTTTTACTGAGTTGTTCTACGTTTTCTTGCTGGGCTGTTTTCAGGGATATATCGCATATCGCTCAAATGGACAGGAAAACTCGTTCGATGCGTTGTTAAGGACAATTCTTTATTCATTGTCTTATGACTGGAAACTTGTCAACACAGGATCGGTGGAACTACTGGACAAACCGACACTGAAGATCCCCTCCCCGCCAACCCCATTAGTGCGATCACACATTTAATGCTTTTGCCCGCCTCCTGGCCATCAAGTACTTCAGCAACCGCTCGTGTCTGGCGCGTTGACTTCGCTCCCTCAGCACGCCGTACATGTAGAGTAGAGGGTGGAGAGCTGCGGTGAGCGGCAGGACGACGACAGCCACCGTCACCCTCCCCTGACTCGACACGGGGCTGCCCTCAGCCACCAGCAAATCCAGCGAGATCCTGCACAAGCAATCGATCGTCACCATGGGCAGGACCCGGCGAGCGCAGCTGGCCTCTGACGACCTCGTTCGCGTTGTCCAGGCAGTCACGCCGGTAGCCACACACCAGGCTGTAGGGAACACGTTCAAATCCATCGGTGCACGCGAAAGACGTGGACTAGGGATATAACTGAACTCCGCAGTAAAAAAGCACTGCCTGGTCACTGCTGAGGTAGGTACGATCATAACATGAACTTTTTGCGTCACATTCTAAGAACGTGACCCCCCCCCCGACCCCCCCCATCCTATCTGACGTGTGGAAACGGAAGCGTCTGATTGGCTCAATCGTCCTGCGTATTCTCGATGGCTCTTTGGTTTCCTCCTTTGGGGTCCGCAATTCTCATCTCGCAGAGACAGTGACGTCTCAGAGGTTCGTGACAGTTGTCAACGACGTAGCTGAACCTTCTCCCAACTAAAGAAAGATGACCACAGGTTTCGATATCTCCAAAGTTCACTACCACGAAGTAATAAAACGCCACACTCCCGTCCGCACATTCGTACTGTCTGCGGTAGCTGTGAACACAAACAAGCTGTCAATCGAACGGTACAGTATATATAATTAACCAGTTGCCACAGTATACACACGCACAAAACATTGCACGCACGCAAGAACACACACACACACACACACACACACACACACACACACACACACACACACACAAACACACGACTACCCTATTTCCACCACCATCACCCCCCCCCCCCCCCTCTTTCTCTCTTTCCGCCACCCGAGAAACTTTCAAGGTACCATCCATGTGCCGCCCTGGTACCTTTTCACACACACACGCACACACACAAACACACGCACGCACGTACGCTCTCTCTCTCTCTCTCTCTCTCTCTCTCACACACACACACACACACACACACACACACACACGCACGCACGCACGCACGCACGCACGCACGCACGCACGCACGCACGCACGCACGCACGCACACACACACACACACACACACAGATACACAAGACTACCCTGGCCCTATTTCCAATCCCCCCCGCCCCCTCTCCTTTCCGCCACCCGAAAAATTTCAAGGTACAATCCATGTACCGCCCTAGCACCTTTTCTATCCTCTCAGAAGACTTCCTGTACCTTCCGAATACCCACGAAAAGGGGCTTAAAAAGGAGCTTGAAATGTACAAACAATTCGAACACTCTTTTCTGACTACAGCTTCTTGGTGGTGGCGTCGACGTCGACGTCACCTCAGTCGCAGATAGAGCTGGTGGTGGTGCTGGTAGTGGCGTCGACGTCACCGCAGTCAGAGGAAGAGCCGGTGGTGATGCTGGAGGCAGCGTCGACGTCGACGTCACCGCAGTCGGAGGTAGAGCTGGTGCTGGTGCTGGTGCTGGCGTCGACATCGACGTCACCGCAGTCGGAGGAAGAGCTGGTGGTGGCGTCGATGTCGACATCATAGCAGTCGGAGGGAGAGCTGGTTGGGGTGCTTGTGGTGGTGTCGACGCCAAAGTCACTGCAGTCGGAGGTAGAGCTGGTGGTGATGTTGGCGGTGGTGGCCACGCCGACATCACGCAATCGTAGGTAGAGCTGGTGGTGGTGCTGGCGGTGATGGCGACGCTGACGTCACGCAATCGTAGGTAGAGCTGGTGGTGGTGCTGGCGGTGGCGTCGACGCCGACGTCACCGAAGTCTGAGGTACAGTTGGTGGTGGTGCTGGCGGCGGCGTCGACGCTGACGTCACCGCAGTCGGAGGTAGAGCTGGTGGTGGTGCTGGTGTTGGCCTCATAGAAGTCAGCGGGGGAGCTGATGGTGGTCCTGCTGCGGCCGTCAGCAGTGATGCTGATGTTGTTGTCAGCGGCACTGCTATTGTCGTTGAAGTTATTGTAGGTGGCTCTCCCAGTTATCAAAGCCACGGCTATACTTGCTACAGGAGGCGGGGAAGTGTCGCTGGGGTTAACGCTTTCCGGGTCTTCAACCGCTGGCAGCGGAAGTGGCGGGAGGGAGGCTTTTTGGTTCCAGGCTGCGGCCGCGTCTGTCGATGTCAGGGACACTGACTCGGCAAGAGTGCGAACCACAGCATGGAGTCGCTTGAACTCGTCCTGCACCCAACTGCGGAATTTTGTGCCCTGGACGAGGATGTTGCCGTTAGTCTAGTACAGGTGCACAACGAACTGTTTTAGGTCGCCATGATGCAGCCTGACCGATGTCTGGCATAGCAGAGCAGGGATATTAGACACACGGCGCGCTGTCGTCATAGTCAAGCGCTACCACTTCACGTTTTCTTGTTTTCACGGATGCATCGCTCAGCCGGACAGCAAAACCCGTTCAGTCCGTTGTACAGGGCAATTCTTTATTCAGTGTCGTAGGAGAGGAAACTAGTTAATACCGAAAGGAGGAATCTACAATAACAACAACATCTGCCGGACAAACCGACACGGAAGATCTCCTCTCCGCCAACCCCATTAATGCGATCACGCATTTAATGCTTTTGCCCGCCTCTTGGCCATCAAGTACTTCAGCAACCGCTCGTGTCTGGCGCGTTGACTTCGCTCCCTCAGCACGCCGTACATGTAGAGTAGAGGGTGGAGAGCTGCGGTGAGCGGCAGGACGACGACAGCCACCGTCACCCTCCCCTGACTCGACACGGGGCTGCCCTCAGCCACCAGCAAGTCCAGCAAGCCCAGCGAGATCCTGCACAAGCAATCGGTCGTCACCATGGGCAGGACCCGGCGAGCGCAGCTGGCCTCTGACGACCCAGTCTCTGGTTTCAACGTGGCCATGAAGTCGGTTCGCGTTTTCCAGTAGATGTAGGTTTGAGTGGGGGCCACCATCAGGTGGAGAATGAACAACAGTGTGATTATCACACCGTTGAAATAGACTAGACCATTGCTCGTTCGCGTGAAAGGAAGCGGGATGCAAATTCCGGACTGAGCCGACACCTTCCACTCTGAAACCAAAAGTGGGACCACAGCCAATACGAGTCCCAGCAGCCAGCACGCAAGACTTGCTACATGTGCAGATTTTGTCGTGAGACGGAGACCAGTTGTGGGGAAACGCAGGGCGACGAAACGTTCTACTGTGATACAGCAGACGAGGAAAGTTGACACTTCACTAGACAGAAGGAACAAAAAAATTGCCCCCTTGCAGGTCACGCTGTGTCTCCAGGTGATGTCTTCCCACAGGTAGGTGCCCTGGTACAAGCGGTCAGCCAGGCCGATGATGGCGAGGTACACCCCCATTACAAAATCAGACACACACAGGTGGGAGAGTAGGACATCGAACGCCGACTTGTTGCTGTTCTTGTTGACCAGTACACGAAGGGCAAAACTTGCAGAATTACCCAACACGGTTGTAATGGTGAATATAGACACAAAAACAACATGCAAGACATTTTTCAAGAGTCTCTCGCACGAGGAAGTGCTGTCTTCTGGGGCCTGGCAGTTGTTTATGTTGAAACCTGCAGGTAGCACTGATGGGCAACATATCCTGTAACTGTCAGCGTAGACAGCCTGAAGCTGGTGCAGATCTTTAAATATCTGACGCGGGAACCGTGACATGGGACAGCCACGGAGATCCAGCACACGGAGGTTGGTCAGCGACCGGAAACCACGTCCCTGCAGGTGATCTAGCCCCGTGTCCGACAGGTTGAGGTACTGCAGGTTGGGGAGCTGTGTGCGAACACTGAGCTCCGACAAAGCCACACGGGACAGGTCCAAGACCCTCAAGAGCAAACGAGAGTCGTCAGACTGCGTGTCTGACACGAAAACTGATGCCAGTGGGTTGCCCGATAAATACAATATTTGTAAATTATTTAGACGCCTCAGCTCTTCGATGGTTACGCTGTGTATATTGTTGTCAGAGAGATCGAGGCTGCGAAGGTTGGGAAAGGTAACGTTTCCTAGATAAAGCAGGCCACACCTAGCCAGACTAAGGTGAACCAGCATTGTGTGGTCTTCTAGGTGCTGCGGGGTTAGACCGCTGCCGCTGGAGTCCAGATAACGAAGGCCTAGAAATTCCTTCACCGCGAAGGACTGCGGACACGTGAAAGCCATTCCGTAGCACATGCAGTTTGAAGGACATTTCAAGTCACAAAATAGCTCATCGTCACTCTGTGGGCATTCCCTGATGCCGTCGCAAAGTCTGTCTACTCCGAGACAAATCTTTGAACCGCGACAGCGGTACATACCAGGACACGTGTACTCGGTGCAAGCAGCCTCGTCCTCGCCACCCGGACAGTCGTTCACACCGTTGCACCGAAACTGCAGCTCGAAGCAGTAGCCAGCTTCAGAGCACCGGAAGTATCCCTGTGGGCAAGGACCGCGGTGTGGGGACTTGACAATCAAAGTGCCTTCTCTAGTTAACAAGTTGACGAACACTAATGCTGGTGGAGGCACACTGAAAAGGATTTGGGAGTTGCGGCTGTTGGTACAGTCCAACTCATCGCTGCCGTCCACACAGTCTATCTGATCGTTACACTTCATATCCCGAGACATGCACTGCACAGGGAGAAAAACGAGGAGCTCGTTATGCACTTAATAATCATGTTTTGGTCCTCCTGGAAGTAGAAGACACAGGAGAAAATGTCGTGCACTTAGTAGATGTGTTTTATCGACCAAGAAACAAGACACAGGAAACAAACAAACAAACAAACAAGAACAACAACAACAACAACACACACCAACAAAACAAACAAAACGAAACAAGTAACTACACAACAAACAATAAAAACCAAACAAGCCCCCCCCCCCCCCCCAGCCAAAACAAAAAACAAAAGCAAAAAACTGAAAGACAAGAAAAAAGACAAGAAAAAAAGACAAACAAAAACCAAAACAAAAAACAAACAAAAGAAAAACAAAACAAAAAAATATTTATGCACTCAGTAGTTAACAAATTGTGTTTTATTGACCCTGGAGAAACAAATTCTCCCGCCGCTCCTTCGGGGATTCGAACCCGCGACCACGAGTCCGGCACTCTAACCACTAAGCTATCCCCGTTGCCCACGATTTACCTGCTTACTGTTAGCACACTGTGACGGCGTGTCCCCCGCGCAGGGAGCAAAGACACAGAAGTCCTCGTCACTGTTGTCCAGGCAGTCACGCGGTAGTCACACACCAGGCTGTAGGGAACACGTTCAAATCCATCGGTGCACGCGAAAGACGTGAGCTCGGGCTGTAACTGAACTCCGCAGGAAGAAAGCACAGTCCCGACACTGCTGACGTAGGTACGACTAAAACACGAACTTTTTGCGTCGCATGCTAAGAACGTGTGTGTTACGTGACCCCTCGGACATCTGACGTGTGGAAAGGGAAGTGTCTGGTTGGCTGAATCGTCCGGCATATTCTCCATGGCTCTTTGGCTTCCTCGTTTGCGGTCCACAGTTCTCGTCTCGCAGATATAGCGACGTCTCAGAGGTTCGTGGCAATTGTCTATGACGGTGATGTACATTACCCCAGGTGAAGTAAGCTGACCACAGCTTTTAACATCTCCGAAGTTTATTATCATGAGATAATAAAGCGCCATACTCCCGTCTGCCCATTCGTACTGTCCACGGTAACTGAACACAAACAAGCTGTTAATCGCACGGTTACAATTATACAGTTATACTGAACAATGCTGATGGGTACGGATGGAAGAAGGGTTCTGACCAAGTGGACTTACCAACAGTGTTGAAGGGCGAGGGTTCGATCCTCATGAGGAGTGGTCGGAAATTAAGGTCGCCTATTTTGAAAACTCATAGCTGACAGATCTTGTACCTTTAAAGCCCGGAGCAGATCAGAATAATTACAGACATGCATGCTTCTCCCGCTGCCAGGAGTGTGTTCATAGTCACAGTTTTCCCTGTTCATTCACTTTCATTGTTTCTCTCCAGATTATGTCCCTAATTCTTAATTGCGTTAGGTTTAGCTAACGCAGTTCCCATTTGGGTCCGTGGTTAGTTAGTTAGTTGGTGCTTTGAGCCCAGTCAGTAAAATTGGTCGAAGATCAGCTTGCTCATAGTCACAAACGATTTAAGCAGCGTCCCGCAGTGACTGCGCACGGAACATAAACAGGTATAAAAACAACAACAACAAAACAACAATGCACTATGCCTCTTCCCCTTCCTTCCATTGTCCATGATATTTGAAAATCAGCTCAGGCTCTGAAATGTTTAACTGTGAAAAGCTTAAAAAAGAAAATTGTGCACATTGTAACCAAGGGGAAGAGGCATAGTGCAGTATGTACATGTGAGGAAAAAATCATACAAAGACGTGTGAATGCGTGAGCGAGAAGAATATTGTAACGATGGATGAATGTTTCTGAATAAACTCCCCACAATGATGTGCTTGTTAAAAAAATATATATAAAAATGCGCCGTCCTGGCTGACTGGGCGTAAAAATCCAAGTTACTTGCTAGTTTATAACGTTGCAACAGTAAGGTAGATAAATTTGTGACTTAGTGACCTGATCGTTTGAACCAGTGTAAAGGAATGTGCGATTCGTCATGGGGTTACCTTATGTGGCTGACGTAGCGTTGAAATCCAAGAACTATCTAACTCGGTTCCCTTTAAGATTTTTTTTTTTTTTTTTTTTTTTGCCAAGCACATCATTGTGGGGCGGTTAATCAGAAACGTTCATCCATCGTTACAAAATCCCTCTCACTTACGCATTCACACATCTTTGTATGATTTTTTCCTCACTTGTACATCCTGCACTATGCCTCTTCCCGTTGGTTAAAGTGTGCACAATTTTCGTTTTTAAGCTTTTCGTAATTAAACATTTTGGAGCCTGAGCTGATTTTCAAATATCATGGACAATGGAAGGAAGGCGTTAGTTTTTTGTTGTTGTATTTTTTTTATTTATTTTTTTGTACATACTTCGAAAGTATCATACAATTTGCACTCTATGCAGACGATTTAACGTTATTTTAAAAGATGAGCAGGATATGCAGCAGGCACTTGGAACTTTGGCTGAGTTTTCCACATTCTCAGGCCTGGAAATAAATCGGATGAAATCAGAGGCAATGTGGCTCGGTAGTAAACAAAACTGCACTGACACCTTTTTTGGATTTGTATCGAAGACGAGACTCAAAATTATTGGTGTGTATTTTTCCTGTGACAAATGTGCTTCTCAGGTTGAAGAGAACTGGACGGGAAGGGTGGAAAACATTAAAAGAATAATTAATGCATGGGAAAAAAGAAACCTGAGCATTGCTGGCAAAGTCTGCATTATAAAAACATTTTTAATTTCAGTTTGCATATATTATGTGTACTTACATGTGCGGCTTTCCCGAGCCGACGTTCTTGAGACCAACAAAGTATGGGATGTAGGACGTAGACAGTTGCATGGCAAGGATAACGCTGCTCCACTCGGTCGGTGTGTTCAAGCTGGCTAGGTGCCCCCCGTACTTTTCTCGACAGGCCATGTTAGCCTCGAGCCACGTAACGTTGCGTCTGGGGTTGATGTAAACATAACACCTGAAAACACATTGAAATACTGTTATAGGAGCTCCCTCTCCCCATCCCGCCTTTCGTTTATATTTACATGCAACAAGCGACATCTTTCAGTGTGAAGGTGTGATTTGTACCCTGACTATACAACAAGCGAAATCTTTCAGTCTTAAGGTGTGATTTGTACCCTGGCATATAATTATACAACAAACGAAATCTTTCAGACGTAGGGTGTGATTTAAATCCTGGCATATATCCAACCAGAGAAATCTTTCAAACTTAAGGTGTCCTTTGTACCCTGACTATACAACAACCAAAATCTTTCAGTCTTAGGGTGTGATTTGTAACCTGACATTAGGCCTACAACAAGCGGGATCTTTCAGTCTCAGGGTGTTAATTGTACCCTGTTGTATATGCAACAAGCGGAATATTTAGTCTTAGGGTGTGATTTGTACAGTGACATATATACAACAAGCGGGATCTTTTAGTCTCAGGATGTGATTTGTACCATGACACATATACAACAAGCGAAGTCTTTCAGTCTTAGGGTGTGATTTGTACCCTGACATATATATTACAAGCGAAATCTTTCAGTCTTAGGGTATGATCTGTCCCTTCTAGCAAATGCTCGGGGGCTATGCCCCTATCATTGGACCAGTAGTCTGCGCCACTTCCTAGAATATGCAGGAAACGAGGTCGTACATTTTTTTGTGTCACATACTTATCATATACTTATGCACTCTGTGTGTCCGTCTGTCTGTCTGTCTGTCTGTCTGTCTGTCTATCTCAATTGACATCATCAAGCATACTTTAGCTGGGCTCTTTCACAAAATTTGCCTACATCTATGGATAAATAATGCAAGTAATCTACGTCCATCTATATATATATTTATATATAAGGTCTAGAATGGTTGAATAGGATTCTAGGCCTTATATCTATCTATCTATCTATCTATCTATCTATCTATCTATCTATCTATCTATCTATCTATCTATATAAAGTCTAGAATCCTATTCAACACAGCCCAACACTAACCGAAACCTAATGGGTATACCATTTTCATCCATCATCGGTTTGCGCATGTCCGATTAGAATAGGGTTCTTTTCAGTCTCTTGTGTGTTTCGATCGTGTTTCACTCAGGCCATCAAAACAACGACCCTGCAGAAGAGTGACGGTGCATGCACGACACGTTGTCGCCGTGGAGATCGCCATCATCAGAACCACCCTACAGATGCTGCACTGGCGACCAAATGTCGGATGTCAGAAATAAGCGGCCTATGGGTGGAATTACAAACTCGCAGACTTCGTGCAAATCGAATCCGCTCAGATGCTTTCAGTTGGAATGAGCCCTTCAAATATTTACAAGTCAGTCGAAGAGACAACACTCCAAAGGCAAGAATCTGGCTTGTTTCCTCGTTATTCGTTATCAAAGAAGAGGATTTTCTCACTTTGAATATACGTCAGACATTGGCTTGTTGAATCATCCTCAAGAGACCAGCAAACCAGTCATATAGTAAATGTGATTAAAGATGCCTTCCCGACTCCAGCAGTGCTTAGCGCTTCATTATCACACGCCAACAGAAGACACTTGTGTGTGGGTACTATGCCATCTCCATTATCGTCGGCTCATAAATGAAACTTGTGCAGAATATATAAGAGTTACCAAACCATGCAGTTACTAGGATACGGAGCACGCTATAAAGCCAAAACGATCCTGGGCTTAATAAGAAGAAACCTTCAGATTGGGAAAGAAATCACAGGAGGGATGGGGGGGGGGGGGGGGGGGGGGGTCACACCGAGCACACACTAAGGGTACTATCAAAGGGCCAGAATAAAGAAGACGCCCGAAAGTCTTTATCTGTTTTTATCAGTTTTTTCCCCATTCGGCTATGGTCTACTCTGTTCAAAATCGACATTTCAAAGTCACGCCAAACACGGACGCAGCTGCAGCCATTCTCACTCAGCTTGCGACGTCATTGACATGGTTGCATGCATGCCAATTCAATTCAATTAAATTCAATTTAAAAAACTGGAATTATCCCACAAGGGGCAATTTTGTTGTGGTCATGGCGCGCTCGTAAAATAATAATTACATAAAATTAAAAGAACAATACAACAACAAACACAACACCACCAACAAAAGGGTCTTACCTTAACCACAGTTATAAATATAAAACAAACTGTGACATCATCATAAAATAGTAATGAACTTGTGATCACGTGCTTGTTTTTGTTTATCACAAGGTATTATAATTAAAATAATTAATTAAAGTGCCTACAAACTCAGCTGGCTGCCAGTGTTTACATACTTGGTACCAGATAGTCTGAACGCACGTACATGCAAACTGAAATTTGGTTTAATGCCCCACACCTTTGGTCCTGAGTACACGGAAAAAGAGAGTTGTGGCAAGCTTCTCAAACTGAGAGTGGGAAACAAAGGGAATCTGAAACCGCTGAAAATAGTGATTCGGACAGTGTGTAAATGTGGCAGATGTTTGTTCGATACTTGGGTGTGTTGGTTATATCTGTGTTACTTAATAAAGGTTATCGTTTTCAGCGCAAACCCTTAAAAATGTCAGGCGTCTTACAATACCAAGGGCGAGGGGGTAATGGGTCTCTCTATAAAAGATAAAGAACGACACATCGACTCATCATTTAATCTCCCCCACCTCCCAAGTCACACCTCCCCACGCGCGCATGCACTGACACGCACGCACGCACGCACGCACTCACGCACGCACGCACACACACACACACACACACACACACACACACACACACACACACACACACACACACACTCACTCACTCACTCACTCACCACCACCCCCATCCCCCCCTCACCACTCCCCCCCCCCCCACACACACACACACATACGTTAAGCGAGCAAATCAAGAAAAAGAAAGAGCTAGTCAGATTCCTGGAGGTTAAAGAGATAAGTTTCCAGAGTGGGCCTGAAAGTGTGACATTTCTTGCGGCCTTTCTAAAGCGAAGAAGTAGTGAGTACCAGACAGACGGACTAGAATATGAGAAAGCACGACCACCTTTCGTCCTGTACTTATGGATAGGATTAGGAAGTAGGTGGTAGTCTATCAGTGGAGCGAAGAGACTGAGAGAGAAAGCATATACAGTTGTGGAAGGTCAGAGAGACGCCAACCAG
This sequence comes from Alviniconcha strummeri, assembly GCA_963584105.1. Classification (NCBI taxonomy): domain Eukaryota; kingdom Metazoa; phylum Mollusca; class Gastropoda; family Provannidae; genus Alviniconcha; species Alviniconcha strummeri. The sequence goes on from OY757547.1 coordinate 9,556,956, forward strand.
GAGATCAATGAGTTGACCTAGTTTACACTCCCATGTATTAGGATAACTCCTACCTTCCGTCAGCACTAAACTGTCTTGGTTAAATATGCCCAATGTAGGGACAACTCTTACCTTCCATCAACGCTGAGCTGTAGGGACAACTCTTACTTTCCAACAGCGCTGAACTGTCCCGGTTTAAAATGTACTGTGTAGGGACAACTCTTACCTTCCACCAGGGCTGAGCTGTCCTGGTTTACAGTGTCCTGTGTAGGGACATCTCTTACTTTCCATCAGCGCTGAATTGTCCTGGTTTAAAGTGCCCTGTGTAGGGACAACTCTTATCTTCTCTCCGCGCTGAACTATCCATGGTTTACAATGCCCTGTGTAGGGACAACTCTTACCTTTCATCAGCGCTGAACTGTCCTGGTTTACAATGCCCTGTGTAGGGACAGTCCGTCTCGTCTTCAGCTAATGCGCACTCCGTGTCATAGTTACAGCGGAAATGAGTCTGGAACTCAGACCAATTTGGCACAGAGCAGTTCCACAGACCGCCGGGCAGCTTGTGTGGCAGTGCGGAAGTCTTCTGTAAAAGTTTAGATCCGTTAGCACATAACACTTAGTAATCTCTATCCCCCCATCATTTGCCTGCTAGATTTTTGTTTGCAAAAATCACGCAGAAGACTAGAACATTCATAATTATACAGTTGTTCTCGGCTCTGTTAATGATTCTGACACAGAGGGGGAAATGTTTATTGAAAACATCTGCAGTTAGATTCTTCGGGACGTTGGCAGAAGTAGAACTATGTCCTTTCGTGAACACATCTGGAGCACGCCACACATATGTTATAATTATTGTTATCATGCTGAAAGAGCTTTCGGTAGTATTCTTTTTCGTCTTTTCTCAACTTTATTTCTTAATTTCTTGTATTCAAGGAAACATTTTTCTCTCTTTAGTTTCTCTTTAGTTTGTCTCTGTCTGCCATTGTTTCCTTACGATTTTTGATAAGCCATGGTGGTAACTTTGGATGTTTTAACCGCTTGCGCTTTAAAGGTGCATATCTATTGACACTGTGCTTTATCGCGAAGCTTTTTTGGGATCAGTACAATTCAGGACTTGAGTGAACGGGGTCCAGTGCAGGTCACTGCAAAAAGCAGTCTTATTAAAATGTTTGAAAGATCGAAATGATATTAATTTATGAATGGGTTTTTGGCTCACATTCTGGAAACTTAATCGATCTTGAACAGGGGATGGGACAATGGTCACTTATACACAGGTCAGGCACACTGACCTCGGTGATTACGTGTGGGTTGTTTGTGTATAATTATATGGACAATAAGAGTGTCAGACGTGTGTGTAATTTTGGTAGGTGATTTTACAGGTTGGGTTAAACCTAGCAGGGTAATAGTAGAGTCTCAGGAGGAGTGTGGCTGCAGTAGATAAATATTAAAATCTCAGAGAGAGAGAGAGAGAGAGAGAGAGAGAGAGAGAGAGAGAGAGAGAGAGAGAGAGAGAGAGAGAGAGAGAGAGATGCAGTCTCGCTTACGTTAGCTTACCTTATGAAATGAAAAACGTAGGCGAAACCCACGTGCATCCCCAGCTATCGTTACAAAACTAACTGTTTTTTGCATGATCCAGTGTACGTGAAACATGTGGCTGTGGTATAGTTCAACACCGGTATCACGCCTATAGCACAATCTCCACGCCAGGCGAGATGCGTTTTTAGGTCCTCCGATATACAGCTCCACTCTTTCATAATGACACTCACTGTTAGCCGGTGCAATCACACTGATCATGACCACGTGATCTGGTGGACCAGTGGCAGAGACTGTGTGATGCACGTTGTTTACGATAGGATAGGTCGAGTCTCTCGAGAAGCCTTTTGATTGTATATAGCCTGGACGTAGATGGAAAGCTGCGATGAACCTTGAGAATCTATTATTATTTTTGTCTGTCTGTCTGTTTGTCTTTCTGACTGTATCTCTTTCTGTCTCTCTGTGTCTGTCTGTCTCTGTCTCTCTCTCACACACACACAGTCACCTACACATACGCAGACAGGCAGACAGACACACAGACACACAGACGCGCGCGCGCGCGCACACACACACACACACACACACACACACACACACACACACACACACACACACACACACACACACACAGACGATACGGAGATACACACACGAGTGCATTGATATTTATCATCCATACACAAAAGGTCATAGAAAAGTTTCGTTGTTAGTCACACCGCATAATAGCTCAAAGCACTGACAAAGACAAACATGAAAATCTTTAATGAATTTGTGGCAGCAGAGTCAGTAATTAAATATTTGGCTGTCTGCGTCTTTTTGTTGTTGTTGTTCTCGTTTTGTTGTTGCTACTTTTTTTCACTGCAGTCAGTGGTTTTAAGAGGGTGCGTGGTATTAGTCTTTCCGTTTTAGTTGGGGGAATTGCTGACTTATTGGAGTTTTCTTTTGTTTTGTTTGTTTGTTTGTTTTGTTTTTTGTTTTTGAAGTTGTATGTCATACTTTCAGATTGCTTTTCGCCCTGAACTAACTAGTCCCCGCCTTTCTGAAATGAAGACTAACGTCGTCGTCGTATTGTATGTCTGCTGTTCAAGCCTGTGTTACACCAATGTGTCCACTGCCACAGTCAGTAAAAATCGACTTTGCCTGCATAAACTCTCTCCAACATGACCTTATAGGATTTGAAACTGAGGATGCTGGAGGTCAAGACGAGACCGCTGTTTCTGCATGAAGTGCTTTAGATATGAGATCAACAGAAAATGGCCGTGCCCTTGCATGATTACAACAGAAACCACCGCAGTAAAACGATGTGTTTATGAACTTGACTCCGAAGGCTTCCGGTCATCACCATTTTACAAGCCGACTGCATGTCTATGTACAGCATTCTAAGACAGAGCGCTAGGCTTGCCTGGTTTAAGTCCTGTCTGTACGACCGATTTTCACCGTAGCATCTGCAATATGAGGTACGTTAGACTGGGAAAGGTACATTTAAGTGCGCTGAACTAATAAAATTAGTTTGCATAGAAAGTACTTCTGAGGACTGTTTCTGTCTGAAGTCAGTATACTGGAAGGACATCACAGTTAACCGTTTGTATGTACTTTTTTGGTTGAGCATGCAGCTTTTGGTTTCCGTCGCTCAGCTGGAGATTACAGTCAGCAGATCAAGGCAAATTAACCGTCTGTCTTTTACTCTGTGGAGTATTGTTCAGACAAATATTCAAAACGGATGTCTCAAAGTCGCGGGCCTGTGTACGTGTGTATGTGTTCGGTGGGTGGGTGGGTGCAGCCAGTCTTCTCACATAAAGCATATAAAACTGAAAGTGACAACTCTAAATGTAGCCTACTGGTGGAGATCGAGAAGGCGATCAAAACTGTTTCTTCTTCTTCTTCTTCTTCTTTTTTTTTTTTTTTTTTAACAAAGAAAAGGTTACAATTAATGACACTCCTTCACAGTTAACGAAGCATATAAGAACACAATTATTGTTGTCACTCTTACAAATCGTTTTCTAGTGTAAATAATGCTTTTGCTACATATGATTATACCGTCAAGTTGCGATGTGGCGAAATAGTTTAAAAACGACTCCGATTTCTCAGACACGTTGAAGTGCACACTAGCCGCTTCTCTTGGAACCGGGTGGAGCGACTGGTTACTTGTTACTTGTGCCGAAGATACTTTGCGTGCTGGTGGATTAAGTTTAACAAAACCAAGAGAGCGAATGGAAAGAACATCCTTGTAGCCATTTTGATGAAACAGGCGTCACTATACTATATATCAGCACCAAATGAAACAGACTCGTTACAAATGTAAGCCAGCTTGCCCTAGCGGTAAGATGGGCGCTAGGACCAAGGACCTCAGTTAAATTTCATTTTGGTTCTCCTCTCTTCAAACGTTGTGATCTGTTGTCACTTTGTCCTTCACAATAAATGAAACAGTAAAATGGTCCT